>VDFB02000003.1:301122397-301312938 GCA_007258455.2 Sequoia sempervirens
CCCCTAAAGGATACATATCCAGGTTACATTGGCTCACCATTGAGGTTGATAGTCAATCTATACACCTTGTTGATCTATATCCCAATGAAATTATAGAAATAATGGAAATGTACCCTAGGTTATGAATATTAATTCTAGCATCACCACATTTTTATGTTTTAATTGGAAAGCATAATTCCTATTATGTATCGAAGCCCTGGTGTTGGTAGGTGAGGTGGGCTTAGAGGTAGAGAATATAGTATGAGGAGAATAAAATTGTATAAGTTTCACATTTATTCAATTATTTTATAGAACTTGACGTGCATGCATACCATGTTTGAAATGAAATTTAAGTTGTTTTAAGAAACTCTATTTGATATTGGCTTGTGAAGGACGTTGTAACCATGGAGAAGGTGCTCAATGAAGACAAATTTCAATGATTAAGGTATTTGATGAAATGAAAGTTTCATGGTACATGATAGTTGGTTGGAAGAAAGTTGGATGTCAACATGAAATTTTAGTTTTACATTGAATTTTTTTCTTTTCATTTCTACATTGGATGTCTATTTGGAGGTGTGGAGATTTAGATAAGAAATAATTGAAAATCTGAAAATAATTTTTTTTTAGAGAAAAAATGTGAAGGGATTTTTCAGTTTTGTATCAGTGTGAATTTTTTGATATAATCAAATAGTAAGAGGGGTTGGGGTGGGCTTGAGGGTGAGAAGAGAGGGTAAAATTAGAAAGCTTTTATCAAATTATTTATGTTTTTTTAAGGGGTACATATATTTTTTATCCAAAGCTATGAACCAATGAGATCACAAATAGGGGACCTCATCCCTGACATAAACATTCAACAATAACACCCTAGCAGGGTTTGAATCTTGGTGGAAAGAATCAAAACACCACAATTCAACCATTACACTATACCAATATTGGCATAAATATTATTTGTGTTGACGAATAAAGGATTTTTTTCATTTTCTATGGTGTGTGATTTATTTCTATATTTTTGAGTCTTTGATATTTTCTAATAACTTAGTGATAAGGTTAATGTGTGTTGTAAATGAAGAAATATCTTTTTTTCTAAGACAAAGTTATAATGAGTTCTTACATTCACATAATTTGAATGTATTGTAATTGTGTGCAATATTGGTGGAATCCAACACCCTATCATTTTTTATATTAATCATGATCAAGTGTGCTTTACATAGTTCTTGTACTTTTATAGTCACCCATGTTACACCTATCAGATATTTTAGAGAGTTACATGTGTTTTCAAAGAGTTTGATGTGACATCAAATGGATAAAGTGTAATAGGTTCATTAAAGAGGAGACTAGATGACAAAGGAGGTTGGACAATTTCCACTTCTTAAGTTTACTTCTCCCTCTAAGATGGTTGATTATTCCAAGAGTACCAATCCATTTGTGTTCTTTCAATAAGGATATTGACTTGACAGTTCCTAGTAGTATTTTTGGATAGTGTAAACTTTGAAATAGGGTTGGGTTAGTGTATTTGTACTTACTCATTTTATGGATAGTGTAACCTCTAAAATAGGGAAGGTTTAGTATATCTACATTGGTTTTGTTCTTTTTGTACATTGGAGAATGGATTTGGTTTCCATGACACTCAAGGAGATAATTTGACACTTTCAAAGGAAAGTGGAATCTTGGAGGAGATTTGTTCTCTCATTTGTAGGAATTTGGTGAGATATTTTTACATGATTATAGGAGTGTGGATTCTTGTAGAAGAGTTACTCTATCATTGTGCATTGATGGGTACAAAATGAATCTTCCTTTGTTTAGAAAGGAAACTTGTAATGAAAAGGAACATCTATTTATATTTTGAATCACATCGGAAAAGGATACGAGTAATAGATCCACATGTGAATTTGTTTGACCTCATAGGTACTCTAAGGGATGATCCTTAAGATGATCTATGAAGTTTATTTCTAACCATAAGCTAAATTAGAATAAGTTGAAGATAAAAATTTAAAATGATTTGAACACTTCGCAAATGTTCATAAAAATTATTTATACAAGGAAAATATTTAATTTAAAAGGAAGGTGAATGCAAGGGAATATGATCGAGGATTAAATATCATAGTGATAAAGCTAGAAGAATCCTAATACATAAGTAAATAATAGAGTGGTCAGTATAAAATTTAATACCTTATTTTAGAGACACCAAGGTTGGGAAGACATTTAACACCTTTGTAGAAGTGTTAGCATCAACTTCCAATATAAAATCATAATCATGGAAAAGAGAGAAGGATACACGGATGACTAGTCATAAGTATAGAAGTTGTAATAGGAGTTGACATATTTGAGTCTTAACCAAGGAATGTTAGTAGAATGTGAAGGAGGGTGAGTTCCTTTTAGCACCAAGAAAAATATCAAATTTATGGTACATAATCCATTACATTGAAGGGCGTACTAGTAATTTTTTCCATATAAAAAAAGACCATGCAAAGTGGTTGCATTGAGATTAAACATGGAAATATTTAGAGTAGGTGTAGGTGGAATAACATAGGATAATCATGAGATAATAGTTTTTCATTGACTAAAGTAGTACTGTGTATAACATATATTATACCAAATGTAATTCCTTTGATCATTTTAACATGTTATCTTGTCAAAGAGATAATCATGGAGCTGAGGAAGGAAAGAGAAAGAGTATTAGATATGTAATAGTTATTATTTTTCTATATATTAATAATTATAAATTATAGCTAAATTCCCCTAGAGTCATACTTTCTTCACAAGACCCATCTATGATCACTATAGTACTATAAGGTTCTTAAAACACCCATTATGACAACCCTTAATAATATTACATGAATAACTGTTATAGTGGATACTAGTTAGCTACAATAGTTGAAGAGGTGATAGAGAAGGATACTAGGGAGTTAGAGGATACAATCAAGATGGAATAACGTGTTATCAATGTGGGAAAACTTGACACATTACATAAAATTGTGAAGAAGAAAGATAGCCAAGTTGTAGGTTTTTCAATGAGAAAACATGTGACCCATTCAATGAGCCTAAAGCCACTTGTTATTTTCCCAATACAAGAAGTGATATTAAGACATAAAATTTCAAGTCCAAACACTACAAGAGGTGTTGATGATTTGATGTAGATACCTATAAATAAATAAAAAATATGAGAGGTGAAGTTGGAGGAATTTTTAGCATTACATCAAACTATGATGTTTTATCACCATTCAACTACATACTTTTTGAGTAAAACTCACCGACACATGTTTCATAGGTAGTGATCCACGTAGACATATTTCATGAGAATGAATGGTAAAATTAGCATTAGATACACCTAGGTGATGCTCATAGAGTTAAATCATCAAGAATTCCTATGAATTCGCTCATGTTGATTCTTTTATAACTCAATTGGGCTTAGCCATGGAATTTTCCCAAAAATCAAACCCACTTAGATTTCTACCCCATTTTCAAAATCTTTATTAATTTTTGTGCACTATATGACCATCATTATTTCAATTCAAATTCATGAAAAAAAAGGTGCCCTTGTTGTTAAGGTTGGTAGAATTAAAAAAAAAACAAAAAAAAAAGGAGGCATGGGTACCTACTTATGAAGGTATTACGCAACAGGGTATGCTAGAACTCGCAGGCACCTAGGAGATGCCACATTGCATGAGTGTAGGCCCCAACACCAACCACCCTCACTAACAACCCAAGAGAATATTCCAAGCATCACAAAATATTTATCAAAATATTCCATCTAGATTCTCTATACCACCGATACTAGGGAATATTTCAACATAATATTCCAACAAAGAATATTCCTAAAGAATCATAAATATTCTAAAAATATTCCACCTATTAGTGTCATGTTGATGTTTGTAGGTGCCTAAGGTTTTTGGCCCCCCTATCCATTTGCATTTTGGTTTTGGAAGGTGATTTTCAAACACTCATAACTCAGGCTCGAAACCTCCAAATTTTGAGAAATTTTTTTATTTGGGGCAGAATTTTTGATCTTCATAGTGGTGCAATTGTTTTTTTGTTTTTGGTGAATGGTTTTTCTAGAAAATTTAGAGTCTCACAAGTTTTTCTTAGCTATTCTCAATTTGGGAACTTTCAAGGCCTCATTCTTGCTCCTACGGTAACATTTTTAGGTGCAAGTTTTTCAAAAGTGCATTTAAATTTTTGTGTAGTATAGTGGCATGATCAAATTTATCCCATTCTATGCAATAATTGTACTTTAATTTTGTGGCCAAAATTTACATTTGTAAGCACTAAGATCAAGTCCACTTTGTTGTTTTTGGAAAGTGAGACATGTAATTGCTCTAAGCATAAATTGCCAACATCATATAATGTTGGGGGGATTTCTTGTAATATATATTTTATTTTTTGGTTGTAATCATGTCTCATAATGCATGAAAAGTAAAATTTGATTAAAATGGGAAGAAAACTAATACAATAGATGAATGCTTGTGGAAATAACTTGATGATTTGAAGCTTTTTTATGAAATTGATAACTATAATTTTTTCTTGCATGAGTTTTTGTCCTTCTCATTCATCATTGAGAGTATTTTATTTTCATCTCTCTTTTGGGGAGGAGTTTTGTCCTAGTGGGTTTTCTCATTTTCTCTATTTGTGAGAGATTACATTGTCCATGGGTACCTAACATGGCCTCATATTTGGGACCCATCTTTGCATCATTTGCATTTATTTTTTCCTCCCTAAGTTGCACTTAAGCGGGGGTGTTGGTGTGAATTAGGTGTTTACCTAACTAGTTCACCTAGTAGGTCCTATTCAAATTTTAAGTTTACTTAGGTCCTAGGAGTCTTTCTAGAACTTGTCTTAGTTGACATTATATCTTATCTTATCATTTTTCATTTAATTCTTGTCTCCTAAGTCATTGAATATTAGTTATCTCATGATATAGGATTAAAATATTTTTCATGATCTTTTATAATCCTATATCTCACCTTGGTTATATAATCAACGGGTTTTTATCTATAAATAAATAGTCATAGAAATCATAATATATCATTTTCATCCTTTGATAGAATAACATTATTCTCTCATAGCTGATCTCTCTTGTGCTTTCATGAAGTTCCTAGATCTTGGGTGGCTACAGTCTTCAATCAAATCTTGCACGGTGTAGAGTATTCTATACCAACTCTTACATTGATCAAATTCAATAGTTAGGTGTAGATCACGTGCAACCCATGGAGAAGGAAGACCTTTATCAATTAACACCTCAAAAATAGATCCAAGATATTTTTTGCATTCCTCCATTGAATCTAATTTATTCTAACATAAATCAAGATATTTGAGTTTATTTTGAGACTTGGTAATTTATATATCCACCTCAAAGGGATCATAGATACCACAATTTAAAAAAACTTTCTATTAAGAATGCTATAGTGCTTGAATCATAATCTTAGCCTAGATCAACACATTAGAAAATGTTACCTTCATAGAATATAGAATACCATCTACTCTGATAATCTTTCCCCAAGGTTTTCAATAAATTTGATTAAATTAGATGTACATATCCCGGTTTAGAAGGTTGAGTGGATATCTCTCAATTATTAGGATAAATTACTTGTGGTCTCCAAATATTTTACACTTTCTTCTTCCATATAATTTTTTTCAATGTGACATTATCTTTTTTTATCACATCACATTTCCTTTTAGTTTTTCCTTGCTAACCATTTATGATGTTAGATTTTTTGAGGACCAAATATTCTTATTGAATGTTATTTATCTCTTTCTATGCTAGGTAAAGGTATCCTTATATGATTTAGATTTGAAGTGTTCTTTCAATGAAATCATAATATTTAAAATATTTTTAATGACCTTAACTACTTTATTTTTGGTTTTATCCATCTTAGAATCTAGAACCTTTTTTACTTCTTCATGGAATTCAATGACACTACTATATAGGATATGGGTTGAATTAACACCATTTGATAAATATTCTAGTGTCATCTATTTTATTGGCCTCTAATTTTTGGTACAAGACTCCCATAATAAAGTATTTGGCTGATATGATTAGATAATACTATCTAGTTAGAAGCATCTATTTAAGGAATTTAGAAGTATTGGATTTATATAACTATATTTCTTATTTCTATATTGTTAGAGATACTCCAAAAAGTTCTTAAAGGGAGTGATGATATATTTTTTATGAATACAAGGATTGGGGAAAAGAGAACTTAATGATGATCTTGAGGAAGGAAGGACCAAATAATATGAGAAAAGGTTAACAAAGATAAATCAACATAATTGTTAGATATAATCAATGAGAGTGAAGGGGAGAATAATTATGATTATTGGAGAATGCCAAGATCAAGAGCATGAAACAAATTCCACAAGTGAATATGACATGCACAATAGTATTTCTACCAATATGAAAAATGAAGAGTGTATGAAACAATGGTCAAGACTTGCATATATAGGCAAGGATGAGGAGGTAGGAAGGTAGGAATAAACTAACGACTACCCCTTTGTATGTGGGACACAAGTGCGAGATCACTTGACAAGTGGGTGAGAAAGTGTCAATAGGTGTCTCAAGTCATGAGGACACATGTATCAATTCTATGAAGTGAGACAAAAAGCAAAAGAAGCCTAAGTGAACTTAAGCTAGGTGTGAATAGATCAATCCTAGATAGGTGACTAGCTAACTAGGTGGATAAAGACACTATTTACATTAACAATAATTACTATTGACCTCCTCACTTATTAAAAATATCATTGATTTCTCAAGGTTGTAAATGGGGAGGAAAGGAAATAGGATAATGTATAAGATGAGGGATATATTTTCCAATGATGGAAGAGTGTGGGTTTATAGGAAGAAAATATGAAGGGGGAGGATAATCATATAGAGAAATGGTGATTGGGATGATAAACTCAATAGATATGGGGCTTGATACTATGGAAAATTAAAGAGATGAGAAAATGTGAGGAGATTTAAAGGAAGAATGCACATTGATGACAACATCTATAAGAGGGAATGGAACAAGAAAAGGGTAATTTATAGGAGGGAAATGATTTATGAGAAAAATATATATAATATTAAACTGTTCACATTAGATTTAGGAGGTGGAGGGTGAACTTATTCACTTATTTCTCTTATGGCTACAATGTAGCTTCCTCCATAGTGAAGCCTTCAACAAGGTGGATTTATTCATTTGGTTTGGATAAAAAAATTAGGGCGAGAAATATGAGAATAAACTATTATTTGATTAACAAATCTCTGATATCATCTATTGTGGAAAAAACCCATAGAGAGGCTTGGTTGGGAAATAATACTTTATTATAACACACCAAGGTTTTTAGTTACAAGGAATGTGTACATGTTCCTCAGGATAATATATCTAATTTCAATTTCAACTAGAAAAACATATCTTAATTGAGTATAGTGATGGATTCAAATGTCACAAGTTTTTTAGCCTTGAGATTAGACATGTAATGCATAGTTAGAATGTGATATTCATGAATATAATATCTTCTCTTAATCCTTTACAACATAAATATGAGAAGAATACATTAGTACAACTAAACTAAAATTCCAAGGATTCTACACTTGTGCCTTAACTAGAGGTTTGCAATGGACCATATAAAGATGGTAATTTAGATATTGAGTCATAAGGTGAAAAGGAATAAAAATCTCATATTTCACTCATGAGGAGGTTAAATTAGTAGAGAAATAAACTAAAAAGGTATATCCAACCTATTTTTTTTGTCTTCTCTTTATTTATTGATGATGGTGAGCCTGAAAGTATGGAGGTAATGAAATTTATAGAAATAAGTTTGGGAATAATGTAATGAATGGGGAGATAGTTGTGTTGGAGAATAATAGTAAATAAAACTTGGTAAATGTTCCCAAGGTTAGGAAACATATTAGATTCAAATGGGTTGTCAAGAAAAAAATTAGTTTGGAGGGATGATCAAGCAATACAAGTCAAGGTTAATGGCTAAGATTTATTCCTAAGGGAATTGATATGGTGAGATATATTATCTTGTTGTAAAATTTATGTCCATTAGATTCTTATTATCTAAATTTTTATGTTAGACCTTGAGGCTAAGCAAATGGATGCTAAGACAAATTTATTACATGGTGATTTGGAGGAAGATATCTACATGTCATAACTAGAAAAATTTGAGGTGAAGGAAAAGGACATGGTTTTCAAGTTAAAAAATCATACATGGCTTAAAATAATATCATAGATGTGTTGCAAGTATGAAGGTGTCATCATTGATGTCAACTAGTTAATTGGTTTTCAACAGGTTGTTGTTGCCATTGATGTCATGATACTTGGTTTTTGGCTGTATATGTCAGGGATATTGAGAAAATTATAATAGAGAAGGTTTGCAGGTATTCTGTGTATGCTTCAGGATGTGCTCTATGCTAGTGAGGATTTGAGGTGTTGTTCATGATTACATTGGTAGTTTCTTTATCCAAAATTTAGGCTTCTGGATTGTTGTTCAGTGTGATATATCTTCACCAGTTGTGAACTATGCTTTTTAGTATGTCTGGCTGTGGTCTGGGAGAAATGTAGTTGCTCCAGATTTCTCTGTACTTTGTTTTCATGACTTGTAGTTCTAAGAATAAGTTGATGAGGTCATGTTCAAGTGAAATTTTTTGCTTGAGAAGATTAGATTGTGTTAAGGATGTGTGACTTAATTTTTTTATGTGTTTTACATTGGTGTTGGATGACCTTGTGTTAAAAACTACTCACGAAGTTTATGGAAGTGTGTTGAGACATGTCAGGACTTATTTAGGTCCTCATTAAGTATGTGTTTGGGTTTCCCTCATTCTAATTCCACTGTAGAATGTTTTGAATCCAACCTAATTTAAATTTGTAAATAAAAATGGTGTGTGGCCGACCTTGGATGGGTTTCAAGGTTGAAGATGGTATAAATATAAGTTGAGATGTTGATGAAAGATAATATAGATGAAAAAGATAGATGTGAGATAGATGTGAAATAGTGTGTGATGTGAGTTTGAGCAGATCAATGTGAAATTCAAGTGGTGAGTTTCTAGAGACAATGAGCTGAAGGTTCACTCTATCATTCAAGCATGTCTACAAGCGTTTGAGTGAATTGTGGTGGAAATATCTATTGCATTGAGATAGTTTTCTCTTTGTGACAATCCTCTTCTATCTTCTTTGTAATTCTATGGCAGTGAGCCCTCTGGGTAGTAAGTCCTTATTGGATAGTAAGTCCTGTTTTGGACAAGTAAGTCATATCTTGGAAGTGAGCCTTTCCAGCAGTGAGCCTTTGTATTTGGTTTTGAAATTCCTTAGATTGTGAGCTAATCCTCACGATGGTTTTTCCCTTATTGGGTTTTCCACATAAATTTGGTATTATTATGTGTATGGTTTTACTTCTTTTAGTTTTTCCTTTTGCACTTAATGATTAATCACATTAGCAGAGTAAAGGATTTGTGAATGGTTATTGATCTAACTTCTGGTGAAATTTTCAAAGGTTAAAATTGCTACAACTGATTCACCTCCTCTTAGTTGTCTTGTTCAACAAGATGTGGTGTAAAAAAAATTATTCATATATTTTGAAGTTGGAATTTTTTAGAGCTAAGGTGTCATAATATTTACTTAAGAAAATAAACGTCAATTTTATGATTATTCTTTACGTTGATGACATGTTTTTTAGTAACAATAATGAAATCATTAAGGTTATTTCATATTAGCCTTCTCTAAAAATTCTATGAATAATTTGGGTTAAATCAAGTTTTTCACAGCGATGGAGATAAAAAAAATTGGATCAATTAGAAGAAGTATGCTAACTCTATTTAGTAGTTGTTTAGGATGCAAGATTGCAAACTAGGAGGTTTTTTTAGTCTTGTGGGAAAATCTTTCATTTGAGAAATTTTATTCAACACCAAATGAGATAGAGGACATGAGTCACATCCCCTATATGAGTGTAGTTGGTAGTATAATCTATGTTATGGTCTATACCAAATTAGACATTACCCAAGCAATGGGATTACTGAGTAGGTATATGTACATTAACTAAATAATAGGAGTCTTAAGCAATAAAGGAGCATTGGACTATAGTGAGATTTTTTTTAAAGTATCTTTAATGCATATTATATACTTCAATTTTATACTAGAAGGACTAAATTTGAATATGATAGTGTATATACAAGGATTCATGGCTTCTAATTAGGAAGGAGATGTAGATAGTAGGTCTAGATCTACTAGTGGGTAAGTATTTACCATGTTTATTGATTTAACTAGTTAAATGAAAAAAACTATGGTTTCTATTTTGACTATAGAGATAGAGTACATTAAATTTACCCATGTATATAATTAATCAATTTATCTCTATATATTATGTTCAAATATTGGGTTGAATACAGATATAACTTTTCTTTAGTTCATATTTATCTAGTGTCATCATCTTGGCAAAGAACTGCACATTCCATGTGCAATACCCTTTTTATCATTATATGGTGGAGGAATAAAGAGTTATGATTCAAAAGGTAGATATGTTGATCAATGTTACAAATAGATTAACAAATCTCATAAACACATAAATGTTTAGATGGTGTAATCTCACTATAGTAATTAAATATTACCATTTAGTTCACTATGTTAGAAACCTTTATGAATCTTGAAATACGTACAGTAAGTGGGATAATTTTAGGACTATGTGTTGTATGTACCTGTAAGTCCTAATGCCAGTTGTAATTATTAATATTTGTAGAATATTTTAAATAATATTACCACACTAAAAAGGGGTCACCTCTTGTCATAAATCTTGATATTCCTTCATTGGCTCTATTTTCCATGTTTAATTAATCTAATGATAGCTAAATAATTTCTTGAATTTAAAATATCTTACATATTTATCTAGCTATAAATAATTATATGCAAGAGGGTATAATATATATTTATTTCTCCCAATTAGAGAATTATTGAATGACATAGACCCTCCTAGGTCACTGAGGTCAAATGGTCAAAATGGAGTTACATTCTATCATGGGAGGAGTTACTAATAGAGAGGGGTACATGGTCCATGTTGGACCATTCTGAATATGAATTGACTTGTAGTTTTAGGAATCCATTAGTCGTTTCCTAGGCTACCTTAACCTATAAATTCACCAATTTATATGAATATTGTATATTCATTTATGTAGGATTATGCTACTAGACTTCCTCTAGATATAGTGTCAATGTCTATAAAATAAATAAAAATATTAACATCATCTTGTAATCTAATTTAAATATTAATGCATTGGGTGTACCTTAGATGCTATATTTTTCCCTTTCAAGGGTTTTCCTAAGCTATATCTTGTGTGTATTATCATTACTATATTTAATTTATTTTAGATTTATCTTACTTGTATTGCTTCTCTCTTTGAATTAAATGAGATTAATGAGATTTGTATTTCCTTTCAAAAATATTAAATACAATTGTGAAATTTATATCTATAAAAACTTTATACCAAACTAATACAAAAGTGATGCAGAAGCATCCTAGGTGAAAATGCAATCAACATCAACCAAAAAAAATTTCAAATTTGAAATTCATTTTAGGAGGTTAATTTCATGTTAGGAGTCTATTTGAATAAGTGAGTTTAATTTTATTTTTTTAAATAAAATGCCACCTTTGTTATGCAAGTTGGAAGTAGAGATAATGGAGGTGTAATCATATTTTTTTAATTTTTTTTGAAAAAGCAAGTTTAGGCATTAGGATTGGGAGTTACAAAATGGAATTAAAAATCATTTATTGATTTTTTATATTGTGGAAACAACTCATTATGAGGATTTGCTCGTGACTTTCCCAAATGGGAGCGAAATTTTGATTTTTGGATTTTTGGAGAAGGGTTTTTTGGTAGGTTTTGGGCATTCATTTGTGACTACAAATGTTGAAGATTGGAGAGCTTCACATGGTATTCTCTTGGAGGTTTTTGAGGTGGTTTGTTGTAGGTTGTAAGGGCTATTGCAGCCATTGAAGGTTGAAGACTCCATAGTTGAGAATTGAAGAGTTACAGGTGATTGTTGCAAGAGAAAAAGTGCAGATGTGGAGGTTCTCATGAAGCACATAGTTTGATTTTATTTTATCATAGATTTTTTTATTTCATTTCCAGATTATGTAAAGGGAATATGTTTCTTCCCATCAATCATTTGATGACTGAAATATGTTGTTTAATCAAAATTTTCATAATGAAAATTTATTTTGTTGAAACCTCAATTAATTTTATGAACCCTTGTTGTTGATTTATATACACTGTTGAGGTTGTTGAATGTTTATTTTTAGAAAAGAGGATTTTTGTGAACCCCTCTTTCATCAGTGGTATCAGAGCAGGAATATTTTGAGTGTGTGAAAGGACCGCTGAAGAGATGTGGTTTACACCAGGATCTGTGAGTGTGGGTTGTGAGAAAAATGTATGCAAGAGGAGCCCCATGTGGTAGGGGTAGAGGAAGAAAAGAGAATTTTTTCCATGGTGATGATTTTAGAGCCTTGAGAACATAGGTGGAAGCATTACAAGAAGAAATTAGAAGGGGGTTTGCATAAAGAAGAAAACCAGTAAGTGATGGGGAAGAAGAAACCTTAGAGGATGCCAACCAAACAAGTGAAGAAAGAGATGCAGTAGTAGTAGTTGCCAATGAACCATTATTGATTTACCTATCAACGATGGGAAAAAGACCAAAATTTGATGTTCCTACATTCAGTGGGAATTTGAATCCAGAAGAGTTATTGGATTGGATCAACAAAATGGAAGAATTCTTTGAGTTTGAAGAGGTTGAGGATCCTGATAGGGTGAGGATTGCAAAAACCAGATGGAAAAGGCATGCTTCAATTTGATGGAGAGAGATTCAATTGGAAAGAGGAAGAAGAGGAAAGGATAAAATCAAAAAGTGGGACAAAATGGTGGAGAAAATGAAAAGAAAGTTCATTTCGATGGACTATGAGCTTGATTTTCTCAAAAGAATGCAAGGATTAAAACAAGGGACCAAAACAGTGAAAGAATATACAAAGGAGTTTCATAGGATCTTGAATAGAACAAGGCATGTTGAACCCACTAAGGAGAAGGTTGCAAGATATATTTATGGTTTGAAACCAAGAATACAAGAGGAGATGACTTTGGTGAGAGTTTTCACAATGTAAAATGCATATCAAATTACCTTAAAATTTGAGGAATGAATGAATAAAAGGTATGAAGGTAAGCAAAGAGGAAGAGGCCATGATGAGGAGGTTGAAGGAAGAACATATAGAGCAGATAATAATAAGAAAAATTAAAAAAAGGAAGAGTAAGGCAACAAGAAAAATTGGAGATATGATGACTCATATGCTCCTAGAGATCAAAATTCAAGAGGTAGAGGAAGATTGGGTAGAGGTTTTGGAAGAGAAACCTTTAGAGGAACTTGTTTTAAGTGTGAGGAAGAGGGTCATAGAGCATATGATTGCCCTCATGAAGAGGAAAGATTAAAAAGAAGATCAAAAAATCATAATAGAGCAATAAATGTGAATAGAGAAGATGTAGGATCATCACATTCTGAAGAAGCAGAAGATGGTGAAACTTTAATGGCCAGGAGAACCCAGTTAAATGAAGATGATAAATCCATTCAAATAAAAAAAAATTTTCGAACAAGATGGAAGTACTAAAACAAGGTATGTAATGTCATAATAGATGGAGGTATCACATACAATCTCATTTCTGAAGAGATGGTGAGAAAATTGCAGCTAGAGAGAAGAAGGCATATACATCTGTATAAGATAGCATGGCTACAAGATGATAGGAAAGTTTTGATTAGCGAACAAAGTTTGGTAAATCTTAATATAGGAGGTTATAGAAATGAAACTCTATGTGATATTATTCCTATGAATGCTTGTCATGTTTAGTTAGGAAGGCCTTTTCCTTTGACAGGAAGGTGGTGCATGATGGCTATGCCAACACATATGGTGGAACCCTAAAAAATTCATGTTCCACTAGCCTAAAATTGCTTTCTCCTTGATGTTCTCTTGTCTGTTGGTGGTTAGGGTTTAGGGTTTTTTGGGGAGTTGTTTTACCTTGAAGATCTTATCCTTTGTCTTAAACCTTAGTATTTTGGTCTATTCCTTTGTTGACCTATTGCAGCCCGTTTTCAGTCATGTTAAAATAACTTGAGTCATTGGAGTCCATGAGGTGACTGACCCCCTTGTGGTTAGAATTTCTTGTTACCCATCACCTAATATTTCCATGTGCCTTGGTCTAAGAAATTATTTATTTTTAAGGTTGATCGATTGGCCTTGTTTGGCCTTTACATCCTTTGCTTAAAATTTTCCCGAGTCATTATATGGCCTCATCATGCATTATCCTAGGTAGTCTCCTCTTTTCAAAACAACTTGTAGGAACACACTTAATTGCTGCTTTTTAGTTCATGTTCACTGCCTTTTGTATCACTCATTGTGGATTGTCTTTTGACTATTGGCCTCAGATTAGTGATGCATAATAAGCTTATCCCCTTGGTATCACTCATTGTGGATGGAGTTTTATATTTGAGTTTCGAATTAGAGATGAGCGATGTCCTTTTTATTGTTAACCTTCTCGCTATCGCTAATTAATCGTGTGTTATTGGGAATGAATTAGCGATGTGCAATAAAGTTCCTTAATCTAGTGTCATATGGACACGTGGAGTGATCCTAACCTATCACATAAGGTACCCCATCACTAATGTGTTTTTCTTATTTATGAATGAATTAGAAATGGGTGATCGACCTGATATGTCTTGCGCTCATCATGCCACGTAAGGGCATCGTGGTTCTCAAATGGAGTTTCAACATGTATAATACTGATGAGAGATGGAGCATCTAACAAAATATTCCCCTCATCTCCAAGCCCTAATACATCATGAGTTCACTGGAAGGAGTGGGAACTAAGGTAGGACGCGCAATGGTTGCCAAATAAATGATGATTAATGTGTAGATGGCTACATGGTAGTTATATGAAGTGTCATCACTATTTTTAATGCACAAGTTGTGAAAGCATGGCATGATGGTTGAGGATCATCATTGATTGTGTTTTGAAATCAAAAGGATCGATGGTCAAGATTCAAAGTTGGATGGCTAGTTGTCAGCTCGCTCGCGTGAGATTTCTTTTGAACATTAATGGTTACATGCTCCGGACACTCTACATAATGACGATTGTTAGTTTTTTTCTATCACAATTTTCAATCCTCAAAAGTTGAGGAATTGGTCTAGAGCCAACAAAGAAGGTGTGAAGAGTGCAGGAAAGCAATTGTAGAGGTGGTGAAGATAAATTTTCCTGGGTAAGCAGGTGTTTATACCTTCTCTGTTTCAACTGTGTATAATTGGGTGGTTTGGGAAATGCATGAAATCTCTGTATGCTTTAAGTACTTTGGGTTTGCAAGGTTTGGCAGTGTGCAACTTCCTTTTGAATTGGTGGGGATTGTGCATTGTTTGGGTGGTGTGTGTGCTGCAAGTTTATTTCTAAAAGCATAGGCTTGTGGAGCTCTTTTGCAATTGAAAGTCTGTAAGCTCTAGTCCTATTATTCTGTGAAAATGAGTGAGCCCACTGAGTCAAGCATTAGGCCAGAGAGGAAGCCTAAATATAAAGGAGTCAAAAGACCTAAACCTCAAGATGGCATGCCCATAATTAAGTCATGCATGTATAAGATGTCTACAAATCCAAAGACTGTAAAGAGAGATTTTCCATATTCATGGAGGGAAAAGGTAAGTGTACTAGTACAACTTGAGAAGTAGAGTGGTGAAGAGTGACCGTGGTGAGCCTAGTAGTATGTTCTTGAAAGAACAAAATGCAAAGAAAAAGGAAAATAAGCCAGGGAAATTGACTAGGTCTTAGGTGAGGAAGAAGAAAGATAACCTAACCATAAGGCTTATGATTCTTATATGGAGGAACCTGATGTTTCCATAGAAGATGAGGCCAAGGATGATCCAGAATATGCCCAGTATCTCCTTACACTTGCTGGTTTGGAAGAACTTGATGATGGTGAGACATATTCTCCAGTTCCAACAAAGGCTCTTGGGGGACATGCATACTTTGATTTTGAAGATGATGAATCATTGTGGAGGTGATGTCCCAGTTTGAAGTTTTTATATTTGATTACTAGTGTGAAGGAGAGATGTTCAACACCACTGCAAACAAAGGCTCTTGGGGGACATGCATACTTTGATTCTGAAGATGATGAATCATTGTGGAGGTGATGTCCCAATTTGAAGTTTTTATTGTTGATGACCAGTGTGAAGGAGAGGTGATGAACACTGCTGCAATGATGAATGATGCCTTTTGGGGGGGTGGGTACGTCTACTTCAATGAACGTATGTGTTTTTTTCTTGGGTGTTGATTAGGAGAACCTTTTTTGTTAGTGTGGATGAGAGGTTTTGGTGTTGCTACGATGACGAATGTGCCTAAGGTAGGTAAATCTTCAGGGATGGAGATGATTTTTGTCTTTTGCGGTTTCCCCCTTTCTGTAAGGTGCAAATATAACTATTTGGGGATCTTTGAAATTATAGTGAAACGTATGTCAAATGAAAATGTGACTGAAATTGTAATTTGGCCCAAGGCTTGTTGCTTCCATATTTCTATAAATGGGAATTCAAGGCCAATTATAGGAGGTTCATTGTTCTAGCATTGATCACACTACAAATTGTAAAGAGAATACTAAGTATATTTTAGAGTTAAGTCTTAGGTTTGATTCTGCTAATGCATATAAAATTTTGATGGCAATACTAGCAAATATAATATGGAATGGTGCAAATTCAAAGCCATTTTCTATCCTATGTACTTGGTTCACGAGTTATGAATAATATAATCAAGGGTTATCTTATTTGTCTCTATTGATTCCCAATGGATGTGTAGTTATGTTCTTGCTTGTTAATTCAAAGAAATAATGTAAATGCTTGAATGAAGCTATTGGTTTATGTCAACTAAGTTCTAGGATATTAGTAATAAGTGTCGGTTGAAAATATAATGTTAAAATTCTGTAATACAATATCTTCAAAGCTTTGATGATGATATGTGTGAAATTGTTATCAGATTACATAGGTTTTTAGATTTGACTCCGTTCTGAGGATGACACTGGTCTATAAGTACTCATGTTTCATTTAGTTGGTCAGTTCAACAACAAATCACTTATTAAATCAAATTCTTAAAATGGGTTATAATTGTTACTATTTTGTGTTGAGTTCCACCATTCTCATGCTCTGAATGTAGAGTGTTGTTAAGCAACAACTAACTTCTTTGATACATTCCATTTTTTGAGCTATTACATGATAATTATTTGTTTGTTTCAATGTTCATGATAAAATGGCATAAGAGTATCATCTAAATATTATTAGGATCACCCTCCTGGGTTTCACAGAGCCCAAAGTGTAGAAGTAAAGGCCCAATAGTCCTTTAATTGTTTGTTGGCCAACCCTCACTAGTATTGACTATTGAATTGTGGAAGATTCATAGATAAGGGATGAGATCAAGTTTGGTTCTCAAAAAATAACCAATAGATTGGAAACTCTACTAGGGACAATTTATACAGAGTCTCTAGTTCTATATCAGAAGTATTAGAGTCAAATACTTTGTAAATACAAGTTTATCTTTCAGTCTATCTTTGGCGTCAATAGGTTAATTCTCATAAATGTTGTTTAGTGTTTGCATTGTTTTCTTTGAACTTGCAAATTTTTTCAAGATCAATTCAATTCCATACATATCTTAATAATTCCCACTAAGTGTGGGTGGCGACTCCAAGGTTCCAGTACTAGTGCACATCATTTGAGGAATTTGTTGAGAAAAGATGAAATGAGTCTGAGCCCATACAATGAAGGACCCTGATGAGAAGCTAGGATGAGAATTTCAAAAGGCTCCAATACTATTTGGAAAGAGTCAAGCATTGAGTGAATCTAAAAATTTGGCTCAAATATTTTAGACCTAGAAAGGGTTGTGTTGTAGTGAATACAAAGGAACTTATGTGTGACTTTGTTGTTGAAGAAAGCCTAGATTGAAATTGAGCTCTGAAAGGAACTTCATATTGTTGAAGTTCAATCCTCTATGAACAGAGGTGGCAACTCTATGCAAAGTGTTGAACATCTGGAATACTAAGAGTGGGGGTGAATCAGTATTCCATAAAACCATATTAACATCCATCTAAGCATTTTCTTAATTTTGACGGAATCAACAAGAGAGAACATAAAAAAAATCCAATACAACCATACACATGAACACCCAAATTTTTACATGGAAAACCCAAGAAGGGAAAAACCACGTTGAGGGTTAACTCACAATATATTATATATGAATACAAAATATTATAGGGCTCACAACCAAGACTCGCTGTCCTTGAAAAGGCTCACTTCTTGAGTACAAAATATGGCTAACCGACAAGATACAATGATAGTGGCTCACTGCTAGAAGATTGAACTGATAGGATACACCTTCAATGTGTAGGGTTTACTTCCACTGAAACTTAGAATATGAAGTACTGCCTCACATAGTAGTAACTCAACAAAATTGCACTAATCACAACTAATAAAGCATTTAGGCTTAGATCTTCACACACCTCTTAATCCTTTTCAAACTCACACTTCTTTCACATTTGTTTCTCATGTGTGTCCTCCTCATTCCATTCCTAAAAACATCTTATATATATACAAGTATATCTTAATCATCAATTAGGTTGGCCTAATTAGATGAAAAAGATAATCAAAACCTTCTTTTTCAGCACCATATATGATTTAAACATTTATCCACATAGTGAATTATACCAAGTCGACTATCATCCATAAAGCATAATTAGTCTTCATAAAGTATTGCATATACTGAGTCGGCCAAGACTAGAACACAATTCTCCAAACCAACAAATAATCCTCAAAGAAAACACCTTCTGGATCTGAGAACACATTATTTTCCCATCATACTACCAACATAGAAACTATCAACAAAACCACATCATAAGAATGTTCACCTTAATAAAGTGCGGAATCTGCCAAACAGTATGCCAAGTAAAGAACAACAGTAGAACTGTCAGAGATAACTTTTTTTTCACAATAAAATATGTTGTGAGATCTAGGATATAGTTGTCTAAATGAGTCAAGAAAACATGGTTAAGAGATTAAAATCATATCAGATCTTGTGGTGAATTCCAGACTCAAATACCAACACACTAATTCATCACAAAAGAGTATTATCATGACTGAACAACTTCTCGTAAACCAAGTAGACTTCCCATATATTTATCACTATGTTGAAATCAATGATGACATAGGAACAACTAACATAAAGCATCCATACTTCATGCTCATGTTGCAAGGCTCCCAACACGAAGATCTTGGTGAAATTGCAAAGACAGTTTTAGATCTACAAAGATCTCCAGTCAGAAAGACAAAATTATAGCTATTGCAACATATCAAGGCATTTCCCCTATTTTGATTTTCAAGAAGCAAATAATTGTTATGAAAGCCATATTTGAAAGTCTTGAGAAAATTTGGTTCCCTATCGAGTGAAGTTAAGCACTAATAAAGGGAATGGTAGTGGTTACATCAAGGAATATGGAAATGAATGATCAATTGTAATGTTGATGTTTTAGGTCTATAAAGGGGTCTGAGAAAATGTATCATTCACTTGTACATCCTTGTGGGGTGCTTGATGCAAGCAAAAAAAGTGTACATCACTGGTCATGCCATCAAAGAATTTTTTCCATTGAAAGATATCTACCATTAAATTTTAATGGTATTCAGGGTTTCCCAAACCTTGTTCCCAATGATATCAAGGAAAATTTTCCAAAATTAAAAGGGTAGAGCTCTGAATCAACATATAAGCATTTACAATTTTTCTCGGGTTTGATGGGAGATTATGAGATAAACCATGAAGATGTTGTTATGAAATTCTTTGTACAAGCCTTGAAGGAGGATGCCAGAGATTTGTTTTCATATTTTCTAGTATGTTCTATTTCTTCATGGAATGAATTCATGGCAGTATTCATTGAACAATTTGGTGAGAGGATTGATCCATTCTCAATGAGACAAAAATTTATGAACATCTAGAAAGAAGAGGACAAGTTGGTTCCTACTTTTAATCTCAGATTTTCAAAGGTAGTAAAAAAATATCCCTACAAATATAAGAACCGAATATGTTGAGTGTTTGGTTATATACTTATGTGCATTTGATGAAGAAATGAGCTATTTTCTAAGAGATAAAGAACCTACAACATTACATCAAGCATATCAAATTTCCATGAATATTGAAAACAATTTGAAATATTCAATGATGAAAGGATGCATGGCTGCAAGTTTTGATTATCCTAGCATGGCTCATGTAAATGGAACTCATGAAAACATAAATTAATTTCAAAGTGATAATGCTTATGTTTTTCAAAGTCATCCATTATTACAACACACAGATCATAGTGGGATCCAAGTTGAACATCAACAAGTTTTAAGCAATGTTGATCAAATGTCTTTTGTCCAAAGGTTATCTAGTATGAAAATACATAAGGGAGAATCACTATATGATCTATTTGCAAGGTTTTTGGGTACCTTGTTGGAAGTCCCTAAGTGTTTCAGACTTGAGGGTTTAGCGTGCATGGACTTGTTTTGTGAAGTATTTGAGCCGGGGTTGAGTACCTTGCCAAAGGAATTGATGCCTTAGGGTTTTTATCAGATATTTGGTTGGTTAAGGATTGTTGAAGGAACCAAGTGTAACTATTCCCAAGATGTGATTCCTCACATACTGATAGTGCTTGCCCTACTAAGGAAGATCAAAGAACAATGAAAACAAGTTAAAAGGGTGTATCAGAAAGTAAATACTCATCTCGTTGTATGGATGAAGAAAGTGATTGTAATCAACCCATAAGAAACCTATATGTAGATCAGTATACCAGTGATGAAGATAAAGATACACTCATGAGTGTTGCTAATTCCTTATCACAAATTAGTGGTAAAGATATCGAAGATAACAATTTAGACGTTCACTCTGAAAAATCTAAGCATAGTTTATGTAGTGATGAATCTTCTTGTGATGAAGGTCATGATGAGAGTGAGGTTTTTGATTTTTTTTTGAGGACTGTAAATTCTCTTGTGGGGATCATTTGGAAGCCTTTTCCTCACATAGGGGATGCAATGATATGAGTTCTCATAAATTCACTTACCCACCAATGAATGAAAAAATCCCTTTTATTGAGTACCTAGAGTGTAACTTGGGTTTATCATCAATAAAGCATGCTAACTCTGTGAATGATGATGAGTTTTAGGATAAGAATGTTTTTCCAGTATCCTAATCTAAAACATAGTATTAGAAATGATAAAGATATTGATGATGTTGATTATGATATTAATGAACATGTTCATGTCCTTGCTTCCCTTAATTGTTTATGTGATGCAAAGATGGAAATGTTTGCAATGTGTGAGAACAATATTGATGAGCATAACATGGAGATTTTTGTTGATTCAAATCAATGTGTGATGCCTCTAGCTCATGAGGGTATTGATGAGATGGAATATTCTTGTTTCTTTACCAAAGTAGACATGTTGTCATCTAATAAGGAGTGCATTGATCTGAAGGAGAATGAAGATACTTGTTCAAGTACTTATCAACAACAATCAAGTTACAATGAATCTTTCACATTTCGGTTAGCACGCCTATCAACTGATGATGTGCATGAGTACTTTGTCACTAACCAAATCAGCTCTAAATTATTTGAGCCATCTTTTGAAGCATTTTGCATTGAGATGAATGATATTTGAAAGATCAATCAAAATATTTTATTGAACTTGAAATGGAATTATTTTGTGATGCTTATGTTGTTGTTAGTAATGATGTCTATTGTGATAATCCTGATTTGAACAAGGGTAAAGAGAATTTGGTTCATGATAAACCATATTTAGAAAATGGAGTATGTGACATCATAAAGGATTTGAAACACTCAGGTGAATGTGGACATCAGTTTGAAAATATGCATGTGTATGAACATTTATTGTTCATCACACAAGATGAATGCTCTTCTGGCATGGGACTGAAATTAGGAGATGTCTTCTAGGATATATATGAGTTTTCTTTTCATTCTAATTTCTCAGATTTGGAGCTGCAATCTAGCTTCAAAAGTTCACGATATATGTTTTTGGATGGAGCTATTGAACAGAGCATCTATGAATGCTTCATGTTTGATGTGCAAACTGAATTGGATGCCAAATATTATGATATCAATGGTCAAGTGGACTATGAATTTTTTAAATTTCCAATCTAGATGAATGAGTTTTTAATGGAACATGAACATGAGTTGGACAAGCTGACATGTTAACTATGGGTTTTAGTTGGTACTTGATTGCCAATGTTATATTGATTGAGTTAATGAATGCATTGGAAGGCCTAAGTATGACAATAGTGATATTGGTTTTTAGAGTAGTGTTTTCATACTTGGCTTGGTTTAGATGACAAAGAACAATGTGTTTGATAGAGGAAAGCAAAGGTTTTTCTTTCCATTTGGTGGCCTGGGGCCATTGAATGTGGTGAAAGAAACTGCTTGAACGAGGGAGAACTTATGGAGCACCCAAGGGACTTAGTATTTCGTTTGCTTCAACCGTGAGATATAGAATCTTTCCATACCCATGAGAAGCATGCATCCCCAGTTAGAGACACTAGTGGAACCCTCAAAAAATTTCATGTTCCACTGGCTTGGAATTGCTTTCTCCTTGATGTTCTCTCGGTCTTTTGGTGGTTAGGGTTTAGGGTTTTGTGGGGAGTTGTTTTACCTTGAAGATCTTCTCCTTTGTATAAACCCTTAGTATTTTGGTATATTCCTTTGTTGACCTACTGCAACCAATTTTTGGTCATGTTAAAACAACTTGAGTCATTAGAGTCCATGAGGTGACTGGCCCCCTTGTGGTAAGAATTTCCTAATACCCGTCGCCTAATATTTCCATGTGCCTTGGTTTGAGAAATTACTTATTTTTAAGGTTGATCAATCAACCTTGTTTGGCCTTTACATCCTTTGCTTAAAATGTTCATGAGTCATTCTATGGCCTCATCGTGCATTATCCTAGATAGTCCCTTCTTTTCAAAACAACTTGTAGGCATGTGCTTAATTGCTACTTTTTAGTTCCTGTTCATTTCCTTTTGTATCGCTCATCGTGGATTGTCTTTTGACTATTGGCCTCAGATTAGCGATGCGCGATAAACTTATCCCCTTGGTATCGATCATCAAAAATGGAGTTTTATCTTGGAGTTTCAAATCAGTGATGAGTGATGTGAGCAATGTCCTTTGTATTGCTAACCTTCTCGCTACTGCTAATCGCTCATCTGTTCTCAGGAATGAATTAGTGATGCGCAATAAAGTTCCTTACTCTAGTGCCACTTTACAAATGTGAAATGTTACTAGGGGCGATGCTTTCTCAGCCCTTAATATTTTCATATGGACAAGTGGAGTGATCCTAACCTATCGCATAAGGTGCTCCATCGCTAATGTGCTTTTTTTATTGACAAATGAATTAGTGATGGGTGATAGACCTACTATACCTTGCGCCCTTTGTGCCACCTAAGGGCATCACATTTTTAAATGTAGTTTCAACACACATAAAAATGATGAGAGATGGAGCATCTGATGGAATATTCCCCTCATCTTTGGGCCCTAATACATTGTGAGTTCACTTGAAGGAGTGAGAACTAAGGTAGCGACACACGATGGATACCAGATAAATGATGATTAATGTGTAGATGGCTACATGGTAGTTATCTTAGGTGTCATCACTATTTTTAATACAAAAGTTGTGAAAGCATGGCATGATGGTTGAGGATCATCATTGATTGTGTTTTGAAATCAAAAGGATTGACAGTCAATATTCAAAGTTGGATGGCTAGTTGTCAACTTGCACGCGTGAGCTTTCTTTTGAATATTAATGGTGACACACTCCAATCACTCTACATAATGATTATTATCAGCTATTTTCTATCACAATTTGAAATCCTCAAGAACTGAGGAATTGGTCTAGAGGTAGTGAAGAAGGTGTGAAGAGCATAGGTGAGTAGTTGTAGAGGTGGTGAAGATAAATCTTTCTGGGTAAGTAGGTGTTTATACCTTCTCTGTTTCAACTGCGTATAATTGGTTGGTTTGGGAAATTCATGAAAGATTTGTATACTTTAACTACTGTGGGTTTGTAAGGTTTGGTTGTGTGCAACTTCCTTTTGAATTGGTGGGGATTGTGCATTGTCTGGGTGGTGTGTGTGCTACAATTTTATTTCTAAAAGCATAGGCCTATGGAGATCTTTTAAAATTGAAAGTCTATAAGCTCTAGTCCTATTATTCTATGAGAATGAGTGAGCCCAGTGAGTCAAGCATTAGGCCAGAGAGGAAGCCTAAATAGAAAGGATTCAAAAGACCTAAACCTCAAGATGACACACCCATAATTAAGTTAGGCGTGTCTAAGAGGTCTGCAAAGCTGGAGACTATGAAGAGAGATTTTTCCATATTCATTAAGGGTGAAGAAAAGTGTACTTACAACTTGAGAAGAAAAGTGGTGAAGAGCGACTACGGTGAGCCTAGTGGTATATTCCTGAAACGAGAAAATGCAAAGAAGGAGGAAACTAAGTCAAGGAAATTGACTGGGTCTTAGGTGAGGAAGAAGAAAGATAAGGACCACAAGGCTTATGATTCTTATATGGAGGAACTTGATGTTGCCATGGAAGATGAGGCTGGGGATGATTTATAATATGTCGAGTATCTCCGTATACTTGTTGGTTTGGAAGACTCTAATGATGGCGAGACAAATCCTCCAGTTTCAACAAAGGCTCTTGGGGGACATGCATATTCTAATTCCGAAGATGATGAATCATTGTGGAGGTGATGTCCTGGTCTAGTGTTTTCATTTTTGATGACCATCATGAAGGAGAGGTGTTGGAAACTGCTGCAACGATGAAGGATGCCTTTTGGGGGGTGGGTATGTCTTCTTTGACGAACGTATGTGCTTTTTTCTTGGGTGCTGACAAGGAGAACCTTTTTGGTTAGTGTGGACGAGAGGTTTTGATCTTGCTACGATGAAAAATGTGCCTTTTGGAAGGTGGGTTAATCTTCAATGATGAAAAGGATTCTTGTTTTTTATGCTTTCCCTCTTTCTGCAAGGTGCAAATATAACCATCTGGGGATCTTTAAAATTATAGTGAAATGCATGTCAAATGAAAATGTGATTGAAATTGTAATTTGGCCTGAGGCTTTTTGCTCCCATGTTTCTATAAACTGGAATTCAAGGACAATTACATGGGGTTCGTTGTTTTGGTATTGATCATACTAAAAATTGTAAAGAGAATACTAAGCATATTTTAGAGTTAAGTCTTAGGTTCGAGTTTGCTAATGCATATGTAATTTTGATGGAAATACTGACAAATATAATATGGAATGGTGCAAATTCAAAGCCATTTTCTCTTCTATGCACTTGGTTCATGAGTTATGAATAATATAATCAAGGGTTATCTTATTTATCTCCATTAAGTCACAATGAAAGTGTAGTTTTGTTCTTGCTTGTTAATTCAAAGAATTAATGTAAATGCTTGAATGAAGCTATTGGTTTATGTCAAATAAGTGCTAGGATATTAGTAAGAAGTGGTGGTTGAGAATATAGTGTTGAAATGTTGTAATGTAGTATCTTCAAAGCTTTAATGATGTTATGTGTGAAATTGTTATCAAATTACATAGGTTTTGGGATTTTACTTTGTTATGAGGATGAGACACTAGTCTATGAAAAGTAATCATGTTGCATTTAGTTGGTCAATTCAGAAACAAATCACTTGTTAAATCAAATTCTTAAAATGGGTTATAATTGTTACTATTTTGTGTTGAGTTTCACCATTCTCATGCTCTGAATGTAGAGTGTTGTTAAGAAGCAACCAAATTCTCTGATTCATTCCATTTGTTGAGCTATTACATGAGAATTATTTGTTTGTTTTAGTATTCATGATTAAATGGCACACGATTATCATCTAAACATTGTTAGGATCACCCTCCTGAGTTTCACAGAGCCCAAAGTGTAGAAGTAAAGGCCTAGTGGTATTTTACTTGTTCGTTGGCCAATCCTCACTAGTATTGACTATTGAATTGTGGTAGATTCATAGAGAATGGTTGAGATCAAGTTTGGTTCTTAAAAAATAACCAACAACATACATATTGATGAAGGATGGAGTGAAACACAAATTGAAGCTATTGAAAGAAGAAACAGGTAAGGTTTGCAGCAATGCAAAGTCTTGTTTGGTTGATGAAATTAGACTTTTAGCTATTATGAAGGATGAATATGTTGGATTTGGTAACACTAACCATGATGAGGGTAAGAAAGGTGATTTTTTTACTTATATTAAAGATGAGATATCAAGTGGAATGAAGGTAGCAGTAGAGGGTAAAGTAAAATCTGATTCTATTGTTTCGTTTGATGAGAAAGAGAGTGAAGGAATAGATAAGTTTGTTGCAACAAAAATTACTTTTGATAAAGTTGAATTGGAAGAGTGGAGTATGAAGGTTAATGAAGATTTTTCTGAAGAATCCTTGTTTGAGAATAGTGGAGGTGAAATTTTTTTTATTAGTGATCATGATTCCTTGTTAGGTATTATGGAAATTGAGTCTTTTGATGGTAGTACTAATGATTTTTTGAGTGAAGGAAACTAGTTTGCAGCAATGTCATGTCTTTCAAAAGGCATTGAAATAGGGGAATTTCATGAAGGGGACATGGTGGAAAGAGATGGAAAAGATAGAACAGAAAATGAGGAAAATAAATACATTTTTTTATGGAGGAGGTATAAGTCTAATTTTTAGTTCTGATTTTGATGAAGTATATCAGGTTGGAAAAAAAATTTGATGCTTTGAATTACATGATGGGTAGTAGAGGAAGGATGAAACATGGTAATGTTGTAAGTTTGCAGAAAGTGATGCATAGAAATATTCTAGTGGACAAGGAAATGAGGTGGATCCAAGATAAACATAGGATCTACAAAAAATTATGAGTGCAACTCATGAAACATTTATTTCTACCTAGGGCATCTCTGTAGGAGCATCCTAGGTGAAAGTGCAATCGACATCAACCAAAAATTCAAATTTCAGATTTTTATTTGAATTTAATTTTAGGAGGTTAATTTTATGTTAGGAGGCTATTTGAATAAATGAGTTTAATTTTATTTATTTAAATAAAATGCCACCTTTGTTATGCAAGTTGGAAGTGGAGATAGTGGAGGTGTAACTGCATTTGAAAAAATCTGAAAAAGCAAGTTTAGGCGTTGGGATTGGGAGTTACAAAATGGAATTAAAAATAATTTATTAATTTTTCTATTATGGAAACAACTCATTATGAGGATTTGGTTGTGAATTTTCTAAAGGGGAGGGAATTTTATTTGTTTTCTATTTTTGGAGAAGGGTTTTGTGGTAGGTTTTGGTATTTCATTTGTGACTGTAGGTGTTGATGATTGGAGAGCTTGGTGTGGTATTCTCTTAGAGGTTTTTGAGGTGGTTTGTTGTAGGTTGTAAGGGTTATTGCATCCATTGAAATTTGAAGACTCTATAGTTGAGAATTGAAGAGTTGCAGGTGATTGTTGCAAGAGAAAAAGTGCAGAGTTGGAGGTTCTCATGAATCAATGTTGCCCATCAGTCATTTGATGACTGAAATATGTTGTGTAATCATATTTTTCATAATGAAAATTTCTTTTGTTGAAACCTCAATTAATTTTATGAACCCTTGTTGATTTAAATACACTGTTGAAGTTGTTGAATGTGTTTTTTACAGAAAAGAGGGTTGTTTTTTGATATATTAAGTTGCATTTATAGGGTGCAATACCCTTTACACAACAAGCCAAAAGGGCCAAAAAAGATCAAGACTAGAACATTAAAATGGAAAACAACGAAACAAAAAGACACAGAAACAATAGACCAACGACCCACACACGAAGACCTAACGACAAACTAGAACAAAGATACAACAAACTAATTTTCTATACTCTCCCATTTTTGTATGGGGAAGTTTAAAAAATCCTCCCCAACCTAGTTGGGGCCCCTCTCCATAGTCTTCTTGTCCACTTCTTTGAGCACAACATAAAGAGTACCAACAAAACGGTGGATAATTTTAATGGTGAACCAAATCAACCTTGCAAACTTCCTTTCAAGCTTATCCATGCACTCCAACAACTTGCTATAGTTGTCCTCCTTGTCTATAGTCTTAGCATTATCTTTCTCCATAGCCTCCAAATTTGAGGAGTGGGTCGTTGAATCATCTTGGAGCATCCTATTGAAGTTAGAAAAGTGACTAGGTCCCTCCACAAATTCCTCCTCCTCCTTCGTATCTTCTTTCTTACCCTTGTCTTTGTTGTCAGTTTGCTCCTCATCGCTCAAAATATCATTCACAAGTACCTCCTTTTTGTTTTTTACCAATCTTTGTGATCTCCTGATGCTAGTATTCTCCATCCTTATATCTATAGTAGCAACCACAACAATGTCACCCTAAGAATCTTTACTCACATTGTCCTCTCCACTATCAGTGGTTGGTAGCTCCACCTAGAATTTATCCTCTTTCTTACCTTTTTTCCTTGCAATTGGTTTGCTTTATGTCTTGCAGGGAGTAATTTTGAGCTCGCAAAGCTCAACAGCTACTTTCAACTAAGCAGACCTTGCTCGACCCTTCTTTTTTTTGGAAGGGGGTTTAGGCTTAGGGGTATTCAGAGTTTTGGTGTCCACCAGAGGGGTTTTCCTTTTAGGGCTCGAAGACTTGATTGAGGAGGGATTCATAGTGGTTTGGTCAGGGGGTTCAAGCTCCTCGATACAAATAACAGATATAGGTTGGAAAAACAAAGAGCTAAATGGAAGTGGTAAAGCCTCATGATGAGGCCCTAGTAGAGTGACAAGGGGGGGTGGTTCAATAGGGTTTTGGGTAGCAGTGTCCAAACATATCTTAACAAAATTCTCCAAATCAGTTAGCAAAAAGAATGAGAAACTTAATAACATTTTATGATGAAGATGATTGAGAAGAGACAAATGGTAATAGTAAAACACCCTATGCCTACCTTCTAAAGTCACATATTTCATTATAGCCAAAAAAACCTGGTCCCATGCACAAGGGAGCACTTCCTTTTCAAAACTAGACTGATACTTGACTAGTTTTTCATTATCTTTGAAGAAAGCATTGAGAATTTTGTTATCCTGGGTATTGGTGTGTTTTTATACTTCTTACCACTACTTGAAAGCCTAGTCGCTTGAGCAATGACTTCCTCATTTACCTTGAAAGAGTACCCCCCATCATGACCCTCTTATCTTTCCAAGAGCTCACAAATTGAGCCGACATCCTCACATCATGTCCCATTAAGCATTCCATCAATGATGCCAACCCACCTTTAGTGAAAATATTGTTGGTATATGGAGCCTAATCAGACTCAGAGGTTAAATTTTCCTCACTTTTATCAGCATGGTTTCCCCCCAAATTATTTAATGGGGGTTTGGGGGCAGCACCCCTTGCGGGATCCAGAGGCGTCAAGTGTTATTTTTCTATTAGACAACATAAAAGAACCCTATTTTGTAACCGACATAAGTCTTGATAAAAGCCTAAGAGTTAGGGTTTCTGTTGATATTGTATTGTAGCATTTGCAGCAGTATTGAGTTGCAAGGATTATTGGTTGTAATCGGTTCTATTTACTAGATAACAATATTGGACTCTTTGTTGGTGGATGTAGCTCGAGTTTGGGTGAACCATGTTAAATATTGTCTCTCACTGTTATTATTTCTGTGTTTTTCATTCCTATGTTTAATCTTTATTTGCATTAAATTGATATTTTCTGCATGCAATTCTTAACAAATATGCCACACCAGGGGATCCTTTTAGAATTCCTTGTAGTTATCCAACTCATTCCTAACCCTATCACCTCCCTTTTTGATACACTTCACTCTGAGATACCAGCAACCCTATGAGAGAAGGAAATTAAAATGGACGTCAATGTCAAAAATCACCCATAAAACATTATTATTAAGCCATCCAAGATAATAACGAGTGGTTAAGGAAACCTAAAGATTACACATGCTAGATATCATTTCCAAGGAGGATATCTCTACAGGTCCATAATTAAAAATCCTTAGGTTGCGAAAAATGATTTTTCCATTCAAATTGCTCATACACAAGTACCAATGTCGAGTGGTTGTGAGGCCAAGTATAGAAATCCCTATGTACAAATCTTTTATTTTATGAAATCTTTTAGCAATGTCGAGGGGATTCAAAAAGAACTCCACATGACATGAAGTGGTCACATCAAAATGAGATGCCCAACAGAACAAAAAATTGAATTTGAATCCGTAAGGATATGCTAAGTTGTGACAATACCGCTCATTAATGTTGCACATGCCCCAACCAAACTTAATTGTTAACCCAAGGTACTGCCCATCACCTCTCATAATTAGTTTCATATCCACCTTATTCGTCCATCCCTTCAATTGTTGCCTCATATTTAGCACCTCATCAATTTTCTTCATCCACATCACCCAAAGTACAAGTATGTGGACAACCCAGAAATCCTTAAAAAGAGCATAATTAGTTATCATCATGGATGACAATGGAACCCTGTTCCTTAAGGATGACACCTTGTATGTTCGATGGTAAAATACCAAGACTCCAACATTTGGAAGTGCTCCAAGAGGAACCTAGATTAGCCAAAGCGTCAACAACTTGATTACCCTCACAATAGGTGTGGGACAAGATCTTCATATCAAGCTTCAAGACCAAGTGATTTATGTCAATTAGGATATCTCTAGTATTTAATCCTAATAACCTGCCAAATTTGATTGATTCAATCACAAACATGGAATACCCTTCTATATGGATTTTCTTTATCCCCAAAGTAACAACTAACTGGATGCCCTTTAACAGTACCCTAGCTTTCGTAGTCATGGAAGTCTAAAATCCAATGTATCTTGAGAAACCTACCACAAATTTACCCTTGCAATCTCTGATAATACCCCCAATGCTAGCCCTGCCAAGATTCATTTTGGATGCCCCATCAAAATTGAGTTTGTGCCACCCCCTATCCAAGGGTTTCCAAACTATGTCACATTTAGGCTGAGCCTTAGTGTTATCAAATGAGTTATCTCCAACTTCCTATTCCAGGCTTTACCCATCTTGATCTCCCACTTTGTAGGTTCTTTGTTTGGGGTTTTCCTAGTGTAAATTGATACATTTTTAGATATAAGCCTTAGACCAATGCCAAAAGCCTCCTTAGGACTCATCTCAATATTCCTAAAAATTTGGTTATTCCTCTCTTTCCACAAGCACCAACAAATGATGGGGGGGACTTGGTTCCAGATTTCTCTAGGGATAAGATGTTGGTAGAGTATATACCAACCCTTAATGAAGGATTTGATCTCCCTATACATAGTTTAGTGGGTCTCCAATTTTTCAAAAGGAAAATCCTAGAAATTAGCAACAAATGGGCAATGCAGTAATAAATGATCAATAGAATCTTCATTGCTTTTACATAAAAAATACCTATTTGGGATCTAAAATCCCCTTTTCCTTAGGTTATCCTAAGTTAGGATCCTGTTATGACAGGTCATCCACTAGAAGAAATTAATTTTAGGAATCGTGTGTCTGTTCCAGACTTGTCTCCAAAGTCTATTATGAACACCCTGGACTGACAATGGATTGTAAGTTGTTCTGAAAGAAAGGTTTCCTAGCCAATCTTTGACCCAAAATAACTCATCCTCAAAGTTCGATAAAGGTAGTCTAGTCAGGGAGAGAAAGTATTATAAGGACTTAGCCAATAATTTCAACTCTAGAGATAGGGGGCAACATAGATCCATTTCTTTCCATTTCCTAGCACCCAGATGGCCATGAAAGTAGTCACTCACATACCTACCAAAGAATAATTGTGCAGGTCTCATAAGGTTCCTGAATCTAGAGAGTACTAGGGGGGAATCAAGCAACCAAGGGTCCTCCTAGAATCTAATGCAATTTCCATTCCCCATTTTCCATTTCATCCTAGAAGTGAGCAACCTCTCCAACCTATAGATGTTGTTCCAGGCCAGCGAACTAGTAGGGTGATCATATGAAAGGAATTTAATCATAGATATATTGCCAAGATACTTAGCATTCATGATCTTACACCAGTCCTCTTTGTTCCTTAATTGATCCCATCTAACCTTAGCAAGCAAAGCATTATTAGTACTTTGAACATTCCTAATCCAAAGCCAGCCACGAGATTTAGGTAAGAAAAAATTGTCCCAACTAACCAAAGCAAACTTCTTCTTCTCTTTAGTCCCAAACCATAAAAAGTTCCTTTGGATTTTTTCAAACTTCTCCGCTATGTATCTTGGAATTTTAAAGATAGAAAGGAAGTAGACAAGGATCCCTTGGAGGGTAGTAGTCAAGAGTTGCAGCTTGCCCTAGCATGGCTGAGAATAGTACCTTTCCATCTTTCCAACTTCCTTTGGATCCTTAATAAAACCATATTCCAAAATGTAGGAGTAACATCTTTGATAGTAAGGGGTATCTCGAGATACACCAAGGGGAGAGAGCTACTCAGGAAACCTAAGACAATAGTCACCCGAGCCTGAAGGGTATGAGTGTTGTTAAAGAAATATATCGTACTTTTATTGTAGTTTATACATTTTCTAAAGCAAGCAACATAATTGTTAAGGCAACTCTTTCATTTCCTGGCTTTGATCACAAACACCTTCCCAAATAGAATGGTGTCATCCACAAACTATTGAATAACAACAAGTTCCAGTGAAGTAGCAGGTTTGACCCCCTTTTATGGAGCCCTCCAACAAAAATTTGGTTATGTTCCTACTTAGCACATCTGTAACCATGATAAAAAAGAATAGGGGGAGAAAGGGTCACCTTGTCTAAATGCCCCTCCCATCATTGAAGAATCCAAAAGGAGCCCCATTAACCAATACAAAGTATTTGATATTGGTAATGCATTCCATCAGGAGGTTGATCACCCTCTGATCAAAGCCAAATTTAGATAGTAATTTGGGAATAAATACCCATAGAAATTTATTATACACTTTTGAGATGTCGAGCTTGAACGCCATATTGACATTATTGCATCTGTCCATGGAATGTAAAATTTCATGAGTGGTTATGGTAGCATCCAAAATATGTCGACCTGGGACAAAACCTTTTTGGGTAGGGCTTATCATTTTTTCCAGCAGGGGCTTCAAATGATTCACCAATATTTTAGAGAAGATCTTATGAATGGTATTGCATAGGTTGATGAGGTGAAAGTTTTCATAGACTGTGGTTCAACAACTTTGGGAACTAGGGCAATGAAAGTGTGGTTCAACTGTTTGAGGATCTTACTAGATTTGAATAAATCTTGGCCTCCATAACAATATCCACCTCAACAATCTCCCAAAAAATCTAAAAGAAAGCTAGGGGAACCCATCAGGACCCGACACCTTGTAGGCACCCATACCAAAAACAGTCATCTAGACTTCCTCAAGAGTGACATCACTTAGAATGCAATTATTATCTTCCTAGGTTAGAGTGGTAGGGAGGGGGTCCAACAAAGGATTGTCCAAAGTAGGATTGGGAGCCTCACCAAGAGCCAACAAATCTCATTGGAAGTATTCAGATGCCAAAAGCCCAATTTGGGTGAGCAAGTTAACCAACACACCCTGCTCATTTTGAAGTTTTGTTATTTAATTCCTTTTCTTATGCTTTAGGGCTGAGACATGAAAGAAAGAGGTATTCGTATCACCCTCCTACAACCATTGAGATCTGGACATTTTTTTCCAAAATATCTCTTCCTTCTTTAAAATTTATTCCCATTCCAAGCGATCATCTCTTTCTTGGTTATAGGTCAGCAAGCTAACATCCCCCTCTTCCATCTTTTTTTGTGTCACCCTCAACTTATCCCCTAATACTTTTTTTCTAGAAATCATCCTTGAACACTCTCTTGTTCCATCCCTTAACCATATTTTTGATATATTTTAGCTTATTAAAAATCCTAAAAATGGGGCAGCCATGTGGGTATGTGCAGGATCATCATGGAAAAAATAGGCCCTTAAGTGGCAAAAAATTTAGAAAAATCAGAGTTAGGAAACTTGACGTAAAAATTTGAATAAGTTATCTATATTATTTTTAAAATATGTAAGAATAGAATCTGTAGAAAATTGAATATAGTTTCTAAACTACTAGGGTTGTTTAAAAAAAACAAATCTATTTGGTGAAAATTTGAAATTTCAATGCAGTAGTACTTAAATTTCAGGGAAAAAATAAGAAGTAGGTGTTTGTCTGACCACCCTAACCACAATAAAATGATAATATTTTTTTATAATATTTTAGATATAAGTATAAGACTCATGTCCCGATGTGATGGATATTTTTTTGTAGTTTTTCCATGTAAAAATAATTATTATTTTTTTATTACAACTTTTAAAAATATAAAAACTCGTATGTCTGACCACCTTAACTTGGTCAAAACTTCATGAAATTCAAATTTTCTTTTTTTAATCCTATAGTATGTGAAGCATAGAATGTGACACAGGTTTTGGATTCAAAAAATGTGATACTTTTTGAAAGCTATAGATTTTTTTCAATCAACCTATCAATCAGGACTTTAGTCGTAGTTCAAATAGAAAATGAATAATAATTACTTATTAAATTCAAAGTAAAGCATAATTTATATTGGTGGAAAGTTGAGAATCTCCTTTAAAAACCCTTTTCATTTCATCAATTTTGGGTAGAAAAAAAATCGTCAGCCACATACCCATCATATTGCCACTTTTTGGCCCATCATGATCCTGTACATACCCGTGTACAAGAATATTCCATCATTAATCAAATTTATTCCTGAAATCCTGGTGGGTATTCCACATGATTTCAAATTAAAAGGGAAAGGGTCCCACAGTAGAAAATTCCTTCATGACCAACATCAGAGGGTTATGATCAAAAATAGTACGAGGTAGGGCGATCGAGTTTGACTAAGCAAGGCCATCTAGTTGTGAGAGTAGAGAATTCTATCTATCTTGACCTGGATCAAACCATCCCCCAAAATCCTATTGGTCTAGGTGAAGGACTGACCTAGAAGGCCAATATCAACCAGACCAGCGTTACTCAAGAAATTTTCCAGATCATACATGTTGTCAGAGTAGTCCATTAGCCCCCCACACTTCTCTAAGGGATACTAAGGAGAGTTGAAGTCACCAACCACTAGCCAACATGTCCCCTTATTATGGGATATCCAATTAGTAAGATCATGCCAAAGGGAATTCCTAGAATTCCTTTGGTTGGGGGCATATACATTAATGAGTGACCAGGAGTCATCAGGGTGAGAAAACTCAACACCCACACTGTTTTGACATTGGAAAATTTTAGAGCCAATGATCCTATTAGGATTCGACATCATCAACAGTCCACCTAATGCCCCTTCTGCATCACTATAAGAGAAGAGGGCACCCTACCAAATATACTTAGCATTTTCTTCATTTTGATTTCCTATAGTAGCAAAACATCAATCTTATGTTCCAACACATATTTTTTTAGTGCTAGCTACTCATGAGAGCTATTTAGCCCCCTCACATTCTAGGACATGACTTTCATTTTTGACCTTTCTTTAAGGACACTTCCAATGTCCTTTTTTTTCCGATGGCTATCTCTTTTGTTGTCTCCCTATTCCTCGTCTGTCACTGGTAGGGTCTACTAGGTTTAGAGTCACCACTTACATCAACTTTCTTTTGCTTTCCCTTTTTCTTTGGGGTTGACTAGAACTCCTCCTCCATTGCTTTTTCCTAATCCAAACCCAAAGAAGCAGTCTTCACTGCCTCAATTGTTACTTTACAAAATTCTTCATTTAGGATTTCACCCTCTTCTCCATCAATCTTCACTAAATCAGTTGTTACTTTAAAACCAACATCCTTTAGGATGTCACCCTCTTCACTATCTTTAGCTAGGTCATGGATAGGGGATGAACATATTCAAATACCGACAAGGGTACCCCAACAACCATAGCTATCGGGGCACCGACTAAAGAATGAACAACATGAACTATACCAGAGTCAACATAGAACAAATCCTACAACTGGGGACATCTGGGAAGCAAAACTAGATATGGCCAAGGAGCCCTCATATTTAAGGTTATTCAAATTAACTGGGGAATCTACATTCTTAGGGATATCAGTCTTGACCAAGGAGTCAACAATCTTAAGAATGTCCAATTGAAAGGGTAGTTGTTAGAAAGGTCATCGGCAGTACGCTCACAAGGGTTGAGTACATGTTTCATCGTGAACTTACAATCCAAAATAAGGTGACCAGGTTTAGCACATATTTGATAGTAGGTCACGAGGTTATCATAACAGATTTATTGGATCCGAGCACCAAACTTAGAACAAAGCCTCATAGAGGTAGGTAAGGTCTTATTCACATTAATATTAACACAAAAGAGGGAAAAAACTAACCTAGATTTGGACTTGGTAATGGATTCAGAGGTGATGAAATGCCCCAATGAGTCTCTAATACATTTGAATATAGATTCATCCCAGTATTCCAGGGGAAACCCTGGCAGATGGACCCACACCAGCGCTGAATTTTTGAGATCAACAACAGGATCGAACCCCAATTTTCAGCGGCATAGAGACAAATTCTTTCCATAGATCCAGGGTCTTGAGGAGAGGACCAAGATCAAATATTCCACAGTTGTGAATTTGAAGAGGAAGAACCCCCCACCATTGCACAAACCTCCACACTCCCTTTGAGATTCCATTTAGTCAAAGCCCATCTTTTGACCATATCCACCATAGGGTGAAAGGACAAGAATCTACCCACCACAACATTCTCCATTGACAAGACAATCCTATCACTAATAGCTTCAGGGATGGAAAAGTTGGTACCCGAAGTAGAAATATCTTCTTCAGGGCAAGGAATGGTTATCTTAGGACTCAGGCTAGTGTTGGTTAGCATGTTCTTCCACCCTTTAACCTTTAGGGTGATAGAGACCATAGGCACAGTTCTAGCAGACAAAACCAGAATCACAGGTGCACCAAAAGTGGACAAACCGGAAGTGGCCCCCGAGGGTATTGAGACAACATGTGTCTGGGAAAAAATCTAGTCAAGGGAGGACAAATTAATTAAAATGTTAAGAAATATTAGGTTACTTTAATTATGTGTGCGTGTGTGTATACATACATATATATGTATGTATATATATGTATATATATGTATATACATCTATATATACATGTACAAATACATATACATACATACATATATATGTATATATGTATATATACATAGATACACACACACACATATATATACATAATTATGAGAATTTGGTAATTATTCTTTAAAATTATTATTTTAGTTACTAATAAGGTCTTGTTAATTAGGTACACCAAGAAAGATATAAACATTAAATTTTAATAATCAAGTTAATTAAACATGAACTCATATTGGCATACCATAAAAGATTGTAATTCATAAGCAATTTCAAAGATAATTATCAATGATAAAATTGAAGGAAAACTATTTATTTAAAATTTTCCTCACATCCTTCATCCAACCATACTAAAATTGTAGTGTTAAAATTTTCTAAAGGTATTTTACTATTGAACTTTGTATTTCTAATGGTAAAAATTGCATACGCATGCCCTTGTCTCTTATGCTTTGAGACCACTTATATTAGAGTATCCTTTATATAGTAATAGGTCTACAAGTGGTATATTCTTGTGAAAAATTTGGCTCATAATGTTGTCTTAGTCTACCCTTATCATGACTCATCCAATTTTGATCCTTGGAATTTTTTTAATTTTTCGTCCTAGATTAAATATGTGGGTATAAAATTGACCCATCATTTAGGCAGTTGTGTACCTGAACCTCGAAATTTTATATTCTAAAATTCAAATAGAATATTTTAAATTTATTCATACTAATCATTATGAGTTGACTTAGAACAAAATTATTTTATTTTGTATACTATATTTTTAAATTAAATATATTCATTATTCATTTTAGAATCATTTTGCATGATTAATCCATTCACACATCATGATAGTATCATAAAAAATGTTTCTAATTACATTATTATATTGCATAATCACCCAAATGATAATACATAATTTCTTACTAACATAAATTTTGGTTCATCATCATGAAATAAATTTCCCTAGGGTCTTGACTAAAGGAGAATAAATCCTTACCTAACAATTTCTTAAACAATTTCTCTATACAAAATCCTAATTCAAACATAGGAAAAAAGAGCTAAGGTACATTAATAGTAGTTATTAATCCTCTACCAATTCACTTCCATAGATCGAGGTTTCACTTTATGTGATAGATCAATTCCATATGTGAGGGTCAAAACAAATGCAAAGTATTGTTAGTTTGTAGACCCTAAATCATTCTCTAGACAAGCCCCTATTTTGTAACACATCTATGAATCAATTCATGGTATCTTTTGTAATATATTCCTCCATCTAAAATCTAGCTAGGTATAACATATAATTTATTCATATTAATTTAATTTAATTTCAAATTTATTATTCCAATCTTTTCTCTTTATCTTAGGGTCAAATGTTGTTTAATAATTTCCTTGGATAATTTTTTTAAGAGGAAAATTTATTCCATTGTATTTTAATGGTGAACATAACATTCTTTCATGAAATATTATTTTAACCTTAGGGCTTACCCTTGTTTCACTAGGGTTTATACTATAATTTTCTAATTATATATTTTATTGTTTAGATCTCACTAGGTTTTTTTATCACATTTAGCTTTTTCTTTATTTCTATACTTTATCTAGTGATTTTTTCTTCACCATGTGATATTTCCTTTACCCCACCCTATGTATCCTTATTTTAGCCTCTAGGTTTTTATTTATTAATTTATTACAAAATTTAAATATTTTCTAGGTTTTTCTTATTTTATATTAGATCTTAGTTTTCCTTTATATCATTGATCCACTAGTGATATTAGTTAAGGATCCCTTAATTTCCATTAAGATGAAGGTTTTTGAATGATGATTATATTCCCAAAAACTTAGTTGAGGATATTCATGGTTTACTGATAAAAAAATCATTTTTCTTGGAAATGTTTAAAGGAATTAGTGCTAAGGTTACATCTTCTAGTTCTTTGAATGATGTATCTTCTCATTATATCTAAGCCACTTCCTCCTTGCATTATCCTCCTACATCCATGATAGATGATGCTCTTATGCATTCTTCCTATCTTGAGATTTATTATTCCACTTCTCCTTCCTCCAATCCCATTACTATTTAACTTACTTTCTATGCTATGCCTACAGGTTTCATGACTACTCATATATGCCTACAGGTTTCATGACTACTCATACTTACTCTCCATAACTCATCCTCTACATTTGTGTATCCCATTGGATACTACATTTCATTCTTCCTACCTTGGTTATGTCTTTGTTTTATCATTCTCTATCTTATTAGCATGTTTATACTCATATTTTATTTATATACCTTAGATGCAATTATTGACTAGATAGGGTGGAGTGTAGGGTCAATATCATGTTAAATATTAAACATAATGATGATATGTCGAGAATAAATACAATACTTACATTTGAGATTTCTTCTCATCCTTTACAAATATTGGTTTTATAGGGCCTAGTTTTAAAATGTATAATTGTAAAGATGATCAAAGTACACATTTGAGATATTTCATTATTGTATGTTTAGACTATGATTTTTAATATAAGATATTTCCAAAATACTCCCTCACACTTCAAAATATAGTTCTATTGAGTGGGGTTTTCCTCTACCCCATGGATCTATCCATTATTTCTAAGATATACAAAGACTTGCTTAAAATTTTCGTAGTTAATATGATCTTAATGATTACTCTTTTAGAATTTTTTGAATGTACCCAATAATATAATGAGAACATAAATTATTATATTGTTAGATTTTAGTCCTTGCATGTGCTAATTTTATATCGTAATGTTTAAGATAATGATTAATTAAAATAATTTTTATTAATATTTTTACCTCCTATTTGAGATAGTGTATACCAAAGTAGTTTTGTTATTTTTATAGATATGTATGCTCATGTGAATAAGATTGAATTAAATTTGATCTCCTCCAATGTACTTAAGCTTTGTAAATTATTTCATGGTTATTTGACATCTTATTACCCTTCTAAGTTTAAAAATTTACATACTTTTTGAAAGTATGATGATTATAGAGACAAAAAAATTTATATATGCATCATGTTTCTAGTACTTCCAATGTGCCTTCTTTCAAGTCTTGTAATTTTAGGAATTTTAGCAAGTTATAAGAGGCCTTATATTGTGCTTAATTTTTTTTGAGATCTAATTTGATTATTCTTCTAGGAATCCATTTGTTAGATCCAACAACAAGGATTTTTAAGAACTATAATGAGAATGAATATTTTAACTTTCATAGAGTTTTGGCTCATTATACTCAGGGTCGCCTTTGAAATATAAAGTGAGATATTAACAAGAAATGACTCACTCAAAGGGTGTAAATTATGGAGGCAATCCATCAATTCTTCCCCCTGATCAAAATTTAAAATTGTATACTAATCTATTTCTTAGACATGTTAACAATGCTCATTTACACCATGAAAATGTCCTTTTTTATGGAAGATGAACATATTAATATAGATTTTATGGATTATTGTTATATCTTATTCCCATACATCATGCCATACAAATTTTTTTGTAGGTATGTTATAGCATAGAGATACACCTTCTTTACATAGTTCTTCGTTGATTGGATTCTTTGATGAGGAAAGAATTATTATGACATATAAAATGTACAAGGTAGAGTATACCATAAATTTAGTAATGACATTCTCATTGATCTTAAATTTTAATTTAATGTATCACCTCAAATTTCTTTTTTACTATCCATCTTCACATTTAGGGGTACCTTTGAAAATAACTAATGATACATTAATTGAAAACTTGGACTAAATCATTTGCCTATTAGATTGGGTCTTAAAGAAGTACAACTACACTATTGTGTTATTTTCTTCAAATAGATTCTCTATTTTACTTAATAAGACATGGATTTAGTAGTTGATGTTATTTTCTTATATTCAACATCAACATATTAAGTATATTCATAAGGGAAGAGTCGTAAAGGTTACAATATATTTATATGATCCTACTTGTTTCATTTTAAAATATGTACTCATTTTAAAATGGTATCTGTTTCATTAGAGTAGGAGTTTAGGTTTGGGAGAATAATCCTAAACGAGTACCCATTTTTTACAAAATGAATACCCATTCCTATCATGATTTTTTCTACGCACACATGACACTAAAAGAGGACTCATTATCTTTCTTTTACCCAGAACTAATTTGACTCTAAATTCATAAATTACTTACTTCAATAAAAGAGACACCTTCTAATAATAATTCAAGTAGGATCTTTGTAAGTATGCCAACTATGATAACTAAAAGAAACATATGATCCTTTATCATCTACAACATAAAATTTATCCTTGACTATCTAATCAAATATTATAGGTTCAAAATTAATTATGTTTCTTCATCATTTGCATTAAATGGTGGTAGGAATTGATTGAAAAATCTTTGTGTCTTGTACATGGAAGCACAACATATGTGATTCTTCTTTTCTATCATCATAAGTGTGCTACAAAGTTATAGAACGAACAAACCCTTGACATATAAAAATAGAAGAAGGTGGTCAAACCCAATAATTCTAATGAAATGCTTAAATAGTTACTTATGACTTTACCTACTATATATACAACTACAATTATTACCAAATTCCTTCATTTAGCTTCAATTTTGGGTGAGTTATATTGTGTATCTACTATATATTTAATTACACTTTTCTTTAGGATTCATTTTATAATTGCTTTTTCGAGGGCTTGAATAACACATTTTTCAAGTTTTGAAGAACTATAATTGTTGAGGTGGGTCATCTTTGATTCATCAAGTTCTATCACTTTTGTCTCCTGAAGATATTTAAGCACCATTGACAAAATAGTAAATCATTTTAAATTGGAAGAGTATGCATTAATTTTTATTACAAATTACCAAGAAAACTCCTTTAATAGAAATTGTGATAACACTTACAAAATAGTCTTCAAAAAGAAATGCGAAAAAGATGACAAACAAATACAAACAAAAAATTACAAGCATGGTAAAATCCCCCTCCTCCATATAGCATATAGATAAACAACTACTTGAGGACGAGGTTGTATGAAAGAACCAAACTACCCAACTTAGTTATCATTCACCTTATTCTCTTCTGTTAAACCATATGTTAACTTTGGTTTAAAGTAGATAGGCAGTTTTATTTCTTCCCTACATACAAACAAATATATACAGTAATCAAGCAAACCCAAATATCAAAATACCCACGAAAAATCCAACATAAAAATAGACAGGTCTGTTTTCTCCAAACTGCCATAGCAATCGACTTATTCAATCTATATTCAGCATTAGGTCAGAAGTTGATTGACAGAACGCCCTAAAAGAGGGGTATGATTAGAAGAAGCTTTAAACAGTAAATAGAAACGTTCATCATTTGTTTCATTAATGGGTACGTTCCATAATCTTATTCCCAGGAGTTGTTCTCAAATAATTTTATCATCAGTACCCATTTAGAATATCTACTATGACATAATAACTTGTAAATTCTCTATATTCTAGTGCAATAATAAATCACTGAATATATTTCATTAACCATATCAACCATGAACAGTACTGATAAAGGCGTTCCATTTATACTTATGGAAGGATATTGAAGAGTACCTTTCACTGGCATATTCGTAGAGCTTCTCACTGTTGGAGAAGATGATGAGAGCCACTTCTGCATCACACAGCACAGAGAGCTCGCAGGCCTTCTTCAATAACCCATTTTTTCTCTTACAGAATGTAACTTGTCTGTTGGTCTTATTCTCAATCCTTTTCAGCTGAACCTTCCCTCTCCCCATCAATGTTTTCCAGCACTCCTCTTCAAGCTATGATCAAACTAAAACGAAACAAAACCCTAATGACATCCATATTTATAGTACTGACAAAGTAAAGCTGTTGCCTCCTGCTAACCCTTCATATGCAAGGTTTCTTAATATAGTAAGATCATCAAACGACCTAGATATTAAAAGGACATGTGTAGCAGACAGATCTGAATCCCTTTTGGTGCAAAGCTTGTATGATCAATGTAGATATGCAATTTGCAGGGAATCTGTTTAGAAGGGATGGATGGATGGAGCATGAGTTGAACAGAAAAACCCAAAAAGGTAGAATTATGTATCGTGAAGGAAAGAAGAGATGGAGGAGACATGTATACCTTGCCCATGTGAAAATTGTAATAGAAAATTAGACTCTACTTTATCTAGTATTATATTATAATTTTAGACATAATTACTTGCTTTTAGGCTAATGTTTGTTGACCTATATGACCTATCTATTTCAAATTTACTTACATGGTATATTTGCTTTCGACATAGCCCAATGCAAGGGAATAATATCCCTTTTACACACATCTAAGCTGATTAAACAAATGCATACAAACAAACATTAATTAATTTAGAAGAGATGTACATTGGAATACTACTTTAGGAATTAAATGTAAAGGGGTAAGATATTTTTGGAAATACTAATAAAGAATATATGTTAATGCTATGTAGAGGTTAATTGTTTGGGTATAAAAATAAAATGTTCATAATTTGATGAATATCTTAAGTTTTGTATAATTTAAGAAATGTTAAATAGATTGATTTTGAGCCTTTTAAGATTAAACTCAAGTATATGTAATAATTGAATATATAGGATAGAACTATAACTCACAAGATTAGACTTCTAAAGGGTACTTTATTCTTATATATAATATTCAAATATTTGCAAGGACAATATCCAAAAGATTCAATTATCTTATATCACTTTCAATAGTGGAATGTTAAATGGTAGGTCCCTAATTTTTATTTCTACCTTTATATGTTGAATTTTGTTGCCTTGTACACAATTCATATTAAAATATTGCCTACTTTTATCAAAATATCTAGGTACCCATTTTTATTCCTTATATATAATCCACATTAAAACATCATCTACTTTTGTCATATATTCTAGGTACCCATTTTTATGACATTTTATATAACCATTTTTATTTGTATCTCTCAAATATTAAAATGAATAATTCATTTCAATCACTATCATATCAACTATAAATGAAACTTATTAAATGAATTTTGAGAGGAAATTATAAAAAATAAAATACAACTTCAAATAAAAAATTGGATGATTTTTTGTGGACATTATAAAATAAATATTTGAATGAAAATAAAAATAAAGAAATGAATTTAAACATTTTTTACTTAATTTTTATCCCTTAGATCCAACTCCTAACATCTTCCACTATCTTACATGCCCAATACCTAAAAATGTTAATATAATGGCTCTCTATCCCTACCACCTTGCCATATATCTATATATATTTTTCAATATTAAGTATCTCATTATAAACTAACATGCTATGATATTATCTATCTAATGATATCAAGGATGATGGTAGTTAAACAAATATTTAAAAAAGTTGTTGATCTCGTCTAGATATATTTTTTTGTATAAAAATATTTCTCAAACATATAAATAAAGTATATATGTATTATGATTTTGGTGTAGATGCATTCTTTTTGTTATAGAAATATTTTTCCAAATTAAAAAAAGAAATTTATAATCTAATATAAATAATCTTATAGAATTTAATAGGGAATAAAAAAAATATGTTTTAAATAAAAATTAAAGTTATATGTATTTACCTTAAGTTAAAGAAGTACCTAAAGGAAAAAATAATAATTACATTTAGAAGAGGTTTTTAGAAATAATTAGGAAATAATAGTGTCAAGAGATAAATAAAAAAGGTTGCGTTGCTATGAAGTTCCTTCCAAATGTTGGCAGGACGGTTTTGTTATTTGATCTGTAGACAAATTGAGAGTAGTATTGGTACAATTGAATTGGGATCAAGCATGGAACCATTTATTTTTAAACTATTTATTTTGTACAAAGGATACCCTTAAGAAAGGTGTATAGGTATTTATATTTTTCCTATTGAAACATATTGATGTGTAAACTATGTTATAGACATGTGTATTTATAGTTTACAAATATTCATGTCATAGAGTTCATAAGTTGTACTAGAAATTTGAACCATCTCATTGAGGAGTGAATTTTTTTTCCTTAATTTTTTTATCATCTTCTAGTAGTTGTGAGTGTTTAACCCATTGTAAATGTATCCTCTGTGAGACCCCATTTCTATGAGGCATATGCTTCCCCTACCTTGTCAACCCTACCGCATTGGCAAGCTAGTGAGCTCACTACCACATTTGCATACTTTTCTATGAAAACATTATTGTCAAACAATTCAAATGCCTTGTCCATGCTTCCATTTTGAGTCTATCTTGCAATCATGGCATGCCACATGACCACATTTCTACAAGATGATTGTAAGTATTTTGTATGAAGCCTTGAATGACATATATTTCATTTATTTGTATGGATTCATTTTTTAGGAGCTAATATTTGTCTCATTACCATGCTACAGGTAAAATTATCTGCCATGCCGAGGTAATGAAGAAGGAATAAATAAAAAGACGAAGAGTATGAAACTAATAAAGAAAAAAATAGAGAATGGATGAGGGAATATCTTGAGAAGAAGAAATTGGATACGATTAACGAAAACAAGACAATTGAAGAGGAACCTCAACCATAAAAAAGAGAAAAGGCATTCGCAGCACAAAAGGAATGAATGTGAAAGCATTGTGCTAAGACAGATTCGAATACTGTGGTTGGAGATACACCCTCTACTACAAGTGAATATGAAGCCCGACACCATTAAGCACAAGTGAATATGGAGGGACACCATCTACCACAATTGAATATGGAGGGACACCATCTACTACAAGTGAATATGGAAGGACACCATCTACCACAAGTGAATATGAAGGGACACCATCCACCACATCTCAAGTTGAGAGTACATCATCACTCGGATTTGACGAAGAAGGTATGCCACCATCCCTAGGTGCTACCATAATAATGGGTTACACTTTTTGGGACATCCTGGTTTTTGCCTGAAATCACATATTTTCAGAAAATATAATGATTTAAGCCTTTAAAGGTTCCATTTAAATGATTTTAATTAAAGAGGGTTTGATCAAACCCCCTTAGATCAAACCCCCTTGGATAGAACCCCATTAGTTTTAAACCATACCTACAAGAGAGTCTCCTCTACACCTATCAAAATGCTGATAAAAAACCACTTTTGATTTACCTTTTGGGCAATCAAATGAATTCATTTAAAATTTATGTTTTGTAAGTATGTAGCCCTTATTATAAGCTTCCCAAAAAGTGTAATTTTAAATATATTTAATTTGATTATTATATTTATTTTTTATTTCTTGTGAATGTAGGTTTGTCAATGAACATCAATTTTTTTGTTTCACACATACGAAAAAATAAGAAAATAGAGAAAAAAATTTCTAAAAAATACATGTGTACTAGGTATTGATGTCCTTATTCCAACAAAAAAAGAATAAATTAATTCAAATGCATACAAAAAAGGTTATGCGGTTTGAAGTACACCTCTATCCAAATTATAATTACTCTGACTTGGAAAATTAATTAAAAAATATATATGTAACAAAAAATTATGAAATTTTGTAGAGGTGCTCTTCATTGGAAGTGGTGTCTTTTTCCCACATTCCGTGAGAATGGAATAGGGTTGCTGACTGTTTGGCTGAGTGGGATTCAAAGCATGTGGATGATTGGAAGATTGAGGGGTGGGGGAAATTATCCCCTAATTACTGTCATGATTTAGAGAGGGTCATTGATGATGATATGGAGGGATAAGATGTGAGTGGCTGTATGGATGGTGGTTCATGTTTTGGATCATTGTTTTGGTGTTTTTCTTTGTGGGAGCCTTTGGGTTCCTTGATCCTTATGTACTATTAATTTCTTGATTTCAATAAAGTTTTTACCCCTTTTATTAAAAAAAAATTATGAAAAAATATCCATGCACTAGATATTGGTGTGAAAAAATTGTATTTTAAAAATTAGAATTGTATCCTTTCTATAAAAATATTTATGAGGTCCAAAGTAAACATCACTTTTTAAAAATGTTGTTTAGTACAAAAAAGTTGTTATTTAAAACTACATAAAAGGATTCACAATTTATTTTTTACTTTAAAAAAATATATAATTAGAATCTACACATAAAATTTCACAAATCACTAGTTTGATGCATCTTCAAATTCTTAATGGTTTAGATGCTATAGGTGTAAGAAAGTGAATATCTAGTGAAAAATGTTGATTTCAATATCAAGTTTGGCCAAAAACGTGTAACCCATTATTGTGAGATCACCCCCGCATGTCAACCTCAAGGTATGTCATCTATTCCACCCTTGATCGAAGGTACGCGATCTAGCCCAACTCACTTAAATATTGATGAAATTCCCAATGTTGAGATGTATGTACCTAGGAGAACACCATCTAGAATTTTGCATAGAAAGCCAAAGTATTTGATTAATATTGATGAGGATATTTTGTAGCACATGGAAGGTAAGATTCTAGCACACACTTGTAGAAGATATATTGATAATATTTGGAAAATATTCTTTGAAAGGCTAAATGAGACTGCAAGATGTCAACTATTTGTTGAAATGATGCAGGGTATAAAGTATAGAAATATCATGAAGATTCTTAGGTTGAGAATATCGAATGTTTCAAGTGAAAACACTATTGTGAAGAATCTAATGGATTCTTATGAGAGTGTGGGTAAGACCTCACATCCAAAGGATAGTAATGTCACCCAACGTGTCATTACATCAACTTTGATAAGTAGTCAAACAAGGAGATATCGTCTCATTAGAAAGACGAGTGAACAATTGAGAATTAATAAAAAACTTTATCAAGATCCATTCAAAGGCACAAATAATTGAGGGCACCAATTCAAATGAATTATGGGCATTCTCGAGGAGACTCCCACAAAAAGATAAACTAGTTGTTGAAGCATTGAGAACACTAATTGAAGACTATTGGAAGAATAACACAAGGCCATATTTGAATCAAAGGGATGTGGTAAGAAGGAGAATTGGTAGTCGAAACCGTGAGCCACTTCCAAAGCATTTTTTGGATATGACTCAAACCCAATTTTTTGGTAAATTTCAACAAACTTATCCTCAAATTCAAAATTTTCAAAGAAATTTTGAAATGCTTAAACGTTTTTATGTCAAGATAAATCACACATGCACTACTTGTTGTTGTAGACTACATATTGAATTATCTAACCATTATGATGTTTATTGTTCTATATGTTTAGATTTGCATGCTAATGATGTTTTGCAGGATTGTGACATAGAAGCCCCACCAACATCTTCAAGAGAGTTCTTATCAAAAAAATTATGTCAAATAGAGGATGGCCAAATATTCTATAAGAAACTATGCTTGGATGGTTCATATCAGTGTTGCAGTGGCTTGCAATGTATGTCAGTATGTCAACATATGGAAAGCACACATGAGGTGGGAAAGCAACTAGTAGAGTTTGGGAAGTATAAAATAGTGGCATACAAATTTACAAAAGATGACAATCAAGCAAAAAGGTGTGATTTGGTTATTCAAAAGATTCTAGTGTATCAGTTTATGTCTATGTTTCTTGACAATATAGTGTATGAGTATGCAAGGAATACCCATAGAGCTCAATGGTTGGACACACAATTCAAGTTATGCAAGGACACATTTTCAGTTGGTAGCATAGTTTCAGTGGTCGACTTTGCAAAGAACTACACTCTACAGCCACAGTGTGAGGTGTAGTCACAATATTAAAACTCCACACAGGTTTCGATATTTATGCACATAGCATTCATTCATGCAGCTGATAGTGAAGAGGACCAAAGGAAGGTATTAAATGAGTATCACTTTTATATTAATGATGATCGCACACATTCTCCATAGTTCGTGCAAGGTTGCTTCCAATTGTTCTATAGTGATTTAGCTAAGAGGGGAATAGTATATGGTCACCATATAATATGGTCGGATAACTATGCAACATAGTTCAAGAACTCGCACATGTTCCACTGGTTGAGTAGGATGCATGTCATTATAGGTGTTCAACATATGTGGAACTTTTGTGAGGCCAGGCATGGAAAGGGGGAGCATGATGGTGCAGGAGCATGTGTGAAAAGAGCATTAGCATGAGAAGAGTTAAAGTATAAAGACAATGCAAATTTGACAGATGCAAAATCAATCGTCGAGTGGTGTAATGCTTTGATGGGTCTAGGTAATGAAGATACATCTTTAGTTCATAGATTTTTTTGAATGATGGATGCTACTAACTGTTATGCCTTGCATAACTACCCCATTTTGTTTTATTTTGGAACAAAATGGGTCCCCCTTTTTTTTTTTTGGTCGTCTTTGGTTGTCTGGTTAGGTCTTAGGAGTTCTTTGTTTTTTCTCCTAAGTCTGTCTTTTGTTCTGTCAGAGGTGGGTCCAAAACCAAATCTAGACATGGAACTATTTCAAGGTTTCTAGTTCAGATATGGTTCCGACTCCAACTCCACCTTCTCTTTTGTTTCGTTTTTATTTTATTGGTTGTTTTTTAGTAACACTTGGGTTGGTCCATCCTCTTGTTTGTTGGTCCTTTCTTTATGTTTTGTTTTTTTGCTTGCGTTGGATCGGAACCAGGATTGGAACTCAAATGGGAAGTTTCAAGTTTCCATTTTTTGTTCCCGTCCCGACTCCGCTTCCGCTCTTTTTCTCTCACCTTCTTTGTTGTTTGGGCCAGGTCCGGTGTTCGCTCCGGTCCTGCTTCCCTTGTTCTTGTGTTGTTATTTGATTTTTGGTCGGGACCGAATCTGGACTTGGAATCAAACTTCAAACTTTGTGAAGTTCCATTTCGGTTTTGTCTCTGCCCCCGTCTTCGTTTTTTGTTTTCGATTGGTCTTTTTGTCAGGACTGGATCCGAGATTGGAAATGAAATATGGAACTTTGTGTGGTTTCTCTATCTTTTTCCCAACCCAGCTCTGCGTCTGCCTTACCTTTTGATGTTCCGTGGACTTGACTTAACTGTTTGTTCGCGTCATTGTCTTCATCCCTGATCTACCGCATTTATGGCATTAAATGCAGCCTATTGGCACACGTAAATTATTGATTAAAGGTTTAATTATGCTTAAAATGCCTCATTGTTATTATTATGCGAATTGTTTAAGCAAATTACGGCTAGGAAAGTCTTGAGAGAATTTATTTGATCGCGGGGGAAAATTGCGGAGCGAATCTTGGTGAATTTCTATTCAATCCTAGGGAGTCTTTAGAGGTAGGTTTCTTTTGTTTTTATTTCTCCCGTTTTGTTCTTTTGCTTGTGTTGTTTTAGCATATTCACAGGAGGGTTTATTCTGTGAATTTGTTTGCTTGGTTGGTGTTTGTTTCTATTCTTTTTATTCTATTTGCTTGTTTCTTTCTTTTTCGTTCCGTTCCTTTTCGTTGGGTTTGGTTTTTTTTGTTTGTCATTTTTTGCTTTGTTGTTTGTTCTGCTATCGCTTTCGTGATAGGTTCATTTTGTCATGCTCTGGTTTGGACTAGGATTTCAATTTTAAAGGGGTTTCCTTGCTTGGGTAATGAATTTTGTTTTTGGGACCCTGTTCTGGTTTTCTCACATCAGTTTTGGGTTATTCGTATGGGTTTCTCGTTGTGCCCTAGTTTTTAGAAATGATGTATCAAGCGAATTAGGGTTTTGCAATATAACCCTTTTTCATGGTTTTAATGACTTTTGTACGGAGGAATTGTTGGAGGACTAAGCTGAGCTATTTCTAGTTTCCTTTGGGGCGCATGTGACCTAGGGTTTAGGGTTCATATGACCACCTTGTTTTGAATACTCTTCATTTGCTGGAATTATTCCACTCCCATTCATTATTATGATGACTATCTTTACTTTGGCCAGAAGCGGATCCAGAGAGGAAGTTGAAGAAAGATCAGCCACATGATGATAGAAGATAGAAACTAGATCTAGGATTTCAATGTTTTATAAAGATACTTTAAAAAGTTCAGTAAAAGGCTTGATTATTTTTTAGTTTTCATATGTTTTCATGTCATGATTTTCAAAGTTTGGATCCATTTTGATAAGGTTAATGGTACATGATCAATCCATACGCCAGTGATTTTGTTGTGCTTAATTGTTCCTTATTTGATGAAATTTAATAGAAGGAACTGGATTCAAGATCATATCATTGGATTATCTGTGAATTAAATTGTTATTGTATTCATTTGATTTGTGTTTTGGATGATGAGTGGGTGATTTGTTTGAAGTTTGGTGATTATTGATGGTATCTAAATTAGCATTATGGATGTATGCAGTAGCATAGTTTATTCTATGGATTGCATCTTGCTATAGTTGTGGTTAGTTGGAATAAACACTCATTATTAATATGCATGTTTGGATGTGTAAGAATTTTACTCACATTTCTTTGATTTAAAGCTCTGTTTCATCTTTTTCTTTTATTTAAAACCCCCAAAACATAGATTACTTGATGCTATGCATTCTTGTTCTTTGTTACCAGCAAAGGCCCCTTGAACATTACAGTCATATCAACCATTGAGTGAAGTCAACATAATTGAGAACCAATTACCAAGACCTTGGGAGTTAGATCTCCATGTGTTATCTTTCTCTTTCAGGAGAAATAGAATAGTAATATTTTGTTTAATGTTGTTGTGTTGTTTTGACCATCAATAGATCTGGCGCTAGAAGGAGGGCCTGAAGAACAAGTTGGCTCGCATTGGGTCATTTTCACTAGATAGGTATGAGAGAGTTCTTAGATCTTCTCAGAATCTTGAAAAATTTGTTGAACTCCAAACCCTTGTCGGGCATAGGCTCTGGGCTCGTAGAGTCTTGATCCAACCTTTATCACCACAACTCACCCCACTTGGGTTTCCACCAAATCCACCTACACCACCTCACCAACCACTTTCACCCATTCCACAACTTGCTCGACCTGTATCACTGCAAAGATCTATGGCTTACTTTATTAATAACCCTTCACAATTAGGGACTATCCCTAGAGGTATACATGATCTCCCAAAGAACCTAGAGAGGTTCTATCCTAAGTACATGCATGGGTAGTGAAGAAGTGTTGAGGAGCACATACATGCATTTAAAGATGCCTGTACTCGTGCTCAGGTGGCTCATCAGGATGTTGTGTGTAGATTGTTCCCCTATTCATTGGGAGACATGGCGTACAATTGGTACCTAAACTTACCCCAAGGGTTTGTTCTAAGTTGGACGGATTTATAGAATGCCTTCATCAATCAATTCAGGGTTTATGTAGACCCTGCTATCCTTTACCACCAGTTTGCCACTATAAGAAAAGAACACCACGAACCGTTGTCTCTATTCAACACCAAGTTCCAAAGAATGTACCAAAGGTTGCAGGATCCTTACCTAGTGGCTGAGAACATCACCATCTTGGCATACTTAAGGGTTGTGGACCCTTTGATTAGCTTGTTCTTGAAAAGGACATATCATGCTAATGAAACCGACTCTTTGGCTAAGGTATATCATCTCGCCATTCAGTTGCAACAGTAGATCAGTCTGTAAAGCGGGACTCTAGGAGGAGTTCTCCCTCCTATAGGATACCAAATTTCCAATCCACCCCCTCTATTCAATACAGTCCCAGGGATGTCCTATTCCCAATACGGACCCATGTCTGAATTCCAAGGTTCACCTCCTTTGCCATTTTTTAATAATGGTCCCCAGGATTCCTCCCAACAAAATCAAAATTACCAAAATGAAGCTGGAGGATCAAGTTCAGTTAATCAATCTTTTGCTGTGAAGAATGTATAAAGTGAAAAGACTTTCCAACTAACTAATGAGATGGAGACTCTCAAAAAGACATTGTCTCAGATGTCTAACAACATGGCTCAACTCAGACAAAATCCCACTCAGAACCAAAACCAAGGTTTTCAGAATCAGGGAGGATATTCTAATCATGGTGGTTATCCTAACCAAAATCCTAGTCAGAATTATAATACCAACCAGAACACCAATAGGAATTTCCAGAACCAAAACTCCTCTAATCAAAACTATCAAAATAAGAATAGAGGATACAATGAAAGGCCTAACAACAATAGGCCATGGAATACTGGACCCAATTGTAAGGAAAATTAGATGCGGAAAACAATTCTCCTAACGTCAATACCTCAGGAAAGAATGCAGAAGTACTTTTAAAATTTCAATTACAGTCAAGTTGAGATGCACTATGAAACAGATTACAGAAACAGAGTATTAGACTAACACACATGAACACTAGATATACTTGGGAAAACCCATACGGGAGAAAAACCCACCACACCAAGAGAAATCACTTTGTATTATAGCAATCAAAATTATATACAATTCCAGACTTATCTTTCTAGTGTCATTATACAATAGCATTCATCATGAACCTTCTTCGAACAGAAAACATCCAAGTTATAGCCTTTACAGATTTTAAATCCTTCACTGATACGGTTTGAACTCTCCACACTTCACTGCTGATCGAACTACTATCCAACCCCCAAGTGTCTGCAAATTCCAAATATATCCATGGTGTTCCTTGACTATTGAGATTTCTCACAAAACTGTAGCACCAAACCAACTCTAACGGTTCACTTTCAGCTTCCTCTATTCATCCACGAGATTCCACGTATGACAGTCAGACGGTCAACAAAATTCGTAATGCACTAGAATCTCGGTGAGACACTAATAGTGTCTCGCTGATGCCACATATACTTCATATCGATGTCGCCAAGAGCCTTTGAAGTTGCCAAGATGTTATATCGAGCTCCAAGAGATACACCGAGTCATCACATAGTCGCCCTGATCTATCGCTTTCGCCAGAAGGTCATAGCGAGTCACTAAGGTTATATCGAAGTCCCCATACCTACCGAGCACCAAGTAGAAGTTGGAAAGACTCACACCTATCACCAAGAGGTCTCATAGAACAACTTGAGTTACACCAAAAACATACACCTATCGGCTAGACAATCGGCTTTCACCGAGACATCATACCGAGATCCATATGTTTCACTAATGACCAACTATCGCCAAGAGCTACCCCGATAGCCATCTGCTATCGGCAAGACATTTGCCATCGCTAAGAGGTTTCTTCGATAGCTTTAAGTTATCCTGAAGAATCTTCAACATCGGCGAGACTCATCAGAGTCGCTAGGACTTCTTACCGAAAACACAGTGTTCCACTGATGACCACCATTCGACAAGAGTTACACCAAAGACTAACACTTGAGTCTTCGTCGCTGAGACATATTCACTTCACGGTGACTTCTTACCGAGTCAGTATGGGTTACCCCGAGGACCTCAAAGTAACCGCTGTCGGTAAGACATTAACACTTCGTTGAGACATCTTAGCGAGAACCTTTAGCTTCACCAAAGACCATAATCGCCAAGAGTCTCCCCGATGCACGATTGAATGGCCTTTCGGCCAGAGGTCTCCCGAGTGCTATAAGGTCATACCAAATACATCATGCTATAGCGATAGACTCCACAGTGTAACCTTTCGGCAAGACAATGGCAAGGTCATAGCAACCTGTTCAGAAATGAATAAAACAAACCTGCTAGTTGGCCAGACAAAAAGAATGTCACACCAACTTGACCCTAATGGAGGTTTCAACCTATAATGTTTGAGGCACATATTTCCAACAATCTCCCACTTGAAAAAGATCATACAGGCACCTCCAGAGCACAAATAGTACTTACTGAAAATCATGGGCACTAAGGCCCATTGAACTGGCACACCACCTAAACTTGTCTGTGCTCACTGGCTTTGTCAATGCATCTACAACATTCTCCAGAGTATCAACTTTTTCCAAGTTTACCTTTCCATCCTCAACCATATCTCATACAAAGTGGTACTATACATCAATATGTTTCGTCCTGGCATGGAAAGTTGGATTCTTTGCTAGACAAATAGCACTCTGACTGTCACATAAGATTGTTATTTCCCCTGCATCAAAACCAATGTTAAAACACAAACGTTTCAACCATACAACTTCTTTACAAGCATGAGTAGCTGCCATGTATTCAGCCTCTATAGTGGACAAAGCGACTACAGCCTGCCACTTGCTCATCCAACTCACTGCACCACTATTCAACATGAAAACGTATCCACTGGTGGATCTCCCGCTGTCAATGTCCCCTGCCCAATCAAAATCTACATAACCACGAATGCTGAGAGTCCTCTGTGATTCAACCAAATTCCCATGATAACACAAAGCAAAATCTGAAGTTCCCTTCAAATACCTAAACACCCTCTTCACAGCATCCCAATGTATTCTTCCTGGGTTAGCCATAAATCAACTAAGTACTCTCACTGCTTGGGTAATTTCTGGCCTTGTATAGACCATTGCATACATAAGACTACCTACAGCACTAGCATAGGGCACATTAGTCATGTCATCCATCTCAGTAGAAGATTTTGGACAGTCCTCAATAGATAGCTTCGTTCCTTGCATGATTGGAACAACTAACTGCTTGCAATCATTCATACAAAATCTCTCAAGAACAGTCCTGATATACTTACTCTGACTGAGCCAAAGCTTTCTATTCTTCATGTCCCTAGTTATCTCCATCCCTAGAATATACCTTACTGCACCAAGATCCTTCATTTTGAACTTAGCAGACAACTGAGACTTAAGATCAGAAATCATTAGCTTGCTATTTCCTATGAACAACATATCATCAACATAAAGAGCAATAATAAGTACTTGATCACTTTCAGCTTTATAGTAGACATAGTGATTAGATTTTGATCTCACAAAGCCTAAAGATAATACATAGGTATCAAATTTCTAGTACCACATTCTAGGAGACTGCTTTAACCCATAGAGAGACTTCTTTAATTTGCATACCAGTTTTTCTTTACCTTTCTCAACAAAGTGCTCAGGCTGGGACATATAGATTTCTTCTTCAAGATCTCCATGAAGAAATGTTGTCTTCACATCCATTGTTCAACCTCTAAGTCATGCGCTGCTGCAAGTGACAATAGAAATCTAATGGACGTCAGCTTTGCTACAGGAGAAAAGATTTCCCCATAGTCAATTCCCTCTACCTGGGAATAACCCTTTGCAACCAGTCTTGCCTTGTATTTTTCTACACTGCCATCCAGACCAATCTTTTTCTTAAATACCCATTTGAAGCCCACAGGTTTTCTGCCTTTAGGCAAGGGCACCGGACTCCAGGTTTCATTTTTATCTAATGACGCCATTTCCTCATCCATGGCTTCCAACCAAGAATCTGAATCAGAAATTTTAATATCCTCCTTTACAGTCCTAGGCTGATCAGTGCTAGAAATCAAGGCATAGACACAAGTAGAATCAATTAATGAGAACCCATACCTATCTGGTTGTTTCCTTTCTCAGGTTGACCTCCTCACTGGCTGAGGCTGAGGTTCTTCTTCAAAACTTTCAGAACTGCTTGAGCTCTCCTTAGTTTTAGGTACATTTTAAATTTTCAATTCCTCTTTCTCTGGTGTAGGAGGAATTGATGCTACATCCTTACTATTTTCAGACTTTGTCTTTGACTACAGATCCAAGGTGGAAGGTTTTAGCTCACAAAAGATTACACTCCTGCTATATACAACCTTCTCTGTAACAAGATTCCAAAGCTTGTATCCTTTAATGTTAGCACTATAGCCAATGAAAATACATTTGACAACCTTGTTCTCTAGCTTAGATCTTTTTACATCAGGCACATAAGCATATGCTTCATAGCCAAAGACTCTAATATGTCTAAGAGAGGGATTCTTACCAGACCACGCTTCCAAAGGTGTCTTATCAACAAGAGCAGAGTTTGGAGACCGATTAACCAAGTAACATGCAGTAGTAGTAGCTTCAGCCCAAAACTTCTCCTCCAAACCAGCACTACTAAGCATACTTCGTGCTCTCTCCATCACTATCCTATTGAACCTTTATGCAACTCTGTTCTACTATGGAGTATAAGGTGTAGTCTTGTGTCTTTTGATTACATGGTCTTTATAGTATCTTTTAAATTCATCATAATAGAATTCACCGCCATTATCAGTCCTTAAGCATTTTATTTTTCTACTAGTCTGATTTTCAACAAGATTTTTAAACTCCTTAAATTGACTGAACACTTCTGATTTTCCTTTTAAAAAATAAACAAATGCTCTCCTTGAATAATCATCAATGAACGACACATAGTATCTTGATTTAGACAATGAAGGAACATTCATTAGACCAAACACATCTGAATGGATATAATCTAACAAACCAGAAGATTTATGAGGACTGTCATAAAATGAAACACAGTGCTGCTTTCCATATATATAGTGTTCATAGAATTCAAATTCAAAATTACAATCTTCAAGCCCCTCAACAAGATTTTTGTTCTTCAAGGTTTTTAAACCTTTTTCTCCTATGTGGCCTAACCTATGATGCCAAAGCATAGTCTTCTTTGTAGGAAGTTTTACTTCCGTAGAGTTTACATAATTAGGGATATTTCCCTCTTTACCTCCATGAGCAGCTTTTAGTGACTTCGAAGAGACACTGTTACATTGAACAGCTTGTATAGGGTACCAATCCGAGCACCTCTAGCCAACACCATTGAACCTCTAGTCATCTTGCATCCACTTTCCAAGAACAAGACTTGTACTCCGATATCATTTAGCATACTTACAAACAATAGATTTCGAGCCAGACCTGGTATGTGCATAACATTATTGATCCCCTTTATTCTACCATCAGGGAATTGGATTCTGACTCTTACACGTTCAACAATTTCCAAGGTTGAATCACTCGCCAAGTACACCTTTCCACCATCGTATTCCTCATACTCTATGAACCATTCTCTATGAGATGTCATGTGGACTGATGCTCTAGAATCAATCAGCCAGACATCATCTGATGCCTGTGTAGCCAAGGCTGCAATGAAGGTGTCACCATCACTATGAGAAGAACCATTATCGGAAGAGCCCTTCTTCTTCTTTTTCTCCTCTTTACAATCCTTTTGGACATGACTAGGTTGCCCACAGTTCCAACATTTCACCTTGGACTTCTTGCTAGGAGACTTTGATCTCCCCTCTGATTTCGATTTGGACTTCTTGTCCTTCTTCCTGCCTTTCTCCTTTGACCTTCCTCTGACAGCAAGAGCCTCCTTTGCCATCTTAGAAGATTTTCTTCTCATCTCTTCTGACAGCAAAGAACCAACAACATCTTCCATCTTGAAACTGAATGTTGTACTCCCAATAGCCATCACCAGATAATCCCACGAGTATGGAAAAGAACATAACAGAAGCATACAACGATCCTCTTCTTCAATCTTTACACCAACAGATGTTAATTGTGCGAGCAACATGTTAAATGCATTCAAATGATCAGCTACAGACCCTCCTTTCTGCATTCTCAAAGAGTAGAGCTTCTTTCTCAGGAATAACTTATTCACCAAGGATTTCCCCTGCTAAATGGACGCCAATCTTTTCCACAAGAGAGAGGCAGTCTTCTCTTCATGCACATTGAGAAGAACTGAGTCTGCCAAACAGAGCCTTATCAGCCCCTTAGCTTTTCTATCTGCAAGGTCCCAATCTTCTTGCTTCATGCCTGTAGGTTTAGTTCCAGACACAGCAAGCCAAAGGTCTTGATCTACTAAGAGATCCTCCATCTTGAGTTTCCACAATTCAAAGTTATTGCCATTGAATTTCTCTATTTCAATCTTCCTAGATGAACTAGACATCTCAATCTGTAAATAGAAATAACAATCTCTACAAAACTCCCACTGAACAGTATTGACACAAAAAACCCAATGTACCCCCAAGGATAACACAATTGGCTAGGCTCTTATACCACTTGTAAGGAAAATTAGATGTGGAAAACAATTCTCCTAACGTCAATACCTCAAGAAAGAATGCAAAAGTACTTTTAAAATTTCAATTACAGTCAAGTTGAGATGCACTATGAAACAGATAACAGAAACAGAGTATTAGACTAACACACATGAACACAAGATATACGTGGGAAAACCCTTACGGGAAAAAAACCCACCACACCAAGAGAAATCACTTTGTATTACAGTAATCAAAATTACATACAATTCCAGACTTATCTTTTTGGTGTCATTATACAACAGCATTCATCATGAACCTTCTTCGAACAAAAAACATCCAAGTTATAGCCTTTACAAATTTTAAATCATTCACTGATACGGTTTGAACTCTCCACACTTCATTGTTGATCGAACTACTATCCAACCCCCAAGTGTTTGCAACTTCCAACTATATCCATGGTGTTCCCTAATTGTTGAGATTTCTCACAAAACTGTAGCATTGAACCAACTGCTAACGGTTCACTTTCAGTTTCCTCTATTCGTCCACGAGATTCCATGTATGACAGTCAGATGGTCAATAGAATTCATAATGCACTCGCATCTCGGTGAGACACTAACAGTGTCTCGCCGATGCCACATATACTTCATATCGATGTCGCCAAGAGCCTCTAAAGTCGCCTTGATCTATTGCTTTCGCCAGAAGGTCATAGCGAGTCACTAAGGTTATACTGAAGTCCCCATACCTATCGAGCACCAAGTAGAAGTCAGCAAGACTCACACCTATCGCCAAGAGGTCTCATAGAACAACTTGAGTTACACCAAAAACATACACCTGTCGGCCAGACAATCGGCTTTCACCGAGACATCATACCGAGATCCATATGTTTCACTAATGACCAACTGTCGCCAAGAGCTACCCCAATAGCCATCGGCTATCGACAAGACATTCGCCATTGCTAAGAGGTTTCTCCAATAGCTTTAAGTTATCCAGAAGAATCTTCAACATTGGCAAGACTCATTAGAGTCGCTAGGACTTCTTACCGAAAACACAGTTTTCCACTGATGACCACCATTTGACAAGAGTTACACCGAAGACTAACACTTGAGTCTTCATCGCTGAGACATATTCACTTCACGGTGACTTCTTACTGAGTCAGTATGGGTTATCCTGAGGACCTCAAAGTAACCGCTATCGGCAAGACATTAACACTTCGCTGAGACATCTTGGCGAGAACCTTTAGCTTCACCGCAGACCACAGTCGCCAAGAGTCTCCCCAATGCATGATTGAATGGGCTTTCAGCTAGAGGTCTCCCGAGCGCTATAAGGTCATACCGAATACATCATGCTACAGCGATAGACTCCACAGTGTAACCTTTCGACAAGACAATGGCAAGGTCATAGCAATTTGTTCAGAAATGAATAAAACAAACCTGCTAGTCAGCTAGACAAAAAGAATGTCACACCAACCTGACCCTAATGGAGGTTTCAGCCTGTAATATTTGAGGCACATATTTCCAACACCAATAACGAAGGAGTTTCCCACAATTATCAAGTGGGAGAAGAGAAGCCACACACTATTAATGTGGCAAACCTCAACCTTATGACTAATTGGTGTAGACTACATAGACTACATGATACTACAGTCCATTCTGAGTTAAATTGCTCAGAGATGGAAAAAATGGTTAAGATAGCCCAAGCTGATGCTCCATTCCAAGGTGCATTCAACAAATCTGGTGGATCAACAGATACTACCATGGCATATGATATCTTTGAGGAAGAACTTCCATTTCCCAACCAAGAAGACAATGAAGCAGTGGAAGATGTGTACAATTCCCAAGCCTTCCAAACCAAGGGGGGCCATTTCCTTAGAAATCAGAACAAAGGGCCATTCACGACCTCTGCCCCTCCTAATAACATGGTCCCGCCAAATCAGAATGCTGATAATAATCCACCACCACCAAAGGGACCATCAGATTCTTAGAATAAAGGTAATTCATTTTCAATTCCTAAATATCAGGTCAAAAGGAAATCTTGTTAAAAGCCTTGGGGGAAGCTGATAGGTCAAAAGGAAGAGAAAAGGTGACTCCTACTAATGAGATGAATGCATCTCTGTACAAAGGTAAGATTGGTACTCCACCTTTCTTGCTAAGTTTGAGAATTTTTAGAAAGAATTTACATAATTGTCTACTGGATTCTGGGGCATCGGGGAATGTCATGCCATTTTCAATTTGTAGGAAGTTAGGTCTGAGTCCACTCCAGAAAAATAAAAAGGTTAGCCAGTTGGATAAAACAAAAGTTAATGTGGTAGGAGAGCTTAAAAATATCCATGTACAGATTAGATCCGATCCAAGGATCCAAACTTATGTGTATGTCCAAGTCACAGATATCCCAGAAACCTATGGTATGCTCTTGAGTAGAGACCTGATGAAAAGTCTAGGTGGATATTTGTCTTTGTATTTCTCACACATGTGGTTGCCCTAGAAAGGAATAGCAAGCCAGATCAGAATTAAAAGTGAGCCCAGGCTCAAACACATGATTATTGAATATGATTCCCCTAATGAGGTAGCCTATTTCGAAACTGAGATTGGAGTTTACAAGCAAGAGGAAATCATGACCTTTTCAGTACTTCATTCTGATGACTCACCCCTTTCATAGAAAAATGACCCAATGATTACTATTAATCAGCAAGTCCTAACAAGGAAATTAAAACAGGATAGGCTAGTACTGGGAGAGGAGGTTGCTATGTGGAGTCTCCTACTTCCTAACTGGTGTAGGGTGCATTACTAGAATCATTCTAAGTTAACTTGCCAACCCTATGTAGATATTTTAAAACATGTCTCCAGGCTAGAGGAACTTGTGAATGTCAACCTCAAGCCTCTACTAATGAATTTCCATTTCAAGCAAAGGATGCAACAATCCTTACGAGAGCCAGCTCTGCTTGGAGGGAATCATCTTCTCAACTTGAGTAGACTCAGGTTCTGTGTTCTGAATTATCACTTGAGACTGAGGAATCTTAGTCTTTTCCAATTACACTTACCCCAGAAACACTTCCAATGCCCAGGGCATTGGTGACAAAAGTACTAAATCATGACCTAGCTCAAGGGGAGGTTTAGGAATCACTTCCTAAACAAATTTTCAATTCAGGAGAATCTTCTGATAAACTATGCCCCTAGTTACTTTCAAGTACTGATGATTAGCACAAGTCTGAGCCGCCATATACTTCTGCTAAACAAAAGACTATAGGCCAGAAAAAGAAAGAGATCCCAGCCCTAGATCAATTATCGATTCTGAAATTTGATGGCTCTAAGTCCAAATCAGGAAGTGGAGCAGGGGTAGAATTAACCAATCCAAAGGGGAAGACTTACTTTTCTTCCTATAGGCTATAGTTTGGTTGCACAAACAATGTGGCAGAGTACGAAGCACTTGCTAGGGGCTTAATGTTTGCTCATCAGAAGGTCACATCTCTTATGGTGATGGGGGACTCTGAAGTTATTATCAAGCAGGTTCGTAGCCAATATACTTGCCATAATAAAAGATTGGTTGCTTACAGAAATAGGGTTTGGAATCTGATCGAGGACTTTGATGCTTTCGGAATTACTTTGATTCCTAGGGAACAAAATCAGATTGTAGATGCTTTGGTAGTTACTACTAGTACTTTAGAGCCTATGTAGGACTACAAATTGAAATGAATTTCCGTTGAGCTAGTTTCAATCCCAGCAGTCCCTGCTAATGTTCGAAATTTTTAGGTCTTCGATGATGACCAACACATACTTTCCTTTTTGGCAAGTTCAAATGTCTTTGAAGGGCAGATCATAGATGAATTAGATAGAGATCAGGGAGAATGGGACCTTGAAGGTTATGATATGGAAGGAGTAATGAACTTAAAGAGTAACAACATCCCCAAGGGGATGGTAGCCTTAGAAAGGATATTTTATTATGATCCTCAGGCTCGGGAGAGAGTGCCAATGCAGAGTGAAGGAGGGAAGTACGAATCCATTAATCTGGCTGATTCAGGCCCTGAAAGAAATGTCCTTATAGGCAATACCTGCCTTGAGGAGATCATAAATGAAATAATTAAGGTGTTAAAAGAAAATATTGCAGCAATTTCCTAGAATTATGAAGATTTGAAGACTTTTGACACTTCTATGATCACACACACAATACTGCTGAAGCCAGAAGCCAAGCACTTTCATCAAAAGTAGTGCCTGGTCAACGCTTTGATCGAGCCTTTAATACAGAAGGAAGTGAAGAAGCTTTTATCAGCAAGAATCATCTTCCCAGTAAGGCACTCCACATGGGTTGCCAATCTAGTTCCAGTACGTAAGAAAAGTGGGGAGATCAGGTTGTGTGTTGATTTCAGGAATCTGAACAAGGCCTCAGAGAAGGATAACTATCCACTTCCTTCTCTTGATGAGGTATTACAAACTGTTAATGGATCCCAAATGATGTCATTCTTAGATGGCTATTCTGGGTATAACCAAGTGCTTTTCAGTCATGAGGATAGGATGAAGACTGCCTTTACTACAAAATGGGGAACATTTTCCCATAGACGCATGTCGTTTAGCCTCATTAATGCTAGAGCTACCTTTCAGTACGCAATGGATGTGGCTTTTAAGGATTTGATAGGTAAGTGTATTATTATATATGTAGATGACTTGACAATATTTTCCAAGAAAAGAAAGGATCATGTTGCTGATTTAGCAAAGGTCCTTAAGAGATGTATCAGCTATGGAGTATCTCTAAATCCCAAGAAGTGTGTCTTTGGAGTTTCTGAAGGGAAACTTCTAGGGCATGTGATATCAGAAAAGGGAATATCCATAGATCCCGATAGAGTTGAGGCTATTTTGAAATTGACGATGCCAGGCAATAAAAAGGAGATGAGGTCCTTCTTCGGGAGGATTAATTTCATAAGGAAGTTCATAATAGGGTTTGTAGAAATTGTCAAACCCCTCAACGAAATGATGAAGAAAGATGCTAAAATTGAATGGAGCAATGAGGCTAAATCTGCATTTTCTCAGATTAATCAATCAATATCTAAGGCACTGGTCTTGACCAGCCCAGATTACCTAAAGCCATTTTATATTTATTTATTTGCATATGATCATTCATGTGCATCAGTCCTAACACAATGCAGAGGTGAAGGAGATGAAAGACCAATTTCCTTCATGAGTTCGCCATTCAAGAATGCAGAAGTCACATACCCACCCTTGGAAAAATAGTTCTTTGCATTGGTATGAGTAGTAAAAAAGTTAAGGCATTACATTTTGAGAAACCAAGTTATTGCTATAGTGCCTGATCTAGTGATTAAGTCTCTCGTTATGCAAAGTGAATTGGGGGAAAGAAGAGGAAAATGGATGGCTATCCTACAAGAGTATGATTTAGAGATCCATCAAATGAAACTTGTTTGAGGACAAGGTTTATGAAAGGCCATGGCAGAGGTTGACAAGAATATTACCTGTCAGCAATATAATGTGCACTCATTTATCAAGGACCCATGGTATACTAACTTGATCTTCTTCCTTCTAAATAACAGATGCCCAGAAGGGATGAATGCTACCCAGAGAAGGGCACTAAGGATGAAGAGTGCTCATTACATTCTCAAAGGAGGGGCTCTATACAGAAGAAATTATGAGGGGGTGTACCTGCGATGTCTGGATCAGCAAGAAACTAAGCGTGGCACAGGACACAGGTCAATAGATTCCTTGGCTCATCAAATCCTCAGGTCAAGATATTATTGGCCCCATGTGTTCAGGGATGCACATCAACACGTCAAGACATGTCATACATGTTAGACTTCTGCATCAAAGGAGCATAATCCAGTAATGCATCTACAACAAGTATATGAGGTAAGATGATTTTCCCAATGGGCACTGGATTTTGTTGGGGTAATTAATCCTAATTCTTTTGTAGGACACAAATTCATCCTAACTACTACAGACTATTGCACCCGTTGGACTGAGGCTCAACCATGCAAGAACAACACCACTAATGTGGTTATCAAATTCCTCACTGAAAATATTGTTACCAAGTTTGGAGTGTCGTTCGCCCTGGTATGTGACAATGGCTCTGCCTTTTCATCTGTTGAATTTATACAATGGGCTTACGAACATAAAATTATCTTGAAATATTCTTCTAACTATTATCCTCAGGGAAATGGTGTAGCAGAATCTGTTAGAAGTGATAAAGAAGTTACTTGAAAGTAATCCTAGAGACTGGCATACCCAGTTAAGATTTGCCTTATGGGTAGATCGAACTTGTATTAAGGTTGCTCTAGGAAGTTCCCCTTTTAAATTGGTCTATGGCCAAGATCCGATTTTCCCCATACACTTACAGATACCTATTCTTAAGTTCATGTAGGAGTTTTATACAAGAGATGACCAGATTGAGGTAAGACTAAATAACCTTTTAAACATGGAAGAACAGAGAGATGTTTCTCTACAACAGTTTTTCAAGCATCAAGCTATTGTCAAATGTTGGTTTGACAAAAGAACTAAGATTAAGGCATTCAGAATCTCAGACTTGGTGTTGTTGTGGGACAAGGCTAAGGAGAAAAAGGTGATCATCATAAATTTGATAGAATCTGGCTAGGTCCGTATCAAGTAGTCGAGATCTTGGGTGAGAATGCTTTTCATTTGAGCACTTTGACGGGAGAACATGTTCCATTGCCAGTCAATGGGCAGTTTCTCAAGCATTACTTCAGCTCATAAAAGTTTGAGTTTTTGAATTGATTGTATATGTGTATTTTGTGTAATTACTAGTTCTTTGCTTCCTTTTTGTTGTTTTTTTATTGTTTCTTTCTTTCTTTTTGTTTCCTTTGTTGTTTTGTGTCTATTTTTTTCTTCTTTGGGGATTTTCTTTTCTTTTCATCTTAAAACATTGGGGTTGTTATTCAAAGAATGTTGTGGGCACTAGGAGAGAAATTGGTTTAGGCATTTTTGGGCATATGTGTCGAAAGATTTTGTTCTAAAGCTCATGCCTTATGTTCATTTTAGCATGAGTCTGAAGGTTATTAGGAGTAAGGTATATTTTAGATAACCTCTTGAACTATCATTGAAATCTGTCACAAAATAGATAAAACATCCAACTATGAAGTGCCTATTCATCTCAGGGTGATTATATCTTTGATTCAAGTGAAAATTTTGTTTCCCCAAAACTGTCATGGGATCCACTGTAGTTCTCAACCCACATCTCAGACTATTAAAGTATTTGTATTGAGGAGGTTTTTGAAAATAATTTTCACAAGTAAGGCCTATAAAAGAAATAAGAAAAAGAGAAGCACTAAGATAAGAGGCAAACTCAATACTAAATGGGTAATTCAAGTATCTCTATCAAGGCTATGGATGCCTAACTGGCAGTAGAGCAATGCTTTGAGAGAACTAGAGGTATCTTCGTTGGGGCTATGGATGCCTAACTAGCAGTGGAGAAATACCCAAGATTTCATTGCACGACAGTTGAAGGACTCAACCTATGTAGCTTGGATCATAGATATAGTTGTTTAGGTGTGGAGAAAGCTCAAATAAAAAAGGATGCACCATAAGCATGCACACACTCAGATTCAAGCAGGAGTTTATGTTGGTTCTACATCTAAGATTCTGGCTCAACTTTACTTAAATATTCTGATCACACTTAAGTTAACATGTCTCATGAATTATAAGTTTTGGGGTGATTGAATTCTTCAATATCTTAAAAATGGGTAAACCATTTTTCCCAGCCGAGTCGCCATTTGTTATGCCTTGCATAACCACCACATTTTTTTTATTTTGGAACAAAATGGGTTCCCCTTTTTGTTTTGTTTGGGTCATCTTTGGTTGTCTGGTTGGGTCTTAGGAGTTCTTTTTTTTTTCTCCTAAGTCTGTCTTTTGTTCTATCGAAGGTGGGTCAGGAACCAAATCTAGACATGGAACTATTTCAAGGTTTCTAGTTCAGTTATGGTTCTGACTCCGACTCCGCCTTCTCTTTTGTTTCATTTTTGTTTTATTGGTTGTTTTTGACTAACACTTGGGTTGGTCTATCATCCTCTTTGTTGGTCGTTTCCTTATGTTTTGCTTGTTTGCTTGCACGGGATTGGAACTGGGATTGGAACTCACATGGGAAGTTTCAAGTTTCTATTTTTTGTTCCCGTCCCGACTCCACTTCCACTCTTTTTCTCTCACTTTATTTGTTGTTTGGGCCGAGTCCGGTGTTCACTCCAGTCCCACTTCCCTTGTTCTTGTGTTCTTCTTTTCTTTTTGGTCAAGACCGAATCCAGACCTGGAATCGAACTTCGAACTTTGTGAAGTTCCATTTCGGTTTTGTCTCTGCCCCCGTCTTCATTTGTTGATTTCGGTCGATCTTTTTGTCAAGACCGGATCCGGGGTTGGAAATGAAATATGGAACTTTGTGTGGATTCTCTATCTTGTTCCCGACTCGGCTCCACGTCCGCCTTACCTTTTGATGTTCTATGGACTTGACTTAACTGTCTATTCGCATCGTTGGCTCTGTCCCCGATCTATCGCATCTATGGCATTAAATGTAGCCTATTGGCACGCATGAATTATTGATTAAAGGTTTAATTATGCTTAAACTGCCTCATTGTTATTATTATGTGAATTGTTTAAGAAAATTATGGCCAGGAAAGTCTCGAGAGAATAAATTTGATCGCGGGGGCGAATTGCGGAGCGAATCTTGGTGAATTTTTGTTCAATCCTAGGGAATGTTTTGAGGTAGGTTTCTTTTGTTTTTCTTTCTCTTGTTTTGTTCTTTCGCTTGTGTCATTTTAGCATATTCACAGGAGGGTTTATTATGTGAATTTGTTCACTTGGTTGGTGTTTGTTTCTATTCTTTTTGTTCTATTTGCTTGTTTCTTTCTTTTCCATTTCGTTGGGTTTGTCTTTTTTCATTTGTCATTTTTTTCTTTATTGTTTGTTTTGATGTTGCTTTCGTGATAGGTCCATTTTTTCGTGCTCTCGTTTGGACTAGGGTTTCAATTTTGAAGGGGTTTCCTTGCTTGGGTAATGAATTTCATTTTTGGGACCCTATTATGGTTTTTTCACGTCAGTTGTGCCCTAGTTTTTGGAAATGATGTATCGAGCAAATTAGGGTTTTGCAATATAACCCTTTTTCATGGTTTTAAGGACTTTTGTATGGAGGAATTGTTGGAGGATTAAGCTGAGCTATTTCTAGCTTCCTTTGGAGCCCATGTGACCTAAGGTTTAGGGTTCATATGACCTCCTTGTTTTGAATACTCTTCATTTGTTAGAATTATTCCACTCCCATTCATTATTATGATGACTATCTTTACTCTGGCCGGAAGCGGATCCGGAGAGGAAGTTGAAGTTGGTAACTAAGTTTTTTTTTTGGTCCAATTCTCGTTCCCATCCTACCTCCGACCATGTTTTGGTTCTTTTCCCGTTCCCGTTCCGCCTTCGACCATGTTTTGGTTCTGTTCCAGTTCCGATCCCAGCCCCACCACATGTAAGAAGCATTGTCTATGCCTAATACTTCTATGGTTCCACCTCTGATAAAGGCATAGTTTTACCAAGTAAATGTTATCTTAGGAGGATGGAGCAGTGATTATATGATTGACTAATTTAGATGCATTGTTCATCTAATACAGTGAATTGCTACAGGTATTAAGAAATGTTGGGAGCATCAAATGAGGCCTCTCAAAGGATCCAGCTAGATGAAACTTCATGGCAAGGAGTTAGGCCAAAGAAGATCAAAGTGGAACAGCTCTCGTATACCTTGAGGTGTAAGCATAGGGAGGCCATCCTCACGGTTAGCAAAATTAACTCCGACTGGAGTGATATTACTGACACCAATTTGTGTCCTTTTAACTATGAAGAATTGCATGAGGAGACATTCACTGAGGAGTAGGTCACAGGAAGGACAGAAAGGATTGTTCAATCCGAGTTGGCACATGTGGCACTCTTCCCTATGTCTATCTAATGTCCGAAGTTGATTCTTGCAGCAGCTGGAGCATATAACCCTACTACTAGGCAGTGTGTGGATGTAAAGGGTAATATCATTATTGACTTCACCCCTCAAATGATCAAATTCTTGTTTCATATATATGATCCCAAGAATCCTAAACAATTGAACGAGGCGGAGGCTCTGAAGCTTTACAGTGATAACAAGGAGAGGAATAGATTTCATATGAATAAGACTTGGATGAGGGTAGAGAAGAAGTCTCTGACCAAGCTTCCAGAATAGCCTAAGAGGGCAGACTTTAGTAAAGAAATTGGAGATATAATTATGTTCCTCTCTAGAGTGTTTGGTAAAAGGGATGCTTCGCTATTTAAATAATGGATGTTTTCTTTCATTCAAACTATTTTGGATGGGAGGAAAAAATTTGATGGTCTATGATAGTATCAGACAACATTCACAATCAGATGATAAAAGTGAGAGAACCCAAGTGTTTCTTTATGACCTCCTATGTAGTTTATGCAGCTGCCCGTGTGGGGATTTTTCCTAGACTTCAAATAGTAGGTATATTGGGGGAAGCCCAAGGACAGAAGAAAGTGTGGGAGTACTATAACCAGCTCACCTTGCAAGCATCAGAGCAACATTATAGAAGGGTTAATGATGCCTTTCTTTATGTCATTATTAACAAGCTTAATGGGGATGCAAGGTATAGGCTTAGCAGGGACGCAATGGATTTTGTGAATGAATGGGGACATTGGTTTATCCAGTACCCCACATTCACATATTTCAGGTTAGCATGCTTTGATGGTCACCCCCATTTGCTACCTAGATATTGTGGTGATAGGATCATTTGAATGGAGTTTATTTATCAAGCCTTGGCTGTGAATTTCTAGTTTAGCAACAAGCATAAGATTGGGTGCCATAAGTTTCCAATGAAGCTGGGGGCCTTTTGCTGTCCACACATTCAGGCAGCTAAGACTTCTTGTGATGAGTTAGTTTATTTGAAGTTGGGCTTGTACACAGCCAGGAAATACTATGACCCCAAACACAAGATGAGGGCTTTGCTTCCTAGTGTCTTTGAGAAGCATTTTAATCTATTGGAGGATTTTTGGGAGGACTTGCAAGATGAGTATGATCTTAGGAAGAAGAATTATGAAAGGATACCTATCCCACTTATGATTGAGTTTGGGATAAAAGAGGATATTCTAGAAGCATTGTCTGATGATGGGATTGTTTTGGATCCCAGGTATGATGCAGGAAAGATTGGGACTAAAGATCTTGATCTAATAGATTGGAATGCTAAGGAGACAATCAACATAAAGAAAATTGTGAGACCGGTGTTGGATAGGAGTATTCAATGGGTGAGTTTGAGGACTAATCAGGATGAGGCTACATCATCCAAGAAGAGGAAGGCTGCAAGTACCACTCAAGGATATAAAAGGGAAAAGAGAAGGATGGCCCCTAAGGAACCTTTAGAGTTTATGCATTCTAGTGCACAAGGTGAGGAGGTGGTTCCTCAAGATCTTCCAGAGGTATAGGAGGATGAAACAACTGTGGAGGTGGGTGCTTCTACATCTATTACAGGGGAGGCACCTACTCATCCCTCCAATGCACAAGAATTGGGCCAGGAATCACCAAAGGGAGCTCTCCATAGTGAAGTAGAAGTTTTAAAGCAAATGGAGGGTCAAATTGAGATACATAATATAGAAACGAATTCAGAAAAGACTGCATCTAATAAAGAGCATCTGACATTAACATCTTTTGATATGATAGATGATGCACGGACTGAGCACATATTGACTGAGGAAGATCAATGGAAACTTTTGAAGAGGCAAAAAGAGAAGTTGATGCTAAGGTACAAGCTAAGCCATCAGCTAAGCAATAGGAAAAGGATGCTAAGGCACAAGCTGAGGCATCAACTAAGCAACAGGAGGAGGAGGCCAATGCACAATATGAATTGGTATTCAAGCAGAAGGCGTTGGAAGATAAGGTCAAGGTTGATGAATTGGCTCAACAGCAACAACAAAAGGAGCAGGAGCTCAAAATTCAAGAAGAAAGGGATAAGTTGATAATGCAGCAGAAAATCCATGACCTTGAGGAGGAAAAGGCTCAACAAAGAAGAGAAAGAGAAGCTATTGAAGCTAAGCTCAAAGAACAAGAATAATCTTATAGGAAAAAGGAAGAGAAAGAATGTTTGAAAAGGGAAAAGGAGGCTATTGAGATTGCTGAACATGCGAAGAAGTCCAAGGAGGCATGGGACTATGTTGAAGAATTGAAAAAGCAACAAGATGAAATGTTAGAAAAGAAGAAAATAGAAGAGGAATGCTTAAAGCAGGAGCTGGAGGCTAAAAGGGTGCAAGAGCAAAAGGATAAAGAGGAAGCAGAAAAGTTATCATAGGAAAGGGAGCAAAGTGATCAACAAAATGTGTAGGAAGTTGATTCTCAACCAAGGCTTACATTGTTGCAACCTTTGTATTCCACTACTATTGCTTCTTCTTTAGCCTAGGCAGCCACTACTCCTATTGCTCCTACTTGGTTAAAACTAGACTTAGAGAGAAAACAAGTTGTTCAACCATAGCCGTTGAATTGGGAAGAAATGATGAAAGAAATTGGTGCAGGAGCACCAAAAATACAAGTATCAAAATACAAGCATAAATTTTAATATAATGTTTTTAATCTTTTTTTTTTTGTTGTGTACGGTCTAATACACCATTGATAAGGTGTAAGGGGACCCTCTTGAAGCTTAGGTTTAATTTGGAATAAATTAGGAATCATTTGGTAGGCGTTTCCTTAGATTTTGGGAAAATCGCAAAACACGGTGTGTTTTCGAAAAAACGTTTTTTCTCCATTTTTAAGCCCGAATTTGGAAACCTAACGGTTTCTTGATGATGGAAAAGGAAGCCTCGACTTTTGTTTGAGGTGGTTGGATGTTTTTACGGTGGCAGTCTTTTTGGAGAATAGAGAAAATATCAGTTTCTTGCGAAAAAACTTAGTTTACTCTGTTTTCTGATTTTCTTTTTGAAAAAGAATGTATTGAAAAGTATCTTGACACGTGAATATGTGCTGAGACTGTTTTTAAATACTGCAATAGCGTAGGACTTGTCTGATATTCGTTGTAGAGTTTTATTTGCTGTGTCTTTTCCTTAAATTCAGTTTTGACTGGTAAAAGAAAGAACAAATGGAGTCTTAGCTGCATTGCCTTTGTACTCAGCACGAGTTCATTGGAAATGGAGCTTGACTCCACTACTGTACATAGGATAGGCGTAGGAATTTGTTGGTATTTAAAAATCATGCAAAAAGATTAATCCCTAGGCGAGCAATCTAAGCCCGGCTAGGTTAAGACACTGTTTTGCACAGTTGCAAAATGCAGGGGTGTAGAGTAATCTTCTATGCGAAGTAAATAAAGATTGTAGAGACCTTTCAAGGGTCTGACAGGCAGTGTAAGACTTCATCATTTTCATCTGGTGGCAGGAGGATGAGGGCAGATCTCTGAGTGTCCAAGGAAAGGTTTGAAAACCCTGAAATATCTTAAAATCAGCATTAACCCTATATATGACAGAGAGGGTCAGAATTTAAGAGAATCTTGGAGTGATCCTTATTCTAACCAAGGTGTTTTCTTTATGTATCTTGTATCCACCAAGCTGAAGGTTGAAAAGACCTAAGACCTCGGGTTAACAGGCCTAATAAGGCTCATGGCTACAAACCCTCCTAAAACCCTAGGGTTTTGAGGCAGCAATAGAGGAGAGATTGATTGTGCAAGGACAGGAACACTATTGCCAGTGATTTTTAAAACAACTAAACAAATTCACACCCCTGCAACAAGGTTGGGAAGAATGGAAGATTGACTGGTCTTTAGTGATTAAGGGCTAGTTAGAGCAGAGAAGAAAAGAAGCATCAAGAAATGCTTGGTTCAGGCTGAATGAACGTTTTGGGATATTGATAGCAGGGTTGGCAACAAAGACCAGGGGTGCCTAAGTGTTTTGGGAACCTATAGGTTTGGTGGAGGCAGCAACACCAGGGGTTATCGAGAGTGAGACCCAGAGCATTGAATTAGTGGATGATTCAATCCAACCCTCATCCTATCAGATTGGTATCAGAGCCCAGCTAAAGATTTGGGAAAGGAATCTTGCATGTCAGACATAGAATCAAGTGATACTTCCACCATGGTGACCAATGCAGAACTGGCAAAGATGGTTGAAGAGCAGGAAGAAGACAATAAGCAGTTGAGGGAAAGAATAGCTCAACTTGAGGCAGCAGTGAGGAGTGCACAGTTTGAAGGAAGAATTCCTGAAAGAAGAAGAGGTTGCAGAGGAAGATAAGACCCCTGAACCTGACCCCGTCTTGAAGGAGGAGCCTTTCTTGAAGGCATTAAAAGCTTTGAGTGGAAAATCACTTGAAGGAGTGCCACTATTTAGTGGAAAGATGGAACCTGACTTAGTCATGGATTGGATAGAAGGAATGGAGAACCACTTTGAATGTGATGGAGTTACAGAAGCACAGAAGGTGAAGGTTGCAAAGTCAAGGTTGAGAGGATCAGTGTTAACTTGGTGGAAGTTTATTCAGACTGAAAGGGAGAAACAAGGTAAGCAGCCTATATCAACCTGGAAAGGAATGGTTGCTAAAGTGAAAGAAGCCTATATGCCAGATGATTATGAAATTCAGCTCCACAAGAAGAGGCAGAGTTTAAGATAAAAAAGATCAGAATGTAAACACCTACACAGAAGAGTTCCAAAACCTTTGTTTGAGATCGAATGTGGCAGAAGATGAGAGCCTAAAAGTGGCTAGATACCTAAATGGATTGAAGTGGAATATACAAGAAGAGATGGCCTTGCTCAGCCCCAAGACAGTCCACCAATGCTATCAGTTAGCTATCAAGATTGAAGAGAGGAATAAAAGGAAGCATGATCAGTCCTCTAAGGGCAGAGGAAGAGGCAGAGATCAAAAAGGGCAGCGTGGAGGTTACCAAGGAAGAGGTGGTGACCAAAGAAGCCAAGGAGAATCAAAGATTACTGAGCATGGAGGTGAAACTTCATCAAGAGGAGGTTCAAACAGAGGTAGAGGAGCAGGCAGAAGTAACTCTTATTTTGCCACTATGAAGTGTTATAACTGCAATCAGCTAGGCCATCCAGCTTATAGATGCCCAGAGAAAGCTTCATCTAGCAATGAGAAAAGAGTAGCTTATGCACAAGAGGACACCATGAGTGTAAAGACACCTGAGATCAGTCATATAGAATCAGAAGTAGGTGAAAGTCTGATGTTTAGTAGAGTACTGATCAGACAACCAGTTAAGGAAGAACCTAAGCAAAGGAGAGCTTTGTTTCGAGCAAGGTGCAAGATATTGGGAAAGGTATGCAAGGTTATTATAGATTCTGGTTCTACGGACAATATAATATCTGAGGAGGCAGTAAATAAGTTAAAATTGTAGAAATTACCTCATGCCAATCCTACAAAGTCACATGGCTGAATAAAGGGAAAAGTGTCTTAGTGAATGAGCAGGTTACAGTGGAATTTTCGATTGGAGGCTACAATGACAAGCTGATTTGTGATGTACTACCCATGGATGCATGCCATCTTCTTCTTGGTAGGCTATGGCAATATGATAGAGGTGTTGTATATCATGGGAAGGAGAATACCATAGAATTCACGAAGGGTGGAAAAACCTTCAAGTTGCAATCGTTGATTGAGGAAGATGAAGGGCAATCCAAGGTTCCAAACATTATGTTGAGCAGTGGTAAGGAGTTCATCAAGGATCTACACCAAGGGAATGAAGGGTATGTGATCATGATGCAGCCCAAAGAAGAGGAAAAGGTTGAAAGGGCAGTGTTACCAGCAGCAGTCCAGAACTTGCTTGACAAATACAAGAGCATAGTGAGTGATGGAACACCATCAACTCTACCACCCAAGAGAGCAATAAGTCATCAAATTGACTTCATACCTGGAGCCTCATTTCCTAACAAAGCAACATACAAACTGACCCCTGAACAGAACAAGGAGGTGGCTAGACAAGTGGAAGAGTTGCTGAATCAAGGTCTGATTCAAAAGAGTATTAGTCCATGTGTAGTCCCAGTTGTTTTGGCAACTAAAAAAGGAGGTAAATGGAGACTTTGTACTGATTCGAGAGCAATAAATAGAATCACAATTAGGTATAGATTTCCAATACCTAGGATTGAAGATTTATTGGATTGCCTTGGAGGTGCAAAATTTTACACTAAGCTAGATCTTAAGAGCGGGTATCACCAAATCAGAATTAAGGAGGGTGATGAATGGAAGACAGCTTTTAAGATGAATGATGGTTTGTATGAGTGGAAAGTGATGCCATTTGGTCTCTTGAATTCCCCTAGCACGTTCATGAGACTAATGAATGAGGTGCTTAAGGATTTCACAGGGATTTTTGTGGTATTCTACTTGGATGACATACTGATTTTCAGTAAGACAGTAGAAGAACATTTGAAGCATGTAGAGATGGTGCTCAAAAGGTTGCAAGAAGAACAATTGGCAATCAACCTTGAGAAGTGTGAGTTATTCAAACAAGAGCTTGTGTATCTAGGTTTTGTGGTATCCGAAGGAACGCTGAAGATGGATCCAAGTAAGGTGGAAGCTATCCTAAACTGGCCTACACCAACCACAGCAACTGAGGTAAGAAGTTTTCATGGTTTGGCTCAGTTTTATAGGAAGTTTATAAGGAATTTTAGTGGTATATGTGCACCAGTGTTAGATACAATCAAGGGTGGTCAGAAAACAAAGTTTAATTGGACACTAGAGGCTGATAAAGGGTTTGAAAAGTTGAAAAAAGAAGTGGCAACACAACCTATCTTGTTATTGCCTAGTTTTGTTAAATTGTTTACAGTTGAGTGTGATGCAAGTGGAGTAGCAGTAGGAGGAGTCCTTAGTCAAGAAGGTAGGCCTGTAGCCTTCTTTAGTGAAAAACTTAATGAAGCAAAGCAAAAATACTCCACCTATGATCTGGAACTTTATGCTTTAGTGCAGTCCCTTAGGAAATGGAGGCACTCAGTTACATCAATACCCAAGAGAAGTTAAGCAATAGGCACTTGAAATGGATGGAGTACATTCAAGCTTTCACATTTACCATTAAGCACAAGAAGGGACAGAAAAACAAAGTGGCAAATGCATTAAGAAGGAGGATGTTGACAGTCCAAGAGATACAGCTAAAAAGCATAGGATTGGAAAGTTTTAAGGATCTCTATGGTGATGACGAAGATTTTTCCGAAGCCTACAAGGTATGTTCAGACTTTGCAAATCATTTTCACAGTCAATATGCTGAGTATACATTGCAAAATGGGTTGTTATTCAAGGGTAATCTGTTATGTGTCCCAAGAGGATCAATGAGAGAAAATCTGATCCAAGAAAAACACAATGGCAGTCTTAGTGGGTATTTTGGTATTAACAAAACTTTAGAGCTGGTACAAAGGTTTTACTATTGGCCTAAGTTAGCACGAGATGTCAAAAAGTATGTTGAACAATGTGTTGTTTGCATGAAAGCAAAAGGGGGAGCTAGCAATGCTGGGTTATATCAGCCTTTGCCTATTCCGAACAGACCATGGGAGTGTGTGAGCATGGATTTTGTGGTGGGTATTCCCAAGACTAAATCTGGTTTTGACAGTGTCTTTGTAGTTGTGGACAGATGTAGCAAGATGAGTCACTTTATTCCTTGCAAGACCACACACGATGCAAGCTATATTGCCCATCTATTTTTTAGGGAAGTTGTGAGAATCCATGGATTGCCATTGAGTATTGTTTTTGACAGGGATGTAAAATTCATGAGTCATTTCTGGAAAACACTATGGAACAGATTGGAAACTAATTTATCATTTGGATCAGCTTGCCATCCTCAGACCGATGGTCAAACCGAGGTGGTTAATAGAGTGTTAGGTAACCTATTGAGTTGCTTGACAAAGGAATATGGGCAGACCTGGGATATGGTGATTTCCCAAGCGGAATATGCATACAATGATAGTGTGAACAGAACTACAGGAAAAAGCCCATTTGAAGTTGTGTATGGGATGCATCCAAGAGGAGTTTGTGAGCTTAAAGACCTTGGAACCATGGAGAATAGGAGTGGACATGAAGAAGACTTCACTCAAACCATGAAGGAGATTCATGAGCAAGTTAAGAAAACAATCACAGCAGCAACACAAAAGTTGAAGAACAAAGTTGATGAGACAAGAAGAGATGTGCAGTTCCAGGTGGGTGATTATGTGATGGTTCACCTCAAAAAATCCAGATTGTAGAAGGGGATGTCCACCAAGTTGCAAATGAAACGGGTAGGACCATGCAAGGTGATAGCTAAGTATGGAAAGAATGCATACAAGGTGGAACTTCCATCGGATTTGGGCATATCTCAAGTCTTCAACGTTGCTGATTTGATCAGGTACAAGGGTACAGTCAATGATGAAGTTCAAAACAGTCAAGAAATCTTTCAGGATATCACTAATATACCCCTTCCAAGTCAAGAGAAAGCTCAGGTAGAGAAGGTCTTGGAGTCCAGGGTGAAGAAAGCAACGAGACACAAGGCATATATGGAACACCTTGTCAAATGGAAAGGAAAACCTGAGTCTGAGGCTACCTGGGTTGAAGAAGCAGATTTCAAGAAGCACGGAATTGATCCATCATTTTTGACACCTTCCAGTTCTTCGTCTTCGAGCTGAGAGGGGGAGAATGGTGCAGGAGCACCCAAAATACAAGTATCAAAATACAAGCATAAATTTTAATATAATGTTTTTAATCTTTTTGTTTTGTTGTGTACGGTCTAATACACCATTGATAATGTGTAAGGGGACCCTCTTGAAGCTTAGGTTTAATTTGGAATAAATTAGGAATCATTTGGTAGGCGTTTCCTTAGATTTTGGGAAAATCGCAAAACACAGTGTGTTTTCAAAAAAATGTTTTTCTCCATTTTTAAGCCCGAATTTGAAAACCTAACGGTTTCTTGATGATGGAAAAGGAAGCCTCAACTTTTGTTTGAGGTGGTTGGATGTTTTTACGGTAGCAGTCTTTTTGGAGAATAGAGAAAATATCAGTTTCCTACAAAAAAAACTTAGTTTACTCTGTTTTCTGATTTTCTTTTTGAAAAAGAATGTATTGAAAAGTATCTTGACACATGAATATGTGCTGAGATTGTTTTTAAATACTGCAATAGCGTAGGACTTTTCTGATATTCATTGTAGAGTTTTATTTGCTGTGTCTTTTCCTTAAATTCAGTTTTGACTGGTAAAAGAAAGAACAAATGGAGTCTTAGCTGCATTGCCTTTGTACTTAGCATGAGTTCATTGGAAATGGAGCTTGACTCCACTACTGTACATAGGATAGGCGTAGTAATTTGTTGGTATTTAAAAAGCATGCAAAAAGATTAATCCCTAGGTGAGCAATCTAAGCCCGGCTAGGTTAAGACACTGTTTTGCACAGTTGCAAAATGCAGGGGTGTAGAGTAATCTTCTATGCAAAGTAAATAAAGATTGTAGAGACCTTTCAAGGGTCTGACAGGCAGTGTAAGACTTCATCATTTTCATCTGGTGGTAGGAGGATGAGGGCAGATCTCTGAGTGTCTAAGGAAAGGTTTGAAAACCCTGAAATATCTTAAAATCAGCATTAACCCTGTATATGACAGAGAGGGTCAGAATTTAAGAGAATCTTGGAGTGATCCTTATTCTAACCAAGGTGTTTTCTTTATGTATCTTGTATCCACCAAGATGAAGGTTGAAAAGACCTAAGACCTCGGGTTAACAGGCCTAATAAGGCTCATGGCTACAAACCCTCCTAAAACCCTAGGGTTTTGAGGCAACAATAGAGGAGAGATTGATTGTGTAAGGACAGGAACACTATTTCCAGTGATTTTTAAAACAACTAAACAAATTCACACCCCTGCAACAAGGTTGGGCAGAATGGAAGATTGACTGGTCTTTAGTGATTAAGGGCTAGTTAGAGCAGAGAAGAAAAGAAGCATCAAGAAATGCTTGGTTCAGGCTGAATGAACGTTTTGGGATATTGATAGCAGGGTTGGCAACAAAGACCAGGGGTGCCTAAGTGTTTTGGGAACCTATAGGTTTGGTGGAGGCAGCAACACCAGGGGTTATCGAGAGTGAGACCCAGAGAATTGAATCAGTGGATGATTCAATCCAACCTTCGTCCTATCAGAAATTGGGAAAGAGAAGCCTAAGAAGAAGGCCTGAGTTCTTCACTCTACTAGGCTCACTGATGCTGGAGAGATCATTGTTGAATGTGTCATACCTATAATGGAGAAGAGTCGTGATGATATGAAAATCATGGATTATCAGTTGGGGGTAGTAAATTTGGGAAAGCCTATGAGAAACCAGCAGATGAGTTTGATTGGCATTGTGGCCTCTTCAACAAAATCCCGAATGATTAGAGATAAGCAAAGAAAGGATGAGCTTAAGGCTCAATTGGATCAGCTCCATGGTTTCTTGAAAGATGTTTCAAGTCCCATTTCTCAACAAGCTGCTCTTCCTGAATCCTCGGTCTTGTTAACAAAGAGGGAAGCGGATGATTTATTCAAATGAAGGGAAAAGTAGGCATGATGGATAAGTGGTTGGATAAGCTCAATCAGGAAGTTGATGATGTTCTTGTTGAGGGTTCTAAGATTCATAAAGTTGCTCTTGAATTATCAGAAGATCTAGACCAACAGGCTAAGGATTTAGACAAGCAAGATGATGAATATAAGGAATATGTTAAAAGGCTTGAAGATAACAACAAAGTTCCCAAATCCACCTTGATAGAATATTCAATTCTTGAGCTTGATAATGAATATTTTGTGGAAAAGACTGTGAGCATCATAAGATACAAGTATAGGGCTATGCATGGACATCAAGAAGAAGTCTGAGAAATGAGTAAAGACTTGAATTAACAGATGATTGAGTTAGAGGCGGTTGTATCCATTTTAATCAACTTAGATTCCTCCAATAAAGAAGGACTTTCTTTGGATAAACTAAGGGAGAGATGGAGGAGTAGGTTTGAGGAGATTATGCAAAAGGGAGATGATGGGGAGAATTTATTGTTAGATCAGTTTATGGATATCCGGGAGGAGGTAAGAACTACCAAAAAGGAGCTAATCAAGCTAAAGGAGATGCAAAGGTTGGTTTCCACAGAGTTTGAAAGAATCGAATTTGAAGGTGATTGGTTGGATGGGCCGGATTTGGATACTCTTCATTGACAGGTGTTCTCAAGTTTTGACGAATACATTCTTGAGAATTTAGTGCAAAAGTGACTGACTCTTTTCACCATGCTCTATTTGCTCTTCTCCTCTTTTTGTGGATTTTGACATAAGTTCTACTCTGAGTCTGATCGATGGGCTTCATTTTCTTCTTGGAGTATCAGTTTTCCTTTTTGGTGGAATGAAGTGGTTAGCCTTGAAACAAGGGTTCTTTAGTCCACTTCTATGTTCAATTTTGACTCCATGAATTATGGATCTTGATTGATAAGTGAGAAATTCGTGCATGTGGCACCCTATATGTACTTTTAGAATCTACTTTGTAAAGGTCGGCTAATTGAAGAAAGATCAGCCACATGATGATAGAAGATAGAAACTAGATCTAGGATTTAATGTTTTAGAAAGATACTTTAAAAAGTTCATTAAAAGGCTTGATTATTTTATAGTTTTCATACGTTTTCATGTCATGATTTTCAAAGTTTGGATCCATTTTGATAAGGTTAATGGTACATGATCAATCCATACGCCAGTGATCTTGTTGTGCTTAATTGTTCCTTATTTGATGAAAGTTAATAGAAGGAACTGGATTCAAGATCATATCATTGGATTATCTGTGAATTAAATTGTTATTGTATTCATTTGATCTGTGTTTTGGATGATGAGTGGGTGATTTTTTTGAAGTAAGTTTGGTGATTATTGATGGTATCTGAATTAGCATTATGGATGTATGCTATAGCATAGTTTATTCTATGGATTGCATCTTGCTATAGTTGTGGTTAGTTGGAATAAACACTCATTATTAATATGCATGTCTAGATGTGTAAGATTTTTACTCAGGTTTCTTTGATTTAAAGCTCTGTTTCATCTTTTTCTTTTATTTAAAACCCCCAAAATGTAGACTACTTGATGCTATCCATTCTTGTTCTTTGTTACCAGCAAAGGCCCCTTGAACATTATAGTCATATCAACCACTGAGTGAAGTCAACATAATTGAGAACCAATTACCAGGACCTTGGGAGTTAGATCTCCATGTGTTATCTTTCTCTTTCAGGAGAAATAGAATAGTAATATTTTGTTTAATGTTGTGTTGTTTTGACCATCAACACTAGCATTGCACAATATGAGGATTTTTGTACACTAACAGGATTGAGTGAGATACACTCTTTCCTTAGCTCAAAAGCAAGTTCATGGAGTGTCAATACACAGAAGATGGCATGTTTTTGTTCTTCATCTACAATGCAAGCCTAGTATGGTTGTTATCTTAGCCCACTTCACACGTATCACCCTCCGACAACATTGGAACTTGTGTTATCGATTTTAAGTGTATCAAGTGTAGATTAAAAACAATAAATCAAACACACCAATAAGACATTATATCAAAACAGAAAATCAAATAAAAGGAATGCAAACTCAGTCTTTTGTCCTTGATGTCATCCTATCGTCCTCTATCTCCATTGTTTTTGTTGATTCTAGCTTGCTCTTAGATCACGTGCTAGGCTCAACAAACAGTCTTCCTAGAGAACGAGATTAAAGATGAATGCATGCTATGCTAAGATATGCTTAACATGCTTAAACTAAACATGATTGCTAGAATGTAAAATTACAAAATTATGAATGCAAAAGTTGATAATGACAATGCTAAAATGATAATCGCCTATCTCTAATGCATGTGTGTGTGCAACCAATGCTTGGATTCATAGGGGTATTTATAGAGTTTTCGAAAGATTCTAATTGTTTGATGTGATCAATGGTTGAAATCAAGCTTGTCAAGATGAACGGTGAGAGATTCTGGAAGTTGAGAAAAAGATGGAAGGTTGAGAGAATAATGGAAGATGTTTCCTTCCCACAAAACCCTTCACTCAAAAATAGAGGCAACTTGTCATTTGTCATCTTTAGTTATGAGTTGGTTTTTGTAGTTGAAGATAAATCCCATAATTAAATAAATAAATTTATTTAATTACATGTGACAATGAATTTAGAAGTTTCCATAATTAAATATTTAATATTTAATTATGTGTGAGATGAAAATGGAAGGTAATTAAATATTTAAAATATTTAATTATGCATGAAATGAGAAAAAGGTGTTAAATTAAATATTTTTAATATTTTTAATTTAACAATGAGATGAAGAAGGTGTTTGGAGGAATATTCCATTATTTGAATTCAAATATTCAAATTTAGAATAATATGATAATTAATATAAATAAATTATAAAATTTATTTAATTTAATTAAGAGGAAGATGGAATATGGTAATAATTAAATAAATTTATTTATTTAATTAAGGTAGAAGAATTATAAAAGTGAACGATGTAAATAAATAATTAAATTTATTTATATGTAGATGACTTTAGAATATTAATTAAATAATTCATATTTAATTAATTAACAAGCTTGATTAACCATGACCATTTTTAGATGTATACAAAACTAACAGAGATGGATTCATCGATTGACTTTGACCACATATATCAAATCTAGTTCAACCAAGTAATATATCTACTTGTATAGTTTTTGAAATTCCTATTGTTATCTTTCTTTGTAGTGTATTTGTAATGTTGACTAATTTAATCTAATTTGCTAAACATATCAATACAGGAAATGTTTATGCAGTTATTGCAAATGAAGACAATGAAGAGGGAACAGACTATTATTTGTGTCATTATGTTGAGGCCAAAAATAAATTGGAGGCCCCAGTTATAGATAGAGAAAACATCAAATACCCTACAAGCTCAGTTGTTGTTACTAGAATGTGGCTTAGAAGGTACCCACATAAGAGTGTTAAATATTGGTTGTTTCAAGACTTTGACACGCATCATAAGATTCTTTATTACTCAAACCTTATCGTGGCATCAAATGTTCATTTGACCAAATATGGGGGTAGACCTTTGAACAAGACCTTATGGGAGGTGTGTGAATTTGACCATGAGGCAATACTTGACACAATAAAGAGTAAAGCAAACACAAATGGTTTGTTGGATTAATTTGTATGTGCATTGGTTCTTATTAATTTATACTTGTATGCACACATTAATTTGTATGATGGCAATGCTATGATGCAAATGCTATCATCTAATGTTTATATCATGTATGTAGGTGACTGATGAAGCTATCAAACTTGCAAATGTAGCACACTTTATGTTTAGAACTGTGGAAAAGGATATTGAGTTCAATGGTATTTTATTTTTTCTCAAAAATATACAAAAAAAATGATGTTGGATATTTTCTATAGATTAGTAAACTAAATGGAAGATTAAATTATGTTGCTTTTATAATAGGCTACAAGTTTCCAAAAGGTTGCAAAGTAATAGTTTTGTTACGTTCTATTCATGTTCTATTCATGAGAGTTTGTTGTATGCAATAATTATCTTGGAACTCCCAATGAAGATGTATGGCCATGAGTGACTAAGTTGAGAGTCTGGCATGCCTATCCTCAATGGAAGCATCAAGATTTAAGCCTTCTTGTTCATGACCTGGAACCAAATGGTGTGGATTTTTTGTCTGTAAGTTCCTTCCATCTATTTTCATTTCATTTCTATTTTGGATGCTCTTTCTTTTTCTTCTTTTACTTTGTCTATTTGTAAGTAACCTACTAAAAATTGATTGGTGTCCCCTTGCAGAAAATGTTGATTTATGAGCCATCCAAGAGAATCTCAGCCAAAAAAGAAATGCAACATCCTTATTTTGATGATCTTAACAAATCTCAATTATGATTTTAAGCCATTATAAAAGTGTGTGAAGCCTAGCAAGAGAATTTTAAGTTATTCATTTGAAGTTAGCCTCATCATGAGCACCTATCGTGTAGAAATTATAAATTATTCTATTCATGAGAGGCTATTGTGTGCAATAGGTATCTTAGAACTCCCAATGAAGATGTATGGTCAGAAGTGACTAAGTTGAGAGACTGACATGCCTATCCTCAATGGAAGCATCAAGATTTAAGCCTTGTTGTTCCCAACTTAGAACCAAATGGTGTGGATTTGTTGTTTGTAAGTTTCTTCCATCTATTTTCATCTCATTTCCATTTTGGATGCTCTTTCTTTTTCTTCTTTTACTTTGTCTATTTGTAAGTAAATAGTTAGTAAAACTTGATTGGTGTCTCCTTGCAAAAAATGTTGATTTATGAGCCATCCAAGAGAATCTCAGCCAAAAAAGCAAGGCAACGTCCTTATTTTGATGATCTTGACAAATCTCAATTCTGATTTTAAGCCATTATAAAAGAGCGTGTGAAACATAGCGAGGGAATTTCAAGTTATTCATTTGAAGTTAACCTCATCATGAGCACCTATGATGTAGACATTATAAGAGAATCTAAAATGTATGAGTGACATTGTAAAAGATCTGTGAGAATGGAGTACCTAAGGCATCCTTGAATCGTACTTTTGGTTATTATGAGAGAATCTTATAAGTTGAGTTTGTGTGCATGAAAATGGGTCACATTGATTCAATATTTGATTTAAGTGGGGTGTTGGAATTCATATAGTTTTATTTTTTTCTCATGATTTTGTATTTCCACTTGATAGTTTTGAGAAAGCATTGTTCCTACAAGTACAAGCACTTGGGTTTCAGAATGGTGTATGAAGCATATTAGACAATTGTAGCACAAACAGAAGAATTAGGACTGCCAAATAATCTTATTTTATTGTAAGTTACATCATATTATTAATATAGTGAGTGTAATAACCATTTATGATCACCAATCATTATTTTTCTTCTTTTATTATCTCCATATTATAACTAGCACCAATTGACTAACTTACTATAAAAAATTCATTTATTAGAACAAATCAACCTAATGATTATATATCAATATCAATATACCATACCATCTATTCACATAAAAATTTGTAATGATATTTACTCAAATTTTGAAATTTATTGCTGCCCTCAAACATTTGTAATTCATGCAACGTAATCCCTTAGCAGTCTAAATTGCAAAAGGGAAGCAATATTTGACGGCATGTTACCTAGATACCATGTCAGTTATGGGCATTCCATCTGAAGCATCAGGATCACGTAGGGCACCTCTACAATAACATCTCTTAGTTTTTGTTATCTCGGAGCCATTTTTCCATGGTCTCCAATTTTGACTTGATGGAAAAAGTGTCAATTGCAAGCAGTGTAAAGTTGCAAAGTGGTGCAACTTTTTTCTGCAACTTGTGTGACCAAACAGACTATTCCAACATGTTCGGATGGATATGTGTACACTAGGAATGGTCCTCTTTCACACCCAAACACACTAAATCACTCTGAGTTACATTCAACTGGCTCGATCCCTTAAGGGTCCAAAGTGCAAAATGGCTACAATATTTGAAGGGCTATTACTCGAAAATTGTGATGCTTACAAACTATCCATCTAAGCCTATGAGATCATGTTGGGCCCCTCTACAATAACCTCTCTATTTTTGTTATCTTGAAGTTGTTTTCCTATGGTGTCCAATTTTCACTTGATGGAAAAGGTGTCAAATGCAATCAGTGTAAAGTTGCAAAGTGGTGCAACTTTCAATCTACAACTCGTGTGACCAAATAGACTATTCCAACCCATCTGGTTGGGTACGTTTACACTAGGAATGGTTCTCCTTCACACCCAAACATGTTGAATCGCTCTAAGCGACGTTCAACCAGCTCGATCCCTTAAGGGTCCAAAGTGCAAAAGGGCGACAATATTTGATGGGCTACTACTCGGAAACTGTGATGCTTACGAGCTCTCTGTCTTAGCCTACACAATCCCATTGGGCCACTCTACAGTAAACTCTCTTTATTTTGTTATCTCAAATTCATTTTTTCATGGTGTCCAGTTTTCACTTGATGGAAAAAGTATCAAATATAAGCAGTGTAAAGTTGCAAAGTGGTGCAACTTTCATTTTACAACTCGTGTGACCAACCGGACTATTCCAACGCATCTAGATGGGTACGTTTACACTAGGCATGGTCCTCTTTTTCACCCAAACATGTCAACTCACTCTGAGCTACTTTCAACTGGCTTGATCCCTTAAGGGTCCAAAGTGCAAAAGGGTAGCAATCTTTGACAGGCTACTACTCGAAAACTGTGATTCTTACGAACTCTCCATCTGAGCCTATAGGATCACATTGGCCCCCCTCTAGTATAACCTATCTTATTTTTTGTTATCTCAGAGTCATTTTCCTGTGGTGTCCAATTTTTTCTTGATGGAAAAAGTGTTAAATGCAAGCAATGTAAAGTTGCAAAGTGGTGCAAATTTCATTTTGAAACTCGTGTGACCAAACCAACTATTCCAACATTTCCATGTGGGTAAATTTACACTATGCATGGTCCTCTTTCACACCCAAACACACCGAATCACTCTGAGCTACGTTTAATCGGCTCAATCCCTTAAGGGTCCAAAGTGCAAAATGGTTGCAATTTTTAACGGGCTATTACTCAAAGACTGTGATGCTTACGAACTCTTCATCTTATCCTACATGATTACATTGGGCCCCTCTACAATAACCTATCTCATATTTTGTTATCTTGGAGTAATTTACCCGTGTTGTCAAGTTTTCACTTGATGGAAAAAGTGTCAAATGCAAGCAGTGTAAAGTTGCAAAGTGGTGCAAATTTTGTTATGCAACTCGTGTGGCCAAATGAACTATTCCAACACGTATGGATGGGTACATTTACGCTAGGAATGGTCCTCTTTCTTATCCAAACATGTCAAATCACTCTGAGCTATGTTCAACTGCCTCGATCCCTTAAGGGTCCAAAGTGCAAAATGGCTGCAATATTTTATGAGCTATTACTCAAAAAATGTGATGCTTAGAAACTATCTATCTAATCCTACAAGATCATGTTGGGCCCCTCCACAATAACCTCTCTCGATTTTTGTTATCTCAGGGTTTTTTTCCCGTGGTTTCCAGTTTTCACTTGATGGAAAAAGTGTCAAATGCAAGTAGTGTAAAATTGCAAAGTGGTGCAACTTTCATTCTACAACTCGTGTGACCAAACGGACTATTCCAACATGTTCAGATGGGTACGTTTATGCTAGGCATAGTCCTTTTTTGCACCCAAACATGCTGAATCACTCTGAGCTATGTTCAACCAGCTCGATCCCTTAAGGGTCCAAAGTGCAAAATGGCTACAATCTTTGACAGGATATTACTAAAAAACCATGATGCTTACGAACTCTCTGTCTGAGCCAATAGGATTTCATTGGGCTCCTCTACAATAACCTCTCTTGATTTTTGTTAGCTCGAAGTAATTTTCCCATGGTGTCTAGTTTTCACTTGATGGAAAATGTGTCAAATGCAAGCAGTGTAAAGTTGCAAAGTGGTGCAACTTTCGTTCTGTAACTTGTGTGACCAAATGAACTGTTCCAATGCATCCTAATAGGTACGTTTATGCTATTCATGGTCATCTTTCACACCCAAACACACTAAATCACTCTGAGCTACATTCAACTGACTCGATCCCTTATGATGGCATGCAAAACAATCGAAAAGAGAAACATTCACATGATAGTTGAGAAGTTTGAGTTTTCCACACCAAACTCATATGATCATCCTCAATTCTAGCAAGTGCAAGATGATTTTTAATTATCCTCCTTTCCCTTACAACAATATACAACCAATTGTAAATGCATAAAATGGTGGAACTTGGAAACATTTTATTTTTCCTCAATTAACTTAGGTTGTGAAGCATTTTATCATTTTCATTTGAAATGATTTGTTATGCTTGAAAATTGGAGTCTAAGAGAAACAAGTGATGCTCTCACATACATTTATTAGTTGCTATGATAAATAAAGTTTTCACCCAAGTCCATTTCTTATTTGTATTATAAATTATAAAGCTTTCTCCCAAGTCCATTTCCTATACAGGAAATAATATTGCAAAAAGTTGACATATACATCTTTCGACGTGTTTATATGGTGATGGATCAAGAACATAACAATTCATTTTGTACTATGAGGATTATGATATGAAAATGTTTAAAGACTATTCAAGATAAATGTTTGTATGATAATGTGTCAAGAAGTTAACTACTCATCATCTACTATGAATATTATGTTTTGCATGTGTTGTAAAGATTATGTATCCTTTTCTTAATTGAGTTATTCCAATCTAAAGATTAAATATACTGAAATCTTTTTATGAAACATCTCATGGAATGCCAATTGAAAACGTGTTTTTTACTTTTAGATAAAGCATTCATGGGACTCTTTGAATTAAACTGAATTGAGATACGTAAGAACAAGGGAGCATTAGGAGATACATTGCTCAAGGATCTTAAACTAGCCTTCTTACCAAGTTTGAAAAAGCATGATAAGCCCATGGTTGAAAATTTTGTAGTCATCAAAGTGGGTACTAATTCTATATTATATAGATCATAATTCTTCTTTATCTTTAATATCTTTTAAGTTTGGCAATGGTTTCACCAAGCTGTGAAGGGTGAATTGTTCTTTATTCAATTATTCCTATGTGGGTTCATTTGCCTTATCTCTTGTTGCAATTTTGGGTGAATTATTGCTTTTAAAGTATTGGGAATGATTTTCCTATTTTCTAGTTGGAAGTTTCCATTCTAGAAGGCTCATCTCTTGATATATATATTATACTAATTCTTAATCATTTATCAAGTTAATAATCAATGCATTTTTTTACAGTTAATTTTTTCTTTTCAATTTGTGCAATTTTATAATTTGTAACTCTACTAGTATTCCTAGAAATATTGAAGTTGTTTAGCATCAACTAATAAAGTTGTTTAGCATCAATCAATAAATATTCAAGACAAACCATGAAGGATAGCAATGATCAATGCTAGGGCTAACCAATTAATAAGTATACACATGAATAATTCAAGCATACATGTGAATAAGGGAAGCACAAGTACTCAAATACATGTAATCCTTGAAGTATACACATGAATACATAGTATACACAAATTAATACAAAGTATATGCATGAATACAAGGTATAACATGAAAACACATAAGCTGCAAAGTATACATAGGAATACACGTAAGTCACAAAATATACACGTAATTTGTAAAGTATACACTTGAATATGTGTAACTCATATCTATTGAACCATGGATTTATAATACAAATATGGACACCATCGATAAAAAATATTTGCATTAACCAAATAGCCATGTATGCATACATCAATATATGTCATACATCAATATATGTCAATATAAGTATAAAATATATACAAAATAGCCATATAGGGTTACGAGAATACCATATAGGCATACAATGTAAAATATATCCAATACAAAATATGTACAAAAATGCCATATAGGCATACAACAAAGGGCTCTAGAATCAAAAGTCATTGCTCTCCATGCCCTAGAAGCAAATTCTTACCCTTTGCTTGTTGATCGGATGGCGATAAATTTGTCACTCATTTGTTCTAAGGTCGAGGAGTGCTCTTGATGCTCCTCCTAGGGTTTAGTTCTTGGTCAAGCTGTATCTGTTACAATAACAAGTAAAGACATTAATAAATAGAAATTACATTATAAAAATGATATATTTAACAAAATAATCACTTACCGCCACTAGATGATCACTCTCCTCGAGGGAAAGGTTCGCATGCCCATGATGAGGCATGTTGAAGCCCTATAGAAACCATCCATAGATAAATTTAACTACGAATCAATAATGGTTTAATTTTTAACTAACTAACAACTATAACAACGAATGTAAATTGAAATTTAGTAATCTGCTTCATACCTCTATGAGGGGCATCGAGGAGTCTATAGCAGATGAAACACCAAGCTCTATTTCCCCTATGAAAATTTGGAGGTGTATCCGCTTCCAACATCTGAAAATAAAACAACAAATTATTCAATCACAAAAACTACAATAGTGATGCACTTCATGGCTTATAATGTATGAGATAATGAAAAAAAAATTGAGTACTTATTAAGCTATATATTTCTAACTATCATGCTTACTATTTTCCCTATCCATAGCTTGTTCAAAAGCACCTAGTTTTAGGCTTTTATCCATAGCAGAAAGGTGGTGAGCTGTTTGATAATTTTTTTTGGTAGACATGTACGATAAATGTGGTAGCATAGAGAAGGCAATGAATTTTTTGAAAAAATTCCTCAAAGAAATGGGGTCTCATGGTGATGGAATTCCATTACAAACAAATGTGTCATGGCATTCCATCACCATGAGACCGCATTTCTTCAAGGAATTTTTTCAAACTACTCACTACCTTGACTATGATATTGCTTACTATTATTCTTTGATAATTTTTTTCCAAGCATCCATAGTTTGTTGGAAAGCACCTATTTTAGGCTTTTAGAAATAGCAGAAAGGAAGTGAGTAGTTTGATAAAATTCTTTGGTAGACATGTATGCAAAATGTGGTAGCATAGAAAAGGCGGTGATTTGTTTGAAAAAATGCCTCAAATAAATTTGGTCTCATGGTGATGGAATGGAATTCCATCACCATGAGATCGCATTTCTTCACTAGGAATTTTTTCAAACTACACACTTCCTTGTCTATGCTATTGCTTACTATTATGCTTTGATAGATTTTTTCCAAGCATCCATAGTTTGTTGGAAAGCGCCTTTTTTAGACTTTTAGCCATAGTAGCAAGGAAGTTCAAGTAGTTTGATAAAATGCTATGGTAGACATGTATGGAAAATGTGGTAGCATAGAAAAGGCGGCGAGTTGTTTAAAAAAATACCTCAAAGAAATGTGGTATCATAGTGATGGAATGGCATTCCATCACCATGAGACCACATTTCTTTGAGGATTTTTTTCATACTACTCACTACCTTTTCTATGTTATTGCTTACTATTATGCTTTGATAGACATTTTCCAAGCATCCATAGTTTGTTGGAAAGCACCTAATTTAGGCTTTTAGCCACAACAGTAAGGAAGTGAGTAGATTGATTAAATTCTTTGGTAGAAATGTATGTGGTAGCATAGAAAAGGCAGTGAGTAGTTTGAAAAAATTCCTAAAGGAAATGTGGTCTCATGGTGATGGAATATCATTCCATCATCATGAGACCACATTTCTTCGAGGCATTTTTGCAAACTACTCACTTCCTTTTCTATGTTATTACTTACTATTATTCTTTGGTAGATTTTTTCCAAGCATCCATAGTTTGTTGGAAAGTAGCTTTTTTAGGCTTTTAGCCATAGCAACAAGGAAGTTCAAGTATTTTGATAAAATGCTTTGGTAGACAGGTATGGAAAATGTGGTAGCATAGAAAATGGGGTGAGCTGTTTGAAAAAATGCCTCTAAGAAATGCGGTCTCATGCTGATGGAATGGCATTCCATCACCATGAGACCACATTTCTTCAAGGCATTTTTTCAAACTACTCACTAACTTGTTTATGCTATTGCTTACTATTATTATTTTATAGATTTTTTTCCAAGAACCCATAGTTTGTTGGAAAGCACCTTTTTTTAGGCTTTTAGCCATAATAGCAAGGAAGGGAATTGTTTGATAAAATGCTTTGGTAGACATGTATGGAAAATGTGGTAGCATAGAAAAGGCAATGAGATGTTTGAAAAAATGCCTCAAAGAAATTGGGTCCATCACCATGAGACCACATTTCTTTGAGGAATTTTTTCAAACAACTCATTTCCTTGTCTATGCTATTGCTTACTATTATTCTTTCATATATTTCTTCCAAGCATCCATAGCATAGACAAGGCAATGAATTGTTTGAAAAGATGCCTCAATAATAAGTGGTCTCATGGAAATCCATGACAAGAAAATGTAATTGGAAGTTGCTCCTAGTTATTGCTTATGCTATGTGAATTAATTGCATCACTGCTTATGTTGACTTTCTAAGCAACTATATTGTAGTTGAAATTTTGTCATCTATCAACATCTAGTTATTAGTTATGGAATGTAAAGTAATGCTTTGAGTTTGAAAGATATGCAGTGCAATGTAATCGATGATATGAATATAAGCTACACAAATCTATTAAGTACAATTCATTAGTTAAACTCTTTATTCTATTACCTGTGTGAAGGTTTGTCTAACTCCACTAGCACTGGGAGGTGTTCCCACGAAACCTCCAATATTAGCCTATTCAACATCCAAAATTAGATATTAGAATACCATTCATATAACAATGCTATTAACATGTAATAATTTATAATTTTTTACTAGTTACATACCCCAATAGTAGATGTAGTGGAATAATAAGCAAGTGTAGGGATGGTGTATCTAGTATCAAGACTATGACCCTAAAATTTTATTAAAATCATAAAACTAAATTAGTTAATCTTGCATTTCAAAATTGAAATTTAATAAATTAAATTCAATGAACATGTTAACATTTACCTGAGTATCAATACCATATGCCTCATTCAAAATGTTAGCTACCCTCGCTATCTCCATAGCTACAAAGGTATCCTATGTAGTAGCCTCCTGAGTGTCGGCGAGGTCATATGAATGAGTCGCCCTGCAAGCCTGACACAAATGGGATGGAAGCCTAGCACTCGAAGAATCCCCTGGATGGTGTTGTAGTATAGGACTAGCATGCTAAATGACACTCTGGGTCACAGAGGTCATAGCTTGCAAAGTGTCTACCTCAACACTCTCCTTCACAATGGAAGGGATAGCAATGTGCTCATGATCCGGCCTAGCGAGAGCTCGTCTCGCTTTCCACCTAGGATCATGTCGTGCATCGGGTCTATCATGAGCCAACCCCCCACCTCTCCCCTGGAAGTCCCTCATATCAAAATAATTCAAGATTTTGTTCAAGATGAACTCACAGTATAGTTTCCCCAGAAAATATTGTGGGACTTCATAATTGTTGCATGGTGGGTAATCAAAAACCATGTACCACCTATCCCAAAAATGTTCCTAATCCCTTGGTGGTGGCACCAATGGATAGGAAACCTCTTCGCATTAAGTTCAAGATTTTTCTTTGTGCGTGAGTCGGTGAATAATGAGCACAAATTTAATTTTGTAATATTTTCATCTTTTACTTCTTTATATGATAATTTATCCTAGTAAAAATTCCTAGCTACCTACCTCCTATCTTGCCAACCACTTATTTGTTTGTTGATTGTGTCTACATGTTTCAACATTTCTTTAAGTGATTTTGCAAGTGTTCTTCTTTCCATGGCTAAACCTATTGGATTGTTCAACCTCATGATTAACTCCTCAATTTGGTTTTTATTGTTTTCAATTACCCCCATTAAATTTTGCTAAGTGCTAGGAGGATGTTGAGGGATTGGTGGAGGAGATTGTTGTTGTGGTTGTTGAACTTGAGGATTTTGTTCATGTTTTTGTTGCTCTGGTTGTTGAGGATTTTCAAGAGGGTTTCTAGGATCATTATCGTTTCCTACAAATTCAACAAATGAATATAAAAAACAACCTAAAACTAACAAATTCATAATAAATTCACAACAAAAAACAAACAATCCTTACCTGTTCAACCTCCCTGTTGATGTGGCAGCATCCTAGCGATCAAATAGCAATAAATTGACAAAAAAAAAATGCAAGATTATCTCCTCCCAGAACATGAGTGCACAAGAGAAGGGTTTTTGGCCACGAGCAGTAGAAAAATAGTCAACATAAAAATGAATTTGATTTGCTTTTTTTTGTTTTAATAACTTATAATGTGCTTGTGTTATAACACAAGCGTGGAATAGGCTCGATGTGGTTGAGCCTTAGGCTCGGTCACACCAAGCCATAATGTGAGCACGTTATAATATGCTCGCATTGTAGCCTATCAATTTTTTTTTTTTTAAATGGCCACAATTTGGCCCCCCATCTTTTTGCACCCACCCAGTGCAAACCAAGTTTTCTTTTTTTATGAGCAATACTTCCAACTATTTCATGTAATACCTATGTGGATTTTAAAGAGGGATTGAAGTGGTTTTTGAAGGGTGTTGTAGCCTGTTTTATTCCATCAGTGGTATTAGAGTTGGTTGTTCCTGAGTGTGCAGGAAGAAGCGTCGATGTGAAGTAGTTTGCACCAAGACCTGCGAGTAGAGAGCGAAGCAGTTGCAAAGAGAGTGTGGAAAGGTGTTTGAAAAAATGTCTTGGAAGCTAGGAAAATATTTTTGATGAAGAAAGAATTTCTAGAGCCACAAATAGAGAATCAAGAGCCCATCCAAAGGAGTAATTTATTTCGAAGGTGTAAAGGGAGTGGGAAATGTTGCAAAGTGATTGTGGACAATGATAGTACCAATAATATTGTATCCGAAGAGATGGTAGACAAGCTAAAATTGAAAAGAATCAAGTATCCTATTCCATACTACATTTATTGGTTGCAAGGAGATTGCTAGATATGGGTAAGTGAGCAATGTGTTGTTGATTTTCAAATTCATAGATATAAGGATGTGATTGTATGTGATATAGTACCTATGGATATATGCCATGTTTTGTTGGGTAGACCATGGTTGTATGATCGAAGATCTCTACACAATGGTAGGAAGAATGCATATAGCATCATAAAGGATGCAGAAGGATATTTTTTGAATCCTTTGCAGGATAGGCAAGAGGAAGTGGCAAAATAAGTTGTAGCAAATAATAAGGATAGAAAGGAAAATAAAATAGGAAGGGTTGAATCTTATTGTTCTTTTGGTACTGTTATGTTTGCAAGTGAAACTTTTTTTGTAGGGAAGAAGGATGAAAAGGAAAATGTGAAAATCCTTGTTCAAAAGGATATAGAGGGAAAAGAGGAGGAAAGTGCAACTAAGAGTGAAGGTGAAGAAGATATGGCAGTAGGAAATGGTGAAGAAAATGTTGAAGAGAAAGAGGTAATGCATAATATGTTTCATTTTTATGATGAAGATGAGAGTGGATCTTGTGTAGATGAAAATATTTCAATGGTAGAAAATGAATGGCAAGTGTTGACGGAAGTTGGAGTAAAGATTGGAGCAAAAGGTAATAAGGTGAAATTAGATTTTGATGAATGCTTTGATGAGAATCAAATTGTATCAAGTAATGAGAAGGTAAAAACTTTTCTTTTTAATTATTTTCATGATTGGTTGGATGATTTAGTGAATTAAAATGAAATGGTTCAGTTAGAGATTGCTATTGAAGTTTGGAATGCAAAGCATTTGTATGGTGTTACAGAGTTTGGTGTAGGTACATTTTGGTGGAGGTGGTCGGTCAATTGTGGGTCAAAACCCACAAGAGAAGAGAGGAAAATGTATGGAATTAGGAGGAAGATGGTAAATGGTAAATATAAGTCCACAAGAGGAGAGAAGAATGAAATGCAGGGTTGTTGGAGGATGGTGAATGTTTCGGCAAGATGTTGGAAGAGGAGGAAGGAGAGATTACCAGAGGTTCCAGGATCAATGATGGAATTTGTTACAGATTTCCTGCAATTTAAAAGGGTGGTACTACCACTCAAATCCATTTTATGAATCCATATTCAGAAAAAATTTCTTACCGTGGGTGTCTGATGCAGGAGCATCCATGGTTGACAAGCTATCTTATATCAACCAAAAGTAATTTTAATTTCAATTTGTATTTAAATTTTGGTGAGGTTGTGAGATGAATTTTAATTTCATGTGAGGGATGTTGAATTTCATTTAATCTTGGTTAATTTCATGATTATTCAAGCTCATTTTGAAATGGTCAAAATTGGCATAGTACAAATAATGCAAAATTGCAATTTTAATGCAAATTGAATTCAAAAAATGCCAAGAAAAGAATGATAGGCATTGGGATATGAAATAAAGGTGTTTTAAAACAATTATTTAGAATCCCTAAAAAATAGGAGTTGTGGAGGTGGGTATCCAGGTCTGCTTTTTCTGGGATTTGCTTTTTCAAGAGCTAGTGGAAGAGCAGTCAAATGTAACTCCCAACTTTTGTGGAATGGAGAAATCAATTGGATTTAATTTTTTGACATTATTTTATGTTTTAATTTATGTTTTTTGTGTAGCTACATGATAGGAGTCGTTCCAATTTGGGGAAGGGGGAATTTGAAGGAATTGAAATGAAATTTCAACAGGGAGTTATGAAGGCATTTTTCTTCCTGTAGCTTTCAGTTTTTAGGAGGAGAAGTTAAAAGGGAGTTGGAGAGAGGTTGTAGCATCCCATGGAAGTTTTTTTTTGATGTATATTGATGGTGTGAGGAGCTATTGCAACAAAAAATAGATTGGAATTTCATGGTTAGAACTTATTGAGTGTTGTGAGTGTTTGTTGTAGGTTGCATAACTAAAGATTGTGAGACATAAGTCAACTTTTAGAAGGGAGAAAATACATGAGTTTAGTTCTTAGTCTTTGGGGGTTTGAAATGTTGTTTATTGTAGGTTTGTAGTGATTGATAACAAAAAATAGAGTGGCAGGTCTTTCAGTGAGAAGTTACAAGAGTTGCAGGTGGAATAGAGGTGTTGGAGAGTGCATAGATTTGTGGGAGCTCACATAGTTTGAGCATGAGAATGTTTTTCAATGTATTTCATTGGCTTATGTGATATTTGTATGGGGTTTTATTGTTGTTTATCAGTCGTTTGTGACTAAAAAATAAGTTGTAATAAGATTTTTCTTTGAAGCATAGCAATGGCTGCAAGTTGCAAACCAAGATTGTGTTGGATTGTTTGCAATTTCTATGTTGTTTGAAGAATCAATTGTGAGAGGGTTTTAAGAGGGATATTGCATGTATTAAATGGACATATGTTGTTGTCCATCAATATTTTGTTGACTGAAAATGTTTTGTAATAATTTGTTTTTACATTGCAATATCAAGTTTACAAGTACAAACCAAGTTTTCTTGTTTTATGAGCAATACTTCCAACTATTTGATGTAATGCCTATGTGGATTTTAAAGAGGGATCGAAGTGGTTTTTGAAGGGTGTTGTATCATTTCTTATTTCATCAAAATAACATAGTTTAGTGGGATATGAACATATAATAAAGGGGAAAAACATAGCATGAGCAATTTAGGTTATAGAGTGCATGTGAGATTGTCTTAGTCAAGTTTTATGTTGAGTGTTTGTTCTGTTAAACATGTTTTATATATTTCAATTAATTTTTTTCTCTTGAAATTTACTATAGCTAAGATCGAAAACTACTAAAAGCTTTTTAGAGTGCGAGTATTTATTTTACATTCAGTTTAAAATATAAGATTTTATAATTGATGATAACAAATATATACTTCATCTATTTTAATATTAAATTTATATTTTAGATGTTGATTTATGTAATTATTCAATTTATATTTCTTAGTATTAAAATGTATAACAAAAAATACTATGCTATGTTTGGATATATTGTTAATTTTTAACTTTAGCCATAGCAAATTTAAATCATTACATTCTTTAATTTTATATTCTAAGAAAAGTCTAGTATTACATTTTAGTATAAGTTTAGGTAAAATTAGAGTCAAAATTTTAGAAATTAAAATTTAAGTGAAAATAAATATCTATTAATTTATTATACAAGATTTAAAATTAATAAATTTTAAAAATGAACAAAATTATTTATTTTAAAAATTTACTTAAATTTGAATATATATTAATTTATATAATAATAAAATTAAAATTAATTGAACCACTTAAAACATCCCACCCTCACCTTCTCCCTCTCCCGTTGATGTTTATTTTAACTTTTAGATAAAAGTTGTATTGTAAAAGTAGTTTTCCATAAGGTCAAACAATTCAAAAACATTACAATATTTTTTATTCATGTTTTCCAAGTACAATCATAAATTTGCACGTGGGAGGATTTTTTTTTTTTAAAGTGCATATGGTAAATTTTCCTTTTTGATGAAGGATTTATTTCTTTATATAAAGAAGAGTACTTAAATTTTAATTTGTATAGGTTTTATTTTAACAAAATAATAAATTTTTAAGATGAGGATAACTATTCGGTAAAGGTTTGTATAAAGAAAAACTAAGTAGTTGATGTTTTTAATTAGATTTTATAAATATTTAACATATTTAATGCTAAATATTTAGCAAGAGAATGTTTGAATGCATTTTTTAGAGAAAGGAGATTAAAGGAAATAAAGAAATGTTTGTAAATATTAAATTGTATATCTTTGTGTATAGAATAATTGGTGTGAACTTTAAGTATTGAGAAGTTAATATTTTAAGGTTCTTAACATTTTTTTAAATTGTATTGCTAAAATCTATTGGAAGTATTATTTTTATTATATATTTTTTTGGTTTATTCATATACAAATAAAATTAGAGGATTCATTAAATATATATTTTTTCATTGAAAAGTTAATAAAATTGCATTTTTTTTATGAGTTAAACAAAAACACAATTTGACATAGATAGGAATATTTGGCATTCAAAGAATAATTAGAAACATCCAAAATGATGAATCACTCAAAACTCATCCCTTTCTATTTCTCAATTTCAAAATATTTCAACTTCTATATTATTTTAATTTATGAAAAATAATATGGATGATCACTTTTATAAAGCATCATGGAAAAGGCGAAAAATTCAAAAACATCAAATTAGGCATAAAAATTTGAATAAGTTATTAAGAAGTAGGTGTTTGTCGACCACCTAACCACAATAAAATCACAATAAAATGACTCATGTTGATGTGATGCATATTTTTTTTTTTTTAAGTAAATAATTAATTATGAATTTTTTATTACAACTTTTAAAAAATATAAAAACTCGTATGTCTCACCACTTTAACTTGCTCAAAACTTCATGAATTTTAGGCATGTTTTAGATTCAAAATGTGTGATGTCGTTTGAAATTTATAGATGTTTTTCAATCAACCTATCAATCAGGACTTTAGTCGTAATTCAAATAGAAAAATAGAAAATGAATAATAATTATTTATTAAATTCAAAGTAAAACATAATTTATATTGGTGGAAAGCTGAAAATCATATTGCCACTTTTTGGACCATCATATAAAATAAAATAATTTTTAAAACTATTTATTCATAGAATGACATTCTCAAAGGTTGAAGAAGATTCAAAGTGGAGATATTTGAACAAATTATTTATTATAAGTATCTATCATATACCTTGTCAAAATAAATAAAAAAGGAATATTAGAACTTGGAAATCAACTATAACCATCTCTTGCTAAAATGAAGCCTAAAATATATATAAAGAAAGAATCTCATTAAATGAAGAGTTATATATAATTATTGCATGTATTTTTATTGTGTTATGTAGAATCAATTAATTGGTTGAATGACACTTCATTTTAGTAAAACCAATGTCAAGGTTACATAGTGGACAAATAATGCATAGGTTCCAAGATCATTCACATCTTAAAATTTAGAAAAGTATGAATACTTTGTGTTTAGATATATTGTTGATTTTTATAATTTATTAATAACAAATATATTAGTACATTCTTTAGTTTTATGTTCTAATAAATTTAGCCATAAATTTTAGTATAGATAATCTAGAAGTTAAGATTAGATGAAACTAAAATTTAAAAAATAAAGTATTAAAGTATGTTAATGTTAAATAATAATAATAATTTTTTTAATTTTAAAAGTGAAAAGAAAATATTTAGAGAAAAAATATTCTCTCTTAATTTTTTAATTTTTTGAAATATTTGTTATTATTTTTTACAAATTTTAAAATTAACTCAATTATTTTAAGATTAATTTTTTAATTTTTTTTTAAAAAGTCTACTTAAATTCCTCATATTTTAATTTTCCTAAATATAATAATTATTTTGTGCTAAGGTTATGAAAGAAAGGGGATTAAAAGTGATATGGAGTGATATATGTAATGTTAAGGGAATTAAAAAGTGAATATTAAATTGTATATTTTTATGTATAAAATAATTGGTGTAAGAATTGTATATTGGAGAAAGGTTAAGATTTTAAGGTAGGGTTAGGAAGGAAAGCAACCCACTTTCAATTTCTTTGGGAAAATGGAATTACAAAATGAAGTCATCTTCTGTAACCTTTGTTCACCCCTTTATTTGGCACCGATTGGAAAGTGTAACTCCCCTTTTTGACTTCCCAAAGCCATAAATTTTGACTTGGGCATCCTATTTACAATTATAATAGCCATAAATTTTGACTTGGGATCCTATTTACAATTATAATAGCGAAGAGATCTACAACATTAAAATGTTGTCCATTTTTTGAGCTTTTACAAGGCTTCTAAGTGCTTCAAATTTGAGTCTGAAACTTTATAGGAGAACCATTATTCTTTTATTGGTCCATCCTCGATGTCTCCTTCATGATACTATGTCAAATCAACAATGTTGAACATTGGAGAGATATTTATCCCACTCGAAAAAACTACCTTATAAGAATTTCCTGAATCATGCTTCTTTAGGATCTTGCCATGTCCAAATTTATTCATTTTCAACTTGTTATACATTCCCATTGGGAACCTTCATTTCCTCAAGTGAACCATGACTTCATCTCCAACTTGGAATTCCTTAAATTTTTACTGTTGATCTACCTTAGCAAAGTTGTACTGAGAATTCATCTTATTGATATGATTTATTACCTCATCATGCAAGTTCTTCAGGTGCTCTACAAAATCATCAACCTCGACACTTCTCTTTTCCCCTTTGTCCATATTCTTCAACTTAGAAGCATTCCTCAGATGACTCCCATATACAATATGGAATGGGGATTTACCAATACTCTTGTTGACAATTTTTTGTAAGAAAATTCTTCTTTTGGTAAAATCAAATCCCACATCTTGGGCTTATCTCCTACTAAGCATCTCAACAGGTTGCCTAGACTCATATTTACCACCTCTTTTTGCCAATTAGTTTGTGGATGGTGTGTAAAACTAAACTTCAAATTGGTCAACTTCTTCCACAATGTTCTCTAGAATTACCCAACAAATTTGGTATCTCGATTTGAAAGTATACTCTTTGAGAGACCATGTAGTCTAACCACTCCTCTAAAAACCAACTCTACGATGTGAACATCACTAGTCTTATTACATGGAATGAAATGTGCCATCTTTGAAAATTAGTCATCCACCGCATATATTGAATCATGTCCCCTCTATGTCCTTGGTAAACCAAGAACAATTTCCATGCTAATATCCTCCCATGGCCTCTCTAGTATAGGTAATGGCTTATATAGCTCTAAATATTCTAACTTACCCTTTAGCCATCTTGCATAATCTATAACTTTGCATAAAAAATTTCACATCTCGGTGTAACTATGGACAATAATAATTCTCAATTACAAGAGCAATGATCTTATCTCGACCAAAGTGTCCTTCCAATCCCCCACTATGCTTCTTCTTAATCAAATTCTCCATCATAGAAAACTTTGGAATGCACAATTGGCTTCCTTTGAACAACATACCATCCTCGATTATAAAATCCAACCATCTTGTCCTATCTAAATAAATAGGTTCCAAATGTAGCCTTCCAAGCCTCTGCAAAGTTTGAATCTTCAAGATATATACTCTTGAGTTCATTGAACCCAACAACCTCTATTCTCATCTCTATCAACAAAATTTTCCTTCTACTTAACGCATTTGCAACTCTATGTGACCTTCCACTCATGTGCTTCAAAACAAAAGCATAACTCTACAAAAACTCAACCCATTTAAGTGCCTTTTATTTAACTTTCCTTGACTATTAAAATATTGCAAAGCTTGATGATTAGTATATATATAAAAAAATGGAAACAAATAGTGTCTTCATTTCTTCAAAGCTTGAACTATTGCATAAAACTCCTTATCATAAACAATGTTTCTTTTTAGCATCATTCAACTTCTCATTGAAATAGATAATGGGCCTACTTTCCTGACTCAAAATAGCTCCTATGGAACTGCCACTAGCATCACAATCTACTTGAAATACCTTATTAAAATCTTGAAGTGCCAAAATAGGTTGCTTGTTGACTTTATTCTTCAACATATCAAAACTCTTGGCTTCTCTTGTAATCCACTTAAACTCCTCCTTATCACCTCTAATTGTCTCCATTAGAGTTGCACAAATACTACTAAAATTCTTAATTAAACTTCTTGTACAAACTTGATAGACAATGGAATAATCTTGACATTGTTTAGGCCTGGTGTCATGTGGCACCAAGTTTTTACACAATTGAAATGGAAGCTTGCCATGTTTCCAAGTGGGAGTTATTTATTGGATCCCATGTGCATGGTATCACAATTCACAGTGACATGGGGTCTTTTCATTGGCCATGGTGGAAAAGGTTTTCCTGCTATAAGCATTTGGGGCAAGGTGAAATTGTACCAGTGATAATTTCATGTTGGTTATTGCACACCTAGAGATTAGTAGCGATATGGCATGAAGCAACCCGTGACCTTGACACATGATAGTGGATGTAAGGAGATTCCAAGGGCCATAGAGTTATAAAAGTGCTCATCTGCTCTGTGGATTCGATTTTAACCCTCAGTCTGTCTGACGGCTATCCCTAACCATTGAATGCCCTGATTGTTTCAAATATGATAAGCTCTTGTTATTTCCTTATGAAAAATCAGGTCAGCATGTCTATGAAGTGAATACAGCTCAAAAATCTAATTTGTGAGGTCCAATTTGTTCCATCTCGGGCACTGCCACTACGATCTTCTTATCCAGAGGAATGGTCTTTGTGATCTGGATATGATTTAAGTTGATCTAGGAGCTGCTGTGCCTCTATAAAGAAGTAATTACCATTTTGGTTGACATCCTTTGTTTTTGTTGTCTCCGAGGTATTAAGGAAGAAAACGGCTTCATCACCAATTTCTCAATCTCCAAGTTCTGATCAAGCTTCACTTTGCATTGGCAAGGGCGACTAACTACCGCGCAGGTTATCGAAGCTGTATGCATCTGCATCCCAAAGACCTTGAACTTCGCACTGAGCTAAAGGAGCAGACCGATTGATATATGACAAGGATTTAGATGTATCAATTGAACGAACAAATGTGGAAGATGATTCGAACCATCCAGAGGTGGTGATTAAAAACAATATTATTGAAAAATACATCAAAGTCCACCAAAGCTAGAAGGAATTCTAGGAGTCATTCCGTGGAAAATGAATATTAATGATTTTGTAAAAATAATAATAAGATTTTCAAGAAGTGGTTACGGATTTATAAGAGAAGAGATATTTTCTGTTTTAAGAATGGAAGAGATATGTATGGGATTGTTTGAGTCTTTGTGTTATTTATTCTATTTTAATATTTATGAGAAAATACTGTTCTTATGTCAGTCATTTTTCATGAAGCTGATTGTTTTTATGTTCAATTAGTTATCTTTTCTGTTCTCAGAATGGAAGAGCTATATATGGGAATTGTTAGAGTCTTTGTGTTCCATTTTCTGTTTCAATATTTATGAGGAATTGATGTTCTTATGTCAGCCATTCTTTCTGAAGCTGATTTTTCTTATGTCCAAATTGTAGTTGTCAATCTGCTGTCCCTTTTGTCCCTCTTCTCGTTTTGTTTTTCTACATTTCCTTGTTTTTTTTTTGGTACTTTCTGGTTAAAAGTATTCAAAAATAGAAAATCCCATCATACAAAGGAGTTGCCCCTCCCAAACGTGGAGGATTTCATAACGATTTCTCCAATTGTGGTGTGTTTTGTCACTGCCATTTTAGACGAGTCTGATGATTTTTACAGTGACAAAAATGTTTACCAACAAATATTTAAAAGGTATTCAGATTCTTCACATAAAAAATAAAGAAAAGTGAGAAACAATTCTCAAATAAGAAATTTACATAATAAAAAAATTGCAAATAACTTAACCAAAAAAACTCAATAAAGAAAAAACATTAAAAAAATTTAAAAATAACTAAATATAAGCAAATAACATAAAGATAAGAACCACCAAAACAAGCATCCCCTAACAGAAAAAGGAGATAAACATTCCAACATAACTCAAATATTTTAATGGTTAAATAATAATTTAATAAAAAAATATATCTTACTTTTATAAAAATAATAAATAATAAAAAAAATTTATCAAATAATTTTTTAGTTGATTATTATTTTTGGAATGATTGTATTAAATTTTTTCGATTAACATTTTGGATAACATTTTGTGATTCATCATTAGAATAATAAAAATTTAGAAGAAAAAAAATGAACAACATTATAAATTATGAAAACTTGATAAGATAATTTCTCAATTTATTTAGACATCAGAAAAGTTATGAATTTCATCACATTGTTAAACAAATTTCTGTTTAGAACTTGACTTTGAAATGAACTGAATGAGAACTCTATATATTGAGAGAAACTCTAAGCATGTTTATGTAAATAAAAGAACTGTAAGATTTTATTATATACATAAATATAGTAGTTGTAATTTCAATTAACCACCACGGAAAATGTCCTACTGTGTCTTGCAGTTTTCCTGTGGGGCAGCAGAGCCCTAGTGAAGTAGATTTCCTGTCAAACTATGCCAGCTTTATCTGCATCTGTATTTTTCAATGGTGAACACATAGAAGTAGTTATTAGAGATTTTCATAGAGCTAATGAGAAAGAAGCAAGTAAAGTAAACAATTAATTTTCACACACAAATAGGCCATGAGAGATTAACTAGCTTGATGTTGACAAAGAGAACAAGAGTAATCAACACATTTTCAATCACATATAGACGGAAAACACCTTGAGCATTGTTCCCCCCTAATACAGGCTAACATGGGGAATAAAAAGATGGACAAAAACATTACAACTCAGTGTTTGATGATTTATGAGTAAAATGAGAATCATCTCTCATAATAACCATTTCAAGAAAGCTGCTAGAAGATAGAATTTAAGATTGTCATTGGCTGGTAACAGAAACACTTTATGCTGGTAAGTTAAAACACACATTGGGATATTTAATCAAGATGTATGAAAATATGAAAACTGTACAGTTAATGTAGCTGGTAAGGCCAATCTGATTAGGATACTGAACTCTTTAGAGAGAATCTAAAATATACATAATTACTTACCCAAGTTGAAGATCAGTTTGAATAACAACAGCATTGGGATTTGAGTCCTGTGCATTCTCCAAGACTGTTATACTTGGGCAACCTTCAATTTCCTCTATCTGAGAAGAAAATTATTGTCAATGTTTCATGTACACCAGCATGGCCAGAGAAAATAAATTTACATTAAACCTACACAGTAATATAGTGTTCAGGAGTATGATACCTTGCTGAAAACAAATTACTTATCAAATCTTAAGATATAGACCTCCATCTATGAGGATAGAGCATACAATTTAGACTAGAAATGGATATAATAAACTGTACTATTGTGTTGATATTTGGAGAAGAAATGGGTGGTTACAATCTTGACAAGTGCTTATAGGTGAAGAATTTTACTCTCTCCTACCCTTCTTTTCAGATTCTCAATCTCCTCAAGTAGCATTTCCTCCTGTTTAGGGAAACAGAAACCAAGTTTATCTTTTTTTTTTGTGATTAAACACCCAATTATTGTTTCTTGTTTTTATGTCTAGAAGGAAATATATATAGAGAGAGAAACAAGAAACTAGAGGTCAATAAACTTGAGGTCAACATATTGATAGACAGAAGAAGGAAACTCGAAGTTAATATATATAAAGAGAGATCAAAACATTCATGTCCTCGCTTGAACTACCTTCTTTGATCTTATACACCTAAGGCCCTTCTCCAGTCTAATTTCCAGCTGCTGGAGACCCCTTATGCTCAATGATGTAGATGTTTCTCCCATCAGTTGCCTGTCATATTAAGCCATCAGTTTCTTTCTGTTAATTTGAAAAGCGTGAACAATGCAAAATGATCATAGCTTCTCTGCTGAAAATTTTAAGAGCTACAATCATATATCAATGCATAAAGGTGCATTTCAAGCTAAATATAGAAGTACAACCTGATGGAAGTGATGAGACTGTCACTTTGTTGCCTAAGTTTTCTGGATTCTTCTTGCCAACACTCCAAGTTCTGAAGATTTTACATTGTTAGAGTCAACCCAATTCAACTAAAACACAATTCTTCGCAAATATTGGCCATAATTGTAGTTTCAATGGGATATTGAGATATTCAAAGATTTACTTGAATGTCAGGGTCTTCAAGGACTGCATTTTGCTGCATATTCTGAGCATTGATATGCTTGTATGTTTGAATCGTTCTCTCAATGCTTATATAAAAAAAAAACAGAACATTATAAGAAAGAATTACAAGATATATAAGCAGACATCATTAGCAATATACACTAATTGCATAGGATATACTTGTACTTTTAATTTAGCATATTTGTTTAAGTGGCTTGGCATAGCATCTACATATTTGTGTACTTAAAAAAGTTCTTTCCTCCAAGGTTATCATTCTATTTTAGATTTGGTTCCCACTCTTTCCATTTTCTTTAAACTTAATGCCTATTAAGTCTGTCTTGGAAAGAAAAACCTAAGAAAAATTATTTATATTAAGAGTAAACAGTGAAGTTTTATTTAAATTATAAAATTAATCACTGTAGGATATAAAAAGAAAAAATAGAAAGAAAAATTTAAGGGACACACAATAAAGTTATTTGTCTAATATGATGCAGTCATGGTTAGAAGGTCCATAAGGATTATCCATCTACGTAATCAAATAAATAAACACAACATAAATCCATAAACAAATAACAATATGTTCTTTGATACAAAGTTATAAAATAGATTACAATCTATTACAATGTTCTTGCAATATGAGGCCTAGCATTCAAAGGTATATGGGCACAACTATGTACAAATTATAGAATTTTCTTTAGTTCGCTATCGAACTTCTAAAATATTTATAATATTGAACCCTTGAGAGCTATAACTAATCTATCTATTCCCCACATCCCTTCAAATGATCATCAGTGGTATTTATATAGTGGTTCTCAACCTTAGGAATGATCCATGTCGGCTACAAGGTGGTACTAGTGTTGAGGTAAGATGTAGCATGTATCCTTAAAATTAGTAATAGGTCTCCTTTCAGGATTTGAACAAGTCATTTAACTTTCAACCAACACATATTTTTGAGAAACCACTTCAAGCGATTGTAGAGTGATCCACCTTGAAGCTTTAGTGAGAATTGGGAACTCTTAAAATGGACTATGGTGTAATGTTGTAACATGCCTTTTTAGTAAGAACCACAAGCTGATGTGATCAAAAGATGATTGGAAATTATTGTTAATCTACAAACAAATAAAAAACATGAATTTTTTTTGGGTGATGCAGTATTGCTCTCACAATTAGGATGCTCCTACATCAAACACCTCTAGAGGATAATTTGAAAAGTGAGTCCTTCACTTTCCATAGGCTAGAGAGTAACCAAAATGATCTACCTCAGCCTTAGAAATATAAGATGACTATTCAATTAGCATTCTCATCCATTTGACCAAATATTCTTCATATTTCCTATTTTTGTTACTTCTTCTAGCTCAACTATCGAGATAATTTTTAATGTCTTCCTTTTGACATCATGTTGTCTATTTATTTCATTCTTCCTTTGCTCTAATCCTTTCTAAATCTCCATCATGATATTATTATAAGTTTGCAATGTTAAACATTGGTGATATTAATAAGCCATTAGGTAAGTCTATTTCATCTGCATTTACTAAATCAACCTTTCTAATCATTGTGCAAGAACCAAAATTCTCCTTCTTCAACTTGTTATATGTATGAACTAGGAATTTTTCCTTTCTTATCTATATCATTACCTCATATCCTACATCATACTCCTTGTGTCTTTACTCATCTACCTTCTCCTTGTATCCACCATTCATTTTCTCCAATTGACTTATAGTCTTTGTATATAATTATTTCATGTATTCTATGAATTATTTTACCTTTGCACTTCTTGTCTCCTCACTTTTGATGTTGCACAAATCTAATGCATTCCTCAAACTACTGCCATGTGCCACCATAAATATTGTTTTCCTTTTAATTGTGCTCATTGAATTCGTATTGTAAACTCTACTTGCACCAAGACCATAACCTAATTTCCTATCTTCTCTTGTGCTAAACATCTCAATCAGTTTTCCAAAATGCTATCACAATTTATATTTTCCCATCAATTTTTGGGTGATATGTGAAACTAAATTTCTATTGTATCTTCATCTTATTCCATGAGGTACTACAAAAGTATCCAACAAACTTAGTATCTTTGTCTAAAACTATGCTCTTAGGTAACTCATGCAACCTCACATCTTCTTTGAAAATTAAATTATTTGCATCTACAACATTTATTTTCTTACATGGAATAAAATGTGTCATCTTAGAAAATTTACTTACAACTAAAAATGTGCATTTGAATTCTTTCTTTTTCCCTCTCATTTTCTCAAGTATTGGTGCACAAATACCACTAAAATTTCTAATTAACTTCCTATAAAAATTAGCCATTTCATGGAAAGATATAACCTCTCCAACATTTACTAGTGTAGGCTACTCTAAAATTGCTTTAACTTTATATGGGCATGTCTTTAAACCTTCATCTAAAATTGAAAATCCTAAGTATACTAATTTTGACTTTAGAAAACTATATTTCTACACATTGGTCAACTATTTCTCTTCTCCCAACCTCTACAATATCATTCTAATATGTTCTTGGTGTTCCTCCTTAGTCTTATTGAAAATCAAGATATCATCTACGTAAACAATCACGAATTTATACAAACACCATTTCAATAATTCATTCATTAGGCTCAAAAATGTACTAGGTGCAATAGTCAATCCAAAGAGCATAACCAACCATCCACATATTCCTTCCTTTATAATTTTAAATATATTCCATTCATCTCCTTCTTGGAATATAATTTGGTAATAAATAATCTTTAAATCAATCTTAGTGAAATGCTTTGTACCACTTACATAGTCTATTATAACATACAACCTTGGTAATGGAAATCTATACTTAATTGTGTTCTTATTTATTTCTCTAGAGTCTATACATATTCTCCACTCACTTCCTTTATTTGGTGCTAGTAGTGTAGGTACTACACAAACAAATTTTTTTGGGAAAAATATTTCTTTAGCAACCATTTCTCTTGTCAATTTAGTTCTTCATTCTATGTGCTACTTTATTTGGTAAACTTTCTCCTAGAACTAGGTCCATATGATGATCTATTTTCTTTACCAGTAATAATCTATATGTCATATTGTCTACTATGATGGCCTTATACTTTGTCAATGATTTTAATATTTCCATCCATAGTGCTTTTCTTTTACTTATGGCTATGTTTGCTACTTTTTATGGTGTTGTTCTATGGATCAACGCATATACCCATGTCTTTGACCATTTAAGAATTTTCTTCGATCCATGAAACAAATTCTAGCACTACCACAAACTTTCCTTTCTCTCTCCTTCACCAATACTAGAGTATATTTCTCACCATCCTTCATCATAGTGTACTATATTTTCTCTCCCATAGTGTATAAAATTTATATTGTATTTCCATGGCTTACCCAATAATAAATGATTTACATCTATTGGAATAATATCACATAAAACTTCATCATGATATGCTCTTATCTTGAATTTCACCAAAAAAACACTTAAAACACCTTATATTCTTCCTTCAACCTTGATATTTTATACGAAATAGGATTCTCTCTTCAATTTTATCTTATTAACCATCTCTCTAGAAACCAAATTAATTATTCTTCAACTACCTATATTATATTTTTTAATACTTACCTTCAACCTTAAACATGGTTCTGAATAAAATATTTCTTTGTGTTGGTTCTTCTTTATTTCCACAATTTGGTTTCAACAAAACTCTTTTCATGATTAGTGACTCACGTCTATATATTTCATCTACTAATCTTTGTGACCCTTTTGACTCTTCATTATCATATGCATCTCCTGTACTACCTTTAGCATCTCCTGTACTACCTTTAGGACTCCTGCTAATGCTTCCTAGATTCTAGAAACATTTAAATGCTCTATGACTTGCTCCACACCTAAAACATTTTCCTCTAAAAACATATTCCGTTGCATTTACCATATCTTCCTCTACCTCTTTGATAACCATCAATTCTATCATTAAAAAATGAATTTCTAAATTATTTTTCATTATGATGTGAATTTCTATCATTGTGGTGTATACATTTACTCCCCTTAGCTTATGTCTTCATTATAGGAGCTTCTATTGGCATATTAAGATATGCTTCTCTGGAATCTTCGTCCTCTTCCCCTTTATCAATTTTATATAATTTTAAATCTTTTATTCAACTTCTATTCAACTTTCAATCAAATTCATATGCATCTTCTATTTTCTTCAATCTCACCAAGCTAAAATCTTCTTGAATAGTCCCTATCAATCAATTTATGTATCTAGGAACCTTTTCCATACATGCTTCATTATGTACATTCCTACTAATCATCTTATAAAATTCCTTAGTATATTACTTCACAATTCTCTCCTATCTTAAATCTTGTAATCCTTTTAATAATTCTAACTCATACTCGATAGGTATGATTTTATTTTTGTAGCTTAGACACCATCCTACCCAATTTCAATATATTTTCTTTCCCACTTCTTTTCTTTTCAATTGCACTTATTTCGACCAAGCAACATGCACTATAATTTAGTCTTAGCAAATCTAATCCTTTCAAGATCTACAATTTATTCATACTCAAAACATTTTTCTAGATCATTTATCTAATCGATTAATGCTTTAGGATTCAAACTACCAAAATACCTTGCAATATCAAGTCTAGGTCTTATACTAAGTTTGGAAATATGTTTTAACATTTTTACCTAGTTTGTTTCTTCTTCCTCTTGGTCTTCTATATCTTACTTGGAAACTGATACATCTTTTTTTTTCAATATTCTTATCATCACTTTCATCATTTCTTGTGACTGATGCCTTCTTTCATATTCTACAACATCTAACTATTTATCTAATAGTTTCATAATTTCAAACATATATTCCATCTTTCCACCAATATCAACAACACCTTTTCCTTTTTATAGAGGCATCTCTCCTAATGTAAGCTACAGATCAAGTTAGAAACTTTCACATAATCACCCCTTGCAACTACCTCAAGTAAGAAATTTTTAAATAGGTTTTTTTTTCGCAAGATTCTTGAAGACTACCTCAAATCAATGATCTATTTACAAAAAAAATCCTTTCTTAATATTTTTGAAACTTTTATGATTCCAAAACTTATGCAGTGATACCATCTAATGTAATCATGACTTTGGGGTTTAATTAAGGGTTATCGAACCATGCAACAAAATAACTCAATGAAATGATAAACAAACAACAATATGATCTTTATTGATTCACATATATAATAGACTACAATCAACTGTAATGGGCTTGCAACATGAGGCCTATTCATCAAAGATATATGGGCACAACTATGTATCACACATAGTTTCAATTAATTATTATTACACATTTCATTTAATTAAACACATATATTATACATAGTTTGGTTTTATTTTATTACAAAAGTTGTGAACTCAAATGGTCTTACACTCCCTAGGGTTTGGATGTATAGTTTTAGTCTTCTACTTTGTTCTTCCAAATCTATTAATTTTATTGATTTCATCTTCCATTTTAGGTTTTATTTCATTTAATTAGGGTTTTGTTCATCCTTGTGTACTCTCATTACCATATCTTCATTATGGATTCATTTTCATTGGTCAAGCCACATGTGTGTTCTATCTCATTATGGTTTAATATATATCTCTAGCTGGCCCCACCTTTAAGTTGTATATCTAGGTATGTTTCTTATACAATCATTTTTAGATCTATAGACTACTCATAATATTATTGTAATTAGTGATGAAACTATTCCTATATCTCATGATAGTTCCTTATCCCTCTGTCTATGTACTTGTGATGTTTCATCTTGTGAGGAAACAAGGGATATTGGAGTGTGTCTTTTATCTTCACTTATATTATTGTTGGAATTCTCCCATAAAAGTGTTTGATCATGGTTATCATATTGATGAGTCTCCTCTCCATTTACACTTTTCTATGGAAACTACCTTAAAGATGCATTTGATGGTGAATATGCTCCTTCAATTTCTAGTATTGTGTTTGTATATGGTACACCATGTATATGTTCAACTCCATGTGATTAATCAATTCCCATTTGTATCTCATGATAGTCCTTCTTCTATATCTCTTGGTTTATTGTATACTAGTGGAGTATTTAATGAGGTGATTAGTGACTATTCTTTATCTTCTTATGGTATGCTTGACAAGTATTTATTTTATGATACACAAATTTTTAAAGCATTATCGATAGATTCAGTTGGTGAAAATGAAGATGTAATGTCACATGTTAGATTATTTATATACATATTATTAGCATATAGATGATGATGGTACATTAATGCATGTATTTGACAATAAATTACTTTATCATACTATAAAATAATGGTCAAATTAATGTCATTATACATTATTTTATTCTCTGGCATGTGCTTCCATAAATTACTTCACTCTTGGCTCTAAGATGTGTTTTTCTTGAATGATGTTCATTTCTCACCTTCTAGTGACCTTTTCATTGGATATCCCATGGATTTCTCTCAACATCATGATGATTTAATTAAAAAAATTATGATGTATTCTTATGTGATTGTGTTATAGTACATGATACATCTAATTCTTTAGCCCTCACTTTTAAGGATATGTCAAGGGATTATGATCCATGTGATGCTAATTTTACACCTATTAATTCAATGATGATTGTCTTTTCTCCTTAATTATTTATTTAATGAGAATCCTTAGGTAATGATTTTTTTTATCAACAACATGAGAAATTTTAGCTATATTATAATAAATATAATTTTACATAGGTAGTTAATTTTTTTGGAAGGTTGGTGCCTCCATCCCCTTGGATATGTTAGTGCCTATCCAGCTCACCGCAGAGTCGTGACATGGCTTAACCGCCTCACGTGGATCTTATATAAATATGATGTTTGTATCAGGTTGATCTTTTGGTGTAATGGTAAATCCATTGCAACAAATGTTATCAGAGCAAGGTCACGGGTTTAAATCCTATGATCATGCTTGGGGTGTGTTGGAAGGTTGATTCTTGACATGCCTTAACCACCTCTCTTGGATCTTGTATAAATCTGGTGTTTGCATCAAGCATTATCAAGTTGATCTTTTGGTGCAACGAAAAATCCATTACAACAAATTCATTTTGGGAGGTATCCATGGAATAAATGGTATTTTTATGAGGTGTGGTTAGTTTAATATTATTAAATTGTGAATTATAATCTTATTGAATACATTTAGAGGTTTTCCCCTATTAGTGGCTTATTATTGTAAAGTATTAAAATATTTTTATTTTATTCCTATTATATTCTTCTCTTCTTCAAGTAATTTTATTACAAGTGGTATTAGAGCTTGATCTTGGCACTTGGAAGGCTAAAAAGAAGGACTTTAAGAAAATCAAGGCCAAATCGTCAAGAGAATAACTCTCAAAATTTTAAATTATTTTATAAAATATGAATGGTTAATCAAGAATATATTGAAGGAGCTACAATATAGATCCATATAAAATAAACTAGGAGGCAAAATAAATCTATATAATGTCATATATAGCTTACTCGTGTGTGACATTATTAATTCCTTTATGCTTACATGATAAAATTTTGCATGAGGTTAGCCTATATTTCAATCTAGCAATTTGGTTATTATCACTTATTAAATGTCCTTGACATTGGTAGAAATATGGGAGATCGTTATTACACATGCTCTTATTTTTACATCCTATGCAATATAATTTTATGTATGTGCTTGCATGCATGTATCTCCTATGGAACTTACTTTTTCTTACATGTTCTATCTATCTAGATATATTTATCAATTCCTTATCCTTACTATTTGGGGAAATCTTGGGGTTAACTTATTACTCATTGATATAGGTGTTTGCATGTTTATACTCTTCTATGTCATCTTATGATTGTCACATACATGATGTTATCTATCAAGATTATTACATGATTATTGATTTTTATATGATTATATCTTTTTCATCTTATTTTTATCTTGTCCACCAATTCCTTTCACCCTTTGTATATAACTAATTGGAAGGGGGAATACTATATCACTAAAGCTCTTTTGGTGACTAATATGGTTATAATGATAGCCCATGCTTAGAAATAGCTCGTGCATATCCAAATTTAGATATAGCATGTAGAATTTAGTATAACCATACATTTTGTTGGCTCTTACATAACCATATTATTTGTAGGATCCTATGTATCCATCTCATTTGTAGGTTTTTGTGCAGCCATACCTTTCATATTAGGATCCTGTGAAGCAATACCTTTACTAGACTCTTACCCAACCATGCCTTTTGTAAGCTTGAACACATCCATATTTTTTGTAAGATCCTATCCAATCACACCACACATTTAATTTTTTTTTTTTTCCTAACATTATTAAGTAGTAGTTGTTAATGCTTATTTTAAATTCTTTTCAAATTCTACTCATGGAACTTTAGGCTTGTAGGAAGATATATGGAGTGTTTATTATTAGAGGTATATATGTATGTATATGCATATATAATTGTCTATATGATGTAGATATAAATACACACATGTATGTTATATATGTATGGATGTATATGCATATGTATCCTATATATGAGTGCATGCTATTTACTATTGTTTTGATTTCTTGTTTTACTTTTACATGCATAATTCATAATAGTTCACATACAATCTGATGTGAGGTGAAAAGTGAATACCTTCTTATATTTTCCCCTCCATTTAAGATTTATTTTGACAATTTTTTTCCTAGTGTAATGACTAGCATAAAATTAATATATTTTTACTTAAATTTTGGAAACTAACATAAACCTTGACTATTATTGTCTCTATGCATCCTAGAGGTCCAAACCCAATAAAAACCTTTACATTTTCTTACCTTGGGCCCTTTATATTAGTGTGGATTCAAACCTATTTCAAATATGTACCTATGGTTTCTAACCTCAAACATATAAAATCAAATTTAGTTACATACACCAAAAAAATCCTTTCCCAACTAGTCATTTTTTTTACTTGAGCATCAAATGTTAAAAATTGCACACTATGTTTCTATATAAAGGAAAAACACTAATTCATTATATAGTCATAGGGATTATAGGCGACATCAAGATTGATAAGAATAGAATAGGAATTTACATGGCTACTTGGAGTGTCTTCAACTTGTCTACACTATTAAATAAGCTCAAAGGGTTCAACTAAGAATAATATCCCTTATACAAATAAATATCATGGTATCTATAGATACCATCTAGTTTTGCATTAGAGGTGAACATATAGCCAACATGAATAATTTTTTGAAGATTAGAGTTATCTAGTTAGTATCCATGCAAAAGGGTCAAATTATAACTTAAAGGCCAATTCTATGGCCTTAAAACATCAATTTTTTATGCATGGAAACAAGGTAGAGAGATACATGAGTGTTGTGTATGGAGATGGGGACCACAAAGTGGTCAAAGTTATCTTAAGGCATCCTATGTTCATGCTCCTACAAGAGTGACTAATCTTTAACATACATGTTATAACACATACATATTATGAATTGATATTTACCGAGCCATAACATGTATACAATTACAATCCCTTTTTTTTTGGCCATTTTAGTTTTTTAATATTGTATATAATGCACACACTTTATATAATGTTCTTATGTTATAACATGTATGTGTTATATTTAACACACTTATGTTATAACACATGCACATTATATTCCAAGCTATGAAAATCCTACCTATTTGGCTTGAATTATGTTTGATTTTCTTAGCCTAAGAGTTGGACTTGCATTCTAGGAACTCATACATGTTTTCACATGTTTTTACTTCCTTCCCATAAGGTCTCTACACATTTTATAATGAAATTTCATGAAACCACCACCAAAATGTTAATTTTCTTCTTATATTTTAAACAATATATGTTCTCTAGAACTTGAATAAATTAAGGTTTTTCTTTTTATTTACTTCAGTGATTTCTTCATATGTATTATATTTTTTCATATTTTATGATTTTTTTATCCTAAGTTAAAAAAAAAAGTATAATTCTTTTACGCTTCATTATTTACACATTGAAAAAGTACATTTTTAAAAACTTTTTTGTGGGAGTTATATGATGTGCATGCTCAATGATTAGTTTTTCAAGATGCATCCACTTCAAAATATATAAAAAATATATAACTAATACTACATGCTTGTTATCTTTTCCAATTAGTTTTAAAATTACTTAGACAAAACAAAAAATTGGTGGGAGTAGCTCTTGGTGGGCAGGGAGAGGGTGCATGCCCACAATTATATAATATTTTAATGTTGAAATTTTGATCAATTTTGTGTGCAATCAATGTTTAACCCTATTAGTCTTAACCATTTTTTTAAATCCTTGTATTTTACAAATTAAATATAGAGCAATGCTACAACTCTTTTTCTTATCACATAACTGAAATTTGAGTTTAAAAATCAATACAATGGACAATATCTAAGTACCATCTATCATACATGGTCAACATGAAAGAATATAGGTAGGTATAATTATTATCTTATTTGATTTCCTTGTGTATTTATGAACACGTTTAGTTAGCATTATTATCTAAGCTCTAATATCTAGGTTCATATACATATATATATATATATATATATATATATATATATATATATATATATATATATATATATATGTATGTATGTATGTACATACACACACACATATGCCACACGTCCACACACACACACAAAAATATTTCTAAAAGGAAATCTAATATATTTGTTTAATATCTCTTGGTTATGATTTGAAAGATGTTTTTTTTTTTTTTAAATATGAAAAAAAAAAAAAATTCTAATATCTAGTTTTGTACACCTTGAAAGTGTTAATTTATTAGTTGTAATTATTTAATATTTTCAAAATATTATAAATAATATGTATTGGTAAGGTTCTATATCCTAAAGATGAATTTCAGATCTAGCATTTATTATATTACACTATTGAATAACATCCTATAGCATATAAGCTAATGTGGCTTGGTTCCATGGTGTGTGCCACTAACTATACACATTGTTAGCAAGGGAAACACCCTAGGGGCATGTTCTTTGGGTACTCTTATCATATATATACTATTTTTTCTATTGCAATGTATTAAAGATGTAATAGAAGATAGGGCATATGCATGAGATGAAGTAAGACTTGTGATTATAAAGAGACATGATGTAATGACCCATTTAATGATAAATATATTACATTATGTTATTTTGATACGATGAGTTGAGATATTATTATTGGATAGTTGACTCAATGTGAATTATGGTATATGTCATTCTAATTTTAAAAATAAGAATGAAATATAATATTTTGTTATTCTCCTATATATTGTGTTAATCACAACAAATTTTGAACACTAAACATAGCCAAAATCAATTCCATGACCTAATTTTTATATTACAATTCATGGGCCTTGCCTAGAATTTGTTTGATTAATATCTAGAAGGGTGGGGAAACCTATGTTAACACTAATAGAAGGTTGGTGGGAAGAAACGATAAAAAAAAAATTAAGTAGAAGCAAAAAGAATAACCATCTTATATTCAAAAATCAATGAAGAATTATTTAGGCTAGAGGATGAATAATTTTGGTACAATTTACTTCATCTTTTGCAAGCTTGGATCATGAAGAAATTACAAGCCAGGGAGAAACCAATAATTTGAATTTGTGAGAAAATTTGATAATTAGGCCACCCATGGATGCACTATTAATTACAAGTTTGGAACACATCCATATTCTTCCATAATCATGTGGAAGGTAAACTGTTAGGTGTGTTTTGAGGTCTATGAGGTAGAAATTTTGAATGGAACCAAAGGAAGATTTATATTTTAGGTATCGATATTCACAAAGAAATTATTCATTAAGATAAGGCTAGCACTGATTAGGAGGGCTAGAACGTAAGGGATGTCATGAGATAAGATGAGAAGGAGATGGTAAAAATTTAAAATATGAAAACTAATTAGAGGGTAAAAGGAAGTTAGAAGTGGAAGAATCATTAAAGAAATAAAAGATAATTAGAAAAGAAGAAAAAGATTGAAAGTAAGGAACATGAGTTTGTGAACCAGGGGGGATGTGTTAGGGAGACATTGATAAGAAAATCAAACTTTGGGATGTGAAACATAGGTCAGTTGCATAATCCAAAGCCATGGGCCTCAGAAGACAAGGGAAGCAGTTAGATTTAAAGTCAGAAATCTCATCCAAATCAGTAAAATAAAGAAAAATACAGTTAACCAAAGCATTGAGACAATTTGACATGGAGTAATCATTGAGGACAGTAAACCAGGGATAGGAAGTAGGAAGAGTAAAAGTAGAAGTAAAAGTACGTATGTAGAGTATTGCATATTATCTAGTGTTATATTTCAGTCCATTCATGGCATAAATAATCTCAGATATGCGTTAACATTTTCAATTTGGTATCAGACCCATCAATGAAAATGAGCTGTAAAGAAATGAAAGCAGGTTGAATTCACTGTTTGTGAAGGCATTATAAGTTTTTGACTGCCAACATTGCTCCAAATTTTGGGATTGATTTTCTTTGAAGACAAAGGCCATATAGCACACATTGGAGGAAAAAAGGTATACTGTATTTGCCATGCACAAACAGCGTCCAGAACATCAGTTATGATTGAAAAGCATAACTCCTATTATGTATCGAAGCCCTGGTGTTGGCAGGTCAGGTGGGCTTAGAGGCAGAGAATAAAGTTGTATAAGCTGCACATTTATTCAAATTTTCATAGAACTTGACGTGCATGCATACCATGTTTGAAATCAAATTTAAGCCGTTTTAAGCAACTCTATTTGATATTGGCTTGTGAAGGACGATGTAACCATGGCGAAGGTGCTCAACAAATACAGATTTCAATGATTAAGGTATGATGAAACGAAAGTTTCATGGTACATAATAGTTGGTTGGAAGAAAGTTGGATGCCAGCAGGAAATTTTGGTTTTACATTGAATTTTTTAAATTTCATTGCTACAATGGATTTCTATGTGGAGGTGTGTAGATTTAGGTAAGAATAATTGAATAACTGAAAAGATAAATTTTCTAAGAGATAAAAAAAAATTGAAGGGAGGGATTTTTAGTTTTGTGTAAGTGTTTGAATTTTTGTTTGATATGATAAAAAATTGAGAGGGGTTGGGTTGGGGTGGGGTTGAGGGTGCCAAGAGGAGGTAAAATTAAAAAAAATTATAAATATTATTTGTGTTTTTTTAGAAGGTAAATGTTTTTTATCCGGAGTTATGAGCTGCTGAGGTCACAAGACATAAACACAACAATAACACCCCAATAGGGTTTGAATCTTGGTGGCAAGAATCACAACACCACAATTTAACCATCACACAATGCCAACACTAGCATAAATATTATTTGTGTTAAGGAATAAAGGATTTTGTCATTTTATATGGTGTGTGATTTTTTTCTATATTTTTGAGTCTGATATTTTATAATGGAGTGATAAGGTTAATGTGTGTTGTAAATGAAGAAATTAAGTTTTTTCTAGGAGGGAGTTATAATGAGTTTTTATATTCACATAATTTAATTACATTGTAATCGAGTGCAATATGGGTGGAAACCAATACACTATCATTTTTTCTATTAATCATGATCAAGTATATGCTTTATATAATGCTCGTACTTTTAGAGTCATTCATATTATGCCTATTAGAGATTTTACAGAGTTACATACTTGTGCTATCATATAGTTTGATGCACGACATCAAATGGATAAAGTGTAATAGGTTCAAAGAGGAGGCTAGATGACAAAGGAGGTTGGATAATTTTCACTTCATGAGTTGATTTCTCCCTCTAAGATGGTTGATTATTTCAAGAGCACCACTATATTTGTGTTCCTTCAATGAGGATGGGGACTGGATAGTTATTGGCAGTATTTGTGGATAGTGTAAGCTTTGAAATAGGGTTGGGTTAGTGTATTTGCACGTACTCATTTTATGGATGGTGTAACCTCTAAAATAGGGAAGGTTTACTATATCTACATTGGTTTTGTTCTCATTGTACATCAAAGAATACATTTGGTTTACATGACACTCAAGGAGAGATTTTGATACTTTCAATGGAAATTGGATCTTGGAGGATAGTTGTTTTCTCATTTGTAGGAATTTGGTGAGATATTTTTACATGCTTATAGGAGTGTGGATTCTTGTAGAAAAGTTCTTCTATCATTGTGCATGGTTCATTGTGCATTGATGGGTACAAAATGAATCTTCCTTTGTTTAGAAATGAAAATTGTAATGAATAGGAACATCTATTTATATTTGAATCATATTGAAAAAGGATAGGAGTAATAGATCCACATGTGAAGTTGTTTGAATTCATAGGTACTCTAAGGGATGACCCTTGAGATGGTCTATGAAGTTCATTCCTAACCATTTAAGCTAAATTAGAATTAGTTGAAAATTTTTAAAATTATTTTCACTTCCCAAATGTTCATCAAAAAATGTTTATAAAAGGATATATTTAATTTAAAAGGAGAGTGAATGTAAGGGAATATGATTGAGGATTCAAGATCATCATAGTGATAAAGCTAGAAGAATCCTAATACATAAGTAAATAACAAAGTGGTCCACATCAGATTTAGTGTCTTATTTTAGAGACACCAAGGTTGAGAAGGCATTTAGTACCTTTTGTAGAAGTGTTAGAATCAACTTCCAAGATAGAATCATAATCATGGAAAAGAGAGAGGGATACAAGGATGATTAGTCATAAGTATAGTAGTTGTAATAGGAGTTGATGCATTTGAGCCTTAACCAAGGACTGCTAGTAGAATGTGAAGGATGGTGAGTTCATTTTAGCACCAAGAAAAAATATCAAATTTATGGTGCACAAGCCATTATGTTGAAGGGCATACTAGGAATGATTTCCTTGTAAAAGAGGACCCTTCAAAGTGGTTGTATGGGGATCAAACATGGAAATACTAGGAGTAGGTGTAGGTGGGAGAATATAGGATCATCATGAGATAGTAGTTTTTTTTTTTACAAAAGTAGCACCACCTACTACACATAGTGTACCAAATATAAGTCCTTTGATCATTTTAACATATTATCTTGTCAAAGAGGTAATGATGGATTTGAGGATGAAAAGAGAAAGAGTATTAAACATGCAATAGTTACCAATTTTCTATATATTAATAATTATAAATTATAGCCTAAGTCCCCTAGAATCATACTTTCTTCACAAGACCCATCTATGATCAATATAGTACTATAAGGTTCTTAATATTCTCATTATGACAACAAAATTTCCGCTCTCTCTATCCTCTGGCCGCATTTGAACTTCCTATGTGCATGGTGGATTCTGCCCTGGGGGTACCCCACGGTCCCCCTCTGTCCACCCTTGACCTGAGCCTCACCTTGTCTCATGTGGACTCGTGTCCCTCGGGAGACACTCCTGGCGGGACAGGTCTTTTGATTGCAGATCTTTTGGTGAATCCTGTGTCGTCGGTTGAAGTGTCGGCGATTAAGATTCCTCCTGAACGCCTTGGGTGGAAAGATATTTTGACCAATAGTAAACTGGGTACTCTCCCTCCGCCTCCTCATGGAGATGAGGTTATTATGTTTGGGACGTACTTTGCTATTTCTGACTCAGTCAACAATAAGATTCTCTCTTCCATGGAGAATGTAGTAGTGGGTAGATTCCTCTCTTCTAGACCTACTATAGACATGGTCAGGAAATGGGTTGCGGTTAAGTGGCTACTCAAGGGTAGTGTGGAGATATGCGCTATGTTTGGTGGGCTTTTCCTTTTCAAGTTCACAGCGCCTGATGATCTCATATCTATTATGTCCTCAGGATATTGGGTATATGGTAAACACAGTTTGGCTTTATGTCACTAGAAGTCGGGATTTAACCTGGATGTGGACCTCAACAAGTCGACCCCGGTATGGATTCACCTTCTCGGATTACTGTTGGAATACTGGGATGAATCAATATTTAAGAGCATTGGTGACTCTTTGGGACACTTCATCACCTCTGACTACATTACCAAATCGAAATCTAGGTTAGTGTTTTCTCGATTTTGTGTAAATATTTGTGTGAAAAAATCTCTGCCTAACTCTGTTAAGCTCTGCTCTAAATTTGGGTCCTGGGTCTAACCTGTGTGATACAAAAATGTTGTGGTATTCTGTTAGAAGTGTGCCAAGACTGGGCACCTTATTTCCAACTGCAAGTCATCTTTTAATAAGGATCCTAACAAAGGAGTCTCTACTGCTCCTTCTGGTCCTTCCTCTGGAAGTATCGCCATGTCCAAAGATGATGTTGCTTCTTTGACAGCAGCCTCTGACCTTCCTAGCTTTGTGTCTCCTTTGGTTGAGTTAGTGGCCAACAAAGAACCCCCTCTTCCTAGTGATACTTTTCTTGGGTCTGCGACTAGGATAGTTTTGACTGAGGGTCTTGCAAATCTTTCCTTAAATGAAAATGTGGCTTGTGTTAAAACACTGGAAGTATAGAATCCTACTTTGGTTTTTGAGGATGGGGTACTTACTGGTGGTGCGCTATTAGAGGTGACCTCTACTAGCACTAGTGAGACTGTTGGTGAAGAGGGTAAAATATGGGAAGATCTAGGCTTGGGAGAGACGTCTTCTTTCATCCTAGAGGATTCGTCTAAGGTGCCAGCTATAGATGAGGAGAACTGGATAACCCCAAAGAAAAGAGGAAGGAAGAAGAAGGCTGATGTGGGTGGTAACTCAAACCTAGGAAGGCCTAGCCATAGATCCACGCATCTGTGTGAAACCAAAAATGATATTTCCTTGGGAAAACAAAATACATTGGAATTGTCTTCTAAAAAAGGTCAAAACTGAAGGTAATGTCTTGGAATATGTGTGGGATGAATAGCTCCCATAAGCAACTTATTTTAAAGAACTATGTTCTTGAACATAAGTTAGATGTCCTTCTCCTACAAGAAACTAAAATGAAGAAAGCTAATTTTGATAATGTTGCTAAGTATGTTTGGCCTGAGGCATCCTACTTTTACAGCAATGTTGAAGGGGCCTCTGGAGGTCTTGCGGTGCTTTGGAACCCTTCTAGACTAAATGGCACTGAACTTTTTTGTTGCCGAAATAGCGTTGGTGCCTCTTTTAACTTCCCTGGAGGCTCTTGGTCGCTTATAAATGTTTATGAGCCCAACCAAAGGAATGCTAGGGTTGCTCTTTGGTTGCCTCTTGATGATAGGATAAATAACAACAATGGGTTATGTTGGCCGGTGGCTAGAGACTTCAACTCCCCCTTATTCCCTTTTGAGAAAAGTGGTGGTTTGATTGACTATTCTGACAATATGGCTAATATAGAAAACTTTTTGAGCTCTACAGGCCTGATTGATATAAACTTGTCGGGCCAAGCTTTTAACTGGTCCAATAGACATATGGGCAAAGATCTGATTCAAGTTCGGTTGGATCGCTTCCTATGTTCTAGTAACTGGTCTGGCCTGCTTAGGGCCACTTTGCGGGGTTTACCTAGGACTGTTTCTTATCACAATCCTTTACTGCTAACCTCATGCAATCAATCTGTTGTTGGACCTTATCCCTTCTGCTTTGAAATCATGTGGAATTCCCACCCTGATTTCAAAATAAAAATTGTTGAATGGTGGAATATCCCAGTGCATGGGTCCCCCATGTTCCGAATCTTTTTTAAGCTGAAGAGCATTAAATGTATGGTGAAGGGCTAGAATAAAAGGGTCTTTGGGGATGTTTTCCAACAGAAGAAAATCACTAGGGATAAGTTGAAAATGATTCAAAAGAGAATGGAGGAGGGTGATATCATTCTCTCCACTTGCAACCAGGAGAAAGTGATCCGAGGTGAGTGGGAACAAATTCTTAAGAAAGAGATCTTCTGGAAACAAAAATACAGGGTGCAATGGCTAAAAGAAGGAGATAGGAATACCTCTTTCTTTCATATTTCAGCAGTCAAACATAAGAGGAGAAACCAAATAAACAAGTTGCACAATGCTCAGGGAGAGGTTGTCTACTCGCCATCCCTTATTGGCTTAGTGGCTATGGACTACTTTCAGAAGGCTTATGAGGCTCCTGTTGAAGCTCCTAACTTGGCCCTTGATAGTCTACTGCTAGACTCGCTTCCGAATTTAATTTCTTAGATTGAAAATATGGGGATTCTCAGTGTTTTCATGCCCGAGGAAGTTAATGTTAAAAAACCAAGATCTGATTGCAAACCTGAAAATTACCTTCCACAGAAGAGGAAAATGAAAAAGCAGAGATTGCATAAAAACATGCAATTTGATATATTCGAAAAGACCAATTAATTACAGAGATAATTTGCTTTATAAAAGCAAAAATGCAACAACCTAATCTTATCTTGAGCAACAAGATAGCTTGATAAGATAAAGATAAAGCCTAAAACCTAGGAAATAAATAATGCCTAAGTAAACTTATGCAAGCGTAATTAAATATTAATTACACTAACACCCCTCCATAAGTGCAGCTTAGGGAGAAGCAAATTATTATGCAAATATGAGTCCCGACAATAAGGCCTGATCAGGTACTCATGTACAAATGCAAAGAGAGATAAACCCCCCTCAGTGAGATGAACTACTGCGAAGAAACACTAGAAGAACTCTGATGAAGCAACACTGGAACTCCAAATCTGGCAAGCAAGGAAAGATACTTCTGTTTGCAAAATACCAATCGGAATCACAAATGCAACAGTAGACCCGATGCCAAGGAACACTGGAAACTCACATACTGGATCAACTCTGGAATCCGTGAACAACAGTAGATGAAAGGATGAATGGACCCATAATGGTGACAAATCTGGAAGTTGTGTCTCGAAGCCAATGCCAAACTGAAACTAAAACTGCCCATAGGATGAGTACCATCAAGATTCTAGAACATTAACCATAAAACCATGGCCTTCAAATGAGAAAGATCTGAACCAATGTGGATCAAGAACTATAAAATCTCAATGTGAAGTGTGAACCGAAACAAACCAACGATGTGTCCAGCTAAGCAAGAAAGAAGCTAAAAGGAGACAACAGGAAACCAGACAAACTCATGCGAGTTGTCACCAATCATGAAAGATGGATGCAATAACCCCCCTTAATGGAACTTTATCTCAGTTCATTTATTACAATAACCCAATGATTGTAAAAGGAGATAATGCAAAACATGCATAAACTACAGAGAAAATGCAAACCTAGTGCATGAAAACAAAAATGAGTGCATGCACAAACCAATGTTCACATCTGCCTCCATGATGAAAAATCTTCAAATTTGATTTCTGAAAAATCTGTTTATAATGAGTAGACAAAAACAAAAACCCAAAAAAAATTTGAAGCAAAAAATAAAACCCAGAAATTGTTTTTTGATCCAACAAGCAGAAGATGAAAAAATAATTTTTTTAAACCTTTAGCTAGGTGAAAAAAAATGACGCGCGATAGTTTTTGTGCAGCTATTTTCTTTAGATCCATGAAAGAAATCAAAAAACTAAAAGATACCCAAATCAGATTTCGACCCTGGCTACAAAACCCAGAAATCATTTTTCTTACAACTAAGTGGAAACTAGATTTATGAAGCAAAACTAGAAACGGCTCCAATAAAAAATGGCTTTCATCAAACCTCAATCTTTTCCAATTCTCTGAATCGAATGGAAAAACTTGATTTGATCCAAAACGCTGCATAAATATACTCAAGGAGAAAAACCCTTGAGGGACCTCGAATGAACTTTGCAATGAATCTCTCTAGAAATCTGAGAAGGGGCTGCAAATCAAGGCTCTGATACCATGTTAGAAAACCAAGATCTGATTGCAAACCTGAAAATTACCTTCCACAGAAGAGGAAAATGAAAAAGCAGAGATTGCATAAAAACATGCAATTTGATATATTTGAAAAGACCAATTAATTATAGAGATAATTTGCTTTATAAAAGCAAAAAAACAACAACCTAATCTTATCTTGAGCAACAAGATAGCTCGATAAGATAAAGATAAAGCCTAAAACCTAGGAAATAAATAATGCCTAAGTAAACTTATGCAAGCGTAATTAAATATTAATTACACTAACAGTTAAGTTGGCTACTTTTAGTATGGGGGCATTCAAAGCTCTTGGGCCTAATGGTTTCCCTCCGGCTTTCTTTCAGACCTTCTAGGAGATAGTTGGTGAGGACCTGGTTCTAGCTACTTGTGACTTTTCCAAGTCGGGTAAGATTCTTAAGCAACTAAATCACACCTTTATTGCTCTTATTCATAAGACAGTTGATCCCCAACATATGTCGGACTTTTTCCCTATCAGCCTATGCAATAATTTTTATAAAATTCTCTCCGAAATTTTGGTCAACCACATCAAACCACTCCTGGATAAAATTATCAGCCCAACTCAGAAATTTTTTGTGTCTGGTAGGCATATTCTCGATGATACCATCACAACACATGAACTAATCCACTCTATGGATAGGTGAAACTATTCTAGTATGGCCCTTAAGCTTGACATCTCCAAGGCTTATGATAAGGTGATATGGAATTTTGTCCCTAAAGTCCTTGCTATGTTTGGTTTTAATCAATTTGTGATCAATCTTATTATGGAATGTATAACTACTATTAAGTACTCTGTTTTGGTTAATGGTTCTCCTTTCAGGTTCTTTCATGCTGGGAAAGGTATCAGACAGGGAGACCCCCAGTCTCCCTATTTTTTTATAATGGTGGCGGATGTTCTAAGCAGCAACTTCTCAAGTATGTTGTTAGAGGGGTCTATAAAAGGAATTAAGGCGGCTTCTACCCTTGATCTGATTATGATTCAACAATTTTTGGATGATACTTTCCTATTTGGGAAAGCCTCAGTGTTGGAAGCTAGGTAATGGAAAAACTGTCTCAACAACTACGCCACTTGTTCTGGACAATGCATTAACTACAACAAAAGCATGATTTACTTCTTTAACAACACTCATAACTTGCAATTTCGGGTTACTGTTGTTCTGGGCTGTCAGAGTGGTTCTCTTCCTTCAGTGTATCTTGGGTTACCCCTAACTATCAAAGATGTTACTCTGGAGTTTTGGAACTCTATCTTGGAGAGGATTCAACATAAGCTTGTTGGGTGGAAAGGCTCTTTAGTCAGCCATGCTAGTAAGCTTCAACTTCTTACTGTGGTGCTTCAAGGTATCCCTATCTTTTTCCTATCCCTGTTTAAGATGCCTAGATATATTGCTAAAAAAATTGAGAAGATCCAAAGGTCTTTCCTCCGGTCGGGTTTTGAGGAGAAAAAGAAGCTCACTTTGGTTAACTGGGATATGGTTTGCCAACCAAAAAGTGGTGGTGGTCTTGGGATAAAAACTATTTCATATTCTAATAAAGCTTTAATGGCCAAATTGGGTTGGGACCATCTGAGGGATAGGAAGGATTGGTGCGAGATAATGAATGCTAAATACCTTCTGAGCCGGCCACTGATTGACTACCTATCTGAGGCCCACCCTCTGGGGTCCTTGGTTTGGAAGGGGATTTGCAGCCTACAAGATCTTTTGAGGAACGAGATTAAATGGAAGATAGGTAATGGTAATAAAATCATATTTTGGGAAGACACTTGGTTACTGGACTCTCCCCTAGATTCTTCTAAGTTCATATTCCTCAAGGGTTGGGCTCAACAAGTGTTTGGTATATATATTAGTGATTACCTGATTCGGCCCTTGAGAGCTAGGAAATGGAATGATATTAGCATTTGCTGTCCTTTATCACCAAATCTGTGTATTCTTGCCAAGACTCTACAAGAGTTTCTTGCTCTCACTAGATTACCCCCTTCCCATTGTGAGGATGAGTTCTTCTAGATCCATGATCACCAGGGTGATCTTACTATGAAATCTACTTACAAACAGTTGACCTATCAGGGGGGTGGTCAATATTCTATGGAAGAAGGTTTGGAATAGATACATGATACTGAAAGTTAATTTCTTTTGGTGGACTATTTTTCATAACATAATCCTTACACAGGATAATCTAAGGATAAGGGGGTTCCAGATCCCCAATAGATGTTTTTTGTGTAAAGGAAATGAAGAATCGGTTAATCATTTGTTGTTACATTGCCCCTTTGTTGTGGAGGTGTTGGAGCTGGCATTTAAAAGATTAGGGATTCAATGGATTATGAGTAAGGATATTGCATCCTTTATTTTGAGTTGGTCTGGACCCTTTTCCCATCCTTTAACTGTTTAGATTTGGAACCAAATTGCTCCCATTTTATGCTGGTGCTTATGGAAAGAGAGGAACAATAGGATATTCATGAACACTAAGATGAACCCGAAAGAGGTGTTTCGTATTGGTGCCCGACTCATTGAGGAAAATATCTCTCTTTTCAAAGGGAAAACCCTAGATATAGGCCCGACTAAGAGGAAATAAACATAGCTAAAGCTTTGCATCAGGACTTGGATGCCAATTCTTATGACAACTCCAAAATTCTTGCTCGAAGAGCCATTGTTTGGAAACCTCTTGACAGGGGATAGTTCAAACTAGATTTTGATGGGGTGGCTAAGGGCAACCCAGGAAGAGCATGTATAGGAGGTGTGATTTGTGACCACAAAGGAAAGTTAGTGGTTGGTTATGCTGGGGGGGATTGGTCTTCACTCTTCTATGATAGTGGAAGCTTGTGCACCGTTAAAGGGCTTACAAATAGCTATTTCTCTGGGGATTGAAAACCTGCACATTGAAGGGGACTCCAAGTCCATTATTGATGCTATTAATTATGGTAGGCTGTTGGGATGGAACACTAAGGATATTCTTCTTGATATTAGGTTCCTTGTGTCTAAACTAGAATTAAATGTGGCTAGTCATATCTATAGAGAGGGTAACCAAGTTGCTGACCCCCTAGACAATTTTAGCACACACTGGAAACTGTCCAAATGTTGGAGTGACTTAAGCATACTTCCGCCTAATATTCAAAGTATTATAGTGAAGGAACAAATCCCTTACTTGACCCATGATGACAACACCGCATATGCTTAGCTGGATTTCTGGGGGACCCACTTGCTTATTCATCAGGTAAATAGTGGTATTATTGTGGTGATGAGATGTATGATGAGCTGTATTGAAGGGATGGACATCAAGTGGATTTTTTCAAATTATAAGATGAATCCCATGTTGAAAAAAGAAATCATGAGTTGTTGCAGCAATTACCGGTTGATTAATTCTAAGTTGGACCGTACTTATTGTAACCTCCTTATGGGGATATACTTAAACTCTCAGATTTTCAAATTCATGTTTTTTTTATTTTGATGTGACATGTAATTATGAGACTAAGCTCCTCTTTGGCTTATATTCTTCTGCTATTTTGGTTTCATGCCTTATAGCTTCTTTCTGTGGGTTAACTAATGTTGGCCAACCCCTAAATGTTATGGATTTGGAGATTTCTAATTATGGCCCCGCAGCTATTTTTCCTAGAATTTTGTGCTTCTACGATGTGGAAGGAAATCCTTCCCTGCCTGTCATGTTCTTTTTACTTAGTTGGTTGTGCGATGTTATTCCAATTAATGGTTCTACTAAGATTGTTTTAGGGAATTATTTTGTTCATGCATGTGATATGTCTATTGGATTGATTACCAAAAATTGTCATTCTCGGCTTAAATGCCTTATTGTGTGGGGATTTTTTCACCTTTCTATTGTCTCTAACCTTCTTTGTTTTTAGAGTTCCTGGTTATATCGTGTGCAGAGCGACATCATGGGGGTGATAGAGTGCAGACGGAGGTGGATAATTGCAATGAATTATGCAAGGATCCTCTGGTCTGGCACATTTGCATTGAAGGTGGCAATGCTCCTCTGATAGAGAGACTTGTGGGTCACGACCCAAATCTATCGATCCAGTTCATCAATTCGTGGAAGAATCATCATGTTACCATTGGTCACATCTCCTTCACGGTGGATGAGGAAGTTATTGCACAAGCGACGAGCCTCCAGAGCACCAGAATGAAGCATCCTAAACATTCTAAGACCTAGGACAATGAGAGTATGAATATTTTTTTGTGGGAGAGGAGGCGCCGGTGCGCAACCAATCTGGGTTTGAATGGGAGGCTCTTCCGCAGTCGTGGAACCAAGTGTGTCTTGCTTTGATAAAGTATGTTACGTTGGAAGGAAGGTACATGACTTATTACTACTATCATTTTCCCTTGTTAAATCATCTTAGGCATAAGGTTCTTCTGAGCTTTCCCTTTTTCCTACTTATGGACCTTGAAAATTCGGTTGAAAAATGTATTGATTCGGTTGTTGCTAATCCCAATGAACCTACTCCTCTACCTCTCCATTAGGGTCTTATCCTAAGACTCTACCATTTTCATCTGGCTTTATGCCCTCCAAAACCAATTTTGGTCGTTTGTATTGAGGAAATTGAGCCCCCCACTGTTCCCAACTTGTCCCTAGCCAAATATAAAGGCCCTGTTAGAAAGAGTCACCTGACCCCTACTGATTCTTAGAAACCAAAATCTGCTACTAAAAAACTCAAGGGTATTGATGGTGCTGCCCAAACCAGTGTGACCGTTAGTTTGTGTGACCTAAAGTCTACCCTTGCTAAGACTCCTGATAAGCCTGGCATGAAGAAGAAAGTTAAGGAGGAGAAGGTGCCTTTGAGTAAAGGGAAGAATGTTGTGAGCAAGGACTCCTTGGGTGATACGGTGGTTGCGGTGACTATGGTTATTAGTTGTGATGCCATCGTTAAGCACTCTGGTAGGCTGGCAAAGAACAAGAAAAAAGTGCAAATTAGAGACTTGGACACTGAAGAGGAGTTGTCTAACAGGAAAGACAACAGAGTGGAAGAGGTGTCGGAGGATGAGGAAGATGAAAAAGCCAGAGGTCCCTCTTCTATTCCTGACAAGGGAAAATCTCAAGAGGTTTCGGCCTCCCATTCGTTGAAGCCGCTGGAGATTGAGCAAAATGATCCTATCTACACTACAGGTAGTGGGGATGACCTTGGTGTGCTAAAAGAAAGATTAGACATCCTGGACAAAAAATTCTATGGGTTGACCCGCTTCACAGTCAAGATGATTCACTGTGTCACTAGCAACCTGTCGGCCACCATCAAGATTGAGCTGGAGATGAAGAAGACTAAGGACTGCTAGGAGTGGGTCAAGGATGATATGGTTCAGCTGTTGTCTAATAACTGGGAGAAGGCTAACTAGTATGTTGCTAGTTTGTTGCTGGTTTGAGTGTGCTATTAGTCTCCGTCTAGTTTTGATTAGGTGTTTTTTTGGTGTTGTTTTTTTTTTTTTTTTGATATAGACTTTCTGGCCCTTGTGTCCCTTTTTGTGTAGGGTACAACACCCTGTAAATGTTGCTTACATTGTCAAAAACAATATTATAAGAATAATTATCATAGTTGATACTAGTGGGCTACAAGATTTGAAGAGAATATAGAGAAAGATACTAGGGATCTAGAGGATACAATCAAGATGGAATAAAATGCTATAAATGTGGGAAAAATTGACACATTACATAGAATTGCGAAGAAGAAAGGTAGCCAAGTTGTAGATTTTGTAATGAGAAAATATATGAATCATTCAATGAGCTAAAATAACTCTTTGTTTTCCCAATACAAGGAGTGATATTAAGACATAAATTTTCAAGTCCAAACACTACAAGAGGTGCTAATGGCTTGATGTAGATACCAAGAAATAAAGAAAAAATATGAGAGGTGAAGTTAGAGGAATTTTTAGGATTGCATCAAACTATGATGTTTTATCACCATTCAATTACACACTTTTTGAGTCAAACTCATTGACACATGTTTCATAAGCATTGGTCCACACAATGGTATATTTCATGATATTGAATGGTAAACTTAGCATTAATTGCACCTAGGTGATGCTTATAGAGGTAAAGCATCAAGACTTCCTAGGAGGTTACTCATCTCAATACTCCTATAACTCAATTGGGCTTAGCCATAAAATTTTCCCAACAATCAAACCCACTTACTTAGCTTTCTACCCCATTTTTAAAACCTTTATTAAGTTTTGTGCCTTATGAACCATTTATTATAGAACCCATTTAGCTCATTCAAGGACAAGTAGGAAGTGGTTTTCATAGTGTATCAAATTATGATGTTTTATCAAGGCCCATATTTCATGAGAATGATCCAAATTCATTTTTTCCAAGATAAAAATTAACTTTAAAAGTTATACAATTTGATATATTTATTACACATATAATATCACACCTTTATACCATAGTGGTGTCTATACTTTTCAAAATTTGGTTATATTTTGTTAATATTTTTTTCCGCCCCAACATTATTATATATCTAGGTTGTCATGAGAATAAGACAAAGTTAACAAGTCTAGGGGAAACATTTAAAAGGTTACATGTCTAAAATAAGGATTTGAGATCTACCATCTCTAGTAGTGCATAATAGAATAACAACATACAACACATAAGTTAATATGATTTTGTTACATGGTGTGAGAAACTAACTATGCAAATTGTCAAAAAGGGACGCACCCTAGGGGCCTCAAAAATATAGGGAAGTAAAAGAGGAAAATGATTAGAGAAATAAAATGAAGATATTATGTGACAAAGGATAATGATCAATAAAATCTCTTTATAGCATTCAACTAACAATTAATGATAAATACCACAACTACAACTAAATCTAGTTCAACTAAGTTCCACAATATTACTAATATGTGGAATTCATAACATGCATTGACAAGGATTTCATCTTCCAAATACATATTAATAAGATTATTCTACTTGAGAACCATGATTAAGAAACCATTGTATATAAAAATAAAGATAGAAGACACTCTCTAAGATGAGATAATTATAGAATAAAAGAGAGAAGCACTTATATTCATAAAATAACCAAAAAATACTTACATGAAATATTATCCCATACTAATACATACAATAGCAGTGTAGATCAAACCATGATAATGATCTATTAGTATTTAAAAATCATAAGAGAGAGAATGGGGACAAATGTAAAACAACATCTACAAAATGTAGCTAAGGATTGACAAGAGATGTTGAATCAATAGTTGAAGAGAGACACATCTAGAAAGTTAGAGAATAAGAAGCTTGATTCTAATTCATAATAGTGGTTATTTATCTAAGAAATTCATGTTAATAAGGATAATGAAAAGAATAAAATATTATACCCACATGACCTGGAAAATGAGATAATTTAGACATACTAGGGGGTCAAGAAGAAACTATAGCAATGATGGGTTTGTTGTGCCCTCAACACACATGCCCTGTTCGAAACGGGGACTCTCTCTTTCCTTTGCCCTGTCGAGTCGTCTTTGTCATCGCCTCATTTTGTGTGCCCCCTGTTTGGTGTCCCAAATGGTCAACAAGTCTCAAGGTATCATTTCAAGTCGACTGTGTTTCATCCCCCTTGAATTTTCTAAGTCCTAGGTCCTCGTGGAGTTCCCTTAACAGTTTTCCTTTGTAAAGCGTCCTTGGGACCCTCCAGGTCCATCATGGTGGCTTTCCCTTCACGAATTTCCTTGGTGCATTCACCGTGTAAAACGTATGAAATGCCTCATCCTTCTGTGGCTCGAGGCCCGCCTACTTGGTCACTGTTCTCATGTTTCTAAAAGTTCAATTGACCATCCTTCATTCGTATCAGGCCCGGTCTACCGAATCTCCCTCCCCAAGTTTTCGTTATGCACTGGCCTTTTGAAAATGACCGTCCCCCGACGGATTTCCATCCATTAGACCCCGAGGTTTTCTTCACTAGTGGCTTTCCATCAAACTTCAAGCAGCTATCTACCAACGTCTTCCCGGCCTCTAGACTCTAGCCCGCCTGCAACCATTTTCAAATTTCTCAACCCACCAACTTCCGGTCTACCATACGAGCATTAATGGCTAGAATTTAATGACTTTTTTTCTATAAATAGGCCAATTTGACCTATCATTTTCACATATTATGTTAGCTAGAGTGATCAGAGCAATTAGAGAACATTCGTCGTGCACCAACCTCGAGCCCATCGCCTCCCTTCATCGGTCCTTTGCATCTATCGACAGTTTCATCATCCTTATTCACCGAGGTCTAGCGGTAAGCTGTCTGTCTACCCTCCTATTGTGATTTTCTATGATTTTGTGCAAGAATAATGGATAAAAAGGGATTAAAAATGAATACATTTGATAGAGAAAAACGAGGTGTTTAAAACCCATTTGGCAGAATTTTAAGAAACCTTCATGAATCACCCTTAAAGCACTAACAGAACCTCACTCCCTCGACGTCATTCTTTGGCTAGGGAATTTGTGACTCTCAGACCCGCTGACTCCCAACGACATCACTTACATGCAAAAAAAAATGAATTTTCGAATGACAAACCTACCTCTTAGGCTTGCCATGGCGGGAAGACTTTCGTCATTCAGGTCATTATAATGTCATCTTTTGAACTAAAATGAAGTGGAGTCCTTCACGTGGCCCAAGGATGGACATTTCCTTAGGATTCTATCCCCAGGATGCCTCCCATCATTCGCCTCTTCAAAACAACATTCTGGCTCCGTCCATCCGGCCTTTGGAGCCCATCTTCATTCACTGCTCAACATTGAAGTTGAAACAACCTTACCAAGCACCTTCTGGGTTCCGATTCATGGATTTCTATTCGTGGATCACCGTGATGATATCACCATTCCTCACAGCTTTCTGGTGACTACCTTCCACTCCCTGGGCTCCGGTCATCCTTTGGCTACATGAGTAAAAATGATAAAACTCCCCAACCTTTTACGGATCATACCTGTTGGGCTTCCGCCATCGGGACTCCATCCCGTGCTGGTTGTAGTAAAAGAGAGAATTACCTTCGCCTTCCTGGCATCCAAGACCCAGTCCTCTGTTGGCCAATGAACTCCATTGAGTGAAAATAAAGAAAAAATATAGGCCAGACCTCCCACCAGACCTATGCCCTTAGAATTCCTCTAGCGGACCTCCGTTCACTGTCCGTCGTTCCCAACAATGATCCTATAACAGCTTCCTCCCTGCTCCGACCCGAGATACTCAAATGATCAAACTGTTGTGTCGACTATCCTCCAAACCCACGTGCCCCGACTGGCAGAATTATGCCCCCAGAATGTTGCCTCACTATGGTTGTTCCTAACAACAAACTCCAAACAACCTTCCTTCCTCTTGACTCTGATTGCCTAGAAGATGACCCAAATCCCTCCAATCACCAAACAACTTTGACCTACATGCCAAAATAGGGCATGCTCCCACTGGACCTTCCAATTTGACCAAGTCACAAGGCAGAAGAAATCATACGGATTGCCCTACCTTGTTCACCCTTCAAAACAACATTCTGGCTAGGAAAGTCTAACCCTTGGGGTCCAAACCATCCAAACTCCCTCCTGAGAACTGTTAAATGACAACTTGGATTATTTGTTAGATTTTTCAAATGTTGAATTATCCAATCTAACTCCGTTTGCAGGGATTTGGCTAACATTTTGTGTTTTCATGCTTGATTATGCTCACCTTGCCTTTGTTTGTAGAATATGTGAAATCGGGTGCATGACCCTCAGGGGTAGCTGCAGAGAAAGAAAAAAGAAAGAAAATAGGCAAAGCCCCTCATGGGAAGGAAGACAAAGACCAAATGAAATACCAATTCCAAGGGGAACCATTTCAATCTAAAATAACCATAGATTGGAAGGTCTCTAACATGAACATTGGGCATGTGGACATCGATGAGTTCACGTGAAGGGCTAGGATCAACCCTAAAACAAAAACTATAAGAACAATTAGAGGAAGTGGAATAGCGAAGGTTGTAGGATTCCCTCCTGCTCTTGTCACCCCTGAGCTAGTAATGGCATGTAGGGAGGCATATCAGCCAGAAACCAGAGCTATAGTGGACAAGGATAGGAATGTGTTAGCTGACATGTCAACCCAAGCAATAACTAAGACCTTTCATATCCCTACCTTCAGGGAGATGGAATTTCCAACCATAGAGGAGTGCAAGGTAGTGTGGGATGAGAACCCGATTAAATGTCAAAAGCTTCTAAATCAACATTGGCTCAAGGAGAAGAGGGGAAACGCTGGAAAGGTTCCCCAAGAGCTCTTTCACGGTGACTTCTATGAAGACTATCACGATTTGGTAATCCTGCTAAGTAGAGTAATGGGCCTTCCTACTGCGGCCTACTTTCAAGAGTGGATGGTCTACTTCGTTGAATAGATTCTCCACGGAAAAGAGAATATCACATTCTACTAGGGAGGGATAATAAGTTATTGCTTTCACGAGTAGTTCATGGTAGTAAAAAATACCTCCAAGTTCTACATGACATCCTACTTGATATATTCCTTGGCCGAGCGGAGGAAATATAGTGGCTTATTCAGGGCTCTAAATGAAGAACAAGGTAGGGAGCTGAAATTTTATGATAGGTACCCTCAGTTACAATACATGAACTACAAGAAGGACTATTGTAGGGTTAATGACGCTTTCATAGGTCATATCATCAGATTGATTGAGGGTGACTTTGAGAGGCGAGTCTCCCATAGTGCCAACGCCTTCCTAAAATAGTATGTCTTTTTGTTCATTTAGTACCCAAAATTCACATACATCTGTGCTCAAGGATTCTCAAAAAGAATGAACAAGTTGCCCCAATATCCTAATGACTGGATAATATTGTTGGAACTTTCTTGACAACTACGACATGTGCACACCCTCTTAAGCAACAAACATTTGGCAGGGAATTCTTATCCCCTTTCTTTTGGCCAGGGGATGTACGATCTCCATACCTCCCAGTGTGCCCAAAACTCAGAAAAGGAATTGGCTGAGTATCCTTTCAGACTCCACATGGCCCAGCCATGGATGGATCCCTATGGCCACATCAGGAAGGCACTCAGACACGAATATGCCCATATTCATAGCGTTGAAGATTTTTGGGCCAATTGTAAGGATGAATATGAGGTATAGATGAGGCACTATATGTGGATGACCACATACTTTGTAAAAAGGGTGAACCTATTCCCAGTGCTTGATTAGGTAGAAGAAGATGAGAACACAGTGATAGACCATCGGTATGATGTAGTTTCCAATTTTCAACTACCGCTAATTGATTGGGACGAGCAAGAGGTCGATGACCTCAACATTCTAACCAAGCCCATTGAGGCTCGAACAAAAGAATGGATTGATGGGCAAGTGGCCCGATTGAAGCAACAAGGGGTCGTCCTAGCTTATGAAGGGCTCGAAAGTGATCCAAGTGGAATAGATGGTGGGATAGCTACTGCATCAACAACAGAAACTTTGAAGTGCCCTCCACTCACTCGCTCAAGGAAAAGGAAGGAGACTGACAAGCAGTAGTCCAATCCAAAAGTGTATGCTAGAAAGGCCTTAGAAGGGGAACCTTCCAAGAAACATAAGAAATTGGGCAGTGTCACTGAAATTCCCGTTATTCAAGAGGATCCGCTCAATGAGGGAGAGGATATGGAGGCTGATCAACCTAATTCCCCACCAACTGCCTCCACTACTGCTGCTCCTCCACCTACTTCTCAAGCCATGGTGGCTACCTCCCCACCTGCAGTGGACATCTCAGTCCATCTTGCCTCTTCTTCGCTAACTGGACCCATCGTGGTGGTTGATTCTTCTTCCATCACCACCTCTCCACTTTCTTTTGCTTCCATGTCGCCAACCATGTCCTTTCTGCTAGCGACAACAACAATACCTATACCAACACTCTCACTTCCAAAAGCATTCTCAAAGCATATGCAAAGTGTCCCCTCTAAAATTTCTAAAGTGTTAATGAATCCAACCATCCAAGTTGCACTAGCACAGGTTCTTACTAGTGTTCCGGCCTCAAATCCTCCAATTGAGCCTCCTGAAATGAAAGCCATAATGGAAATATTTGAGGAGTTGGAAAGACAGGAGAGGGAAGCCACAAGGGCATTCAAGAAGGAAGCAAACGACTACCATGAGCATCTAGAGCATCATCATTTGCAAATTGATAAGGTAGTCCATGAAGGAGAGGGGACAAAATCTTTTGAGGGTGGTGAAGAAGAGGACGTCAACACTAAATTCATTATACAAACATTTGATGTCGATTTTGAGGAAGAGTTGGCCCGACAACTGAAGGATGTTGGAGAAGAAATGGAAAGACCACCTCCCGAAGAAGAAAAGCAGGAGGATGAAAAAATGGGAGATAGCACTGAACTTCCAACTAGTAGACAAGAAGAAGGCCCCAAGCATAGTGGAGAGGCACCTCTCTCACAGGAGCAAGAACAAGAAAAGAAAGAACATGAAGATGTGTCACCTCCACGCGAGGAAAAGAGAGATAAAGAAGAGGAAAAGCCTGAAGAAGAGGTTGAAACCCACAAGAATCTAGAAACTGAGCAGCCCGAGGAACATGGGCATGAAGAAGAAAAGGAAGAAAGAGATATTGAAGGGGAAGACAACCCCAGGAAACACTTGCCCATTAAATCCCCTATCAAATGCACAGTGTTCATCCAGGACTCCGATGAGGAAAAAGAAGATACAAGGGCAGAGAAAGAAGCTCGCAAGGATAAAGAGATTGAAATCAGGAAAGATGAAAAGGAAGGTGACCAGGAATCACCCAAAGAAAATTCCCCGATGCCCGATTGGCTAGAAAGACAACTAGAGAAGAAAGCTCATGCCTTGAAGAATCCAAGAACAAGATTGGAGGCCATATTGGCCCAAGCTCATATCAACACTAAGAAGGAGAAGAAGCCTAAAATTAGATCAAAGATGACAATGGATGCCTTTGGATCCAAAATAGTGCAAGTAGCTATGCCAGTGGTGGGAGAAGAAGGAATAAGCTACAACATCTCCACCATCGACCTGGGAATTGCTTCAAGAGAGCAGAAAGTGGATCACCTTTAGGAGTCCATTGACACAATGGTGCATTTAATACAGCAAGATAAGATCTCCAAGGATGAGCTCAAGGAATAAGTGGCTGATTTGACAACCTACATTAAACAATGGTCGTTAGCAGAAGAACTCCCTACTACATCCTCGGCTCTGCCACAACTGTTGTCCAAAGAAAAAATTAACAAGCTCGAGAAAAGGAAGAACTTGGATAAGACCACGAAAAACTTGTTCCGGTAGGTCTTATATGTTGGAAACATGGGCATCAGATGAGTTGTTAGGACAACAAACAAGTTCTTGGAAGTGCAAAAGTCTCTCGAGGGCACAAGGAAATTTTGTACGGACTTCCTGAGGATATATGGGTCCACTTACTTGAAAATTGAGGCCATCCTCAAGTTGCTAGAGAAAACTTGGGAAAAGGAGCTTGCATTCAAGGAAGATGATCATTGGCTCATGGACATATGGAAGTTGGACTTTGAGAACCGAAAGGAAAGATTGGAGTAGGTACTCTACAAGGTGGATCTAGATATTGACTGGGCCAAGGATGTTAGGGTAGATTGCATTCAATATCAGAAGCTAATGATAGGGTTTGATATGCATGTCGTTTAAATTGATCCGAAAAAGGTAAAGCCACATTTCCATAAGAAGATGGAAGATGAAATGTCGAGTGAGGTCACTACAGATTTCTTGAGTTTTGCTACCTGAGCCCTCACCTAATCTGAGCAATTCAAATACCACACTTCCAAATACAATGAAGACTAGGAAAAGCTCACCAACAGGTCCAAGCAATGGAGTTACCAGGTGTTGCAATCCAAGATCATGGAAGTTGAGAAGCTCCAGCCGCTGATTTTGAAGTTCATGAGTATGTTTCTTTGAAGAAGCAAGAAGGGAACCCTATTATTGATGAAGAATTCCTTACAGAATAGCTGCAGCAAAGGAAATCAACAAAAAGACAAAATGCTACAGTGTTATCACTAGAGGACAAAATAGGGAAAAGGAAAAAATGTATTTTAAAATGTAATATATTTGAGGGTGGGTAGAACCCTAGTTTGTAGTGAATCTTGGCCACACAATGCAAATTAATCTTTTCCATTCGTTCTACTTTTTGAACACTATAAATAGGGGGGTCTCCTCTCATTTTCAAGGAGAGTTGAGTTGTTGTAAAGACATGCTGCAAAATTTTTAATAGAAATACATTGACTTTGGTGGATTTTTGAGTTTCTTTGCATGTTTCATGATTCATCTCCCATAGTTAGATGATTTAGTTAGAATTTATTTTTTGTTCTTCATAGCCTTAGATCGCTTTGATAGGTTTAGTAATGTTGTTCAATGGTTATGAATATTTATGTTGTGTTGATGCCTTTCTTGTCCATACTTTTGTTGTTTACTGATGGTAGATAGTTGTGCAAAGTTAGTCTAGACTTTGAATTGAAAGCTGCCCCAAACTTTTATCTTTGTTCATGCATGTTTATCTTGAATGAATGGTAAAAAAATTGTTGTCCTTAGAAGATAGCACAAATTTCATGATACTGTGAATTTTTTGGTTAAGTGAAATTTTGTTTGAAGGAAGTTGTCCATAGTAGAACCCTCCACGATCACTATTCATAGTTAGTTTCAAATCCAGGAACCTCTTCTCTTCCCTATTCTTTTTTATCCTTTTTTTTAACAAGTGACCTACGTTACGGTTCATTGCACATTATAAAGCCAAATCTTAAGATAAAACATGAGTTCATAATTGTTGTTTGAACCTGTAGCAAATTGCACTTCAACTTCCCATCTTAGGAACTCCATTCCAAGATTCACCTTGCATCCAGCTATGTAAGGCTTCCTTGTGATTACCAGCAAAATCACATCAAACATCAACTGAGGAATTCCACGCAAGTCATGACCTAAAACCCGAGAGACCTTGGGGTGATTTTCAACAACTTATTGTTGGAGATTCCCTTTCAAGAGAGGTAGTGCACCTATGCACTGCCTGTGTTGAGAAAGTGCTAAAACAAACATCAACAGGGTTTTTGGGGTCATTTTTGGTGTATTCACAACACATTCTAGGACTACATGGATATAAAATACTATTATGTACATAAATAAAGAGGATGAAAATCACTATAAATTGAATGAGGATGCTAATGTAAATTCTAATACTTTAAATGATTCCACTAGCAAAGAGATATGGAATAAATAGATAAAATATTGGTGGGCCCTATTTGATAGCACTCTAAGAATATGTTTGATCGATGATGTTAGACTTCAAGATGATTAAATAGTGAATATGGAAAGCTTCAATCTATAAATCCTTCAAATAAAATAATCTCTATTTGTAAAGGAATTTGAGAATTCACGAGGAGAGGTGGGGCCCATAATGAAACTAACACTCAACAAAATAAAGATCTTCATGTCATTTGGTGTAATGATGAATGAATGCTTAGACATAAATATATTAAGTTAGTAGAAGGATGTATAATTATATTCTAGTAAACAAAAAGTATTTTGAAGAGATAATCCCACCAATAAACACTTTTAACCAATGGTATTCCACTAGGAAATAAAATAATTCTATGAAGGAAAAATTAGAAGATATAGTGAATGAAAGTGAAAACATGGATCACACAAACATAAAGGAAGGTAAAAATAAAGAAATCCCATCAAATGAGTGTAACTAAAAATTTAATACATTTATAAATACTTGTGGGGAATCTTGAAAAATCCAAAATTAAAAAAAAACACTAGCTATTAGATATGCAACATGTGATCCATTGCAAATCAAATTCTAGCACAAAGGCTAGGAAAATAGGCAATCTTGATTGGGTCATTAAATTATCTAACTAGGATAACTATGTAAATCAAATTTAAGGTTCAAGTTGATGGCATTCATATATTCATAGAGTTCATTTCTCCTTTCATATTAATATTGTTTTAAATAGGACAAAAGGAAGGACACGAAGGAATTTTATGAGGATTTCATCTTAAGAGCCTTTAATGAATAAATTGGTTATGTATTGATTGAATCCCTCACTTCACATGTATGTGGGGATGCATGGTTTTTGGAGCATCTTTTTACACAACCCTCCATAGAGAGTGCTTTAATAAGTATGAAAATATTGATGATGTAAAGGTCTGCTTGGGATATAAATCTTATCTTAAGGTAAGTATTCATAGTATATTCATGATTATTTTTAAATATGGGAGGACAAATTTCCTTTCTAGTGTTTTATACATTCTAATTTTGGTAAGGAACTTGTTATTGGTAAGAAATTTGAGTTGTGTGGGTGTGAAAGTGGTCTTCAACAAGAAAGGATGCAAGATAGTGCATAAAACCATGGGATTGACTAAGGAAAATCATTTTGAAACTTTTCTTTTTCTTTATATAAGAATCATGAAATGTTGGATCATAAGATTCATACCAACAATACTATGATTTGGTATGATAATATGACCCATGCTAGAGGTGAAGCCCTTAGGAACTTGAAATATAAGAACTTATTAAATGGGATAATTGACTATTTCTTTCATTTTTAAAATTTTGTGAACATTTAATATATGGAAATAATAATTATGTTAATTTTATTTTATGAAAATTGTACAAGGAATGTGTACATGTTCCTAAAGATAATATCCAATTCTAGTTTCAACTAGAAAAACATATCTTAATTGACTATAATGGTGGATTCAAATGCCACAAGTTTTTGAGCCTTGAGATTAGAAATGTACATAGTTAGAATGTGATATTCATGAATATAATCTCCTCTTAATCCTTTACAACATAAATATGAGAAGAATACCTTAATACAACTATATACTAAAATTCCAAGGATTCTACACTTGAGCCTTAACTAGAGGTTTATAATGGACCATATAAAGAGGGTAATTTAGATATTGAGTCATAAGGTGAAAAGGAATAAAAATCTCATATTACAATCATGAGGAGGTCCAATTAGTAGAGAAAAAAACTAAAAAGGTATATCCAACCTAAAAAAAATTATGTGTTATCTTTATCTATTGATGATAGTGAGCCTAAAAGTATGGAGGTAATGAAATTTATAAAAATAAGTTTTGGAATAATGTAATGAACGAGGAGATAGTTGTGTTGGAGAATAATAGTAAATGAAACTTGGTAAATATTCCAAAGGTTAGGAAACATATTAGATGCAAATGGGTTGTCAAGAAAAAAATTAGTTTAGAGGGATGATCAAGCAATACAAGTCAAGGTTAATGGCTAAGATTTATTCCTAAGTAAGGGAATTGATATTGGTGATATATATTATCTTGTTATAAATTTTATGTCCACTAGATTCTTATCATCTATATTTTTTATGTTAGACCTTTAGGTTAAGCAAATGGATACTAAACAAATTTATTACATGGTGATTTGGAGGAAGATATCTACATGTCACAACTATAAAATTTTGAGGTGAAGGACAAGGACACAATTTGCAGGTTAAAAAATCATATTTGGTTTAAAATAATACCATAGGTGTGGTGTTAAAAAAATTATTCATATGTTTTGGAGTTGGAATTTGCTAGAGCTAAGGTACCATTATGTTTACTTAAGAAAATAGATGTCAATTTTATGATTATTCTTTACGTTGATGACATGTTTATTAGTAACAATAATGAAATCATTAAGGTTCTTGCATATTAAATCTCTTTAAAACTTTATATGAATGATTGGGTTAAATCATTTTTTTCATAGGGATGGAGATAATAAAAAAATTGGACCAATTAGAAGTTTGTTAACTCTATTTAGTAGTGTTTTACGATGTAGGACTACAAACTATAAGGTTTTTCCAGTCTTGTGGGAAAAACTTTCATTTAAGATTTTATTCAACACCAAATGAGATAGAGGACATGAGTCCCATCCCCTATATGAGTGTAGGGTATGTGCAGGATCATGATGGGCCAAAACGTGGCAATATGATGGGTATGTGGCTGACGACTTTTTTTATTATCCAAAATTGATGAAACAAAAATGGTTTTTAAAGGAGATTCTCATCTTTCCACCAATATAAATTATTCTTTACTTTGAATATAATAAGTAATTATTATTCATTTTCTATTTAAATTACAACTAAAGTGTTGATTGATAGGCTGATTGAAAAACATCTATAGCTTTCAAACAGTATCACATTTTTTGAATCCAAAACATGTGTCACATCCTATGCTTCACATCCTATAGGATTAAAAAAAATAAAAAAAAAATTTCATGAATTTTTGACCAAGTTAAGGTGGTTAAACATATGAGTTTTTATATTTTCTAAAAGTTGTAATAAAAAATTCATAATTAATTATTTACTTGGAAAAAAATTACAAACAATATGTATCACATCAGAACATGAGTCCTCTACTTATATCTACAATCTTATTAAAAAATATTATCATTTTATTGTGGTTAGGGTGGTCAGACAGACACCTACTTCTCATTTTTTCCCTGAAATTTAAGTACTACTATATTGAAATTTCAAATTTTCACCAAATAGATTTTTTTTCTTTTAAAAAAACCTAGTAGTTTAGAAAATTCTACATATTCTATTCTTACATATTTTTGAAATAATATAGATAACTTATTCAAATTTTTTACGTCAAGTTTCCTAACTCTAATTTTTCTGAATGTTTTGCCACTTAAGGGCCTATTTTTTCCATGATGATCTTGCACATACCCTGTAGTTGGTATTCTAATCTATATTATGGTCTATACCAAATCAGACATTACCCAAGCAATGGGATTATTAAGTAGGTATATGTACATTACCTAAATAATAAGAGTCTTAAGAAATAAAGGAGCATTGGACTATAGTGAGATTCTTTTTTAAGTATCTTCAAGACATATTATATACTTCAATTTTATATTAGGACTCAGACTAAATTTGAATATGATAGTGGACATACAAGGATTCATGGCTTCTACTTAGGAAGGAGATGTAGATAGTATGTCTAGATCTACCAGTGGGTAAGTATTTACCATGTTTAGTGATTTACCTAGTTAAATAAAAAAAATTATGGTTTCTTTTTTGGCTATAGAGATAGAGTACATTAAATTTACCCATGTATATAACTAATCAATTTATCTCTATATATTGTGTTCAAACATTGGGTTGAATTAGGATATAACTTTTATTTAGTTCATAATTAGAGTGTCATCATCTTGGCAAAGAATTGACAAGGGAGCAAACCCGAGACACAGAAATACACTCACCAAATAAGAGAATAATATTTTCTATTAAAATATGGAACTCTTACATGCAGAGGATCACAAATCCTCAAGCTCTGTGATACATGCAAATTACAGACTTACAAAAAATTACCCAGATTCCCCTTTCACAACATGCGAACTTCTTTTCCCAAAAAGTTACTCAAAAATCAGAAACAAGCCCATAAATAGACCCATTTCGGTTTGGAACCAAAAACAACATTCGAGATAAGTGTTTTGGCGGTTTGGTGACAAAATTACAATTTGAAATTCAAGTTTAAATTCACATTCGAAAATTAGCACATTTCTAAAATATGCACCAACTTCCGGCAGCCATAACTTTTAATCTAACCATCGGATCGTTTAGTGCCTCAAACTAAGCTCGAAAGGTTTTTCAGGGAAAAAGGCAGAAACTGGAACTTGAATAACTTTCAAATCATGAATGATCTTGACCTGATTCTTTCACCAGACTATGTATTTTTCCATCCTGAACCTTCCCATAAATTTTTGTCTTCCCACGACTTCAAATTCAAACCTGCTAAAAATAGCAGTTGAGCAGAAAAAATAGAAAAGCAGTTTTGAAAACTGGAAACTCTTATTCGACGAAAAGGGTATCCAAAAATGCAAAAACATCTACAAAAAGAAAACAACAGGAACAAAATTGGAAATCATCTTTTTGGGTGATGCATAATTTCCCTCACACCACTGGATGCTCCTGCATCAGACACCCAGGGTAATTTGAGAAGTGACCCCGTCACGTCTCAGATGGTTGAGGAAAACCCAAACGATCCACCTCTACCTTAGACAACTAGGATGAATCTTCGATAGTCCTTCCTCTCCACTTCACCAAAATATTCTTCATATTGCCTGTTTCTAGTACTCCTTCCCACACGGCTATTCAGGATTTCTTTAATCTGCTCCTTCTCTGAAGTAGGTGCTAGAATGCCACACTATTCTATTATTGGTACTTCCTCCGTACCACCTTCATGATACTCTGTCAAATCTAAAATATTAAACACAGGGAAAATATTGACTCCATCCGGCAACTCTACCTCATATGCATTCCCTGATTCATGCCTCTTCACAATTTTATAGGGACCAAACTTCTTCATCTTCAGTTTGTTATAGGTTCCCACTAGAAACCTTTCTTTCCTCAAGTGGACCATCACTTCATCACCAACCTGGAACTCCTTATACCTCCTCTTTTGATCTGCCTTAGCCTTATACTGCATATTCATCTTTTTAATATGTTCTCTGACATTCTCATGTATATTCTTGATGTGCTCTACAAATTCTTCGGCTTCAGCACTTGTCTTCTTCTCTTGGTCCATCTTTCTTAGTTCTGGAGTGGTCCTGGGACTGCCTCTATACACAATCTGGAATGGTGATCTCCCAGTGCTTCTGTTGACAGAATTGTTGTAAGAAAATTTTTCCTGGGGCAAGATCAAGTCCCATCCCTTGGGTTTATCTCCTACCAAGCATCTCAATAGGTTACCCAGACTTCTATTCACAACCTCAGTCTTCCCATCAGTTTGTGGATGGTGTGCAGAACTGAACTTTAACTCTATTTTCAACTTTTTCGACAAGGTCCTCCAAAAGTATTCCACAAACTTGGTATCACGATCTGAGACTATACTTTTTGGCAGACCATGTAGTCTCACCACTTCCCTGAAGAACAAGTCAGCAATGTGGACTACATCACGGGTCTTCTGGCATGGGATGAAATGTGCCATCTTCGAAATCCTATCAACTACCACAAATACTGAGTCATTCCCTCTCTGTGTCCTTGGCAAACCAAGAACAAAGTCCATACTTATATCCTCCCATGGCCTCTCTGGTACAGGTAAAGGTTGATACAACCCAGTATTCTGGCTCACTCCTTTAGCCATCTGACATACCCTGCAACTCTGCACAAACTTCTTCACATCTTGTGATAATTGAGGCTAATAATAATGCTCACTGATAATGGCAATGGTCTTATCCCGACCAAAATGTCTTGCCATTCCTCCACTATGCTTCTCCTTTATCAGGTTCTCCCTCATGGAACTCCTTGGAATACACAATTGACTTCTCTTAAACAACATGCCATCCTGGATTATGAAATCCAACCACTTCGTCCTATCAACTGTAACAGGCTATTTGCAAGCTTTCCAAGCTTCTGCAAAATCGGGATCTTCAGGATACAATGTCTTGAGTTCATTGAACCCAACCATTTCAATCTGCATCTCTATCAACAATGTCTACCTCCTACTTAAGGCATCTGCAACCCTATTTGACTTGCCACTCCTATGCTTTAAAACAAAAGTGTAACTTTGCAAAAATTGTACCCATTTCATATTCCTCTAATTTAATATTCCCTGACTACTTAGATATTGTAATGCTTGATGATCAGTAAACAAAACAAATTCCTTTGGCAACAGATAATGTCTCCATTTCTTTAATGCTTGAACTATTGCATAAAATTCCTAATCATACACAAAGTACTTTCTCTTTGCATCATTTAACTTTTCACTAGAATAGGCAATGGGCTTACCTTCTTGTCTCATCACTGCTCCAATGGCACAACCACTGGCATCACAATCCATCTGAAACACCTTATTGAAATCTGGGAGGGCTAAAATTGGTTGCTCTGTCACTTTCTTCTTCAACAGATCAAAACTCTTTGCTGCTCCAGTGCTCCACTTGAACTCTTTTCTATCCCCTCTCATTGTTTCAGTTAGGGGTGCACAAATACTATTGAAATTTCTAATGAACTTCCTGTAAAAACTATCCAAACCATGGAAAGATCTCACCTCAGTAGTAATTCTTGGGGTAGGCCATTCTAGAATAGCCTTCACCTTCTCTGGGTCCATCTTCAGACCTTCTGCTTAGAAAACAAACCCCAAGTACACTAACTACTTCACAAAACTACACTTCTTCAAATTAATCAACAATTTCTCTTCTCTTAACTTTTCAAAGACTCTATGAATATGCATCAAATGCTCACCTAGGGACTTACTAAATATTAAAATATCATCTAAGTACACAATGACAAAACTCCCCAGAAACTCTTTCAGTACCTCGTTCATGAGCCATATGAATGTGCTTGGTGCATTGGTTAGCCCAAAAGGCATGACTAACCACTCGTACAGGCCCTCTCTGGTCTTCAAGGCGGTCTTCCATTCATCTCCCTCACGAATCCAAATCTGGTGATATCCGCTCTTCAGATCGATCTTTGTGAAGTACTGTGCTCCACTCAAACAATCCATCAGGTCATCCATCCTTGGCAAGGCAAATCTGTACTTGATTGTTATCTTATTTATGGCTCTAGAGTCTGTACACATCCTCCACTCCCCATCCTTCTTCGGTGCTAGTACTGTAGGTACTACACATGGGCTCAGACTCTGTCGAATCAAACCCTTTCTCAAAAAATCCTGAACTTGTCTGTTCAACTCCTCATTTTCTGCAGGAGTCATTCTATGAGCTACCCTATTTGGCAAACTGGCTCCAGGGATCAAGTCAATCTGATGACTGATCTTCCTCATTGGTGGTAAACCCTTAGGTACGTTATCAAAAATAATCTCCTAAAACTCATCCAATAACCCAGAAACTTCTACTGGTACCTTGTCACTATTTCCCTTATCCATTCTAGGAATCAATGCATAACACATATGCTCATGCTTCATGCCTTCTAAAAATTTCCTTCCATCAACAAAACAAACTCTAGCACTACTGCATACCTTTTCTTCATCCTTCTTCAGGGGTTTCAACTTATGACGGACTCCATCCTTCATCAAGGAATAAGTGTTTGCATGGCCATCATGTACAACTCGCCTATCAAACTGCCACGGCCTCCCCAACAACATGTGACATGCATCCATGGGGATGATATCACAGAGTACCTCATCACGATAGCTTCCGATCTTAAACTTCACCATGCACTGCTCATTGACCAGAACTTTGTGGTCTTTCTGCAACCAAGCAATCTGATATGGATGTGGATGCCTTTCCCTTTTCAGCTTCAACTTCGTAACCATCTCTTCTGACACCAGATTATCAGTGCTCCCACTATCAATAATGACCTCACAACATTTGTCTTCACACTTGCACCTTGTGCGGAACAGATTCTTCCTCTGTTCTGGCTCCTTCTCTTTAGTCACCAGGGCTCTTCTAACCACTAGGACTTCTCCCCTTTCAACATCATTTGAATGCTCGGATTGAGCCTCCTCATCTTCATGCGCAACCCTTCCATGACCTTATGGCCTTCTGTCTATCCTTCCTTGGTGTTGTGGACATTCATAGGCTCGATGCCCTTCTTCACCACAATGGAAACAAGTTCCTCTAAAACCACCTCTTCCAGGTCCTGGCCCAGATCTTCCTCATCCTCTACCTCTTTGATCACCACTATTTTGATCGCGTGGGCGATAGAAGTTATCATTCCTCTGGCTTCGACTGGTACCCACATCTTCATTTTTCCTTTCATCTTCATTTTGGCTTCCAAAAGATCTTCCACTACCCCTTCCGCTTTGACCTCCTTGGCCTTTTTGCTTGCTGTCAAATCTTTTGTTCAGCTTCTCCTCAACTTTTAGAGAAAACTGGTATGCATCCTCAATGGTAGTCATTCTAACCAGGCTTAGCTCCTCTTGAATGCTCGGTCGTAACCCATTATGATAACGGGTTAACTTCTCCTTGTTGGCTTCTGCATGGCCCGTTCTGATGATCATCTTGTGAAAATATTCTGTGTATTCTTTCACAGATCTACTTCCTTGCTTCAACCCTTGCAATTTCTTCAGCAGATCTAACTCGTAGTCTACTGGTATGAACTGCTTCTTCAGTTTCTCCACCATGCGATCCCAACTGTTGATCTTTCCTTTTCCTCTTCGATTTCTCTCCAACTGGACCTCTTTCAAACAAATATTGGCATGGCCCTTCAGCTTCATTTTTGCAAACTTAACCCGATCTGGGTCCTCTACTTCTTCATACTCAAAATATTCTTCTAGCTCGTTGATCCAGTCGATCAACTCTTCTGGGTTCAAACTTCCGGAATAACTGGGGACTTCTATTCTGGGTCTTTTTCCGATCTTTGAAATGACCCTAATCAGCCGCATTTGATCTCGATCAATAGCTTCTTCCTCTTCTACATCTGTATCTTCCACCTCTTCTTCATCCTCGCTTTCTCCTCTCCTTCCCGGGTCTAACCCTCTTCTCATTTGTTCCTGCAATGCTTCGATTTGTCTCTAGAGGGCTCTGAAACCCTCGGTCGCCAATGGATCTCTTCCACCAGAATTTCTGCCACCTCTGCCACCTCTGGCACCACCACGCCTACCAGGAATCACTCTTGGAGACATCTTGAATATTTTGAACCCACAACCATGGTCCTGGTGCAAACTGCCTCACGATCGGTGATCTGTTCACACGCTCAAGAAAACCTACTCTGATACCACCTGATGAGGGAGCAAACCCGAGACACAAAAATACACTCACCAAAATAGAGAATAATATTTTCTATTAAAATATGGAACTCTTACATGCAGAGGATCACAAATCCTTGAGCTCTGTGATACATGCAAATTATAGACTTACAGAAAATTACTCTATGATACATGCAAATTACAAACTTACAGAAAATTACCCAGATTCCCCTTTCACAGTATGCAAACTTCTTTTCCCAAAAAGTTACTCAAAAATCAGAAACAAGCCCATAAATAGACCCATTTTAGTTTGGAACCAAAAACAATATTCGAGATAAGTGTTTTGGTGGTTTGGCGCCAAAATTACAATTTGAAATTCAAGTTTAAATTCACATTCGAAAATTAGCACATTTCTAAAATATGCACCAACTTCCGGTAGCCATAACTTTTAATCCGACCGTTGGATCTTCAATGATAATACCTTTTCGGAAAGCTCTCGAGAAGACAATTTTCCACAAAGTAGGCCTTCAATGGACTACTTTGGCGTTTCTACAAATTTTTAGGCCCATCCGGGATCATTTAGTGCCTCAAACTAAGCTTGGAAGGTTTTTCAGGGCAAAAAGCAGAAACTGAAACTTGAATAACATTCAAATCGTGAATGATCTTGACCTGATTCTTTCACCAGACTGTGTATTTTTCCATCCTGAACCTTCCCATAAATTTTAGTCTTCCCACGACTTCAAATTCAAACCTGCTAAAAATAGCAGTTGAGTAGAAAAAACAGAAAAGCAGTTCTAAAAGTTGGAAACTCTTATTCGATGAAAAGGGTATCCAAAAATGCAAAAACATCTACAAAAAGAAAACAACAGGAACAAAAATGGAAATCATCTTTTTGGGTGATGCAAGATTGCCCTCACACTACTGGATGCTCTTGCATCAAGAATTGTGCATTCCATGTGTAATACCCTTTTGATCAATATATGGTGGAGGAATAGAGGGTTATGATTGAGAAGGAAGATATATTGATCGATGTTACAAATAGATCAACAAATCTCATGAACACATAAATGTTTAGATGGTGCAATCTCATTATAGTAATTAAATATTAGTATTTAGTTCACTGTGTTAGAAACCTTTATGAATCTTGAAATGCATACAATAAGTGGGAGATTTTTAGGACTATGTGTTGTATACCTTGTAATTCTTAATTCCAGTTGTAATTATTAATATTTGTAGAATATTTTAAATAATGTTCCCACAAGGAGAAGGGGTCCCCTCTTGTCATAAATCTTGATATTCCTTCATTGGATCTATTTTTCATGTTTAATTACTCTAATTATAGCTAAAATAATTAATTGAGTTAAATTCTTACATATTTATATAGCTATACATAATTCTATGCAAGAGGGTATAATATATATTTATCTTTCCCAATTAGAGAATTTTTGAGTTACATCTAGACCCTCCTAGGTCACTGAGGTCAAATGGTAAAAAAAGAGTTACATTCTATTGTGGGAGGAGTTACTAATAGAGAGGGATGCATGGTCCATGTTGGACCATTCTAAATATGAATTGACTCATAGTCTTAGGAATCCATTGATGGTTTCCTAGATCACATTAGCCTATAAATTCACCAATTTATATGAATACTATATATTCATTTATGTAGGGTTATGCTACTAGAATTCATCTAGATATAGTGTCAACCTCTATAAAATAAAAAATAATTTAACATCATCTTGTAATCTAATTTAAATATTAATGCATTGGGTGTGCTTTAAATGCTAGATTTTTCCCTTTCAAGGGTTTTCCTAAGGTATATCTTGTGTGTATTATCATTACTATATTTAATTTATTTTAGCTTCATTTACTTGTACAACTTCTCTCTTTGAATTAAATGAGATTATTGAGATTTGTATTTCCTTTCAAAAATATCAAATAGAGTTGTGAAATTTGTATCTATAAAGACTAAATATACCAAATCAATATAGAAGAATAAAAAATATTGATAAAATGATATATTTTATTGAATGACAAATAAAAATAATAAGAATATTAAGAAATATTAGGTTACTTTAATTACATGTGTGTGTGTATATGAATATGCATATATATGTATATATGTATATATACATAGGTATATACATATACACGTCTATATATCTATATATATACATAGATATACACATGTATACATATATATATGTATATATGTATATATACATATATATATGTATATATGTATATATACATATATATATATATACATATATACACACACATATATATCTATATATGTATGTATATATTCATATATACATATATGCATACATATACATATACATATATACACACACATATATATACATATACATGAGAATTTGGTAATTATTCTTTCAAATTATTATATTAGTTATAAATAAGGTCTTGTTAATCAGCTACACCAAAAAATATATAAACCTTAAATTGTAATAATCTCAAGGGTTTTCCTAAGGTATATCTTGTGTGTATTATCATTACTAGATATAGTTAATTTGTTTTAGATCTAACTTACTTGTATAGCTTCTCTTTGAATTAAATGAATTAATGAGATTTATATTTCCTTTCAAAAATATCAAATAGAATTGTGAAATTTATATCTATAAACACTTTATACCAAACTAATACAAAAGAATAAAAAATATTGATAAAATGGTACATTTTATTGAATGACAAATAAAAATTACAAAGTAATAAAAATATTAAGAAATATTAGGTTACTTTAATTATATGAGTGTATGTATATGTATATACATACATATATATACATAGAAATATAGACACATGTATATATCTATATATATCTATATATACATACATACACATATCTATATATGTATGTATATATCTATGTATATATACATAGATATATATACTCATATATACATATATAAATACATATACACATACATATATATACATATATATACATATACATATACATATGAGAATTTAGTAATTATTTTTAAAATTATTATTTTAGTTACAAATAAGGTCTTGTTAATCAACTACACCAAGAAAGATATAAACATTAAATTTTAATAATCAAGGTAGTTAAACATGAGCTCATATTGGCCCGTACCATAAAAGGTTGTAATTCATATATAATTTTAAAGATAATTATTAATGAAAAACTTGAAGAAAATTTCCCTCACATCCTTCATCCAACTATAGAAAAATTATAGTGTTAAAATCTTCTAAAGGTATTTTATTATTGAAATTTGTATTTCTAATGGTAAAAATCAATTGCATATGCATGCCCTTGTCCCTTATGTTATGAGACCACTTCTATTAGAGTATTGTTTATGTTTATGTTTAATAATAGGTTTACAAGTGGTATATTATTGTGAAAATTTTTGCTCTTGAAGTTATTTTAGTTCACCCTTATCATGACTAATCCAAGATTGATCCTTGGATTTTCTATTTTTTATCCTAGATTAATTATGTGGGTATAAAATTGACTCGTCATTTATGCAGTTGTGTATCTGAACCTCAAAATTTTACATTCTAAAATTAAAATAGAATATTTTAAATTTATTCATACTAATCATTATGAGTTGACTTAGTACAAAATTATTTTAATTTGTATTTTATATTGTGAAATTTAAATATATATCTCATTCATTTTGGAATCATTTCACATTCTTAATCCATTCATGCATCATCATAGTATCATAAAAATGGTTTTTAATTACATTATTATATTGCATAATCACCCAAAAAATAATGCATACTTTCCTACTAACTTATGTCTTGGTTCATCATCATGAAATAAATTTTCCTACAGTCTTGACCAAAGAAGAATGAATCATTGCCTAACAATTTCCTAAACAATTTCTCTATACAACATCATAATTCAAACATAGACACAATAAGCTAAGATACATTAATAGTATTTATTAATCCCCTACCAATTCACTTCACTTCCATAGATCAAGGTTTCATTTTATATGATAGATCAATTCCATATATGAGGGTCAAAACAAATGCAAAGTATTGTTAGTTTGTAGACTCTAAATCATTCTCTAGACAAGCCCTATTTTTTAGGACATCTGTGAATCAATTCATGGCATCTTTTATAATATATTCCTCCATCTAAAATCTAGATAGGTATATCATATAATTTACATATTAAGTAAATTTAATTTCAAATTTATTATTCCAATCTTTTCTCTTTATCTTAGGGTCAAATGTTGTTTAATTATTTGTCCAAGTGGATAAGTTTTTTAAGAGGAAAATTTATTCCCTTGTATTTTAATGGTGAACATAACATTCTTTCACATTAGGGCTTACCCTTGTTTCACTAGGGTTTATAAATATAATTTTTTTATTATATATTTTATTGTTTAGATCTCATTAGGTTTTTTTTATCACATTTACCCTATTCTTTATATTTTATACTTTATCTAGTGATTTTTTCTTCACCATTTGATATTTTCTTTACCCCATCCTATGCATCCTTATTTTAGGATCTAGGTTTTTATTCATTGATTTATTACAAAATTTGAATATTTGCTAGTTGTTTATTTTATTTTATATTAGATCTTAGTTTTCTTTTATATCATTGATCCACTAGGGATATTAGTTGAGGATCCCTTAATTTCCCTTAAGATGATTCTTTTTGGATGATAATGATATTCCTAAAAAATTAATTGAGGATATTCATGATTTATTGATAAAAAAATCATTCTTCTTGGAAATGTTTGAAGGAATTAGTGCTAAGGTTACATCTTCTAGTTCTTTGAATGATGTATCTTCTCATTATATCTAAGTCACTTCCTCCTCACATTATTCTCCTACATCCATGATAGATGATGTTCTTATGCATTTTTTCTATCTTGAGATTTATTATTCCACTTCTCCTTCCTCCAATAATGTTACTATTAACTTACTTTCTATGATATTCCTACAACTTTCATGACTACCCATACCTACTCTCCATAACTCATCTTGTACATTTGTGTATCCCATTGGATACCACATTTCATTCTTCCTACCTTTACTATATGTCTATTCTCTATCATTCTCTATATTATTAGCATGTTTACACTCATATTTTATTACTATACCTTAGATGGAATTATTCACTAGATAGGGTGGAGTTTACACTCATATTTTATTACTATACCTTAGATGCAATTATTTACTAGATAGGGTGGAGTGTAAGATCAATATCATATTAAATATTAAACATAATGATGATATGTCAAGAATAAATACAACACTTACATTTGAGATTTCTTCTTATCCCAAGTTACAAATAGTTGTTTTATAGGGCCTAATTTTAAAATGTTGTAAAGATGAGTGAAGTACACATTTGAGATATTTCATTATTGTATGTTTAGACTATGATTTTTAATATAATTATTTTCCACAATATTCCCCCACACTTCAAAATATAATTCTATTGAGTGGGGTTTCTCTCTATCCCATATATCCATTATTTTTCTAAGATATACAAATAATTGCTTAAAATTTTCTTAGTTAATATGATCTTAATGATTACTCTTTTAGAACTTTATGAATGCACCCAAAATATAATGAGCACATGCATTATTATATTGTTAGATTTTAGTCCTTGCATGTGCTAATTTATGCTGCAATCTTCAAGATAATGATTTTAAAATAATTTTTATTATTATATTTTACCTCCTTTTTGAGATAGTGTTTACCTAAGTAGTTTTGTTATTTTTATAGATATGTGTGCTCATGTGAATAAGGTTGAATCAAATTTGATCTCATCCAATTTACTTAAGCTTTGTAAATTATTTCATGGTTATTTGACATCTTATTACCCTTCTAAGTTTTAAAATTTGCATACTTTTTGAAAGTGTGATGATTATAGAGACAAAAAAAAATTATGTGCATCATGTTTCTAGTACTTCCAATGTGCCTTCTTTTAAGTCTCATAATTTTAGGACTTTTACCAAGTTATAAGAGGCCTTATATTGTGCTTAATTTGTTTTGAGATCTAATTTTCTTATTCTTTTAGGTATCCATTTGTTAGATCCAACTATAAGGCTTCTTAAGAACTATAATGATAATGAATTTTTAATACTAATCTATTTCTTAGACATGCTAACAATGTTCATTTACACCATGAAAATGTCATTTTTATGAACATATTGATATAGATTTTTAGGATTATTGTTATATTTCATTCCCAAATATCATGACATACAAATGTTTTTGTAGGTATCTTATACTAGATAGAGATACACCTTCTTTACATAGTTCTCTATTGATTAGATTTTTTAATGAGGAAAGAATTGTTATAACATATAAAATGTGCAAGGTAGTGTGTACCATAAATTTATTAATGGTATTCTCATTGATCTAAAATTTTAATTTAATGTATCACCTCAAATTTCTTTTTTACTATCCATTTTCAAAAGGATATTTATATCACATTTAGGGCTACCTTTGAAAATAACTAATGGTATATGAATTAAAAATTTGGACTACATCATTTTCCTATTAGATTGGGTCTTAAAGAGGTACTACTACACTAACATGTTATTGATTCTTCAAATAGATTCTCTATTTTACTTAGTAAGACATGGATTTAGTAGTTAATTTTAGTTTCTTATATGGAGCATCAACATATTAAGTATATTCATGAGGGAAGAGTTGTAAAGGTTACAATATATCTATATGTCTTACTTGTTTCATTTTATAATATATACTCGTTTTACCTGTTTCATATGAGTAGGAGTTTAAGTTTGGGAGAATAATCCTAAATGAGTACCATTTTTTACAAAATGGATACCCATTCCTATCGGGATTTTTTTTACTCACTCATGACACTTCCACTAAAAGTGGATTCATTATCTTTCTTTTACCCCTAACTAATTTGATTCTAAATTCATAAACTACTTACTTCAATAAAAGAGATACCTTCTAATAATAATTGAAGTAGGATCTTTGCAAGTATTCCAACTATGAGAACTAAAAGAAACATATAATCCTTTATCATCTACAACATAAAATTTATCCTTGACTATATAATCATATATTATAGGTTCAAAATTAATTATGTTTCTTCATCATTTACTTTAAATGGTGGTAGGAATTGATTGGAAAATATTTGTGTCTTGTACATGGAAACCCAACATATGAGATTTTTTTTGTCTATAATCATAACCATGCTACAAAGTTATAGAATTAACAAACCCTTGGTATATAAAAAATAAAAGAATGTGATCAAACCCAATAATTCTAATGAAATGCCTAAATAGTTACTTATGACTTTACCTATTATATATACAACTACAATTATTACCAAATTCCTCCATTTAGCTTCAATTTTGGGTGATTTATATTGTGTATAGATACTATATATTTAATTGCACTTTTCTTCGAGATTCATTTTACACTTTTCATTTTAGAACTATAATTGTTGAGGTGGGTCATCTTTGATTCACCAAGTTCTATCGCTCTTGTCTCCTAAAGATATTTAAGCACCATTGACAAAATAGTAAATCATTTTAAATTGAAAGAGTGTGCATTGATTTTCATTGCAAATTATCAAGAAAGCCTTTTTAATAGAAATTGTGATAACACTTACAAAATAGTCTTAAAAAAAAAAACGTAAATAAGATGACAAACAAATACAAACAAAAAATTACAACCTTGACAAAGCTTAGAACATTTATACACCTATTTTACACATATAAACACAAAATATTACAAAATCAAAACTTTTAACATCAAATTGCTTAAACAAAATACCATAAATATACATAAATATTTTCTAAGCTAACCATTATATAAGGATGGTATATTCCCCCTCCTCGATATAGCATATAGATAAACAACTACCTCCCTTGAGGACGAGGTTGTATGAAAGAACCAAACTACCCAACTTAGTTATCATTCACCTTATTCTCTTCTGTTAAACTATCTGTTAACTTTGGTTTAAAGTAGATGGCAGTTTTATTTCTTCCCTACATACAAACAAATATATACCGTAATCGAGCATTTCCAAACCCAAATATCAAAATACGCAAGAAGAATCCAACATAGACACAGCCATTCATTGATTTTCAGAGGCAGGTTCATGACCCATCGATTTTTTCACCTTATTGAAAAATAGACGGGCCTCTTTTCTCCAAACTGCCATAGCAATCGACTTATTCAATCTATATTCAGCATTAGGTCAGAAGTTGATTGACAGAATGCCCTAAAAGAGGGGTATGATTAGAAGAAGCTTGAAACAATAAATAGAAACGTTCAGCATTTGTTTCATTAATGGGCACGTTCCATAATCTTATTCCCAGGAGTTGTTCTCAAATTATATTATCATCAGTACCCATTTACACATAATTTCTTTAATTTTTAGAGTATCTACTATGATATAATAACTTATAGATTTACTATATTCTAGTGCAATAATAAATCAATGACTATATTTCATTAACCATATTAGGCATGAACGTTACTGATACTGAAGTTATGGAAGGAGATTGAAGAGTACCTTTCACTGGCATATTCGTAGAGCTTCCCACTGTTGGAGAAGATGATGAGAGCCACTTCTGCATCACACAGCACAGAGAGCTCGCAGGCCTTCTTCAACAGCCCATTTTTTCTCTTACAGAATGTAACTTGTCTGTTGGTCTTATTCTCAATCTTTTTCAGCTGAACCTTCCCTCTCCCCATCAAAGTATTCCAGCAGTCCTCTTCAAGCTATGATCAAAACAAAACCCTAATAACATCCATATTTACTAAAACTGATGCCTCCTGCTAACCCTTCATATGCAAGGTTTCTTAATATAGTAAGATCATCGAACAACCTAGATATGAAAAGGGCATGTGTAGCAGACAGATCTCGTAAATCCCTTTTGGTGCAAAGCTTGTATGATCAATGTAGATATGCAATTTGCAGGGAATCTGTTTAGAAGGGATGGATGGATGGAGCATGACTTGAACAGAAAAACCCAAAAAGGTAGAATCTGTATCGTGAAGGAAAGAAGAGATGGAGGAGACATGTTTACCTTGCCCATGTGAAAATTATAATAGAAAATTAGACTCTGCTTTATCTAGTATTATATTATAATTTTAGACATAATTACTTGCTTTTAGGCTAATGTTTGTTGACCTATATGACCTATCTATTTCAAATTTACTTACCTGGTCTATTTGCTTTCGACATAGCCCAATGCAAAGGGAATAATATCCCTTTTACACACATCTAAGCTGATTAAACAAATGCATATAAACAAACATTAATTTAGAAGAGATGGTACATTGGAATACTACCTTAGGAATTAAATGTAAAGAGGTAAGATATTTTTGGAAATATTTATGTTAATGTTATGTAGAGTTTAATTGTTTGGGTATAAAAATAAAATGTTCATAATTTGATGAATATCTTAAGTTTTGTATAATTTAAGAAATGTTAATAGATTGATTTTGAGTCTTTTTAGATTAAAAGTATATGCAATAATTGAATATATAGGATAGAACTATAACTCGCAAGATTAGACTTCTAAAGGGTACTTTATTCTTATATATGATATTCAAATATTTGCAAGGAAAATATCCAAAAGATTCAATTATCTTATATCACTTTCAATTGTGGAATGTTAAATGGTAGGTCCCTAATTTTTATTTCTACCTTTATATCTTGAATTTTGTTACCTTGTACACAATTCATATTAAAATATTGCCTACTTTTATCAAAATATCTAGGTACCCATTTTTATTCCTTGTATATAATCCATATTAAAACACCATCTACTTTTATCAAATATTCTAGGTACCCATTTTCATGACATTTTATATACCCAGATTTATTTGTATCTCTCAAATATTGAAATGAATAATTCATTTCAATCACTATCATATCAACTATAAATGAATCTTCTTAAATGAATTTTGATAGGAAATTATAAAAATAAAATACAACTTCAAATAAAAAATTAAATGATTTTTTGTAGACATTATAAAATAAATATTTGAATGAAAATAAAAGTAAAGAAATGAATTTAAACATTTTTTACTCAATTTTTATCCCTTAGATCCAGCTCCCAACCTCTTCCACTATCTTGCACGTCCAATACCTAAAACTGTTAATACAATGGCTCTCTATCCCTACCACCTTGCCATATATTTATTTATATTTTTCAATAGTAAGTATCTCATTATAAACTAACATGCTATGATATTATCTATCTAATGATATCAAGGATGATGGTAGTTAAACAAATATTTAAAAAAGTTGTTGATCATCTAGATATTTTTTTTTGTACAAAAATATTTCTCAAACGTATAAATGAAGTATATATGTATTTTGATGTTGATGTAGATGTATTATTTTTGTTATAGAAATATTTTTCCAAATTAAAAAAAGAAATTTATAATCTAATATAAATAATCTTATAGAATTTAATAGGGAATAAAAAAATATGTTTTAAAACAAAAATTAAAGTTATATGTATTTACCTTAAGTTAAAGAAGTACCTAAAGGAAATAAATTAATTACATTTAGAAGAGATATTTAGAAATAATTAGGAAATAATAGTGTCAAGAGATAAATAAACAAGGTTGCATTGCTGGGAAGTTCCTACCAAATGTTGGCAGGACTGTTTTGTTATTTGATCTATAGACAAATTAAAAGTAGTAATGGTACAATTGAATTGGGATCAAGCATGAAACCATTTATTTTTAAGCTATTTATTTTCTACAAAGGATACCCTTAAGAAAGGTGTATGGGTATTTATATTTTTCCTATTGAAACATGTGTAAACTATGTTATAGACATGTGTATTTATAGTTTACAAATATTCATGTCATAGAGTTCACAAGTTGTACTAGAAATTTGAACCATCTCATTGAGGAGTGAATTTTTTTTCCTTAATTTTTTTATCATCTTCTAGTAGTTGTGAGTGTTTAACCCATTGTAAATGTATCCTTCGTGAGACCCCATTTCTATGAGGCATACACTACCCCTACCTTGTCAACCCTAATGCAATGGCAAGCTAGTGAGCTCACTAGCTTGTCAATTCTACCACATTTTGCATACATTTCTACGAAAACATTAGTGTCAAATAATTCAAATGCCTTATCCATGCTTCCATTTTGAGCCTATCTTGCAATCATGGCATGCCACATGACCACATTTCTATAGGATGATTGTAAGTATTTTGTATGAAGCCTTGAATGAAATATTTCATTTATTTGTATGGATTCATTTTTTAGGAACTGATATTTAACTCATTACCATGCTACAGGTAAAATTATCCACCATGCCGAGGTAACGAAGAAGGAATAAACAAACAGACTAAGAGTATGAAACTAATAAAGAAAAAAATAGAGAATGGATGAGGGAATATCGTGAGAAGAAGAAATTTGATACGATTGACAAAAACAAGCCAATTGAAGAGGAACCTCAACCATCAAAAAGAGAAAAGGCATTGATGAAAAAAAAGGAATGAATGTGAAAGCATCATGCTAAGACGGATTTGAATATCGTGGTTGGAGACACACCCTCTACTACAAGTGAATATGAAGCCCAACAACATTAAGCACAAGTGAATATGGAGGAACACCATCTACCGCAAGTGAATATGGAAGGACACCATCTACCACAAGTGAATATGAAAGGACACCATCCACCACATCTCAAGTTGAGAGTACATCATCACCTGGATTTGACAAAGAAGGTATGCCATCATCCCTAGGTGTTACCATAATAACGGGTTACACTTTCTGGGACTTCCTGATTTTTGCCTAAAATCACATATTTTTGAAAAATATAATGATTTAATCCTTTAAAGGTTCCATTTAAATGATTTTAATTAAAGAGGGTTTGATAAAACCCCCTTGGATAGAACCCCATTAGTTTTAAACCATGCCTATAATGGAGTCTCCTCTACACCTATCAAAATGCTAATAAAAAGTAACTTTTGATTTACCTTTTGGGTAATCAAATGAATTCATTTAAAATTTATGTTTTGTAAGTATGTAGCCCTTATTATAAGCTTCCCAAAAAGTATAATTTTAAATATATTTCATTTGATTATTAGATTTATTTTTTATTTCTTGTGAATGTAGGATTTTCAATGAACATCAAGTTCTTTGTTTCACACATACAAAAAAATAGGAAAATAGAGAAAAAAAGTTCTAAAAAATACATGTGCACTAGGTATTGATGTCCTTATTCCAACAAAACAAGAATAAGTTAATTCAAATGCATTAAAAAAGTTATGCGGTCTGCAATACACCTTTGTCCAAATTATAATTACTCTGACTTGGAAAATTAATTAAAAAATATATATATGTAACCGAAAATTATGAAATTTTGCAGAGGTGCTCTTCATTGGAAGTGGTATCTTTTTCCCACATTCTGCGAAAATGGAATAGGGTTGTTGACTATTTGGCTAAATGGGCTTTGGAGCACGTGCATGATTGGAAGATTGAGGGGTGGGCACAATTATCCCCTAATTACTATCATGATTTAGAGAGGGTCATTGCTAATGATATGGAGGGATAAGATGTAAGTGGCTATATGGATGGTGGTTCATGTTTAGGATGGTTGTTCTAGTTTTTCTTTGTGGGAGCCTTCAGCTTCCCTGATCCTTATGTACTATTAATTTCTTGATTTCAATAAAGTTTTTACCCCTTTAATTAAAAAAAAAAATGAAAAAATATCCATCCACTAGATATTGGTATGAAAAAATTGTATTTTAAAAATTAGAATTGTATCCTTTCTATAAAAAAAGTTATGTGGTCCAAAGTAAACAACACTTTTTAAAAATGTTGTTTAGTAGAAAAAATATATTATTAAAAATTACATAAAAGGATTCACAATTTATTCTTTTATTTTTTTAAAAAAATATGTATAATTAGAATCTACACATAAAATTTCACAAATCACCAGTTTGATGCATCTTCAAATTCTTAATGGTTTAGCTACTATAGGTGTAAGAAAGTGAAGATCTAGTGAAAAATGTTGATTTCAATGTCAAGTTTGGCCAAAAAGTGTAACCCATTATTGTGGGATCACCCCCCCCCCCCCCATGTCAACCTCAAGGTATGTTGTCTATTCCACCCTTGATCGAAGGTACACAAACTAGCCCAACTCACTTAAATACTAATGAAATTCCTAATGTTGAGATGTATGTACCTAGGAGAACACCACCTAGAATTTTGCATAGAAAGTTGAAGTATTTGATTAATATTGATGAGGATATTTTGCAGCACATGGAAGGTAATATTTCAGCACACACTTGTAGAAGATATGCTAATAAGATTTGGAAATTGTTCTTTGAAAGGCTAAATGAGACCGCAAGATGTCAAATATTTGTTGAAATGATGCGGGGTAAAAAGTATAGAAATATCATGAATATTCTTGGGTTGAGAACATCAAATGCTTCAAGTGAAAACACTATTGTGAAGAATCTAATGGATGCTTATGAGAGTGTGGGTAAGACCTCATGCTCAAAGGATAGTAATGTCACCCGATGTGTCATTACATCAACTTTGGTAAGTAATCAAATGAGGAGATCTCATCTCATTAGAAAGATGAGTGAATAATTGAGAATTAATAGAAAAACTTTATCAAGAGTTGTTCAAAGGTGGAAAAGAATTGAGGGTACCAATTCAAATAAATTATGGGAATTCTCAAGGAGACTCCCACGAAAAGATAAACTAGTTGTTGAAACATTGAGAACACTAATTGAAGACTATTGGAAGAATAACACAAGGCCATCTCCAAATCAAAGGGATGTGGTACTTGAAGGAGAATTGGTAGTCGAAACCGTGAGCCACATCCAAAGCATTTTTTTGATACGACTCAAACCTAATTTTTTGGTAAATTTCAACAAACTTATCCTCAAATTCAAAATTTTCAAAGATATTTTGAAATGCTTAAATCTTTTTATGTCAAGATAAATCACACACGCAAGTTACTTGTTGTAGACTACATATTGAATTCTCTAACCATTATGATGTTTATCATTCTATATGTTTAGATTTGCATACTAGTGATGTTTTGTAGGATTGTGGCATAAAAGCCCCACCAACATCTTCAAGAGAGTTCTTATCAAAAAAATTATGTCAAATAGAGGATGGCCAAATGTAAGATAGGGGGACCACCACGTGCAAGGCCCCAGATCACAGAGGGCCAAGATGCAGAAGGCTGCCCTAACTAACCTCAACTTAGCATGATGTTTAGGATATGAGGATGAGAATGATGAGGACTACAAATTCCTACAACCACTCTACAATCCCGAGATTCGAAATGGGGCGAGTCGAGCTAATTTTTGAGCTCAACACTATATCCCGGAACTGTGCTCTTGTCCTTGGATAGAGATCTATATGGGATACAATGTTGAGCTTGAAAACTAGCTTGCCTAGCCCCATTTTGAATCTTGGGATTGCAAAGTGGTTGCAGAAATTTGTAGTCCTCATCATTCTCATCCTCATATCCTAAACATCCTGCTAAGTTGAGGTAAGTTAGGGAAGCCTTCTACATCTTGTCCAGGCCATGACCTGGGACCTTGCATGTGGTGTTCCCCCTATCCTACATTTTGGTGAACCTGACACGAACCATTTTGGTTCCATTTTGCAATATTGACTGTTCCTTTCCTTGTACTCTAGGAGTGTTGTAGGTGTGAGTGTTGTGAGGTTGTCCCCTAAGGGGTGAAAACTCACTCCTATATACCAAATATTCTACAAGAAACTATGCTTGGATGGTTCATGCCAGTGTTGTGGTGGCTTGCAATGTATGTAGTATGTCAACATGTGGAAAACACACATAAGGTGGGAAAGCAACTAGTAGAGTTCGAGGAAGTATAAAACAATGGCACATGTTACAAAAAATGGTAATCAAGCAAAAAGGTGTGATTTGGTTATTCAGAAGATTCCAGTGTATCAGTTTATGTCTATGTTTCATGATAATATAGTGTTTGAGTATGCAAGGCATGCCCATAGAGCTCAATGGTTGGACATGAAATTCAAGTTATGAAAGGAAACCTTTCCAGTTGGTAGCATAGTTTCAGTGGTCGACTTTGTAAAGAACTACACTCTACAGCCACAACATGAGGTGTAGTCACAATATTACAACTCTGGAACATAGGTTTTGATATTTATGCACATAGCATTCATTCATGTAGTTGATAGTATAGAGGACCAAAGGAAGGTATTGATGGAGTATCACTTTTATATTAGTGATGATCGTACACATTCTCTAAAGTTCATGCAAGGTTGCTTCCAGTTGTTCTACAATGATTTGGCTCAGAGGGGCATAGCATACAGTCAGCATATAATATGGTCAGATAACTGTGCAACAAAGTTCAAGAACTCACACATGTTCTACTTGTTGAGTGCTAGGATGCATTTCATTATAGGTGTTTAGTATATGTGGAACTTTTGTGAGGCCAGACATGGAAAGGAGGAGCATGATGGTGCAAGAGCATGTGTGAAAAGAACATTAGCATGAGAAGAGTTAAAGTATAAAGACAATGCAAAGTTGACAAATGCAAAATAAATCATCGAGTGGTGTAATGCTTCGATGGGTCCAAGTAATGAAGGTATGTCTTTAGTTTGTAGATTTTTTGGTTAATGGATGATACTAACATTACACCATATGAGGATTGTTGTATAGGGTAAACCCACAAAAGTGGTTTACAATTCGAATGAGGAAGGAAAACTAACAAAAAATGACTCCATGCCAAAAAAAATCATTCTTGGGGTTCGAACGAACTCATTGGTCTGCACGAACCAAAAGAGGGTCCGCATGAACCTAGGTTCGAGCGAACCAATTAAATGCATCCCGCCAAAAAAATCACATGAAAAACCCTTTTTGAAATGGGGTTCGAATGAACCCTAGTTCACTCGAACCCCTAGGGGTCCACTCGAAACTTCCCTGGTTTGAGTGAACCCCCCTTTTCCTTGATCCTTGCTCTCTGCCACCAAAAAAATCAGAAAATTTTCCCTTCGAAGCTTGGATTGAGGATGAAAATGGAGGAGACTTCATGAACCCAACTGGAATCAGGTAGTCCTCGGAACAAGCTATCCAATGACTATAATTTTAATATGTTTTGGTTTTATTATCTATTTGTTTTTTTAGTTTTATTAAACATAGGGTTTTCACCGAAAATGAAGCTCTATGTTCTGCACATGTGGAAAAATAGAAGATTATCAAAAAAAAAATTGAAAAATATGGGTGCACCAGATATTGAATTCTTTGATCCAACAAAAAAATAAACTGAATTTCGATACATACAAAAAAAGTTACGCATTATACGGTCGTGCTATGTCTAAATTGTAATTGGTTTGACTTCGAAACTTGATCAAAGAAAAAATATTTAATAAAAAACTATCTAACCAAGTGGAAGCACTAGATATCAAAGTTAAAAATCTAAATTCAAAAGAATTAGAATTTTCTCCTTCATGAAAAAAAGTTATGCATTATACGGTGAGCGCCACTTTTTAAAAATGATGTTTTCTGAAAAAAAACTAGTTTTCGAGGGAGATGGAAAAAGAAGTGCAATATGATTCCAAAAATTTTGAAAAAAATATATTTAGAATCTATAGACAAAATTTCACGAAACTCTAGTTTGCATCATCTTCAAATTCCTCACGGTTTAGCCACTATAGGTGCCTGAAAGTGAAGATTTAGTTTTAAAAAAATATTTCACTGTTCAGTTTGGCCAAAAATTGTAAACCACTATTGTGGGACCACCTTACACTAATAGGATCGAGTGAGATACAATCTTTCCTTAGCTCAAATGCAAGTTCATGGAGTATCAATACACGAAAGATTGCATTTTTTTTTTCTTCATGTACAATGCAAGCATGGGATGATTGTGAGTCAAAGGAGTGGGTTGAGAAATGGTCATTAAGTTATCTTAGCCCACTTCACATGTATCACCCTCTAACGGCATTGGAACTAACACAGATGGATTCATTGGTTGACTTTGACCACACATCAGATCTAGTTCAACTAGGTAATATATCTAATTGCATAGTTTTTGAAATTCCTATTGTTATCTTACTTTGTAGTGTATTTGTAATGCTAACTAATTTCATCTAATTTGTTGCACATATCAATGCAAGGCATATTTATGCAGTTATTGCAGATGAAGACAATGAAGAGGGAATGAACTATTACTTGTGTCGTTATGTTGAGGCCAAAAAGAAATTGGAGGCCCTAGTTATAGATGGAGAAAATATTGAATACCCTATAGGATTAGTTGTTGTTACCAAAACATGGCTTAGAAGGTACCCACATAAGAGTGTTAAATATTGGTTGTTTCAGGACTTTGACACGCATCGGAAGATTCTTTATTGCTCAAACCTTGTTGTGGCATCCAATGTTCATTTGACCAAATATGGGGGTAGACCTTTGAACAATACCTTGTAAGAGGTGTGTGAGTCTGGCCATGAGGAAATACTTGACACAATAAAGAGTAGAGCAGACTCGGATGGTTCGTTTGATTAATTTATAAGTATGCGCATTGGTTCTTATTAATTTATATTTGTATGCACATTAATTTGTATGATGCCAATGCTATGATGCAAATGCTATCATATAATGTTTATATCATGTATGTAGGTGATTGAAGAAGTTATCAAACTTGAAAATGTAGCACACTTTATGTTTAGAAATGTGGCAAAGGATACAAAGTTCAATGGTATTTTATTTTTTTCAAAATATGCAAAAAAATTCAATGTAGGATATTCTCTATAGATTAGTAAACTAAGTGGAAGATTAAATTGTGTTGTTTTTATAATAGGTTACAAGTTTCCATAAGGTTGCAAAGTAATATTTTGGTTACATTCTATTCATGAGAGGTTGCTGTGTGCAATAGGTATCTTGGAACTCCCAATGAAGATGTATGTCTAGGAGTGACTAAGCTGAGAGACTGGCATGCCTATACTCAATGGAAGCATCAAGATTTAAGCCATGTTGTTCCCTAATTGGAACCAAATGGTGTGGATATGTTGTATGTAAGTTCCTTCCATCTATTTTCATTTCATTTCCATTTTGGATGCTCTTTCTTTTTCTTCTTTTACTTTGCCTATTTGTAAGTAACCTACTAAAAATTGATTGGTGTCCCCTTGCAGAAAATGCTAATTTATGAGCCATCAAAGATAATCTCAACCAAAATATCAATGTAACATCCTTATTTTGATCATCTTGACAAATCTCAATTATGATTTTGAGCCATTATAAAGGTGTGTGTGAAGCTTAGCAAGGGAATTCCAAGTTATTTATTTGAAGTTAACCTCATCATGAGCACCTATCATGTAGACATTATAAGAGCATCTTGAATTTCAATTTATTCTATTCATGAGAGGTTGTTGTGTGCAATAGGTATCTTGGAACTCCCAATGAAGATGTATGGCCAGGAGTGACTAAGTTGAGAGACTAGCATGCCTATCCTTAATGGAAGCATCAAGATTTAAGCCTTGTTGTTCCCGACTTAGAACCAAATGGTGCAAATTTTTTGTTTGTAAGTGCCTTCCATCTATTTTCATTTCATTTCCATTTTGGATGCTCTTTCTTTTTCTTCTTTTACTTTTCCTATTTGTAGGTAAACTACTAAAAATTGATTGGTGTCTCCTTGCAGAAAATGCTGATTTATGATCCATCCAAGAGAATCTCAGCCAAAAAAGCAAGGAAACATCCTTATTTTGATGATCTTGACAAATCTCAATTCTAATTTTAAGCCATTATAAAAGAGCACGTGAAGCATAGCGAGGGAATTTCAAGTTATTCATTTGAAGTTAACCTCATCATGAGCACCTATGATGTAGACATTATAAGAGAATATTGAATGTATGAGTGACATTGTAAAAGATCTATGAGAATGAAGTACCTAAGGCATCCTTGAATCGTATTTTTGGTTATTATGAGAGAATATTATAAGCTAAGTTTGTGTGCTTGAAAATGGGGCACATTGATTCAATATTTGCTTTAAGTGGGGTGTTGGAATTCATATAGTTTGATATTTTTTTCTCATGATTTTGTATTACCACTTGATAGTTTTGAGAAAGCATTGTGCCTACAAGTATAAGCACTAGGGTTTCAGAATGGTGTATGAAGCATATTAGACAATTGTAGCACAAACACAAGAATTAGGACTGCCAAATAAATCTCATTTTATTGTAAATATCATATTATTAATATAGTGAGTGTAATAACCATTAATGATTACCAAACATTTTTTTTCTTCTTTTATTCTCTCCCTATTATAACTAGCAACAATTGACTAACTTATTATAAAAACTTCATTTATTAAAACAAATCAACCTAATGATTATATATCAATATTAATATAGCATACCATCTATTCACATAAAAAAATTTAATGGTATTTACTCAAATTTTGAAATTTATTGTTTCCCTCAAACATTTGTAATTCATGAAATGTAATCCCTTAACAATCCAAATTGCAAAAGGGCATCAATCTTTGGTGGTCTATTACCCAGATACCCTGTTAGTTACAGGCATTCCTTTTGAGGCATCAGGATCATGTAGGGAACCTCTACAATAACCTCTCTCATTTTTTGTTATCTCAAAGTCATTTTTCTATGGTATCCAATTTTGACTTGATGGAAAAAGTGTCAATTGCAAGCAGTGTAAAGTTACAAAGTGGTGCAACTTTCATTCTACAACTCATGTGACCAAACGGACTATTCCAACGTGTTCGGATGGGTACATTTACACTAGGAATGGTCCTCTTTCACACCCAAACATGTTGAATCACTCTGAGCTACGTTCAACCGGCTCGATCCCTTAAGGGTCCAAAGTGTAAAATGGTTGCAATATTTGACGATCTATTACTCAGAAACTGTGATGCTTAAAAACTCTTCATCTGAGCCTACAGGATCGTGTTGAGATCTTCTACAATAACCTCTCTCTACTTTTTTATCTCGGAGTCATTTTCCTGTGGTGTCTAGTTTTCACTTGATGGAAAAAGTGTCAAAAGCAAGTAGTGTAAAGTTGCAAAGTGGTGCAACTTTCATTCTACAACTTGTGTGACCAAATAGCCTATTCCAATGCATCTAGATGGGTATGTTTAAGCTAGGAATGGCCCTCTTTCATGCCCAAACACGTTGAATCCCTCTGAGCTACGTTCAATTGACTCAATCCCTTAAGGGTCCAAAGTGCAAAAGGGAAACAATCTTTGATGGGATACTAATCAGAAACCATTACACTTATGAACTCTATGTCTGAGCCTATGAGATCGCGTTGGGCCCCTCTACAATAACCTCTCTCGGTTTTTGTTTTCTCAAAGTCATTTTTCTGTGGTGTCCAATTTTCACTTGATGGAAAAAGTAACAAATGCAAGCAGTTTAAAGTTGCAAAGTGGTGAAAATTTTGTTTTGCAACTCATGTGACCAAAAAGACTATTCCAACACATCTAGATGGGTACATTTACACTATTAATGGTCCTCTTTCGCACCCAATCATGTTGAATCACTCCAAGCTTCGTTCAACCAACTCGATCCTTTAAAGGTCCAAAGTGCAAAAGGGAAACAATCTTTGACAGGATACTACTTGAAAACTCTGATGTTTACAAACTCTCTATATGAACCTACAAGATCATGCTGGGCCCCTCTACTATAACCTATCTCAATTTTTGTTATCTCGGAGTCATTTTCCCGTGGTGTCCAGTTTTCACTTGATGGAAAAAGTGTCAAATGCAAGCAGTGTAAAGTTGCAAAGTGGTACAACTTTGGTTTGGCAACTCATGTGACCAAATGAACTATTCCAACATGTTCAGATGGGTGCGTTTACACTAGGAATGGTCCTCTTTTGCACCCAAACATGTCGAATCACTTTGAGCTATGTTCAACCAACTTGATCCCTTAAGGGCCCAAAGTGCAAAATGGCTACAATTTTTGACGGGCTATTACTCAAAAATTGTGATTCTCATGAACTCTTCATTTAATCCTATGGGATCACATTGGGCCCCTATACAATAACCTATCACATATTTTTTTATCTCAGATTCATTTTCCCATGGTGCCCAGTTTTCACTTGATGGAAAAAGTGTCAAATACAAGCAGTGTAAAGTTGCAAAGTGGTGCAACTTGCATTCTACAACTCGTGTGACCAAACGAACTATTCCAACACATCCGTATGGGTACATTTATGCTAGGAATGGTCCTCTTTCACACTAAGACATGCCAAATCACTCTAAGCTATGTTCAACTGGCTCGATCCCTTAAGGGTCCAAAGTGCAAAATGGTTGCAATCTTTGATGGGCTATTACTCAAAAATTGTGATGCTTACAAACTTTCCATTTGAACCTACATCATTGTGTTGGGCCCCTCTAACCTTTCTTGGTTTTTTTTATTTCAGAGTTGTTTTCCCGTGGTTCTTGGTTTTCACTTGATGGAAAATTGTCAAATACAAGCAGTGTAAATTTACAAAATGGTATAACTTTCGTTTTGCAACTTGTGTGACCAAATAGACTATTCCAACACATTCAAATGGGTATATTTACAATAGAAATGGTCCTCTTTCACACCCAAACACGTTGAATCACTCTGAGCTACGTTCAACCGGCTTGATTCTTTAAGGGTCCAAAGTGCAAAATGGTTGCAATCTATAACACTTACAAAATCTTTGTTTAAGCCTATGGGATTGCATTGGGCTCCTCTACAATAAACCCTCTCGTGTTTTGTTATCTCAAAGTTGTTTTCCTATGGTGTCTAGTTTTCACTTGATGGAAAAAGTGTCAAATGCAAGCAGTGTAATGTTGCAAAGTGGTGCAACTTTCATTCTGCAACTTGTGTGACCAAACGAATTGTTCCAATGCATCTTGATAGGTATGTTTATGCTAGCCATGGTCCTCTTTTGCACCCAAACACACCGAATCACTCCAAGCTACATTCAACTGACTCAATCCCTTATGATGGCATGCAAAACAATTGAAAAAAAAAAGCATTCACATGACAGTTGAGAAGTTTGAGTTTTCCACACCAAAAGCATATGATCATCCCCAATTCTAGCAAGTGCAAGATGTTTTTTAAGTATCCTCCTTTCCCTTAAAAAAATATACAACCAATTGTAAATGCGTACAATGGTGGAACTTGGAAACATTTTATTTTTCCTCAATTAACAACTTAGGTTGTGAATCATTTTTTCATTTTCATTTGAAATGATTTTCTATGCTTGAAAATTGGAGTCTAAGAGAAACAAGTGATGGTCTCATGTACATTTTTTATTTTATGTGATAAATAAAGTTTTCACCCAAATCCATTTCTTATTTGTAGTATAAATTATAAAGCTTTCTCCCAAGTCCATTTCCTATACAGGAAATGATATTGCAAAAAGTTGACATATACATCTTTCGACGTGTTTATATGGTGATGGATCAAGAACATAACAATTCATTCTGTACTGTGAGGATTATGCTGTGAAAATGTTTAAAGACTATTCAAAATAAATGTTTGTATGATAATGTGTTAAGAAGTTAACTACTCATCATCTACTATGAATATTATGTTTTGCAAGTGTTGTGAAGATTATGTATCCTTTGCTTAATTGAGTTGTTCCAATCAAAATATTAAATATACTATAATCCTTTTATGAAACATCTCATGGAATACCAGTTGAAAATGTGCTTTTTTTCTTTTAGATAAAGCATTTGATAGAACTCTTTGAATTAAATTGAATTGAGGTATGTAAGAACAAGGGAGAATTAGGAAATACATTGCTCAACGATCTTAAATTAGCCTTCTTACCAAATTTGAAAAAGCATGATAAGCCCATGGTTTAAAATTTTGTAGTCATCAAATTGGGTACTAATTCTATATTATATAGATCATAATTCTTCTAAGTTATCTTTAAGATATTTTAAGTTTGGCAATGGTTTCACCAATTTGTGAAGGGTGAATTGTTCTTTATTCAATTATTCCTAAGTGGGTTCATCTTCCTTATCTCCCATTGCAATTTTGGGTGGATTATTTCTTTCAAAGTATTGGTAATGCTTTGCCTATTTTTTAGTTGGCAGTTGTCATTCTAGAAGGCTCATCTCTTGATATATATATTATACTCATTCTTAATTAATTATCAAGTTAATAATCAGTGCATTTATTTACAGTTAATTTTTTCTTTTCAATTTGTGCAATTTTATAATTTGTAACTCTACTAGTATTCCTAGAAATATTGAAGTTGTTTTAAAGCATCAACTAATAAAGTTGTTTAGCATCAATCAATAAATATTCAAGACAAACCATTAAGGACAACCATGATCAATGCTACGAATAACCAATTAATAAGTATACACGTGAATAAGCCAAGCATACATGTGAATAAGGGAAGCACAAGTACTCAAATACACGTAAGCCTTGAAGTATACACATGAATACATAGTATACACAAATTAATACAAAGTATATGCACGAATACAAGGTATAGCATGAAAACACATAAGTCACAAAGTATACATTAAAATACACGTAAGTCACAAAGTATACACATAATTTGTAAAGTATACACTTGAATACACGTAACTTATATCTATTGAACCGCGGATTTATAATGCAAATATGGACACCATTGATAAAAAAATATTTGTATTAACCAAATAGCCATGTAGGTATACATCAATATATGGTGATATAAGTGTAAAATTATACAAAATAGCCATATAGGCTTATGAAAATGCCATATAGGCATACAACAAAGGGCTCTGGAATCAAAATTCATTGCTCTCCATTCCCTAGAAACAAATTCTTTCCCTTTGCTTGTTGATCGGATGGCGATAAATCTGTCACTCATTTGTTCTAAGTTCGAGGAGTGCTCCTGATGCTCCTCCTAGGGTTTAGTTTCTAGTCAAGTTGTATCTGTTACAATAACAAGTAAAGACATTAATATATAGAAATCACATTATAAAAAATGGTATATTTAACAAAATAATCACTTACCGCCACTAGATGATCACTCTCCTCAAGGGAAAGGTTCGTGTGCCCATGCTGAGGCATGCTAAAGCCCTGTAGAAACCATCGAAAGAGAAATTAAAATACGAATCAATAATGGTTTGATTTTTCACTAACTAACAACTATAACAATGAATATAAATTGAAAGTTAGTGATCTTCCTCATACCTCTGTGAGGGGCATCAAGGAATCTATAGCAGACAAAACACCAAGCTACATTTCCCTATGAACATCTGGAGGTTATCCGCTTCCAACATCCAAAAATAAAGCAACAAATTATTCAATCACGAAAACCACAATAGTGATGCACGTCATGGCTTATAATGTATGAGATAATGAACAAAAAAAATTGAGTACTTATTAAGCTATATATTTCTAACTATCATGCTTACTATTTTCCCTATCCATAGCTTGTTCGAAAGCACCTATTTTTAGGATTTTCTCCATAGCAGCAAGGCAGTGAACTGTTTGATAAAATGCTTTGGTAGACATGTACAATAATAGTGATAGCATAGAGAAGGTAGTGAACTATTTGAAAAAATACCTCAAAGAAATGGGATCTAATAGTGATGGAATGCCACCACAAATAAATGCTCTATGGCATTCCATCACTCATTAGGACCACATTTCTCATGGAGTTAAACCACCTACCACCTTGACTATGATATTGCTTTACTATTATTCTTTGATAGATTTTTTCCAAGCATCCATAGTTTGTTGAATCACCTATTTTAGGCTTTTAGCCATAGCAGCAAGGAAGTTGGGAGTAGTTTGATAAAATGTTTCTGGTAGAAAATGTATGCAAAATTTGGTAGCATAGAAAAAAGTGCGGATGTTTGAGGGAAGTCAAAGAATAGAGTCTCATGGTGATGTGGAATGACATTCCATCACCATAAGACCACATTGGAGATTTTTCAAACTACCACTCCTCGGAACGTTGCCGTCGTCATTGCTCGAGAGTACTTTCTCCCAGCGTCCCATAGTCAGTTTCTGCCACCCTTTTAGGCTTTTAGACATACGCAAAGGAAATTCAAGTAGTTTTGATAAAATGATTCGGTAGACATGTACAAACGGTAGCATGAAAAAGATCTGCGATATTTTAAAATACTCGAAGAAGGAAATCTTCATGGTGATGGAATGGAATTCACCCACCATGAGACCAATATTTCTCAAGGGTCCTTCAAACCACTCAACTTCCTTGTCTGCCAGTTTTTACCGATTATGTTTTGATAGATTTTTCCAAGCATCCGTAGTTTTATCGGAAAGCACCTAATTTCAGTTTCTTTATCCATAGTAGCAAGGAAGTGAGTAGATTGATTAAATGTTTTGTAGACGCAGGCGAAAACGGCAAAAATAGTGCGGTGAGCTTTTATTTGTGGCTCTTTCAGGAATAGGTCTCATGGTGATGGAATGGCATTCCATCACCATGAGAATTACTTTTGGTGATTTTTTTTCAAACCACTTCAACGCCTTGTCTATATTATTTTATTATTATAAAAGCTTTTGATAGATTTTTTCCCAAGCATCCATAGTTTGTTGAAAAGTAACCTTTTTATTTTAGCCATAGCAACAAGGAAGTTCAAGTAGTTTGATAAAATGCTTTGGTAGACATGTATGGAAAATGTGGTAGCATAGAAAAGGTGGTGAGTTGTTTGAAAAAATACCTCAAAGAAATGTGGTCTAATGGTGATGGAATGGAATTCCATCACCATGAGACCATATTTCTTCGAGGCATTTTTGAAAACTACTCACTACCTTTTCTATGCTATATCTTACTATTATTCTTTGATAGATTTTTTTTCCAAGAACCCATAGTTTGTTGGAAAGCACCTTTTTTTAGGCTTTTTTCCATAGAAGCAAGGAAGTGAACTGTTTGATAAAATGCTTTGGTAGACATGTATGGAAAATGTGGTAGCATAGAAAAGGCGATGAGCTATTTGAAAAAATGCCTCAAAGAAATTGGGTCTCATGGTGATGGACATTTATTTGAGGCTTTTTTTTCAATCAACTCATTGCCTTGTCTATGCTATTGCTTACTATTATTCTTTCATATATTTCTTCCAAGCATCCATAGCATAGACAAGGAAATGAATTGTCTGAAAAGATGCCTCAATAAAAAGTGGTCTTGTGGAATGCCATGTCAAGAAAATGCAATTGGCAGTTGCTCCTAGTTATTACTTATGCTATGTGATGTAATTGCATCACCACTTATGTTGACTTTCTAAACAACTATATTGTAGTTGAAATTTTTCCATCTATCAACATCTAGTTATTAGTTATGGAATGTGAAGTAATGCTTTGAGTTTGAAAGATGTGCAATGCAATGTAATCAATGATATGAATATAAGCTACACAAATCTATCAAGTACAATTCATTAGTTAATTTTTTTATTCTATTACCTATGTGAAGGTTTGTCTAACTCCACTAGCACTGGGAGGTGTTCCCACGAAACTTCCAATATTAGCCTATCCAACATCCAAAATAAAATATTAGAATACCATTCATATAAAAATTCTATTAACATGTAATAAATTTATAATTGTTTACTAGTTACATACCTCAACAGTAGAGGCAGTGGAGGAATAAGTAGGTGTAGGGATGGTGTATCTAGTATCAACACTGTGACCCTAAAATTTAATTAAAATCATAAAACTAAATTAGTTAATCTTGCATTTCAAAATTAAAATTTAATAAATTAAATTCAATGAACATGCTAACATTTACCTGAGTATTGATTCTATACACCTCATTCAAAATTTTAGCTACCCTCGCCATCTCCATAGCTATAGACATATCCTATGTAGTAGCCTCCTGAGTGTCGGTGGGGTCATATGAACAAGTCGCCCTGCAAGCATGACACAAATGGGATGGAAGCCTAACGCTCGAAAAATCCCCTCGATGGCATTATAGTATAGGACTTGCATGCTAGATGACACTCTAGGTCAAAGAGTTCATAGCCTAAAAAGTGTCTACCTCAGCACTCTCCTTCGCAATGGAAGGGATAACAATGTGCTCATGATTCGGCCTAGCGAGAGCTCATCTTGCTTTCCACCTAGGATCTTGTCGTGTACCAATTCTATCTTGATCCAACCCCCCACCTCTCCCCTAGAAGTCCCTCATATCAAAATAATTTGAGATTTTGTTCAAGATGAACTCACAGTATAGTTTCCTCAGAAAATATTATGGGACTTCGTAATTGTTGCATGGTGGATAATCAAAAACCATGTACCACCTATCCCAAAAAAAGTTCCTAATCCCTTGGTGGTGGCACCAATGGATAGGAAACCTCTTCACATTGAGGTCAATATTTTGATTTGTGCATGGGTTAGTGAATAATGAGCACAAATCTAATTTTGTAATCTTTTCATCTTTTACTTCTTTATATGATAATTTATCTTGGAAAAAATTCCTAGCTGCCTGCCTCCTATCTTGCCAACCACTTAATTGTTTGTTGATTGCATCTACATGTTTTAACATTTCTTTAAGTGAATTTGCAAGTGTCCTTTTTTCCATGGTTGAACCTATTAGATCATTCAACCTCGTGATTAACTCCTCAATTTTTTTTTTATTGTTTTCAATTACCCCCATTAAATTTTGTTAAGTGCTAAGAGGATGTTGAGGGATTGGTGGAGGAGATTGTTGTTATGGTTGTTGAACTTGAGGTTTTTGTTCATGTTCTTGTTGCTCTAGTTGTTGAGGATTTTCAGGAGGGTTTTCAAGAGGGTTTCCAGGATCATTATCATTTCCTACAAATTCAACAAATGAATATAAAAAATAACCTAAAACTAACAAATTCACAACAAAAAACAAACAATCCTTACCTCTTCGACCTCCCCATCGATGTGGCAGCATCCTGACAACAAAATAACAACAAATTAATGAAAAAAATGCAATATTATTTCCTCCCAGAATGTGAGTGCACAAGAGAAGAGTTTTTGGCCGCAAGCAGTAGAAAAAACAGTCAACAAAAAAATGAGTTCGATTTGTTTTTTGTTTTGTTTTAATAACTTATAACGCGCTCGTGCTATAACGCGAGCACAGAATAGGCTTAATGTGGCCGAGCCTTAGGCTCAGTCACACCAAGCCATAATGTGAGCATGTTATAATGCACTCACGTTATAGCATATTAGAATTTTTTTTTAAATTTGGCCACAATTTGGCCCCCCATCTTTTTGCACCCGCCCAGAGCAAACCAAGTTTTCTTGTTTTATGAGCAATACTTCCAACTATTTGATGTAATGCCTATGTGGATTTTAAAGAGGGATTAAAGTGTTTTTTGAAGGGTGTTGTAGCCTTTTTTATTCCATCAATGGTATCAGAGGTGGTTGTTCCTGAGTGTGCAAGCAGAAGCGCCAATGTGAGGCAGTTTTCACCAAGACCTGCAGATAGAGAGTGAAGCAGTTGCAAAGAGAGTGTGGAAAAGTGTTTGACACAATTTCTTGGAAGCTAGGAGAATTTTTTTGATGAAGAAATAATTTCTAGAGCCACAAATAGAGAATCAAGGGCCCATCCAGAGGAGTAATTTATTCCAAACAAGGTGTAAAGTGATTGGGAAATGTTGCAAATTCATTGTGGACAGCGGTAGCACAAATAATATTGTATCCAAAGAGATGGTAGACAAGCTAAAATTGAAAATAATCAAGCATCCTAGCCCATACTACATTTCTTGGTTGCAAGGAGATTTCCAGATATGGGTAAGTGAGCAATGTGTGGTTGATTTACAAATTCATAGATATAAGGATGTGATTGTATGTGATATAGTACCTATGGATATATGCCATGTTTTTTTGGGTAGATCATGGTTGTATGGTCGAAGAGCCCTACATGATTGTAGGAAGAATACATATAACATTATAAAGGATTGGGAAAAAGTTTTGAATCCTTTGTAGGATAGGCAAGAGGAAGTGGCAAAAGAAGTTGTAGCAAATAATAAAGATAGAAAGGAAAATAAAATCGGAATGGTTGAATCTTATTGTTCTTTTGGTACTTTTATGTTTGCAAGTGAAACTTTGTGTGCAAGGAAGAAGGATGAAAAGGAAAATGTGAAAATAATTGTTCAAAAGGATAAAGAGGGAAAAGAGGAGGAAAGTGCAATAATGATTAAGGATGATGAGTGTCCTTTGGAGGACTTGAAAGTAATGGAAAATGAAAGTGTGGCTAAGAGTGAAGGTGAAGAAGATATGGCAGCAGGCAGTGGTGAATAAAGTTTTGAAGAGAAATAGGTAATGCATAATATGTTTCATTTTTATGATGAAGATGAGAGTGGATCTTGTGTAGATGAAAATATTTCAACGGTAGAAAAGGAATGGAAAGTGTTGACAGAAGGTGGAGTGAAGATTGGAGCAAAAGGTAATAAGGTGAAATCAGATTTTGATGAATGCTTTGATGAGGTTGAGAATGAAATTGCAGTAAGTAATGAGAAGGTAAAACCTTTTCTTTTTAATTATTTTCATGATTGATTGGATGATTTAGTGAATTCAAATGAAATGGTTCAATTAGAGATTGTCAGTGAAGTGCGGAAGGCAGAGTATTTGTATGGTGTCGCAGAGTTTGGTGTAGGTACATTTTGGTGGAGATGGTTGGTCAATGGTGGGTCAAAACCCACAAGAGAAGAGAGGAAAATGTGTGGAATTAGGAGGAAGATGGTAAATGGTGGATACAATTCCATGAGAGGAGAGAAGAATGAAATTCAAGGTTGTTGGAGGAGGATGGTGAATGTTTCGGCAAGATGTTGGAAGAGGAGGAAGAAGAGATTATCAGAAGTACCAAGATTAGTGATGGAGTTTGTTGTAGATTGCTTGCAATCTGAAAGGGTGGTACTACCACTCAACTCCATTTTGTGAATCCATAATCATAAAAATTTTATTGTCATGGGTGTCTGATGCAGGAGCATTCATGGTTGATAGGTTATCCTACATCAACCAAAAGGAATTTCAATTTCAATTTGCATTTAAATTTTGGTGAGGTTGTGAGATGAATTTTAATTTCATGTGAGGGATGTTGAATTTCATTTTATCTTGGTCAATTTCATGTTTATTCAAGCTCATTTTGAAATGGTCAAAATTGGCATAGTGCAAATAATACAAATTTGCAATTTTAATGCAATTTGAATTCAAAAATGCCAAGAAAAGCATGATAGGAATTGGGATATGAAATAAAGGTGTTTTAAAATAATTATTTAGAGTCCCTAAAGAATAGGAATTGTAGAGGCACTGGGTGCCTAGGTCTACTTTTTCTAGGATTTTCTTTTTCAGGAGCTAGTGGAGGAGCGGTCAAATGTAACTCCCAACTTTTGTGGAATGGAGAAATAAATTGGATTTAATTTTTTGACATTATTTTATGTTTTTTGTGTAGGTACATGATAGGGGTCATTCCAATTTTGGGAACGGGGAATTTGAAGGAAATGAAATGAAATTTCATTCCGTTGGGGAGTTATGAAGGCATTTTTCTTCTTGTAGCTTTCAATTTTTGGGAGAAGAAGTTAAAAGGGAGTTGGAGAGAGGTTGTAGCATCCCATGGAAGATGATTTTTGTTGTATATTGCATGTGTGAGGAGTTATTTGCAGCAGCAAATATATTGGAAGTTCATGGTTAGAACTTGTTGAGTGTTGTGAGTGTTTGTTGCAGGTTGCATAACTGAAGATAGTGAGACATAAGTCTACTTGTAGAAGGGAGAAAATACATGATTTTAGTCTCATTTTTTGGGGGTTTGAAATGTTGTTTATTGGAGGTTTGGAGTGATTGATAATAGCAAATAGAGTGACAAGTCTTTCAGTGAGAAGTTATAAGAGTTGTAGGTGGAATAGAGGTGTTGGAGAGTGCATAGATTTGTGGGAGCTCACTTAGTTTGAGCATGAGAATATTTTTCAATGTATTTCATTGTCTTATGTGATATTTGTATGGGGTTTTATTGTTGTTTATCAGTCCTCTGTGACTGAAAAATAAGTTGTAATAAGATTTTTCTTTGAAGCATAGCAATGGTTGCAAGTTGCAAACCAAGATTGTGTTGGATTGTTTGCAATTTCTATGTTGTTTGAAGAATCAATTGTGAGAGGGTTTTAAGAGGGTTATTGCAGGTATTAAATGGACATATGTTGCTTTCCACCAGTATTTTTTTGACTGAAAATGTTTTGTAATCCTTTGTTTTTACGTTGTAATATCAAGTTTGCAAGTGCAAACCAAGTTTTCTTGTTTTATGAGCAATACTTCCAACTGTTTGATGTAATGCCTATGTGGATTTTAAAGAGGGATTGAAGTGGTTTTTGAAGGGCGTTGTATCCTTTCTTATTTCATCAAAATAACATAGCTTAGTGGGATATGAACATATAATAAAGGGGACAAACATAACGTGAGCAATTTAGGTTATAGATTGTCTTAGTCGAAGTTTTATGTTGAGTGTTTGTTCTGTTAAACATGTTTTATATATTTCAATTAATTTTTTTCTCTTGAAATTTACTATAGCTAAGATCCAAAACTACTTAAAGAGCTTTTTAGAGTGCAAGTATTTATTTTTTCATACAAATATTACTTAACATTTAGTTTAAAGTATAAGATTTTAAAATTGATGATAACAAATATATACTTCATCTATTTTAATATTAAATTTATATTTTAGATGTTGATTTATGTAATTATTCAATTTATATTTCTTACTATTAAAATGTATAACAAAAATACTATGCTATGTTTGGATATATTGTTAATTTTTAACTTTAGTGATAACAAATTTAAATCATTACATTCTTTAATTTTATGCTCTAAGAAAAGTCTAGTATTACATTTTTAGCATAAGTTTAGGTAAAATTAGAGTCAAAATTTTAGAAATTAAAATTTAAGTGAAAATAAATATTAAAAGATAAAATAATAAAAATGTTTTAATGTTAAAAAAAATAAAAATATTTCCTTAATTTCAAAAATTTGAAAAGAAAATCTTTTCACTCTTAATTTTTAATTTTGTAAATATCTATTGATTTATTATACAAGATTTAAAATTCATAAATTTTAAAAATGAACAAAATTATTTATTTTAAAAATTTACTTAAATTCTTCATATTTTAATTTTTGAATAAATATTAATTTATAAATATTTAAGAAACATACTTAATGCTAAATATTTAGCAAGATAATGTTTGAATGCATTTTTAAAAGTTAATAAAATTGCATATTTTTTATGAGTTAAACAAAAGTACAACTTGACATAGATAGGAATATTTGACATTCAAAGAATAATTAGAAACATTCAAAATGATGAATCACTCAAAACTCATCCCCTTTCTATTTGTCAATTTCTAAATATTTCAACTTCCATATTATTTTAATTTATGAACAATAACATGCATGATCACTTTTATAAAGCATAAATAATTAAGAATGATTATAATAAAATAAAATAAATTTTAAAACTATTTATTCATAGAATGGCATTCTCAAAGGTTGAAGAAGATTCAAAGTGGAGATATTTGTTTTAAATCAAAACTTTACCATTTAATGCATATTAATCTACTTATTATTGTTAAATTATATTATTAAAAAACAAATTATTTATTATAAGTATCTATCATATACCTTGTAAAAATAAATAAAAAAGGAATTGTTGATGCCTAAAATTGTAAGGAAAACAACCTTATGGGAAACTCAGTTACTGAGGGGACCAATTGCACTAAACTAAGTAACCTCCAGGTTTTTTAAAGAAGTCGGCTCCTTCTGTATTTGGGGGGGTTTGGAATGGGAAAAGGAAGCAGATATATAAAATAAAGTTTAATCTAAGGTGATGCACCAATAATTAAGTATGGGCACGGTAAATATTCCTTTCATATGAGATTTAAGGGCCCATTCAACAATCTACATGTCCAAAAATAACAGAAAGTAAAGACGAAAAACCTAAGAAGTTTATCAAATAACATAACACAACTTCCATACACATTTACTGAACAACGAGTCCAAGACATGATCTAAATCAGCAAATTTATATTAAAATTATAGAAGTCTTGCAGATAAACTACTAAATACAAGAAACAACACAATATAATGTCTTCTCCATTAACTAAGAAACAGAGAGGCCGAACAATATGGCATAGTGTGTAAGTCTTAATACAATAATCAAAGAACAATACAAAAGGCCTACAGTCTTTTCACTTCTTTATGTGATTTTTGAACCCTTTTTCCAAGAGTCGAAGTAGTATATATAGATGATCATTCCACCGTCTGAGAGCTAGCAACAGAAAAGATTCCAAGGCACAAGCAATGATTCCTATCGCAATGATTCCCTGACGTCGTTGCAATAGAAAATATTCCAAAACATAGAATGCAGTCGCCTTCAAACAAGATTCGACCCTCTACAAATAATGATTGTTGTCCTAGTGTGGAAGTAGAAAAATTCCCATGAAGACATGTGTTGCACACCCATAGAGTTGGTTAGGATACGTGGCACAACGGCAGGGCTTCATATTCATTCTTGCCTTCCTTGCGATCAAATTCCCTATGGAGAAGACACATGGAGAAGTCTTCATTTCAAGCACTGACTGTGGGGTTCGCCAAAAGGTTTCCCATGGATTGATGCAATGTGGCACAAGAGTGGAGCTCAGAGGAAGAGCAAAGGAGGGAGTGCTCTCAAAGGCCTGCATTGTTGACATGTGGAAAACGGATAGGGCTCGAAAGAGAAGCAAGGGAAGAAAATATTCCAAAGAGCACACTGTAGAAACGTGGAGCAAGTGAGCAAAGGCGCTTCAAAAAGGGGTCGAAGAGTTTCAAACACATGAGGCGAGGGTTGGGGTCGATGTAAAATAAACCATGACCACCTATAAGGAGCTTAAGGGTTTTAATCTATAACTTTTGGTGACTATCAGGGGCATTTTTTCTGTGGAATGGGAACTCAAAATTTCTAGTGTGAAGACTAGGGCCTCATCCATTGGGTAATGATCAGAGCTTTGAAAGTGCAGTCTGCAGAGGCAACCAGTCGGTCTTAGATGGCATCGATAGGGTGGACAGATTCTCTTGCACCTCTTGCAGATCTATTATTTCTTTGAAGGACAACTCCATGGAGATCCCGGTCTCTGACTCGAGTTGAAATAGAAGTCTCTATATCTAATGGGTGGCACCTTCTATGTCCTCAGTAGTGGGGGTTGACTAAAATTCTAAAAAGTAGATAAATCCCACTGCTTTTTTTTTATCCTTACTATGATATATTCTGCCATGACCATCAAGAAAAGGGGAATGCAAGCCCATTTGAGTCAAATGGTAGAATTGCATCCACATTTTTTTCATAGTCCAGATCAGTGTTTTTGAGTGATTGCTAGCCTAGAGGATGGCCGCATGACAACAAATGAATTCCCTCACCTTCCTGGTAGCTCACCTCTGTTCTTCAATCCTTCTGCTCATCAATTTTGTATTTTCCACTGTGTACAATTTTTCCAACAACTTCTCTCCTTGGGAACCTTTTCTACAATGAACTGTGGAACCTACTCCATCGTTCCACACACTTCCCTATTTAAACCTACTGCCTCCGCCATGAATTGGAATACCATTTGAAGAGTCAAACAAAGAGACCTGAATTTCTCCTAGTAGGAGATATATAACTGCTATTCCAATAGAAGGAGATCTGACTGAGGAGGAGGGGGTTGGGGAGGATTCTTCAAAAGAACAATTTTCATCTCCTTCGACCCGACATCCTGCATCAGCTCTTCAATTCTCCTATCCACAATGAAGATTCATTCCTGTAGATTCCTTAACTTGACAAGCAAATTTTCCTCATCCTAGCCTTAGGTAGTGGATTCTTTCTCCAAGGAGAGATTTACCTCTTGGATGTCCTTCTCAAGCTGAGCTTGTCGGTCCTAGAACTCCTTGTCTTTTTGCTACATTTCCTACTCCAATTGAGCTCGTTGATCTTGAAGCTCTTCATTCTTCTGCTGCATTTATCCCTCTACCTAAGCCAACTAGTCTTTTAATTCCTATTTTTTCTATTGCAGTCCGACAACCAGGTTGGTATCTAGGGATTAGAACTTTGCAAGTTCTGCTAGGAGTTTGGAACTTTCTACCTACACTTGTTGAGATATTCGTGCAATTTCAGCATCCTTGGCCTTCTCCTTTTTTAGTAGGAATTCCATCCTTTCTTTAATGTTCTTGAGATCCTCTTCCTTTTTCTTCAGTTGGTGACTATGCTTTAGAAATTTGGCAGTCACCACTTGCTCAGTTTCCTCTATCAACTCAACTTTGTATAGTGGTTGGGTTGTGCGCAGATCAATCCCTACAACATGGATCATATAATCCTAAGGTTGCATCTCCCCTTGCGGTTTTATGGTGTTCGGATTCATGGTTGAAAAATGCAATGAGCCCTGAAATTCATTGAAAAGGGTCTGCATGCATGGTTCGGAAGGTTTCGCTACATCCTTTTATTTTCTCTTATGGGCCCTGATAGCCTGTGCTGCTTTAGTTTTGTCACTTTGCCCCATAAATTTTTTTGGTGATTTAATTAATTCACCAGTTAAGGGGGCATCGAGAGGAAGAGAAAAAGGGAATGAGAGAGTTGTGGTTCTGGATGATGGCTTCTTTCATAGAGAGACCATTAATGGGGAGAATGGGGGAATGATAGGCCAAGGTCCATTTTGGGAAGAGGTTGAGAGACTCATAGGAAGTTGTAGTGGTAGTGCAGATGTAGAGGATACCATTTGTTGGGAAAGATAAGTCAGAGCTGATGCAATGGCAACAAAAGGGGTAGCAATGGTGGGTTCGAACTGGGCTCCGACTAAAGTTGGAATAGACTGTGGGGGAGTAAAAGCTACAAGTTTGATTTGGGAGAATTGAGAGAAACCTCCCATGGGGGTGGAAGCACAAAAGGGAAGGTTGACACTTGAAGTAATGGGAGGTGCAGAGGTAGCAGGGGTAACCAAAGACTGTGAAATGAGAAGAGAGGGAGAGAAAGATACCTAAGGTGCAGAGGACTCTTATCCTTGGCTCATTGCAAGTTCTTGTGATCCTTCTCTGGAAGTTGCATCCGTGTGCGACCTCTTATTGGGTGGATAATTGTCCACCTCTATGATCTTTGGAGGTTGTTGGGCTACTTTGGGTATCTTCATAGCCCATGTACATGGTTTTGATGCCTCCAACTGTGATGCAATCACTTGTGCACTTAGTGGAGCTTTGCTAAGTTGTTTTGCCGCTTTACAAGTTCTCTATGCTTGGGCCTTTTCACCTCTTTTCTCTTCACTATCGCCCTTGCTTCCTATGGATCTATATCCTCATCATCACTTGCATTAGTATCTTCATGCCTTCTATTCCATAGATCATCAATTCTTTTGTCCTCGTTTGTCTCTTGGAATAGGGCATCAAGGAATTTGGTCTCCTGACGATAAATCTAGAATTGTGCAATATTTTCTTCACTCCACTACCATTGGTTGACCAATTGATTACAAAGGGTGGCCCTCATTTTAAGCTTGTCATTGGGTTTCTCTAAAGGGAAATAGAAAGAGAGCCATGGCAGAATCCTATCATCAGTAGGAACATAGGCCAGGTCCACAAATAGATCATCTCGGTCCCCAGATTGCGGATTTCGTCGAGCTTCCCAGTAAGGCCAGGAGTTGTGAGTCACTTTAATGTTTAGCTCCACTATGTCATTATCGAGATTATAACCTATTTTTCATAAATTAATACCAGCCCAATATGAGCCAACTTCGCCTCTAGTAGACTATGTGTTTGCTTCATTAACATTATCACCATTCCAAAGCTCAAAGGGCATTTGAAAAAACCCTTCTTATTTTTTCCTCCAAAAAATTTGAGGTCAATAATATCAAGTTGCCAAAACACCTCAAGGTCTAACACCCTATCTGTGATGCATACTGAGATCCGAAATGGTTCCTTGGTAAAACCATTCAGCCTTACAAAAGTAAAATCCTCCCCAAGGAACCAGTCGCCAGGAGGAGTAAAATTTTGCATCCATTTGGTTTGTTTGGTGAAAAGCTAATAACCCTCACCATCCTTACTAAAATCCTTCAAAATCAGAGCCAAGAAATGCTCAGAAAATGCATAGTAATCATAAGTTGCAGAAAGGATGGGAGTCCATACAGAAACCAACCTTCTTACTCCTTTTTCATCAAGCATATCCAAATTCATACGGTTTCCAAAGAAGTTAGGGTTCTTGTGTAAAAACATGTGAGCAAGGAGAGAAGAAAATCTAAACCTATGTTGTGTGTTGTATTCCTTAAATTGGTTCAGCATCTCCTGGAAAATGACTTCTACAAAGTCATACTAGAATAAAGAATGTTGTTTTCTCAACTGAAAACCCAGACACATTTGAAACTCTAGAACATCCCTGTCACTATCCATGTCGCAAACAAAATCCATCATAGAGAAGGAATCCTACAAGTCTGAGTTGAAATCATTGTGTGCAACTAGAAACTATGGTGGCTTTGGTGCATCTTCCCTGGGCCTTTTTGTTTCTTGGTTATATAAGTCCAAGGAAAATTTTCTAATCCTCTAGAAATATTCCCCACCTTCTACAGCACTGAATGTCTCCATTCTTTTTGTTCTGGAGCCCTTTCTGGTAGGGATGCATAGCATATTCCTAATATCATCCATGTTGATCACCACCCTCAATTTTTGACCTTCAACGGTGCCAGTATCTAGGTTGAAATGTTGAGTGCACTCGTGCACCAATTCTGAGCAATGATGCACAAAAGGAACCATATACTATGGAAGACCATAAAACCATTGCTTGTACACCAGGGACTCCTGGTTACTGGTCTTTTACATCCTCTCATAGGCTACTTCCCTAAGACTCTTAGGGTTGGTACTAACGATAGGGTCATGAATATTATCTCATTCTTCTGCTATCAGGGTCTGGTTCCTGTGAACCTTCTTGTCTATGACCTACATGTGAGGCCACTTTGGCTTCTCTAGTATCCCAAGCAAAGAGTAAGAGATGTCACCAAAAATATTGGCCATTGGCGTTTCTAAAATGGCATCCAATAAGCTTTGAACCACCTCACTTTGTGCTTCCTTTTGAGGATTATGGGCTATTCCAGGAATCTATAGATTTTCTGAACACTCACTTTCCTGCAACTCAATTGGGTTCTTTAGCAAACTGTGCACTCAAAGCCCTTCACAATGAACAACGTACTCAAAAAATCTCCACAGTGTTGTTTTTCTACATGCAACACTTAGCCTTTCCTTATTCAGGAGTTGGAAACAATAGTTGTTTCAAGCAATAAATTTGGCACGTACCGTTGACTCTTTTGTGCATGCAAAATGAATTCCCACTCTTTTCGAAAAGACTATTAATAGTTCATAATGATAATTAGTCATAATGAGCTATGATACCATTCCTTGGGAAATTGAGCCACAAACTGAAGGCTTATGAGACCATTTTCATGCTCCTCAATTAATAACTTGAAAAGAATGATTAAACAAGCAGGTGCAATAATTGTTGGAAAATGTGCCTCAAGCTTACTGACATGAAACTCCTGAAAGAGAAAAATCGGTGAGACCTTTTGAATGTCTTACCGACTAGTAGTTGTGTTCTAAACTTCTGAAAAGATTAAAGTCACTGAGACTTTGGTTCTATCTTGCCGATGGGAGTCACCGAAAAGACATGGCTATCATTGTGAATGTTCTAACTCTTTCCGTCCGAGAAGACCTCCTATCAATGGGTTGATTCTTGGTTGTTGAAGAAACTGTGGCCGATGAACATATCGGAGTAATATGAACTGTCGGGTATGCCTTCGGTGTGATCTCCTGTCAATGACTGTGATCTCACCGACAAGTTTTCTTTTGGTATGATATCTCACCGATATTGTTGGTCTCGCTGAAAAATAGGTGCATTTAGTATGAACTCTTAGCGATAAGGTTTCTCTCATCGACAGGCAGGTGCTTTCAGTGAGAACTCTTGCCGATGGTTTTTCTCTCGGTGACAGGTATGATTTTGGTGTGAACTCTTACCGATAGCACTTGTCTCAACGACAGCTCTACACGATTGACATTGGTGAGAACTCTTGTCGATAGCGTTGGTCTCTCCGACTGTTCTGTGTTTGGTATGATCTCTCGCCGATAGCGATGGTCTTGCCGATAGAGCTACATGAGTTGAACATTGGTGTGAAGTCTTAGCGACAGCGATGGTCTTGCCGATGGTTCTATAGTGGATATCGATGTGATGTCTTAGCGATAGAGTGAATCTAGGCAACAGGTTTGAACTTGATATGACTCTTGCCGATGGTGGTGACTCTTGCCGATAAGGACAGTCAGGCATTTTGGCATCGGGGAGACACAGTCTAGTGTCTCACCGACATGCGATTTTGTTTGAATGCTTTGATCGAACGACTATCTGACGTGGTTTGTTTTGAGCCAATGAGCGAAGCAGAAGGAGAACCATTGGCAGTTGGACTATTGTGACCGTTCTTGTGAGGGATATGAACAGACTGTGAGAGAATGGATTACTCTTATGGCAATGGCGGATGACGATGAACAATGTGAGATAACAAAGTGTTGCTTGATTGAACATGAATTGATCTGAGTGAATTCAATGGATGTTTCAGAGAGCATTTCTGTATAAGGTTGATCAGTGAATGAGGCTGATGTAATAATTGACATCAGAAAGTGAAGTTGATCTGTGTATGTAATTTTCTTTACTGTAATACAAAAAGGCTTTTCTTGGTGTGGTGGATTTTTCTCCCGTAAGAGTTTTCCCACGTAAATCTTGTGTCCAATCGTGTATGTGTTCATTTCTCTTTTCTGTTATTCTTTTCTTGTGTATCTTAATGAACTGTAATTGAAAAATTTAAAGTCATATTTGCATTCTTCCCTGAGGTTTTGACATTAGGAGAGTTTGGTCTGCACCTAAGCTTTCCTTACAAGTGGTATCAGAGCCTGGCCAGTTGTGTTATCCTTGTGGGTACGTTGGGTTTTTTGTGTCAATTCTGTTCAGTGGAAGTCTTGTAGAAGTCTGGTAATTCGAATTATAGATTAAGATGGCAAGCACGTCAGGAAATATTGAAATTGAGAAATTCAATGGCAATAATTTTGAGTTGTGGAAACTCAAAATGGAAGATATGTTGGTTGATCATGATCTTTGGCTTGTTGTGTCTGGAACAAAGCCTATAGGCATGAAGGAAGAGGATTGGGACCTCGCAGATCAAAAATCAAAGGGGCTGATAAGGCTCTATTTAGCAGACTCTATTATTGTAAATGTTCATGAAGAAAAGACTGCATCTTCTATGTGGAAAAGAATAGGAGCTATTTATCAGGGCAAGTCCTTGGTGAATAAGTTGTTCTTGAGAAAGAAGTTGTACTCTTTGAAAATGTAGGAAGGATTCTATGTTGCTGATCATTTGAATGCTTTCAACATGCTAATTTCTCAGTTAGCATCTGTGGGTGTGAATATTGATGAAGAAGATCATTGTATGCTATTTTTATGTTCTTTGCCAGATTCTTGGGATCACTTGGTGATGGCTATTGGGAGTACGACATCCACTTTTAAGATGGAAGATGTTGTTGCTTCTTTGTTATCAGAAAAGATGAGAATAAAATCTTCTGAGATGGCGAAGGAGGCTCTTGCTGTTAGAGGTAGATCGAAAAGAAAAGGAAAGAAGTCCAAATCCAAATTAGAGGGAGATCAAAGTCTCCTAGTAAGTAGTCCAAGGTAAAGTGTTGGAATTGTGGGCAACCTAGTCATGTCCGAAAAGGATTGCAAAGAGGGAGAAAAGA
>VDFB02000003.1:301313038-301444072 GCA_007258455.2 Sequoia sempervirens
GCACGTTCCATAATTCGATTCCCAGGAGTTGTTCTCAAATTGTATTTAGAGTATCTACTATGATTTAATAACTTCTAGATTTACTATATTCTAGTGCAATAATAAATCAATGACTATATTTCATTAACCATATTAAGCATGAACGTTACTGATACTGAAGTTATGTAAGGAGATTGAAGAGTACCTTTCACTGGCATATTCGTAGAGCTTCCCAGTGTTGGAGAAGATGATGAGAGCCACTTCTGCATCACACAGCACAGAGTGCTCGCAGGCCTTCTTCAATAACCCATTTTTTCTCTTACAGAATGTAACTTGTCTGTTGGTCTTATTCTCAATCTTTTTCAGCTGAACCTTCCCTCTCCCCATCAATGTTTTCCAGCAGTCCTCTTCAAGCTATGATCAAAACAAAACCCTAATGACATCCATATTTACTAAAACTGATGCCTCCTGCTAACCCTTCATATGCAAGGTTTCTTAATATAGTAAGATCATCAAACGACCTAGATATGAAAAGGGCATGTGTAGCAGACAGATCTCGTGAATCCCTTTTCGTGCAAAGCTTGTATGATCAATGTAGATATGCAATTTAGAAGGGATAGCTGGATGGAGCATGAGTTGAACAGAAAAACCCAAAAAGGTAGAATCTGTATCGTGAAGGAAAGAAGAGATGGAGGAGACATTTTTACCTTGCCCATGTGAAAATTGTAATAGAAAATTAGACTCTGCTTTATCTAGTATTATATTATAATTTTAGACATAATTACTTGCTTTTAGGCTAATGTTTGTTGACCTATATGACCTATCTATTTCAAATTTACTTACCTGGTCTATTTGCTTTCGACATAGCCCAATGCAAGGGAATAATATCCCTTTTACACACATCTAAGCTGATTAAACAAATGCATATAAATAAACATTAATTTAGAAGAGATGGTACATTGGAATACTACCTTAGGAATTAAATGTAAAGAGGTAAGATATTTTTGGAAATATTTATGTTAATGTTATGTAGAGTTTAATTGTTTGGGTATAAAAATAAAATGTTCATAATTTGATGAATATCTTAAGTTTTGTATAATTTAAGAAATGTTAATAGATTGATTTTGAATCTTTTTAGATTAAAAGTATATGTAATAATTGAATATGTAGGATAGAACTATAACTCACAAGATTAGACTTCTAAAGGGTACTTTATTCTTATATATGATATTCAAATATTTGCAAGGACAATATTCAAAAGATTCAATTATCTTATATCACTTTCAATTGTGGAATGTTAAATGGTAGGTCCCTAATTTTTATTTCTACCTTTATATCTTGAATTTTGTTACCTTATACACAATTCATATTAAAATATTGCCTACTTTTATCAAAATATCTAGGTACCCATTTTCATGACATTTTATATACCCATATTTATTTGTATCTCTCAAATATTGAAATGAATAATTCATTTCAATCACTATCATATCAACTATAAATGAATCTTCTTAAATGAATTTTGATGGGAAATTATAAAAATAAAATACAACTTCAAATAAAAAATTAAATGATTTTTTGTAGACATTATAAAATAAATATTTGAATGAAAATAAAAGTAAAGAAATGAATTTAAACATTTTTTACTCAATTTTTATCCCTTAGATCCAACTCCCAACCTCTTCCACTATCTTACATGTCCAATACCTAAAACTGTTAATACAATGGCTCTCTATCCCTACCACCTTGCCATATATTTATTTATATTTTTCAATAGTAAGTATCTCATTATAAACTAACATGCTATGATATTATCTATCTAATTATATCAAGGATGATGGTAGTTAAACAAATATTTAAAAAAGTTGTTGATCATCTAGATTTTTTTTTTTGTACAAAAATATTTCTCAAACATATAAATGAAGTATATATGTATTTTGATTTTGATGTAGATGTATTATTTTTGTTATAGAAATATTTTTCCAAATTAAAAAAAGAAATTTATAATCTAATATAAATAATATTATAGAATTTAATAGGGAATAAAAAAATATGTTTTAAAATAAAAATTAAAGTTATATGTATTTACCTTAAGTTAAAGAAGTACCTAAAGGAAACACATTAATTACATTTAGAAGAGGTGTTTAGAAATAATTAGGAAATAATAGTGTCAAGAGATAAATAAACAAGGTTGCATTGCTGCAAAGTTCCTGCCAAATGCTGGCAGGACAGTTTTGTTATTTGATCTATAGAAAAATTAAAAGTAGTAATGGTACAATTGAATTGGGATCAAGCATGAAACCATTTATTTTTAAGCTATTTATTTTCTACAAAGGATACCCTTAAGAAAGGTGTATGGGTATTTATTATTTTCCTATTGAAACATGTGTAAACTATGTTATAGACATGTGTATTTATAGTTTACAAATATTCATGTCATAGAGTTCACAAGTTGTACTAGAAATTTGAACCATTTCATTGAGGAGTGAAAGTTTTTTCCCTAATTTTTTTATCATCTTCTAGTAGTTGTGAGTGTTTAACCCATTGTAAATGTATCCTTCATGAGACCCCATTTCTATGAGGCATACACTACCCCTACCTTGTCAACCCTACTACATTGGCAAGCTAGTGAGCTCACTAGCTTGTCAATTCTACCACATTTTGCATACATTTCTATGAAAACATTATTGTCAAACAATTCAAATGCCTTGTCCATGCTTCCATTTTGAGCCTATCTTGCAATCATGGCATGCCACATGACCACATTTCTATAGGATGATTGTAAGTATTTTGTATGAAGCCTTGAATGACATATATTTCATTTATTTGTATGGATTCATTTTTTAGGAGCTAATATTTGTCTCATTACCATGCTACAGGTAAAATTATCCGCCATGCCGAGGTAATGAAGAAGGAATAAATAAAAAGATGAAGAGTGTGAAACTAATAAAGAAAAAAATAGAGAATGGATGAGGGAATATCTTGAGAAGAAGAAATTGGACACGATTGACAAAAACAAGCCAATTGAAGAGGAACCTCAACCATCAAAAAGAGAAAAGGAATTGAAGACACAAAAGGAATGAATGTGAAAGCATCATGCTAAGACGGATTTGAATATCGTGGTTGGAGACACACCCTCTACTACAAGTGAATATGAATCCCAACAACATTAAGCACAAGTGAATATGGAGGGACACCATCTACCGCAAGTGAATATGGAGGGACACCATCTACCACAAGTGAATATGAAAGGACACCATCCACCTCATCTCAAGTTGAGAGTACATCATCACCTGGATTTGAAAAAGAAGGTATGCCATCATCCCTAGGTGCTACCATAATAATGGGTTACACTTTCTGGGACATCCTGATTTTTGCCTAAAATCACATATTTCTGAAAATATAATGATTTAATCCTTTAAAGGTTCCATTTAAATGATTTTAATTAAAGAGGGTTTGATAAAACCCCCTTGGATAGAACCCCATTAGTTTTAAACCATACCTATAATGGAGTCTCCTCTACACCTATCAAAATGCTAATAAAAAGTCACTTTTGATTTACCTTTTGGGTAATCAAATGAATTCATTTAAAATTTATGTTTTGTAAGTATGTAGCCCTTATTATAAGCTTCCCAAAAAGTATAATTTTAAATATATTTCATTTTATTATTATATTTATTTTTTATTTCTTGTGAATGTAAGTTTTTCAATGAACATCAAGTTCTTTGTTTCACACATACAAAAAAATAGGAAAATAGAGAAAAAAAGTTCTAAAAAATACATGTTCACTAGGTATTGATGTCCTTATTCCAACAAAACAAGAATAAGTTAATTCAAATGCATTAAAAAAGTTATGTGGTCCGCAGTACACCTCTGTCCAAATTATAATTACTCTGACTTGGAAAATTAATTAACAAAAATATGTATGTAACAGAAAATTATGAAATTTTGTAGAGGTGCTCTTCGTTGGAAGTGGTATCTTTTTCCCACATTCTGCGAGAATGGAATAGGGTTGTTGACTGTTTGGCTAAATGGGCTTTGGAGCATGTGGATTATTGGAAGATTGAGGGGTGGGCACAATTTTCCCCTAATTACTATCATGATTTAGAGAGGGTCATTGCTAATGATATGGAGGGATAAGATGGAAGTGGCTATATGGATGGTGGTTCATGTTTAGGATGGTTGTTCTAGTTTTTCTTTGTGGGAGCCTTCAGGTTCCCTGATCCTTATGTACTATTAATTTCTTGATTTTAATAAAGTTTTTACCCCTTTAATTAAAAAAAGAATGAAAAAATATCCATCCACTAGATATTGGTATGAAAAAATTGTATTTTAAAAATTAGAATTATATCATTTCTATAAAAAAAGTTATGCGGTCCAAAGTAAACAACACTTTTTAAAAATGTTGTTTAGTAGAAAAAATCTATTATTAAAAATTACATAAAAGGATTCACAATTTATTCTTTTATTTTTAAAAAAAATATGTATAATTAGAATCTACGCATAAAATTTCACAAATCACTAGTTTGATGCATCTTCAAATTCTTAATGGTTTAGCTACTATAGGTGTAAGAAAGTGAAGATCTGGTGAAAAATGTTGATTTCAATGTCAAGTTTGGCCAAAAAGTGTAACCCATTATTGTAGGATCACCCCCCCCCCCCATATGTCAACCTCAAGGTATGTTGTCTATTCCACCCTCAATCGAAGGTACACGAACTAGCCCAACTCACTTAAATACTAATGAAATTCCTAAAGTTGAGATGTATGTACCTAAGAGAACACCACCTAGAATTTTGCATAGAAAGCCGAAGTATTTGATTAATATTGATGAGGATATTTTGTAGCACATGGAAGGTAAGATTTCAGCACACACTTGTAGAAGATATGCTAATAAGATTTGGAAATTGTTCTTTGAAAGGCTAAATGAGACCGCAAGATGTCAAATATTTGTTGAAATGATGCGGGGTAAAAAAAGTATAGAAATGTCATGAATATTCTTGGGTTGAGAACATCAAATGCTTCAAGTGAAAACACTATTGTGAAGAATTTAATGGATGCTTATGAGAGTGTGGGTAAGACCTCACACTCAAAGGATAGTAATGTCACCCGATGTGTCATTACATCAACTTTGGTAAGTAGTCAAATGAGGAGATCTCATCTCATTAGAAAGATGAGTGAACAATTGAGAATTAATAGAAAAAATTTATCAAGAGTTGTTCAAAGGTGGAAAAGAATTGAGGGTACCAATTCAAATGAATTATGGGAATTCTCGGGGAGACTCCCATGAAAAGATAAACTAGTTGTTGAAGCATTGAGAACACTAATTGAAGACTATTGGAAGAATAACACAAGGCCATCTCCAAATCAAAGGGATGTGGTACTTGAAGAAGAATTGGTAGTCAAAATTGTGAGCCACATCCAAAGCATTTTTTGGATATGACTCAAACCTAATTTTTTGGTAAATTTCAACAAACTTATCCTCAAATTCAAATTTTTCAAAGATATTTTGAAATGCTTAAACCTTTTTATGTCAAGATAAATCACACACGCAAGTTACTTATTGTAGACTACATATTGAATTCTCTAACCATTATGATGTTTATCATTCTATATGTTTAGATTTGCATACTAGTGATGTTTTGCAAGATTGTGGCATAAAAACCCCACCAACATCTTCAAGAGAGTTCTTATCAAAAAAATTATGTCAAATAGAGGATGGCCAAATGTAAGATAGGGGGACCACCACGTGCAAGGCCCCAGATCACAGAGGGACAAGATGCGGAAGGCTGCCCTAACTAACCTCAACTTAGCATGATGTTTAGGATATGAGGATGAGAATGATGAGGACTACAAATTCCTACAACCACTCTACAATCCTGAGATTCGAAATGGGGCAAGGCGAGCTGATTTTTGAGCTCAACACTGTATCCCGGAACTATGCTCTTGTCCTTGGACAGAGAGCTATCTGAGATATAGTGTTAAGCTTGAAAACTAGCTTGCCTAGCCCCATTTCGAATCTCGGGATTGCAAACTGGTTGCAGAACTTTGTAGTCCTCATCATTCTCATCCTCATATCCTAAACATCCTGCTAAGTTGAGGTAACTTAGGGCAACCTTTTGCATCCTGTCCAGGCCATGACCTGGGGCCTTGCACATGGTGATCCCCCTATCCTACATTTTGGTGAACCTGACGTGAACCATTTTGGTTCCATTTTGTGATATTGACTATTCCTTTCCTTGTACTCTAGAAGTGTTGTAGGTGTGAGTGTTGTGAGGTTGTCGCCTAAGGGGTGAAAATTCACTCCTATACACCAAATATTCTACAAGAAACTATGCTTGGATGGTTCATGCCAGTGTTGTGGTGGCTTACAATGTATGTTAGTATGTCAACATGTGGAAAGCACACATAAGGTGGGAAAGAAACTAGTAGAGTTTGAGGAAGTATAAAACAGTGGCATATATATATTACAAAAAATGGTAATCAAGCAAAAAGGTGTGATTTGGTTATTTAGAAGATTCCAGTGTATCAGTATATGTCTATGTTTCATGATAATATAGTGTTTGAGTATGCAAGGCATGCCCATAGAGCTCGATGGTTGGACATGAAATTCAAGTTATGCAAGGAAACCTTTCTAGTTGGCAGCATAGTTTCAGTGGTCAACTTTGTAAAGAACTACACTCTACAGCCACAACATGAGGTGTAGTCACAATATTACAACTCCACATAGGTTTTGATATTTATGCACATAACATTCATTCATGCAATTGATAGTATAGAGGACCAAAGGAAGGTATTGATGGAGTATCACTTTTATATTAGTGATGATCGTACACATTCTCTAAAGTTCATGCAAGGTTGCTTCCAGTTGTTCTACAATGATTTGGCTCAGAGGGGCATAGCATATAGTCAGCATATAATATGGTCAGATAACTGTGCAACACAGTTCAAGAACTCGCACATGTTCTACTTGTTGAGTGCTAGGATGCATGTCATTACAGGTGTTCAGTATATGTGGAACTTTTGTGAGGCCAGACATGGAAAGGGGGAGCATGATGGTGCAAGAGCATGTGTGAAAAGAGAATTAGCATGAGAAGAGTTAAAGTATAAAGACAATGCAAAGTTGACAAATGCAAAATCAATTGTTGAGTGGTGTAATGCTTCGATGGGTCCAAGTAATGAAGGTACGTCTTTAGTTTGTAGATTTTTTGGTTAATGGATGATACTAACATTACACCATATCAGGATTGTTGTATAGGGTAAACCCATAGAAGTGGTTTACAATTTGAATGAGGAAGGAAAACTAACAAAAAATGACTCCATGCCAAAAAAAATCATTCTTTGGGTTCGAACAAACTCATTGGTTCGCACGAACCAAAAGAGGGTCTACATGAACCTAGGTTCGAGTGAACCAATTATATGAATCCCACCAAAAAAAGAACATGAAAAACCCTTTTTGAAAGGGGTTTTGAATGAACCCTAGTTTGCTCGAACCCCTAGGGGTTCACTTGAAACCTCCCTGGTTCGAGCGAACCCCCCTTTTCCTTGATCCTTGCTCTCTGCCACCAAAAAAGTCAGAAAATTTTCCCTTCAAAGCTTGGATTGAGGATGAAAATGGAGGAGACTTCATGAACCCAACTGGAATCAGGTAGTCCTCGGAACAAGCTATCCAATGACTATAATTTTAATATGTTTTGGTTTTATTATCTATTTATTTTTTTAGTTTTATTAAACATAGGTTTTTCACCGAAAATGAAGCTCTATGTTCTACACATGTGGAAAAATAGAAGATTATCAAAAAAAAAAATTAAAAAATATGGGTGCACCAAATATTGAATTCCTTGATCCAACAAAAAAATAAATTGAATTTCGATACATACAAAAAAAGTTACGCATTATACGGTTGTGCTATGTCTGAATTGTAATTGGTTTGACTTCGAAACTTGATTAAAGAAAAAATATTTAATAAAAAACTATCTAACCAAGTGGAAGCACTAGATATCAGAGTTAAAGTTCTAAATTCAAAAGAATTAGAATTTTCTCCTTCATGAAAAAAAGTTGTGTTATACGGTGAGCGCCACTTCTTAAAAATGGTGTTTTCTGAAAAAAACTAGTTTACAAGGGAGATGGAAAAAGAAGTGCAATATGATTCCAAAAATTTTGAAAAAAATATATTTAGAATCTATAGACAAAATGTCACAAAACTCTAGTTTGCATCATCTTCAAATTCCTCACGGTTTAGCCACTATAGGTGCCCGAAAGTGAAGATTCAGTTAAAAAAAAATATTTCAGTGTCCAGTTTGGCCAAAAATTGTAAACCACTATTGTGGGATCACCTTACACTAATAGGATCGAGTGAGATACAATCTTTCCTTAGCTCAAATGCAGGTTCATGGAGTATCAATACACAGAAGATTTCATTTTTTTTCTTCATGTACAATGCAAGCATGGGATGATTGTGAGTCAAAGGAGTGGGTTGAGAAATGGTCATTAAGTTATCTTAGCCCACTTCACATGTATCACCCTCTAATGGCATTGGAACTAACACATATGCATTCATCGGTTGACTTTGACCACACATCAGATCTAGTTCAACCAGGTAATATATCTAATTGCATAATTTTTGAAATTCCTATTGTTATCTTACTTTGTAGTGTATTTGTAATGCTAACTAATTTCATCTAATTTGTTGCACATATCAATGCAGGGCATGTTTATGCAGTTATTGCAGATGAAGACAATGAAGAGGGAATGAACTATTACTTGTGTTGTTGTGTTGAGGCCAAAAAGAAATTGGAGGCCCTAGTTATAGATGGAGAAAATATTGAATACCCTATAGGCTTAGTTGTTGTTACTAGAATGTGGCTTAGAAGGTACCCACATAAGAGTGTTAAATATTGGTTGTTTTAGGACTTTGACACGCATTGGAAGATTCTTTATTGCTCGAACCTTGTTGTGGCATCCAATGTTCATTTGACCAAATATGGGGGTAGACCTTTGAACAATACCTTGTGAGAGGTGTGTGAGTCTGACCATGAGGAAATACTTGACACAATAAAGAGTAGAGCAGACTTGGATGGTTCGTTGGATTAATTTATAAGTATGTGCATTGGTTCTTATTAATTTATATTTGTATGCACATTAATTTGTATGATGCCAATGCTATGATGCAAATGCTATCATATAATGTTTATATCATGTATGTAGGTGATTGATGAAGTTATCAAACTTGCAAATGTAGCACACTTTATGTTTAGAAATGTGGCAAAGCATACAAAATTCAATGGTATTTTATTTTTTTCAAAATATGCAAAAAAATGATGTAGGATATTCTCTATACATTAGTAAACTAAGTGGAAGATTAAATTGTGTTGTTTTTATAATAGGTTACAAGTTTCCATAAGGTTGCAAAGTAATAGTTTGGTTACATTCTATTCATGAGAGGTTGTTGTGTGCAATAGGTATCTTGGAACTCCCAATGAAGATGTATGTCTAGGAGTGACTAAGTTGAGAGACTGGCATGCCTATCCTCAATGGAAGCATCAAGATTTAAGCCATGTTGTTCCCGAATTGGAACCAAATGGTGTGGATATGTTGTCTGTAAGTTCCTTCCATCTATTTTCATTTCATTTCAATTTTGGATGCTCTTTCTTTTTCTTCTTTTACTTTGCGTATTTGTAAGTAACCTACTAAAAATTGATTGGTGTCCCCTTGCAGAAAATGCTAATTTATGAGCCATCAAAGATAATCTCAGCCAAAAAATCAATGTAACATCCTTATTTTGTTCATCTTGAAAAATCTCAATTATGATTTTAAGCCATTATAAAGGTGTGTGTGAAGCTTAGCAAGGGAATTCCAAGTTATTTATTTGAAGTTAACCTCATCATGAGCACCTATCATGTAGACATTATAAGAGCATCTTGAATTTCAATTTATTCTATTCATGAGAGATTGTTGTGTGCAATAGGTATCTTGGAACTCCCAATGAAGATGTATGGCCAGGAGTGACTAAGTTGAGAGACTAGCATGCCTATCCTCAATGGAAGCATCAAGATTTAAGCCTCGTTGTTCCCGACTTAGAACCAAATGGTGCAAATTTGTTGTTTGTAATTGCCTTCCGTCTATTTTCATTTCATTTCCATTTTGGATGCTCTTTCTTTTTCTTCTTTTACTTTGCCTATTTGTAGGTAAACTACTAAAAATTGATTGGTGTCCCCTTGCAGAAAATACTGATTTATGATCCATCTAAGAGAATCTTAGCCAAAAAATCAAGGAAACATCCTTATTTTGATGATCTTGACAAATCTCAATTCTAATTTTAAGCCATTATAAAAGAGCATGTGAAGCATAGCGAGGGAATTTCAAGTTATTCATTTGAAGTTAACCTCATCATGAGCACCTATGATGTAGACATTATAAAATAATCTTGAATGTATGAGTGACATTGTAAAAGATCTATGAGAATGGAGTACCTAAGGCATCCTTGAATCGTATTTTTGGTTATTATGAGAGAATATTATAAGCTAAGTTTGTGTGCTTGAAAATGGGGCACATTGATTCAATATCTGCTTTAAGTGGGGTGTTGGAATTCATATAGTTTGATATTTTTTCCTCATGATTTTGTATTACCACTTGATAGTTTTGAGAAAGCATTGTTCCTACAAGTACAAGCACTAGGGTTTTAGAATGGTGTATGAAGCATATTAGATAATTGTAGCACAAACACAAGAATTAGGACTACCAAATAAATATCATTTTATTGTAAAAATCATATTATTCATATAGTGAGTGTAATAACCATTGATGATTACCAATCATTTTTTTCTTCTTTTATGCTCTCCCTATTATAACTAGCAACAATTAACTAACTTATTATAAAAACTTCATTTATTAAAACAAATCAACCTAATGATTATATGTCAATATCAATATAGCATACCATCTATTCACATAAAAATTTGTAATGATATTTACTCAAATTTTGAAATTTATTGTTTCCCTCAAACATTTGTAATTCGTGCAATGTAATCCCTTAACAATCCAAATTGCAAAAGGGCATCAATCTTTGGCAGTCTATTACCATACCCTGTTAGTTACAAGCATTCCTTTTGAGGCATCAGGATCATGTAGGGCACCTCTACAATAACCTCTCTCATTTTTTGTTATCTCAGAGTCATTTTTCTGTGGTATCTCAAATTTTGACTTGATGGAAAAAGTGTCAATTGCAAGCAGTGTAAAGTTACAAAGTGGTGCAACTTTCATTCTGCAACTCATGTGACCAAACAGACTATTCCAACGTGTTCGGATGGGTATGTTTACACTAGGAATTTTCCTCTTTCACACCCAAACATGTTGAATCACTCTGAGCTACGTTCAACCGGCTCGATCCCTTAAGGGTCCAAAGTGTAAAATGGTTGCAATATTTGACGAGCTATTACTCAGAAACTGGGATGCTTAAAAATTCTTCATCTGAGCCTACAGGATCGCGTTGAACCCCTCTACAATAACCTCTCTCTATTTTTTTTTTATCTCGGAGTCATTTTCCCGTGGTGTCTAGTTTTCACTTGATGGAAAAAGTGTCAAAAGCAAGTAGTGTAAAGTTGCAAAGTGGTGCAACTTTCATTCTACAACTTGTGTGACCAAACAACCTATTCCAACGCATCTGGATGGGTACTTTTAAGCTAGGCATGGTCCTCTTTCACGCCCAAACACATGGAATCCCTCTGAGCTACGTTCAACTGACTCAATCCCTTAAGGGTCCAAAGTGCAAAAGGGAAACAATCTTTGATGGGATACTAATCAAAAACCCTTACACTTATGAACTCTTTGTTTGAGCCTATAAGATTCCGTTGGGACCCTCTACAATAACCTCTCTCGGTTTTTGTTTTCTCGGAGTCATTTTTCTATGGTGTCCAGTTTTCTCTTGATGGAAAAAGTGACAAATGCAAGCAGTGTAAAGTTGCAAAGTGGTGCAAATTTTGTTTTGCAACTCATGTGACCAAAAATACTATTCCAACACATCTAGATTGGTACATTTATACTAGTAATGGTCCTCTTTCGCACCCAAGCACGCTGAATCACTCCAAGCTTCATTCAACCAACTCGATCCTTTAAAGGTCCAAAGTGCAAAAGGGAAACAATCTTTGACAGGATACTACTTGAAAACTGTGATGTTTACAAACTCTCTATATGAACCTACAAGATTGTGTTGGGCCCCTCTACTATAACCTATCTCAATTTTTGCTATCTCGGAGTCGTTTTCCCGTGGTGTCCAGTTTTCACTTGATAGAAAAAGTGTCAAATGGAAGCAGTGTAAAGTTGCAAAGTGGTGCAACTTTGGTTTTGCAACTCATGTGACCAAATGAACTATTCCAACATGTTCAGATGGGTGCGTTTACACTAGGAGTGGTCCTCTTTTGCACCCAAACATGCTGAATCACTCCGAGCTATGTTCAACTGGCTTGATCCCTTAAAGGCCCAAAGTGCAAAATGGCTGCAATTTTGGACGGGCTATTACTCAAAAATTGTGATTCTCATGAACTCTTCATTTAATCCTATGGGATCAAATTGGGCCCCTATACAATAACCTCTCTCAGATTTTTTAATCTCAGATTCATTTTCCCATGGTGCCCAGTTTTCACTTGATGGAAAAAGTGTCAAATACAAGTAATGTAAAGTTGCAAAGTGGTGCAACTTGCATTCTACAACTTGTGTGACCAAACAAACTGTTCCAACACATCTGTATGGGTACATTTATGCTAGGAATGGTCCTCTTTCACACTAATACATGCCAAATCACTCTGAACTATGTTCAACTGGCTCGATCCCTTAAGGGTCCAAAGTGCAAAATGGTTGCAATCTTTGATGGGCTATTACTCAAAAATTGTGATGCTTACGAACTTCCATTTGAACCTACATGATTGTGTTGGGACCTTCTAACCTCTCTTGGTTTTTTTTTAATCTCAGAGTTGTTTTCCCGTGGTTCTTGGTTTTCACTTGATGGAAAAAGTGTCAAATGCAAGCAGTGTAAATTTGCAAAGTGGTATAACTTCCGTTTTGCAACTTGTGTGACCAAACAGACTATTCCAACACATTCAAATGGGTACATTTACAATAGAAATGGTCCTCTTTCACACCCAAACATGCTGAATCACTCTGAGCTATGTTCAACTGGCTTGATTCTTTAAGGGTCCAAAGTGCAAAATGGTTGCAATCTTTGACAGGCTATTACTCGAAAACTATAACACTTACAAAATATTTGTTTGAGCCTATGGGATTGCATTAGGATCCTCTACAATAAACCTTCTCATTTTTATTATCTCAAAGTCATTTTCCTGTGGTGTCCAGTTTTCACTTGATGGAAAAAGTGTCAAATGCAAGCAGTGTAAAGTTGCAAAGTGGTGCAACTTTCATTCTGCAACTTGTGTGACCAAATGAGTTGTTCCAATGCATCCTGATAGGTATGTTTATGCTAGTCACGGTCCTCTTTTGCACCCAAACACACCGAATCACTCCAAGCTACATTCAACTGACTCAATCCCTTATGATGGCATGGAAAAAAATTGAAAAAAGAAACATTCACCTGATAGTTGAGAAGTTTGAGTTTTCCACACCAAAAGCATATGATCATCCCCAATTCTAGCAAGTGCAAGATGTTTTTTAAGTATCCTCCTTTCCATTACAACAATATACAACCAATTGTAAATGCGTACATTGGTGGAACTTGGAAACATTTTATTTTTCCTCAATTAACAACTTAGGTTGTGAATCATTTTTTCATTTTCATTTGAAATGATTTTCTATGCTTGAAAATTGGAGTCTAAGAGAAACAAGTGATGCTCTCATGTACATTTTTTATTTTATGTGATAAATAAAGTTTTCACCCAAATCCATTTCTTATTTGTATTATAAATTATAACTTAGCTTTCTCCCAAGTCCATTTCCTATACAAGAAATAATATTGCAAAAAGTTGACATATACATTTTTTGACATGTTTATATGGTGATGGATCAAGAACATAACAATTCATTATGTACTATGAGGATTATGCTGTGAGAATGTTTAAAGACTATTCAAGATAGATGTTTGTATGATAATGTGTTAAGAAGTTAACTACTCATCATCTACTATGAATATTATGTTTTGCAAGTGTTGTGAAGATTATGTATCCTTTGCTTAATTGAGTTGTTCCAATCAAAATATTAAATATATTGTAATCCTTTTATGAAACATCTCATGGAATGCCAATTGAAAATGTGTTTTTTTTCTTTTAGATAAAGCATTTGATAGAACTCTTTGAATTAAATTGAATTGAGGTATGTAAGAACAAGGGAGCATTACGAAATACATTGCTCAATGATCTTAAATTATCCTTCTTACCAAATTTGAAAAAGCATGATAAGCCCATGGTTTAAAATTTTGTAGTCATCAAATTGGCTACTAATTCTATATTATATAGATCATAATTCTTCTTTATCTTTAAGATATTTTAAGTTTGGCAATGGTTTCACCAATTTGTGAAGGGTGAATTGTTATTTATTCAATTATTCCTATGTGGGTTCATCTTCCTTATCTCCCGTTGCAATTTTGGGTGGATTATTTCTTTCAAAGTATTGGGAATGCTTTGCCTATTTTTTAGTTGGAAGTTGTCATTCTAGAAGGATCATCTCTTGATATATATATTATACTCATTCTTAACTAATTATCAAGTTAATAATCAGTGCATTTATTTACAGTTAATTTTTTCTTTTCAATTTGTGCAATTTTATAATTTGTAACTCTACTAGTATTCCTAGAAATATTGAAGTTGTTTAGCATCAACTAATAAAGTTTTTTAGCATCAATCAATAAATATTCAAGACAAACCATTAAGGACAACAATGATCAATGCTACGAATAACCAATTAATAAGTATACACGTGAATAAGCCAAGCATACATGTGAATAAGGGAAGCACAAGTACTCAAATACACGCAAGCCTTGAAGTATACACACGAATACATAGTATACAAAAATTAATACAAAGCATATGCATGAATACAAGGTATAGCATGAAAACACGTAAGTCACAAAGTATACATTGAAATACACATAAGTCACAAAGTATACACATAATTTGTAAAGTATACACTTGAATACACGTAACTTATATCTATTTAACCGCGGATTTATAATGCAAATATGGACACCATTGTTAAAAAAGGATTTGTATTAACCAAATAGCCATGTAGGTATACATCAATATATGTCGATATAAGTATAAAATTATACAAAATACCCATATAGGCTTACGAGAATGCCATATAGGCATACAACAAAGGGCTCTGGAATCAAAAGTCATTGCTCTCCATTCCCTAGAAACAAATTCTTGCCCTTTTCTTGTTGATCGGATGGTGATAAATCTATCACTCATTTGTTCTAAGGTCGAGGAGTGCTCCTGATGCTCCTCCTAGGGTTTAGTTTCTAGTCAAGTTGTATCTGTTACAATAACAAGTAAAGACATTAATATATAGAAATTATATTATAAAAAATGATATATTTAACAAAATAATCACTTACCGCCACTAGATGATGACTCTCCTCAAGGGAAAGGTTCGTGTACCCATGCTAAGGCATGCTAAAGCCCTATAGAAACCACCAAAAGAGAAATTAAAATACGAATCAATAATGGTTTGATTTTTCACTAACTAACAACTATAACAATGAATATAAATTGAAAGTTAGTGATCTTCCCCATACCTCTGTGAGGGGCATCGAGGAATCTATAGTAGACAAAACACCAAGCTACATTTCCCTATGAACATTTGGAGGTGTATCTGCTTCCAACATCTAAAAATAAAGCAACAAATTATTCAATCACAAAAACCACAATAGTGATGCGCATCATGGCTTATAATGTATGAGATAATGAACAAAAAAAATTGAGTACTTATTAAGCTATATATTTCTGACTATCATGCTTACTATTTTCCCTATCCATAGCTTGTTCGAAAGCACCTATTTTTAGGATTTTCTCCATAGCGGCAAGGCAGTGAACTGTTTGATAAAATGCTTTGGTAGACATGTACAATAATAGTGCTAGCATAGAGAAGGTAGTGAACTATTTGAAAAAATACCTCAAAGAAATGGGATCTCATAGTGATGGAATGCCATTACAAATAAATGTGTCATGTCATTCCATCACCATGAGACCACATTTCTTCAAGGAATTTTTTCAAACTACTCACTACCTTGACTATGATATTGCTTACTATTATGCTTTGATAGATTTTTTCCAAGCATCCATAGTTTGTTGGAAATCACCTATTTTAGGCTTTTAGCCATAGCAGCAAGGAAGTGAGTAGTTTGAGAAAATTCTTTGGTAGAAATGTATGCAAAATTTGGTAGCATAGAAAAGGTGGTGAGCTGTTTGAAAAAATTCCTCAAAGAAATGTGGCCTCATGGTGATGGAATGACATTCCATCACCATAAGACCACATTTCTTCGAGGCATTTTTTCAAACTACTCACTTCCTTGACTATGCTATTGCTTACTATTATGCTTTGATATATTTTTTCCAAGCATCCATAGTTTGTTGGAAAGCACCTTTTTTAGGCTTTTAGACATAGCGGCAAGGAAATTCAAGTAGTTTGATTAAATGATTTGGTAGACGTGTATGTAAAATGTGGTAGCATAGAAAAGATGGTGAGTTGTTTTAAAAATACCTCAAAGAAATGTGGTCTCATGGTGATGAAATGGAATTCCATCACCATGAGACCACATTTCTTCAAGGAATTTTTTCAAACTACTCACTTCCTTGTCTATGTTAGTGCTTACTATTATGCTTTGATAGATTTATTCCAAGCATCTGTAGTTTGTTGGAAAGCACCCAATTTAGGCTTTTAGCCATAGCAGCAAGGAAGTGAGTAGACTGATTAAATGCTTTGGTAGACGTGTATGGAAAATGTGGTAGCATAGAAAAGGTGGTGAGCTATTTGAAAAAATTCCTCAAGGAAATGTGGTCTCATGGTGATGGAATGGCATTCCATCACCATGAGACCACATTTCTTCAAGGCATTTTTTCAAACTACTCACTGCCTTGTCTATGCTATTTCTTATTATTATGCTTTGATAGATTTTTTCCAAGCATCCATAGTTTGTTGGAAAGCACCTTTTTTAGGCTTTTAGCCATAGCAACAAGGAAGTTCAAGTAGTTTGATAAAATGCTTTGGTAGACATGTATGGAAAATGTGGTAGCATAGAAAAGGTGGTGAGTTGTTTGAAAAAATACCTCAAAGAAATGTGGTCTCATGGTGATGGAATTCCATTCCATCACCATGAGACCACATTTCTTCGAGGCATTTTTGAAAACTACTCACTACCTTTTCTATGCTATAGCTTACTATTATTCTTTGATAGATTTTTTTTCCAAGAACCCATAGTTTGTTGGAAAGCACCTTTTTTTAGGCTTTTTTCCATAGCAGCAAGGAAGTGACCTGTTTGATAAAATGCTTTGGTAGACATGTATGGAAAATGTGGTAGCATAGAAAAGGTGATGAGCTATTTGAAAAAATGCCTCAAAGAAATTGGGTCTCATGGTGATTGACATTTATTTGAGGCTTTTTTTTCAAACAACTCATTGCCTTGTCTATGCTATTGCTTACTATTATTCTTTCATATATTTCTTCCAAGCATCCATAGCATAGACAAGGAAATGAATTGTCTGAAAAGATGCCTCAATAAAAAGTGGTCTCGTGCAATGCCATGACAAGCAAATGCAATTGGCAGCTGCAAGTTCCTAGTTATTACTTATGCTATGTGACGTAATTGCATCACTACTTATGTTGACTTTCTAAACAACTATATTGTAGTTGAAATTTTGTCATCTATCAACATCTAGTTATTAGTTATGGAATGTGAAGTAATGCTTTGAGTTTGAAAGATGTGCAATGCAATGTAATCAATGATATGAATATAAGCTACACAAATCTATCAAGTACAATTCATTAGTTAATTTTTTTATTCTATTACCTATGTGAAGGTTTTTCTAACTCCACTAGCACTGGGAGGTGTTCCCACGAAACCTCCAATATTAGCCTATCCAACATCCAAAATAAAATATTAGAATACCATTCATATAACAATTCTATTAACATCTAATAAATTTATAATTGTTTACTAGTTACATACCTCAATAGTAGAGGCAGTGGAGGAATAAGCAGGTGTAGGGATGGTGTATCCAGTATCAACACTGTGACCCTAAAATTTAATTAAAATCATAAAACTAAATTAGTTAATCTTGCATTTCAAAAATAAAATTTAATAAATTAAATTCAATGAACATGCTAACATTTACCTGAGTATTGATTCTATACACCTCATTCAAAATTTTAGCTATCCTCGCCATCTCCATAGCTGCAGACATATCCTATTTAGTAGCCTCCTGAGTGTCGGTGGGGTCATATGAACAAGTCGCCCTGCAAGCATGACACAAATGGGATGGAAGCCTAACGCTCGAAGACTCCCCTAGATGGCACTATAGTATAGGACTCACATGCTAGATGACACTCTAGGTCAAAGAGTTCATAGCCTACAAAGTGTCTACCTCAGCACTCTCCTTCACGATGGAAGGGATAACAATGTGCTCATGATCCGGCCTAGCGAGAGCTCATCTTTCTTTCCACCTAAGATCTTGTTGTGTACCAATTCTATCTTGAGCCAACCCTCCACCTCTCCCCTAGAAGTCCCTCATATCAAAATAATTTGAGATTTTGTTCAAGATGAACTCACAGTATAGTTTCCTCAGGAAATATTGTGGGACTTCGCAATTGTTGCATGGTGGATAATCAAAAACCATGTATCACCTATCCCAAAAAAAATTCCTAATCCCTTGGTGGTGGCACCAAGGGATAGGAAACCTCTTCACATTGAGGTCAATATTTTGATTTATGCATGGGTTAGTGAATAATGAGCACAAATCTAATTTTGTAATATTTTCATCTTTTACTTCTTTATATGATAATTTATCTTGGAAAACATTCCTAGCCTCCTGCCTCCTATCTTGCCAACCACTTAATCATTTGTTGATTGCATCTACATGTTTTAACATTTCTTTAAGAGAATTTGCAAGTGCCCTTTTTTCCATGGTTGAACCTATTGGATCGTTCAACCTCGTGATTAACTCCTCAATTTTATTTTTATTGTTTTCAATTACCCCCATTAAATTTTGTTGAGTGCTACTGAGGATGTTGAGGGATTGGTGGAGGAGATTGTTGTTATGGTTGTTGAACTTGAGGATTTTGTTCATGTTCTTGTTGCTCTAGTTGTTGAGGATTTTTAGGATGGTTTTCAAGAGGGTTTCCAGGATCATTATCATTTCTTACAAATTCAACAAATGAATAACAAAAATAACCTAAAACTAACAAATTCACAACAAAAAACAAACAATCCTTACCTCTTCAACCTCCCCATCGATGTGGCAGCATCCTGACAACAAAATAACAACAAATTAATGAAAAAAATGCAATCTTATCTCCTCCTAGAATGCGAGTGTGCAAGAGAAGAGTTTTTGGCTGCAAGCAGTAGAAAAAATAGTCAACAAAAAAATGAATTCGATTTTTTTTTTTTTTGTTTTAATAACTTATAACATGCTCATGTTATAACATGAGCACAAAATAGGCTCAATTTGGTTGAGCCTTAGGCTCAGTCACACCAAGCCATAATGTGAGCACATTATAACGCACTCGCGTTATAGCTTATCAAAAAAAATTAAAAATTTTGGCCACAATTTGGCCCCCCATCTTTTTGCACCCGCCCAGTGCAAACCAAGTTTTCTTATTTTATGAGCAATACTTCCAACTGTTTGATGTAATGCCTATATGGATTTTAAAGAGGGATTAAAGTGGTTTTTGAAGGGTGTTGTAGCCTTTTTTATTCCATCAATGGTATCAGAGCTGGTTGTTCCTGAGTGTGCAAGCAGAAGCGCCAATGTGAGGCAGTTTGCACCAGGACCTACGGATAGAGAGTGAAGCAGTTGCAAAGAGAGTGTGGAAAAGTGTTTGACACAATGTCTTGAAAGCTAGGAGAATGTTTTTGATGAAGAAATAATTTCTAGAGCCACAAATAGAGAATCAAGAGCCCATCTAGAGGAGTAATTTACTCCAAACAAGGTGTAAATTGATTGGAAAATGTTGCAAATTCATTGTGGATAGTGGTAGCACCAATAATATTGTATCCATAGAGATGGTAGACAAGCTAAAATTGAAAATAATCAAGCATCCTAGCCCATACTACATTTCTTGGTTGCAAGGAGATTGCGAGATATGGGTAAGTGAGCAATGTGTGGTTGATTTACAAATTCATAGATATAAGGATGTGATTGTATGCGATATAGTACCTATGGATATATGCCATGTTTTTTTGGGTAGATCATGGTTGTATGGTTGAAGAGCCCTACATGATGGTAGGAAGAATACATATAACATCATAAAGGATTGGGAAAAAGTTTTGAATCCTTTGTAGGATAGGCAAGAGGAAGTGGCAAAAAAAGTTGTAGCAAATAATAAAGATAGAAAGGAAAATAAAATGGGAATGGTTGAATCTTATTGTTCTTTTGGTACTTTTATGTTTGCAAGTGAAACTTTGTGTGCAAGGAAGAAGGATGAAAAGGAAAATGTGGAAATCATTGTTCAAAAAGGATAAAGAGGGAAAAGAGGAGGAAAGTGCAATAATGATTAAGGATGATGAGTGTCCTTTGGAGGACTTGAAAGTAATGGAAAATGAAAGTGTGGCTAAGAGTGAAGGTGAAGAAGATATGGCAGCAGGCAGTGGTGAATAAAGTTTTGAAGCGAAATAGGTAATGCATAATATGTTTCATTTTTATGATGAAGATGAGAGTGGATCTTGTGTAGATGAAAATATTTCAATGGTAGAAAAGGAATGGAAAGTGTTGACAGAAGGTGGAGTGAAGATTGGAGCAAAAGGTAATAAGGTGAAATCAGATTTTGATGAATGCTTTGATGAGGTTGAGAATGAAATTGTAGTAAGTAATGAGAAGGTAAAACCTTTTCTTTTTAATTATTTTCATGATCGATTGGATGATTTAGTGAATTCAAATAAAACATGGTTCAATTAGAGATTGTCAGTGAAGTGTGGAAGGCAGAGCATTTGTATGGTGTCGTAGAGTTTGGTGTAGGTACATTTTGGTGGAGATGGTTGGTCAATGGTGGCTCAAAACCCACAAGAGAAGAGAGGAAAATGTGTGGAATTAGGAGGAGGAAGATGGTAAATGGTGGATACAATTCCATGAGAGGAGAGAAGAATGAAATGCAAGGTTGTTGGAGGAGGATGGTGAATGTTTCAGCAAGATGTTAGAAGAGGAGGAAGAAGAGATTATCAGAAGTACCAGGATCAGTGATGGAGTTTGTTGCAGATTGCTTGCAATCTAAAAGGGTGGTACTACCACTCAAATCCATTTTGTGAATCCATAATCATAAAAAATTTATTGTCATGGGTGTCTGATGCAGGAGCATCCATGGTTGATAGATTATCCTACATCAACCAAAAGGAATTTGAATTTGAATTTGCATTTAAATTTTGGTGAGGTTGTGAGGTGAATTTGAATTTCATGTGAGGGACCTTGAATTTCATTTTATCTTGGTCAATTTCATGTTTATTCAAGCTCATTTTGAAATAGTCAAAATTGGCATAGTGCAAATAATGCAAATTTGCAATTTTAATGCAATTTGAATTCAAAAATGCCAAGAAAAGCATGATAGGCATTGGGATATGAAATAAAGGTGTTTTAAAATAATTATTTAGAGTCCCTAAAAAATAGGAGTTGTAGAGGTGGGTGCCTAGGTCTACTTTTTCTAGGATTTTCTTTTTCAGGAGCTAGTGGAGGAGCGGTCAAATGTATCTCCCAACTTTTGTGGAATGGAGAAATAAATTGGATTTAATTTTTTGACATTATTTTATGTTTTTGGTGTAGGTACATGATAGGGGTCATTCCAATTTGGGGAACGGGGAATTTGAAGGAAATGAAATGAAATTTCATTCTGTTGGGGAGTTATGAAGGCATTTTTCTTCTTGTAGCTTTCAATTTTTGGGAGAAGAAGTTAAAAGGGAGTTGGAGAGAGGTTGTAGCATCCCATGGAAGATTATTTTTGTTGTATATTGCATGTGTGAGGAGTTATTTGCAGCAGCAAATAGATTGGAATTTCATGGTTAGAACCTGTTGAGTGTTGTGAGTGTTTGTTGCAGGTTGCATAACTGAAGATAGTGAGACATAAGTCTACTTGTAGAAGGGAGAAAATACATGATTTTAGTTCTCTTTTTTGGGGGTTTGAAATGTTATTTATTGGAGGTTTGGAGTGATTGATAATAGTAGATAGAGTGACAAGTCTTTCAGTGAGAAGTTACAAGAGTTGTAGGTGGAATAGAGGTGTTAGAGAGTGCATAGATTTATGGGAGCTCACATAGTTTGAGCATGAGAATATTTTTCAATGTATTTCATTATATAATGTGATATTTGTATGGGGTTTTATTGTTGTTTATCAGTCATCTGTGACTGAAAAATAAGTTGTAATAAAAATTTTCTTTGAAGCATAGCAATGGTTGCAAGTTGCAAACCAAGATTGTGTTGGATTGTTTGCAATTTCTATGTTGTTTGAAGAATCAATTGTGAGAGGGTTTTAAGAGGGTTATTGCAGGTATTAAATGGACATATGTTGCTTTCCACCAGTATTTTGTTGACTGAAAATGTTTTGTAATCCTTTGTTTTAACGTTGTAATATCAAGTTTGCAAGTGCAAACCAAGTTTTCTTGTTTTATGAGCAATACTTCCAACTATTTGATGTAATGCCTATGTGGATTTTAAAGAGGGATTGAATTTGTTTTTGAAGGGCATTGTATCCTTTCTTATTTCATCAAAATAACATAGCTTAGTGGGATATGAACATATAATAAAGGGGACAAACATAACGTGAGCAATTTAGGTTATAGATTGTCTTAGTCAAAGTTTTATGTTGAGTGTTTGTTTTGTTAAACATGTTTTATATATTTCAATTAATTTTTTTCTCTTGAAATTTACTATAGCTAAGATCCAAAACTACTTAAAGAGCTTTTTAGAGTGCAAGTATTTATTTTTTCATACAAATATTACTTAACATTTAGTTTAAAGTATAAGATTTTAAAATTGATGATAACAAATATATACTTCATCTATTTTAATATTAAATTTATATTTTAGATGTTGATTTATGTAATTATTCAATTTATATTTCTTAGTATTAGAATGTATAACAAAAATACTATGCTATGTTTGGATATATTGTTAATTTTTAACTTTAGTGATAACAAATTTAAATCATTACATTCATTAATTTTATGCTCTAAGAAAAGTCTAGTATTACATTTTTAGCATAAGTTTAGGTAAAATTAGAGTCAAAATTTTAGAAATTAAAATTTAAGTGAAAATAAATATTAAAAGATAAAATAATAAAAAATGTCTTAATGTTAAAAAAAATAAAAATATTTCCTTAATTTCAAAAATTTGAAAAGAAAATCTTTTCACTCTTAATTTTTAATTTTGTAAATATCTATTGATTTATTATACAAGATTTAAAATTCATAAATTTTAAAAATGAACAAAATTATTTATTTTAAAAATTTACTTAAATTCTTCCTATTTTAATTTTTGAATATATATTAATTTATAATAAAAAATTAAAATTAATTGAACCACTTAAAACATCCACCCCTGGGGTTGGGGCCCTAGCTCGGTTGGCTAAATCTTTCCTGTTGCAGGAGGTTGGCCATGAGTTCTAGTCTCCCCCACCCCCGTGGTACCGGAGGGCGTGTTGCGCCAGCGCCACCGGTCATGTTAAAAAGTTTACCAGGCGCACTGCAGTTTATATGGGGTCGTGCTACCCGATTCCTGTAGTCTAAAAAAAAAAAAAACATCCACCCCTACCTCTCCTCCTCCCCCTCCCCTCCTCCTCCTCCTCCCCGTCCCCGTCCCCCTCCCCCTCTCATGTTTATTTTAACTTTAAGAAGTAGATAAAAGTTGTATTCTAAAAGTAATAAAAACTATTTTAGAGGGGGTGATGCATATGGTAATTTTTCATAATGTCAAACAATTCAAAAAAACTACAGTATTTAATATTCATTTTTTCCAAGTACAACCATAAGTTTGCATGTGGGAGGATTTTTTTTTTTTAAAAGTGCATATGGTAAATTTTCCTTTTTGATGAAGGATTTATTTTTTTATATAAAAAAGAGTACTTAAATTTTAATTTGTATAGGTTTTATTTTAACAAAAGAATTAATTTTTAAGATGAGGAAGGTTTGTATAAAGAAAAAATAAGTAGTTGATGTTTTTAATTGGATGTTCTAAATATTTAAGAAACATACTTAATGCTAAATATTTAGCAAGAGAATGTTTGAATGCATTTTTAAAAATTAATAAGATTGCATATTTTTTATGAGTTAAACAAAAGTACAACTTGACATAGATAGGAATATTTGTCATTCAAAGAATAATTAGAAACATTCAAAATGATGAATCACTCAAAACTCATCCCCTTTCTATTTGTCAATTTCTAAACATTTCAACTTCCATATTATTTTAATTTATGAACAATAACATGCATGATCACTTTTATAAAGCATAAATAATTAAGAATGATTATAATAAAATAAAATAAATTTTAAAACTATTTATTCATAGAATGGCATTCGCAAAGGTTGAAGAAGATTCAAAGTGGAGATATTTTTTTTAAATCAAAACTTTACCATTTAATGCATATTAATCTACTTATTATTGTTAAATTATATTATTACAAAACAAAATTATTTATTATAAGTATCTATCATATACCTTGTAAAAATAAATAAAAAAGGAATTGTTGATGCCTAAAATTGCAAGGACAACAACCTTATGGGAAATTCAGTTAATGAGGGGACCAATTGCACTAAACTAAGTAACCTCCGAGTTTTTTAAAGAAGTCGGCTCCTTCTGTATTTGGGGGGGTTTGGAATGGGAAAAGGAAGCAGATATATAAAATAAAGTTTAATCTAAGGCGATGCACCAATAATTAAGTATGGGCACGGTAAATATTCCTTTCATATGAGATTTAAGGGCCTGTTCAACAATCTACATGTCCAAAAATAACATAAAGTATAGACGGAAAACCTAAGAAGTTTATCAAATAACATAACACAACTTCCATACACATTTACTGAACAAGAAGAGTCCAAGACATGATCTAAATCAGCAAATTTATATTAAAATTATAGAAGTCTTGCAGATAAACTACTGAATACAAGAAACAACACAATATAATGTATTCTCTATTAACCAAGAAACAGAGAGGCCGAAAAATATGGCATAGTGTGTAAGTCTTAATACAATAATCAAAGAATAATACAAAAGGCCTACAGTCTTTTCACTTCTTTATGTGATTTTTGAAGCCTTTTTCCAAGAGCCAAAGTAATATATATAGATGATCATTCCACCACCTGAGAGCCAGCAACAAAAAAGATGCCAAGGCACAAGCAATGATGCCTATCGCAATGATTCTTCGACATCGTTGCAATAGAAAAGATTCCAAAACATAGAATGCATTCGCCTTCAAACAAGATTTACCCCTCTACAAATAATGATTGTCGTCCTAGTGTGGAAGTAGAAAAATTCCCATGAAGACATGTGTTGCACATCCATAGAGTTGGTTAGGATACGTGGCACAACGGTAGGGCTTCATATTCATTCTTTCCTTCCTTGCGATCAAATTCCCGATGGAGAAGACACATGGAGAAGTCTTCATTTCAAGCACTGACTGTGGGATCTGCCAAAAGGTTTCCCATGGATTGATGTAGTGTGGCACAGGAACAAAGCTCAGAGGAAGAGCAAAGGAGAGAGGGCTCTCAAAGGCCTGCGTTGTTGACATGTGGAAAATGGATAGGGCTCGAAAGAGAAGCAAGGGAAGAAAATCTTCCAAAGAGCATGCTACAGAAACATGGAGCAAGTGAGAAAAGGTGCTTCAAAAAGGGGTCGAAGAGTTTCAAACACATGAGGCGAGGGCTAGGGTCAATGTAAAATAAACCATGACCACCCAGAGGGAGCTTAAGGATTTTAATCTACAACTTTTGGTGACTATCAGGGGCATTTTTCCTATGGAATGGGAACCCAAAATTTCTAGTGTGAAGACTAGGGCCTCATCCATTGATTAATGATCAGAGCTTTGAAAGTGTAGTCTGTAGAGGTAGCCAGTTGGTCTTAGATGGCATCAATAGGGCGTGCAGATTCTCTTGCGCCTCATGCAAATCTATTATTTCTTTGAAGGACAACTCCATGGAGATCCCGATCTCTGACTCGAGTTGAAATAGAAGTCGTTATATCTAATGGGTGGCACCTTCTATGTCCTCAGTAGTGGGGGTTGACTAAAATTCTAAAAAGTAGATAAATCCCACTGCTTTTCATCGATCCTTACTATGATATATTCTGCCATGGCCATCAAGAAAAGGGGAATGCAAGCCCATTTGAGTCAAATGGGAGAATTACATCCACATTTTTTTCATAGTCCGAATCAATTTTTTTGAGCGATTGCTAGCCTAGAGGATGGCCACATGACAACAAATGAATTCCCTCACCTTCCTGGTAGCTCACCTCCGATCTTCAATCCTTGCATTCATCAATTCTGTGTTCACCACTGCGTACAATTTTTCCAACAACTTCTCTCCTTGGGAACCTTTTCTACTACGAATTGTGGAACCCACTCCATCGTTCCACACACTTCCCTATTTAAATCTACTGCCTCTGCCATGAATTGGAATACCAACTGAAGAGTCAAACAAAGAGACCTGACTTTCTCCTAGTAGGAGATATATAACTACTAGGCCAATAGAAGGAGATCTGACTAAGGAGGAGGGGGTTGGGGAGGATTCTTCAAAAGACCAATTTCCATCTCCTTCGACCCGACATCTTGCATCAGCTCTTCAATTCTCCTATCTACAATGAAGAGTCATTCTTGTAGAGTCCTTAACTTGGAAAGCAATTGTTCCTCATCCTAGCCTCAAGTAGTGGATTCTTTCTCCAAGGAGAGCTTTACCTCTTGGATGTCCTTCTCAAACTGAGCTTGTCGGTCCTAGAACTCCTTGTCTTTTTGCTACATTTCCTACTCCAATTGAGCTTGTTGATCTTGAAGCTCTTCACTCTTCTGCTGCATTTATCCCTCTACCTAAGCCAACTAGTCTTGTAATTCCTATTTTTTTTATTGCAATTCGACAACCAGGTTGGTATCTAGGGATTAGAACTTTGCAAGTTCAGCTAGGAGTTTGGAACTTTCTACCTACACTTGTTGAGATATTCGTGCAATTTCAGCATCCTTGGCCTTCTCCTTTTTTAGTAGGAATTCCATCCTCTCTTTAATGTTCTTGAGATCCTCTTCCTTTTTCTTCAGTTGGCGACTATGCTTCAGAAAGTCGGCAGTCACCACTCACTCAGTTTCCTCCATCAAATCAACTTTGTATAGTGGTCGGGTTGTGCACAGATCAATCCCTACAACATGGATCATCTAATCCTAAGGTTGCATCTCCCCTTGTGGTTTGATGGTGTTCGGATTCATGGTTGAAAAATGCAATGAGCCCTGAAATTCATTGAAAAGGGTCTACATGCATGGTTCGCCAGGTTTCGCTGCATCCTTTTCTTTTCTCTTATAGGCCCTGATAGCCTATGTTGCTTTAGTTTTGTCGCTTTTCCCCATAAATTTTGTTGGCGATTTAATTAATTCACTAGTGAAGGGGGCACCGAGAGGAAGAGCAAAAAGGAATGAGAGAGTTGTGGTTCTGGATGATGTCTTCTTTGGTAGAGAGACCGTTAATGGGGAGAATGGGGGAGTGATAGGCCAAGGTCCATTCTGGGAAGAGGTGGAGAGACTCATAGGGAGTTGTAGCAGTAGCGCAGATGTAGAGGATACCATTTGTTGGGAAAGCTGAGTCAAAGCCGATGCAATGGCAACAAAATGGGTAGCAATGGTGGGTTCGGACTGGGCTCCGACTAAAGGTGGAATAGACCATGGGGGAGTAAAAGCTACAAGTTTAATTTGGGAGAATTGAGAGAAACCTCCCATAGGGGTGGAAGCACAAAAGGGAAGGCTGACACTTGAAGTAATGGGTGGCGTAGAGGTAGCAGGGGTAACCAAAGACTGTGAAATAAGAAGAGAGGGAGAGAAAGATACCTGAGGTGCAAAGGACTCTTATCCTTGGCTCATTGCAAGTTCTTGTGATCCTTCTCTAGAAGTTTCATCCATGCACGACCTCTTATTGGGTGGATAATTGTCCACCTCTATGATCTTCAGAGGTTGTTGGGCTACTTTGGATCTCTTCACAGCCCATGTATGTGGTTGTGAGGCCTCCAACTATGATGCAATCACTTGTGCACTTAGTGGAGCTTTGTTGAGTTGTTCCGTTGCTTTACTTGTTCTTTATGCTTGGGCCTTTTCACCTCTTTTCTCTTCACTATTACCCTTGCTTCCGATGGATCTATATCCTCATCATCGCTTGCATTAGTATCTTCATGCCCTCTATTCCATAGATCATCAAATCTTTTGTCCTTGTTTGTCTCTTGGAATAGGGCATCAAGGAATTTGGTCTCCTGACGATAAATCCAGAATTGTGCAATTTTTTCTTCACTCCACTACGATTGCTTGACCAATTGATTACAAAGGGTGGCCCTCATTTTAAGCTTGTCATTGGTATTCTCTAAAGGGAAATAGAAAGAGAGCCATGGTAGAATCCTATCATTAGTAGGAACATAGGCCAAGTCCACAAATAGATCATCTCGGTCCCCAGATTGTGGATTCCGTCGATCTTCCCAGTAAGGCCAGGAGTTGTGAGTCAATTTAATGTTTAGCTCCACTATGTCATTATCAGGATTATAACCTATTTTTCATAAATTAATACCAGCCCAATATGAGCCAACTTCACCTCTAGCAGACTATGTGTTTGCTTCTTTAACATTATCACCATTCCAAAGCTCAAAGGGCATTTGAAAAAACCCTTCTTATTTTTTCCTCTGCAAAATTTGAGGTCAATAATAGCCAGTTGCCAAAACACCTCAAGGTCTTGCACCCTATCTGTGATGCATACTAAGATCTGATATGGTTCCTTGGTAAAACCATTCAACCTTATGAAAGTAAAATCCTCCCCAAGGAACCAGTCACCAGGAGGAGTAAAATTTTGTATCCATCCGGTTTGTTTGGCAAAAAGTTGATAACCCTCACCATCCTTACTAAAATCCTTCAAAATCAGAGCCAGGAAATCCTCATAAAATGCATAGTAATCATAAGTTGTAGAAAGGATGGGAGTCCACACAGAAACTAACCTTCTTACTCCTTTTTCATCAAGCATATCCAAATTCATACGGTTTCCAAAGAATTCAAGGTTCTTCTGTAAAAACATGTGAGCAAGGAGAGAAGAAAATCTAAACCTATGTTGTGTGTTGTATTCCTTGAATTGGTTCAGCATCTCCTAGACAATGACTTCTACGAAGTCGTACCAGAATAAAGAATGTTGATTTCTCAACTGAAAACCTAGACCCATTTGAAACTCCAGAACATCCCTGTCACTATCCATGTCGCAAACAAAATCCATCATAGAGAAGGAATCCTACAAGTCTGAGTTGAAAGCATTGTGTGCAACTAGAAACTGTGGTGGCTTTGGTGCATCTTCCCTGGGCCTTTTTGTTTCTTGGTTATAAAATTCCAAGGAAAATTTTCTAATCCTCTAGAAATATTCCCCACCTTCTACAGCACTGAATGTCTCCATTCTTTCTGTTCTGGAGCCCTTTCTAGTAGGGATGCATAGCATATTCCTAATAACATCCATGTTGATCACCACCCTCATTTTCTAACCTTCAACGGTGCCAGTATCTAGGTTGAAATGTTGAGTGCACTCATGCACCAATTTTGAGCAGTGATGCACAAAAGGAACCATATACTGTGGAAGAATGCAAAGCCATTGCTTGTACACTAGGGACTCCTGGTTACTGGTCTTTTACATCCTCTCATAGGCTACTTCCCTAAGACTCTTAGGGTTGGTCCTAACAATAGGGTCATGAATATTATCTCATTCTTCCACTATCAGGGTCTGGTTCCTGTGAACCTTCTTGTCTACAATCCACGTGTGAGGCCACTTTGGCTTCTCTGGTATCCCAAGCAAAGAGTAAGAGATGTCAACAAAAATATTGGCCATTGGCGTTGCTAACATGGTGTCCAATAAGCTTTGAATCGCCTCACTTTGTGCTTCCATTTGAGGATTCTAGGCTATTCCAGGAATCTATAGATTTTGCGAACACTCACTTTCCTGCAACTCAATTGGGTTCTTCAGCAAACTATACACTCAAAGCCCTTCGCAATGAACAACGTACTCAAAAAATCTTCACAGTGTTTTTTTTCTGCATGCAACACTTATCCTTTCCTTATTCAAGAGTTCGAAACAATAGTTGTTTCAAGCAATAAATTTGGCACGTACCATCGACTCTTTCGTGCATGCAAAATGAATTCCCACTCTTTTCGAAAAGACTATTAATAGTTCATAATGATAATTAGTCATAATGAGCTATGATACCATTCCTTGGGAAATTGAGCCACAAACTGAAGGCTTATGAGACCATTCGCATGCTCCTTAATTAATAATCTAAAAAGAATGATTAAGCAAGAAGGTGCAATAATTATTGGAAAATGTGCCTCAAGCTTACTGACATGAAACTCCTGAAAGAGAAAAATCAGTGAGACCCTCTAAATGTCTTACCGACTAGAGTTGTGTTCTAAATTTCTAAAAAGATTAAAGTCATTGAGACTTTGGTTCTGTCTTGCCGACGGGAGTCATCAGCAAGACATGGCTATCACTATGAATGTTCTAACTCTTTCCGTCTGAGCAGACCTCTTGCCGATGGGTTGATTCTTGGTTGTCGAAGAGACTCTGGCTGATGAACATATCGAAGTAATATGAACTGTCGGGTATGCCTTCAGTGTGATCTCTTGCCGATGACTATGGTCTCGCCGACAAGTTTTCTTTCAGTATGATCTCTCGCCGATATTCTTGGTCTTGCCGACAGATAGGTGCATTCAGTATGAACTCATAGCGATAAGGTTTCTCTCGCCGACAGGCAGGTGTTTTCGGTGAGAACTCTTGCCGATGGTTTTCCTCTCGCCGACGGGTATGATTTATGTGTGAAATCTTGCCGATAGCACTTGTCTCACTGATAGCTCTACATGATGGACATCGGTGAGAACTCTTGCCGATAGCATTGGTCTCTCCGACTGTTCTGTGTTCGGTATGATGTCTCGTCGATAACGATGGTCTTGTAAATAGAGCTACATGATTTGAACATCGGTGTGAATTCTTAGCGACAACGATGGTCTTGCCGATGGTTCTACAGTGGATATCGATGTGATTTCTTAGCGATAGAGTGAGTCTAGGCAATAGGTTTGAACTCGATATGACTCTTGCCGATGGTGGTGACTCTTGCCGATAAGGACAGTCAAGAATTTTGGCATTGGGGAGACACGGTCTAGTGTCTCACCGACATGCGATTCTATTTGAATGCTTTGATCGAATGACTATTTGACGTGGTCTATTTTGAACTAATGAGTGAAGCAGAAGGAGAATCGTTGGCAGTTGGACTATTGCGATCGTTCCTGTGAGGGATATGAACAAACTGTGAGAGAATGGATTACTCTCTAGCAATGGCGGATGATGATGAACAGTGTGAGATAACGAAGTGTTGCTTGATTGAACACGAATTGATCTGAGTGAACTCAATGGATGTTTCAGAGAGAATTTTTGTATAAGGTTGATCAGTGAATGAGGCTACTGTAATAATTAACATCAAAAAGTGAAGTTGATCTCTATATGTAATTTTATTTACTATAATACAAAGAGGCTTTTCTTGGTGTGGTGGGTTTTTCTCTCGTAATTGTTTTCCCACGTAAATCTGGTGTCCAATTGTGTATGTGTTCATTTCTCTTTTCTGTTATTCTTTTTTTGTGTATCTTAATGAACTATAATTGAAAAATTTAAAGTCATATCTGCATTCTTCCCTGAGGTTTTGACGTTAGGAGAGTTTGTTTCGCACCTAAGCTTTCCTTACAAGTGGTATCAGAGCCAGTTGTGTTATTCTTGTGGGTACGTTGGGTTTTTTGTGTCAATTCTATTTAGTGGAAGTCTTGTAGAAGTCTAGTAATTTGAATTACAGATTAAGATGGCAAGCATGTCAGGAAAGATTGAAATTGAGAAATTCAATGGCAGTAATTTTGAGTTGTGGAAACTCAAAATGGAAGATCTGTTGGTTGATTGTGATCTTTGGCTTGTTGTGTCTGGAACGAAGCCTACAGGCATGAAGCAAAAGGATTGGGACCTCACAGATCAAAAATCAAAGGGGCTGATAAGGCTCTATTTAGCAGCCTCTATTCTTCTAAATGTTCATGAAGAAAAGATTGCATCTTCTTTGTGGAAAAGACTAGGAGCTATTTATCAGGGCAAGTCCTTGGTGAATAAGTTGTTCTTGAGAAAGAAGTTGTACTCTTTGAAACTATAGGAAGGAGCGTCTGTTGCTAATCATTTGAATGCTTTCAACATGTTGATTGCTCAGTTAGCATCTGTGGGTGTGAAGATTGATGAAGAAGATCATTCTATGCTATTGTTATGTTCTTTGCCAAATTCTTGGGATCACTTGGTGATGGCTATTAGAATCACGACATCAATTTAAGATGGAAGATGTTATTTCTTCTTTGTTATCGAGAAGAGATGAGAATAAATATTTTGAGATAAGCGAGAAGGAGGCTCTTGCTATTAGAAGCGGATCAGAGAAGAAAAAGACAAAGAGTCCAGAATGCAAATTAGAGGGGAGATCAAAGTCTCCTAGTAAGAAGTCCAAGGTAAAGTGTTGGAATTGTGGGCAACCTGGTCATGTCTGAAAGGATTGCAAAGAGGAGAAAAAGAAGAAGAAGAAGTATTCTTTCGATAATGATTCTTCTCAGAGTGATGCAGACACTTTCATTGCAACCTTGGCAACTCAGGCATCAAATGATGTCTAGTTGATTGATTCTAGAGCATCTTTCCACATGAAATCTCATAGAGAATGGTTCACTAAGTATAAAAAAATACGATGGTGGAAGGGTGTATTTGGAAAGCGATTCATCTCTGGAAATAGTTGGTCGTGGAAGAGTCAGAATTCAATTCCCTGATGGAAGAGTGAGGGGAATCAATGATGTAATGCATATAGCAGGTCTGGCTCAAAATTTACTTTCTGTTAGTAAGCTGAACGATGTTGGAGTTCAGGTCTCATTCTCTGGAAATGGTTGCAAGATGACTAGAGGCTCAATGGTGCTAGTAAGGGGTGCTCGTATTGGTACCTTGTATAAGTTGGATGCACATGTTATGCAATGCAATAGTGTCTCTATAAAGTCACAGAAGGCTACTCATAGAGAAAAGGAGAAAAATGTTCCTGATAGTGCAAACTTTATGGAAGTTAAACTTCTAGTAGAAAAGACTATGCTCTAGCATCATAGGCTTGGCCACATTGGAGAAAAAGGTTTAAAAACTTTGAAAAATAAAAACCTGGTTGAAGGGCTTAATGATTGTAACCTCGAATTCGAGTTTTGTGAACATTGTATATATGGTAAACAACACCGTGTTTCATTTTACTCTAGTCCTCATAAATCTTCTGATTTACTTGATTACATTCATTCTAATGTTTTTGGTCCAGTAAATGTTCCTTCTTTGTCTAAATCAAGATATTATGTATCGTTCATAGATGATTATTCAACAAGGGCATTTGTTTATTTTTTGAAAAGTAAAGCAGAAGTGTTCAGTCGTTTTAAGGAATTTAAAAAACTTGTGGAAAATAAAATTGGAAGAAAAATAAAATGTTTAAGGACTGAAAATGGTGGTGATTTTTGTTCTGATGAGTTCAAAAGGTACTATAAAGATCATGGGATTAAAAGACATAAAACTACACCCTACACTCCACAATAAAATGGAGTTGCCGAAAGGTTCAACAGGATAGTGATGGAAAGAGCACGAAGTTTGCTAAGCAGTGTTGGCTTGGAGGAGAATTTTTGGGCTGAGGCAGTTGCAACAACATGTTATTTAATAAACCATTCTCTGAATTTTGCTCTTGTTGAGAAAACACCTTTGGAAGCATGGTCTAGAAAGAAGCCCTCTCTGAGACACATTTGTGTCTTTGGTTGTGAGGCCTATGCATATGTGCCAAATGAGGAAAGGTCTAAATTGGAAAACAAGGCTGTTAAATGTATTTTCATTGGTTATAGTGCTGGCATAAAAGGATACAAGCTTTGGAATCCTGATACGGAGAAGGTTCTATACAACAGAAGTGTTATTTTTCATGAGCTGAAGCTTTCTACTTTGGATCTGCAGTCAGAGACAAAATTAGAAAATAAAAAGGATGTAGTTGAAATTCCTCCGACACCAGATAAAGAGGAATTCAAAATTCAAAATGTACTTGAAACTGGGGAGAGCTCAAGTAGTTCTGAGAGTTCTGAAGAAGAAGATCAACCTCAGCCTCAGCCTATGAGGAGGTCAACACGTGAAAGAAAGCAACTTGATCGGTATGGGTTTTCTTTGTTAGATTCTACTTGTTCCTATGCTTTAATTTCTAGCACTGATGAGCCTAGGACTATGAAAGAGGCATTTAGAATGTCTGATTCAAACTCTTGGTTGCAAGCCATGAATGAAGAAATGGCATCATTAGAAAAGAATGATATAACTTGGAGTTTGGTGCCCTTGCCTGAAGGCAGAAAAGTTGTTGGCTGCAAATGGGTATTTAAAAGGAAAATAGGTCTGGATGGTAGTGTGGAAAAGTATAAGGCGAGGTTAGTTGTGAAGGGGTATTCCCAAGTAGAGGGAATTGATTATGGAGAAATTTTTTCTCCTGTAGCTAAGCTGATGTCTATCAGATTTATTTTGTCACTTGCAGTAGCATATGACTTAGAGATTGAACAGATGGATGTGAAGACAACATTTCTTCATGGTGACCTTGAAGAAGAAATTTACATGTCCCAGCCTGAGCACTTTGTGGAAAAAGGTAAAGAAAAACTAGTTTGCAAGTTGAAAAAATATATGTATGGATTAAAACAATCTCCTAGAATGTGGTACCAAAACTTTGACACTTTTGTTTTGTCATTGGGATTTGTAAGATCAAAATCTGATCATTGTGTGTACTACAAATCTGAAAATGATCATGTTCTTAGTATTGCTCTCTATGTTGATGATATGTTGTTCATAGGAAATAGTAAGTTAATGATTTCTGATCTAAAATCTCAATTGTCTGCTAAGTTCGAAATGAAAGATCTTAGTGCAGCCAGGTATATTCTGGGAATGGAAATAACCAGGGACAGAAAGAGTAGAAAACTTTGGCTCAATCAGAGTAAGTATATTAATACTGTTCTGGAGAGATTTTGTATGACTGATTGCAAGCAGCTAGTTGTTCCAGTTTTGCAGGGAACGAAGCTATCTGTTGAAGACTATCCAAAATCTCCTACTGAGATAGAGGACATGACCAGAGTTTCTTATGCTAGTGCAGTTGGCAGTTTAATATATTTAATGGTTTGTACAAGGCCAGACATTGCCCAAGCAGTGGGAGTACTTAGTCATTTTATGGAAAATCCTGGAAGGACACATTGGGATGTTGTGAAAAGAGTGTTTAGATATTTGAAGGGCACTTTAGAATATGCTTTTTGTTACCATGGGAATTTGGTTGAAACATAGAGGACTCTCAGCATTCGAGGCTATGTGGATTCTAATTTGGCAGGGGACATTGACAGCAGAAGATCCACTAGTGGATATATTTTCATGATGAATGGTGGTGCAGTCAGTTGGATGAGTAAGCGATAGGCTATAGTCGCTTTATCCACTACAGAGGTAGAATACATGGAAGCAAAACACGCCTATAAAGAATCAATCTGGTTAAAATGTTTGTGTTCTAACATTGGGTTTGATGCAGGGATAATTACAATTTACTGTGACAGTCATAGTGCTATTTGTTTGGAGAAAAATCCTACTTTCCATGCCAGGATGAAACATATTTATGTATAGTATCATTTTGTATGATCTATATGGTGGAGGATGGAAAGGTCTCTTTAGAAAAAGTGGATACTCTGGAAAATGTTGTAGATGCATTGATGAAACTAGTGAGCATAGACAAGTTCAGGTGGTGTGCCAGTTCGATGGGCCTTAGTGCCCATAAATTTTAGTAGTTTTGTTCTGCTCTGGAGGTGTCAGTAAGATCTTCGTCAAGTGGGAGATTGTTGGAAAATGTGCCTCAAGCTTACTGACATGAAACTCCTGAAAGAGAAAAATTGGTGAGACCCTCTGAATGTCTTACTGACTAGCAGCTGTGTTCTAAACTTCTGAAAAGATTAAATTCGCTGAGACTTTGGTTCTATCTTGCCGACGGGAGTCATCGGCAAGACATGGCTATTGTTGTGAATGTTCTAACTCTTTCCATCTGGGTAGACCTCTTGTCGATGGGTTGATTCTTGGTTGTCGAAGAGACTCTGGCCGATGAACATATCAAAGTAATATGAACTGTCGGGTATGCCTTTGGTGTGATCTCTTGCCGATGACTATGGTCTTGCCGAAAATTTTGCTTTCAATATGATCTCTTGCTGATACTGTTGGTCTCCCCAATAGATAGGTGCATTCAGTATGAACTCTTAGTGATAAGGTTTCTCTCGCTGACAGGCAGGTGCTTTCGGTGAGAACTCTTGCCGATGGTTTTCCTCTCCCCGATGGGTATGATTTTGGTGTGAACTCTTGCCGATAACACTTGTCTCGCCCACAGCTCTACACGATGGACATCGGTGAGAACTCTTGCTGATAGCATTGGTATCTCTGACTGTTCTATGTTCGATATGATGTCTCGCCAATAGCGATGGTCTTGCCAATAGAGCTACATGAGTTGAACATCGGTGTGAAGTCTTAGCGACAGCTATGGTCTTGCCAATGGTTCTATAGTGGATATTGATGTGATGTCTTAGCGATAGAGTGAGTCTGGGTGATAGGTTTGAACTTGATATGATTATTTCCAATGGTGGTGACTCTTGCCAATAAGGACAGTTGGGCATTTTGGCATCGGGGAGACACGGTCTAGTGTCTCACCAACATGCGATTCTATTTGAATGCTTTGATCGAACGACTGTTTGACATGGTCTATTTTCAACCAACGAGCGAAGCGGAAGGAGAACCATTGGAAGTTGGACTGTTGTGACCGTTCTTGTGAGGGAGATGAACAAACTGTGAGAGAATGGATTACTCTATGGAAATGGCAGATGACAATGAATAGTGTGAGATAACGAAGTGTTACTTGATTGAACACAAATTGATCTGAGTGAATTCATTGGATGTTTCAGAGAGTATTTTTGTATAAGGTTGATTAGTGAATGAGGTTGCTGTAATAATTAACATCAAAAAGTGAAGTTGATCTCTGTATGTAATTTTCTTTACTGTAATACAAAGAGGCTTTTCTTGGTGTGGTGGTTTTTTCTCCCGTAAGGGTTTTCCCACATAAATCTGGTGTCCAATTGTATATGTGTTCATTTCTCTTTTCTGTTATTCTTTTCTTGTGTATCTTAATGAACTGTAATTGCAAAATTTAAAGTCATATTTGCATTCTTTCCTAAGGTATTGACGTTAGGAGAGTTTGTTCCACACCTAAGCTTTCCTTACAATAATTACATGAAAAGATTTGAGTTCATCCTTGGAGACCAAAAAATCATTCACAATGTGACACCTAGCACTTGACTCTGTGGATAATTACCTATGCCTCTCACCGGTTTAAGTTGATCAATAGCTTCTTCTTTACTTGCATGCAACAATTCCTACACAACAAACACAACTTGGTGAGATTTTCAAGTTTGCTCCCGGTGGGATTTTCAAGTTTTCTCTTAGTGGGATTTTTGAGTTTTCTCTCGATTATCATCATGCTTATCACACACATAGCTCTGGCTCTTTCTATAAATTGACTTAAGGAAATCAGTAGAATGTGGATTTGGTAATTGGGAAAAAATTTCATTTGGTAATTGGGACTAGAGATAGGCACAATGAATAATCCAATTAGGCTTACTAGCAATAGGTTGTAGGCAGCTTTTTTAGGTGAAATTTATAGAAAATGTTTAAAGTGCATGACTAAGAACAAGCATTCTCTAGAAATAATTGCAATGAAATGGGTACTGGGGATGGATTGGATAGAATATGAGGACAAGTATAGAGTAAATACAAATATTTGATCTATCTTTGTTGCCTCTTTTCTTGACATATAGGTGCCCAAGAAAATGATACTACAACTCACCATGGAAATCTTTCCAAAGCGCTACATTGGTGGCCTTAGTGAAGTTGTGAAGAATGTGGTGTATGGTCTTGGTCTTCCCATAGCAAGTGATCTTCGCCAACACATTGAAGAGGATGCAGTGGTGTTGTGGGTACCATTCCTGAGCGGATTTCACATTATGATGATTGGAGAGCACCACTAGAGAGTTTCTCATGCTTGCCACTTCCTGCTACAATGCTACAATGTAGTACTATTCTATGTCATGGAGTGGTACACCAACTTCAGAAATCTGGTGTTTCCTCCACTGCTTGCCATTGCTACCATTGATGCTCTTACTGCCATTCCCGTTGCACCTGTCGCTACCCCAGAAGCTATTGATGTGGTTGTTCCTAATGCTACTATTCTGATGTTGCCCCAATTTAAGAATGAACTCTTTTCTCCTATTTTTTGTATATATGCCTTAGAAGGATTTTAATATATGTGCTCAAAAAGTTGCTTAGTATATATATATACTCAAAAAGTATGGCCTGAGAGCCATTTTACATTGTAATATCAAAGTATATATTACAGTATAATGAATATAAAGCTCCTTTTGTCAATTTTTGTCTCTCTTGCTTTTCTCTACTTCGTGTATTATGGGTTTCATTTAATAAAGACTAGGCCGAACAAAACACAAATAAAATTTACATAATTACATATTTACACTGATAAAAATGATTAATGAAGCTAATTAAAAATTTGAGGTGAATTCCATTGACTGGAATTCCTAATGCTTATTTCTCCATATTTTCTAATTCAAATGCATTATGTTGCTTGCATTGAATAATGTGAAAAGTGCCTTCCCATAGGCTATCAAACTTTTCATGTAGGCCAACCTTCGTTGCCCTCTCATTAAATTTTAGCACTAAGTCTCTACATTTAAGACCCTGGTCAGAGGTCTTCTTGTCAAACCACCTCTTAACCACCTATTGATGGTTAGACATAGCTATTAGGGATTTTTCACATTTCTCTTACACTTCCAGCAACTCAACCAGCCGGACCTCCATGACTCTATGTTGCTCAACCTCTAGAGATTTGAGCAACTGCAGTGCGGTAATTTCTATGGAGATGAGCAATAGTGCTTCCTTCCCATATACCAACTCGTATGGTGAAGTATTTAGGACTTACTTTGGGGTTATTTGGTCTACCCAGAGTGTTGCTCGGAGGTTCTTATACCACTCTTTTTGATGCTCTGACTTAATTCTTTTAATGAGTCAAACTAAATTTTTATTAGTCGACTCGACTAGACCATTCCCCAACGGGAAATAGTTCAAAGATGTCTTTAGGAATATGTTGTGCTTAAGTGAAAATTGGAATACCTTTTAACCTAGGAAGGATTTTGCATTGTCGTAGATGATGGTCTTTGGCGGGCCGAACCTTGTTACCAGCTCTTCGAGAAAGTTCAAAATCTCTACCTCCATTGAATTATTTATGGGAATGGTCTTTGTCCATCTGGTAAAGTAGTTTGTAGCTGTGAGGATCCATGTATGTCTAGCACTAGAAGTGGGATTAATCATCCTAATGAAATCCAAGCCCCACTATGCAAAGGGTTCTTCAACCACTATCAGATTCAAAGACATTGTAGAGTTTTTCCTTTTTCTTGTGAAGAATTGCCATTCTTTGCAGGATTTAACCAAAGAGTGTGAGTCATTGAACAATGTAGGCTAGAAGTACCTGACACATATAATTTTGATGGTGGTGATCTTTGCAGAGAAGTTTCCACCCGCGAGACTACTGTGAAAAATATCTAGAATTCTTTTCTCTTGCTCAGAGGTGGCGCACCGTAGCAGAACACCATTAAAGTTCCTTTTAAAAATGACTCCTTCAATAAACGCATATCTGCTATTCTGCAGTCTATAGAATCTTCTCTTCTGAGAAGGGAGGCTTGTCGGATATTTCTTAGTCAACATGAATCTCATCCTATCCACCAACCAGCAGCCTTCAGACTCATATTGGTTCATCAGGACCAACTCAGGTTGTTCCTCCTCAGTTGCTACTTCTTCAACATGTGCTAGATACTCACACAATCCTCTTCCTCGCACGGTCTTCGTGGGCCTAACCTCTATGTCATATTCAAGGATTTTAGTAATCCAATTGGCCCTTTTTCTCTGATTTCTCCTTCCATAATGTATTCACACACACTCGAATGTGCAACATATACAACCATCTTGTTGCAAGATATGAGGTTTCACAACTTCTTGAGCCCTTTAATAATGGAGAATGCTTTCCTTTTGAAAAATTTATAGTTCATCTCATAATCCTTTAAGTTCTGGGAGTGGAAGGCTATCATATGTTCTCTCTTTCCTTCATCATCCTTCTGGGTCAAAACAATAGCGATATTGGATTTGCTATTGAACACATACATTATGAAGTCCTTTGATAAGTATGGGTTTACCAAAATAGGAGCTGAAGAAATAGCATCTTTAATCTTCTCAAAGGCTTCTCTGGCCTCTTTTGTCCATTTGAACAATTTTTCCTTCTTGAGCATCAGGGTAATAGGTCTAATTAATCATGCAAAATCAAAAATGAATTTTCTTATGAAATTTACCTTTCCAAAGAAGGACTGAACTCCCTTCTTGTTGACTAGTAGGAGAAGCTCCCTGATTTCCTTCACTCACTCCAGGTCAATTGCAATTCCATCTTTGGACACCATGTGTCCCAATATTTTTCCTTATGACACTTTGAAAACACATTTTTTTGGGTTTAGGGATACCCTGTACTCCTGGCATTTTTTAAAAACCATTTCTAGATGATCAAAATGATCGTCTTTAGAATTAGAGAATATAGTTAGATCATCTAAATAGATTAAGATAATCTTGTTGATCAATTCTTTGAAAGGAATATCCATTGCTTGCTAGAAGGTAGCCCTTGCATTTGAGAGACCGAAGGGAATTTTTGCATAGGCAAACATCCCCCACTTGGTAGTGAACATTGTTTTGTGTCGATCCTCCTCTTTTACCTAGATCCGGTTGTAGCCAAAGAAGCCATCCAACAGAGAAAACATTTTTGAGCTAGCCACTGTTTGTAATATAGACTCCATGGAAGGCAAGGGATAATGGTTCTTTAGGGATGCTTTGTTTAGTTCTTGGAAATCAACACACAGGTGGATGTCTCCATTCTTTTTCTAGATAGGAACCAGGTTAGACACCCATGTGTTATGCTTGATTGAAAAGACGATCTAGGATTGAATTGGCTTTGTTAACTCTTGCACCATTAATGCCTCAATCTTCAGATTCATTGGTCTCTGCTTCTAGTGGATAGGTTTTTCTCCTTTTGTCAGTTCTATAGTATGCTGGATGATTTCGGGATCATATCCCTTGAGGTCATCATACAACTAAGCTACTACTCCATATTTTTCACAAAAATGGATGAGCCTTTCTTTATCATGTTGTGGAACATCCTTTTCGACCCTAAGCTTCCTTCCATCCCTGACCTAAAGATCTACATAGTCATTTTTGTTTGCTACAAACTTCCTCTTGTCATTCCTTGCATTGTCATAATCAAATAGGGAGTGACCAGTCCTTTTCGAAGGTTGTTGGACTTCAGCTGAATAATTTTCCCTTCATAGGAATCTGCAATTTTTGATTGGAGATGATCCACAAACTCTTCGGAGTGTTGAATGAATGAGGCAATGTTTTCATCACTTTCTAACACTTTCCAACTCTAGTCATTATCTAGGATTTCTGGTTAGACAATCACTCACACAGTGTACATTATCAATTAGGTCTAAAACAAGGTCAAATTGAGATCCTATCACCACCATATGATCTGTTATTGCATTCTATTCTTTGGGGATCATTTGGATATTGAAGGCTTCAAATCTTTCAATCAGGTCCCAGACTCTATGTCTATAAGATCTCATGCAAACATTCTTTGCTGTGAAGAGCCCTCAGACTTGATTGACTACTAGTTCAGAGTCTCTGAACACCATTATTTGTTTAATGCCCATCTGCTCTGCAAGACTTAGACCTTGCAATAGGCCTTCATATTCAGTTTCATTTTTCAAACAAGCAAACTAAAAGCGAAAAGACCTAAGGGTCTTTTCATTAGATGGAGATGTCAAACATATCTCGGCTCCTGCACCAACTTTACATCTCACTCCATCAAAATGCAATTTCCATATCTTTGAGGCTTGACCACCCTCAGATTCCTTCATGACCTTTGGGATCAATTAATCCTCATCATAGATGACATAGGTTCCCAATCCAGTGGCATGATAATTTCTGAAAGGATCAGTGTCTATAAATTTTCTCAAGAGGACTTCTTCTTCATCAGTTCGGTCTTCGGTCACCTTTTCATCCTCTAGTAACTCAGTACAATACATTTCCTCTTTGGTGATAGATGTGCAAGTAACCTAAAATTTGATCATGGCTTCATCTGCTACATGTTCCAAATGTAAAGGTTCAGACACTATCTTCATTTTAGCTCCATGTTTGGTCATGAGGATCAAGTGTGACCAATCCAAGGAAAGATATATGCCTATCTTGGAAGTGAACTCCTAGGATAAGCAAAGGTTGAACATGGAAGGGACATCTATCATGATCACGGTATCTTGTGGAACTGTGATACTAGGGAAAGAGAATAGAGTCAAGGGGAAGTTTTTAATGACACCTATAGTTTTAACCTTATTCCCATCAAGCTACATAACCCCTCTATTTAAAGGTTCATAGCTAAGTCCTAAGGCTTCAACTATCTGCTTGGGAATGACTATGGTACTAGCACTAGAGTCAATCATAGAATTGTGCAACAACTTCTTACCCACAATGAGAGTAAAGAAGAATGGTTTCAATTTAGCCTTACTTTTACTTTCAGTTGAAGCTTCCTCTCCATTTTTTGTGAGGACTTTGGCCTGAGATGGTCAATCAACAACCTTTCCCTAGAGTGATTGCTTTGTTGGCTCTATGCTTGCATTGTCCAGTAGGGCCTTCTGTAGCAATGACTTCTACTCCAGAATAGCTAAGATATCCCAAAGAGATACATTAGGAGAGGATTTCTTTAATTTTTCCACCACATTTAATGTCGGTGGATTCAAAAACTTTTGTTCCTTAGCTCTTGTTATAACAATCTCTCTGTGTGGTTTAAATTGTTGTGTAATTGCGAAGGTACTAGGAGTTTGGTTGGGGACACTTTTGGGCTATGGGATGAATAGTTCACCCATGAATCTTATCTTTCAGCGAGTGTTGTAATATGATTGCACTTGTTGGGCCTTTGACGTCGAATCATAATTTGCGAACACCACCTCTTCCTCTTCCATCCATGAGAAGAGTGTGTGGTCGGGAGCTATATCTGTTTCTTGCTCCAGGGAAATTCCTTGCATTTGTACGATGAGTACCACATTTCCCATTTATGGGGAGGTATATACATAACCTCCTAAATCTGAAAACATGCCTTGAATGTGTTGTTTTGCCACTTTTTGTTGTAGGTTATCACGTGGACAATTTCGGGGCTTATGCACTTCATTGTAGGGGAAGCACCAAGGATTGATATCATCAGCAAGATTATTTCTCCCCACTACCAGCTCTCTGTTAAAACTTGGGTGAGCATTCTATAGTAGAGTAGGCACCGACACCATCTAACTATTTGTTTTATTATGTAGATTTATGTGCGCACCTCCTTGAACTGGTTTTGTTGGTAGGAAGATCTTTTGCCTTGATAATTTTGGTAAGTTGGCTTCATAGGTATGGATTGGTTCCGCTTGATGGTAGCTATTTCATTTGAGATGTTCCGCAACAACTCCTTGACATCGCTCATCTCATCTTTTGAAGAATTAGACATAGAAGTAGCATTCTGCGGTGCGCTCGGATATGCGTACATAGATTGGGGAGGAGTAGATGCACTGGTAGAAGCAATCTCCTAGGCAAGAATCAACAAATTTGCAAATATAGGCATAGTGGGCTAAGGCGGTAACTTTCCAGCATCGATCAACTTATTATCCACCTAAATAATGCTATATGCATCTGGCAAGGTGTTCCCACCAAGGGACTAGATCATCATCGAAATATTGGTGTTGAGAGACTTCAAATAGAACATGAATGCCAAATCTGCAAGTGGATGGATTGCAAGTTAATCCTTTTCCAAGTCATGTGAAATTAGGCATTAAAATCGGTCATGGCCTCCTAAGGGGCCCGCTTTATGGTCGCCAACTACTGAAATACTAAAGATCGATCTCCATTGTTTGAAAATCACTCATAGAAAGGATCTCTGAGCTGATCCCAGGTATCAATAGTATTGGATCCCAAAGTGTGGTACCAATCAAGTGCCTTGCCTTTGAAAGAGGTTGCAAGAAATCTCAATGCTACATTTTGACCAGTTACACCATGCACCAAACATATGTCTGCCACATCTTACAGATGTTTAGATGGTGTTTTCGAGCCTTCCCCTATGAATTTTGGTACAACTTTTAAAGCAAAGTTTGGGATAGGAGCTAAAATAGTAGGTACTACTAGTGCTATGAGATGGCTTCCCGCATCCCATGCCACATAATTTATGTTAGCAATCGATAACATGCCTAGTGGAGGGGTCGAGATGTTCACTGGACATGTTCTTGTTCATACTATTACCTGTGGTGGCACTAGCAAGCCAGGATTGTTTATTGTTTGGGATCTAGTAATAGGTCTATGGCTCATACACCCACTTTCAAATTAGATACATTAAATCAAGTCCCACCAAGTGTGCCAGAAAAAGAACTGTTGATGCCTAAAATTGCTAGGAAAACAACCTAATGGGAAACTTAGTTAATGGGGAGACCAATTGTGCTAAAGTGAGTAACCTCTGGGTTTTTTAAAGAAGCCAACTCCTTTTGTATTTGGGGGATTTGGAATGGGAAAAGGAAGTAGATATATAAAATAAATTTTAATCTAAGGTGATGCACTAAGATTTAAGTATGGGCATGATAAATATTCCTTTCAAATGAGATTTAAGGGCTCGTTCAACAATCTGCATGTTCAGAAATTAAGAAAGTACAAATGAAAAACCTAAGAAGTTTATCAAATAACATAACACAACTTCCATACACATTTACTGAACAAGAAGAGTCGAAGACATGATCTAAATCAACAAATTTATATTGAAATTATAGAAGTCTTGCAAATAGACTACTAAGTACAAGAAACAACACAATATAATGTCTTCTCCATTAACTAAGAAACAGAGAGGCCGAACAATATGGCACAATTTGTAAGTCTTAATACAATAATCAAAGAACAATACAAAAGGCCTACAATCTTTTCACTTCCTTTTGTGATTTTTGAACCCTTTTTCCAAGAGCTGAAGTAGTATATATAGATGTTCATTCCACCACCTGAGAGCCATCAACGAAAAATATTCCAAGGCATGAGCAATGATGCCCGTTACAATGATTCCCTGAGGCCGTTGCAACTGAAAAGATTCCAAAACATAGAATGTAGTCACCTTCGAACAAAATGCACCCCTCTGCAAATGATGATTGTGGTCCTGGAGTGTGGAAGCAAAAAATTTCCCATGAAGACATGTGTTGCACACCCACAGAGTTGGTTAGGATACGTACAACGGCGCGGCTTCATATTCATTTCTACCTTCCTTGCGATCAAATTTCCCATGGAGAAGACACATGGAGAAGTCTTTATTTCAAGCACTGATTGTGGGGTCTTCCAAAAGGCTTCCCATGGATTGATGCAACATGGCACATGGGCGAAGCTCAGAGGAAGAGCAAAGGAGAGAGGGCTCTCAAAGGCCCACACTGCTGACACGTGGCAAATGGGCGGGGCTCGATAGAGAAGCAAGGGAAGAAAATCTTCCAAAGAGTGTGTTGTGAACACATGGAGCAAGTGGGTGAAGGCGCTTCAAAAAGGGGCCTAAAGAGTTTCAAACACATGAAGTCCAGGCCAGGGCCAACGCAAAATAAACCATGACCACCCGGAGGGAGCTTAAGCATTTTAATCTGCAGGAACATTAGAACTTGGAAATCAACTATAACCATCTCTTGTTAAAATGAAACCTAAAATATATATAAAGAAAGAATCTCATTAAATGAAGAATTATGTATAATTATTGCATGTATTTTTATTGTGTTATGTAGAACCAATTAATTGGTTGAATAAAGTAGTGATAATACACTTCTTTTTAGTAAAACCAATGTCAAGGTTATATAGTGGACAAATAACACATAGGTTCCAAGATCATTCTCACATCTTAAAATTTAGAATAGTTTCATACTTTGTGTTTAGATATACTGTCGATTTTTATAATTTATTAATAACAAATATATTAGTACATTCTTTAGTTTTATGTTCTAATAAACTTAGCAATAAATTTTAGTATCAGATAATCTAGAAGTTAAGATTAGGTGAAACTAAAATTTAAAAAATAAAGTATTAATGTATGTTAATGTTAAATAATATTTTTTTAAAAAAAATTTAAAACTAAAAAAAACCTATTTAGAGAAAAAATATTCTCCTCTAGGTAATTTTTAAATTTTTTGAAATATTTATTAATTTTTTACAAATTTTAAAGTTAATTCAATTATTTTAAATTTTTTTTTTTTTTTTAAATCTACTTAAATTCCTCATAATTTAATTTTCCTAAATAATTTTTTATAAGGTCAACAATTCTAAACATTAGAATAAGGGAGAGGGGCCCAAAGTAGGGCGGGAGCATATAGTGGGGACGAAAGTAGTTGTACATGGGCCCCATAGTAGACCGCCTTAATATGCAAATGTAAATCATTTTTCACCCACAAATTCAACAAAGGTACTCGATTCACTATACCTTAAAAATTGTATTATAATTAGTTTATATTTGTCCTTAACAAAAATAATATATCGCAGTCTTACATGTCAGAGAATAGTCAAAGAAAATTTGACACCATAAACATACAAGCCATATTCATTCTCAATGGCCCGTAGCTTTACAACTTGCAGCCATAATAAAAAAATTAGTATAACCCACACTCCCCTTTAATAAAACCACTTTCATTAGCTCACACCCAGTATTTTAATACAAGTGGCATGAGGAGAACAAATACAAGCTAAGAATGTCCCATCGGTCAAATCCAATCCAAGCCACCCCCTATCCCACCGCGCCATCAATACAACACTGAAATGAAAAGAAATGATTCATAACTGTCCCATCTATCAAATCCATTCGCATGAAAACTGGTTCAAACTCCTCTTTTGCCACCTGCAACCACCAAAACAAATGCAATAAGGCCACCACATTCATCTGAGCAGCAAAAAAAAACTGCACGCCATAAATACATACAAACTATGCAATTGAAGGCACCCAAACAAATTTTCAAATTTGAAAAAGGAGGAACGAAATTAAAGACTCCATACCAAACAACATTGAACATATAAAGAGATTTTCAAATTCAAAATTGCATTTCCATTAACCACGTGTCACTTTCATATTCACTGCAACATTTTCCTGGAGGCAAACGAAAAAAGAGGAGAAGCAACAACACCAACAACACACTATCAACATTCAGGTACTTTACAAAAACACACTGTTTATTCCTACGAATGTCAATCTCAAACCTCTTGTTTTTCATATTAACTATTCATGTCCATACGACAATATGTGTAAAACCATGGTAACGTTTCTCAAAAAAACATGTTACTCAACATCTAGGGTTTCAACTTACACTGTTTCAAAATGACCAAGAAGTTCTTTTCATTTTTTGGGTTCTTCTTACGTTCTTACTATATCCCAATATAGATGTGTTATATTCACTATAAAATTTATGTGACCCACAAACCTGTAACTCAATACTTGGGGTTTCAACTTACAAAGTTTATGTATGTTAAGTCATTTAAGTTTTTTTGCTGGACTTTTCAAATGCCTGCCAATATAGATCAGTTCTACGCACCCTAACTATTTTTCGAGCATATGAAAGTGACAATTATATCAGGTGTTTCAATTTTATCTATTTATGATTGTCAAGTAATTTCAGTTCAATTCCTAGTATTTTTTGTTATGTTCTATATGCCTAGGTATATAAATCAATTATTTGCATTGTAAATGTTTCTCACTCACTACATGTTGACTCAATATCCAGGGTTTCAACTTAACACTATTTTATGTATGTCAATGCTTTCTAGTTCCTTAGATTGTGATTGTTGCACAAGGCCAGGTAACTTTTTTGCATGAAAATGTCATTGTTGCAACTGATTATTTCAAATTCACTATCTGGGGTTTCAACTAATACGGTTTATGATTGTGTATGAATGTTCAATTTCAATATTTTCATGTATCAAAAACTTGTAACTCAATATCACGTTGTTTCATGCTTGATGCCTTTTGATGAATGACAATGAATTTCAGTTATCTACATTGTTAGCTCCAATTGGCTTTATGGAATTACACAAACTATTTTCATTTCAATCAAATAAGTTTTAAACATGTCCAATTCAAACAAAATAGTATGATTAAATAAAACTTCAACACTTACTGAATTTACCATTATAAAGTATCAAACTAACACAATAAAGGAACTAAACAAAAAAAAAGCATGCATCACTCTGCCTTTAAGGGTGTTCAATGGTGTTTCTTATCATTGTTTCAAAGATGTCTCAATAGTGTGTGTAGGTTCAATATAAATTTGATATGAGGTCCAAACCAATGAAGAAGAGAGCCACAATAAGGTGGCCTACAAGTCAAAGAGGGGTTTCATTCCCCCCTAAAGAACAAAATGTAGAAGCGGAGATAGTTTTCGTAGTTACTGCTCCATCAGGTAGGTGTCCAACAACATCACAACATTGGGAATTGACAATGAATGAAACAGTTAATCATCAAACAAAAGACATGGTGGACAACCACCGTGAGGAACATAACGACGACCTGACTCTTCCCTTAGCCCCTACCCCACTGTTTTGGTTGGAAGATGGATCTATGAAGGAGGGTAATGATAGTCTAAGTCTTCCATCACCCCCTTCCCAACCATCTTGGTTGGTTGAGGGAGCTATTGATGAGGTTTATGACAGTTTAAGCCTTCCCTTGGCCCCTACCCAACCATCTTGGTTGGCCGATGGAGCCAAAAAATTAGGTATTGTCTTGCAGTGCGAAGAAGAGCAAGGAACTTATTCATTTCCTTTTCCACCTGAGACTTTTTCCATACCATAGTTACTACAATACTATGTAGATTCAAGCAAGGAAATAGAGCAGAAGGAGGAAGAAAAAGATAGAAAGCAACAAGATAGGAAGGAGAGAGAGGAGAAGAAGGAGCAAGAGATAGTTCAAAGGATACAAGATAGGAAGGAAAGAGAGAAAAAGAGGGACCAATACCGAGTTCAAAAGAAACAAGATAAGAAGGAAAGGCGGGAAAAGATGGAGCAATAGAGGGTTCAAAAGAAACAAGATAGGAAGGAAAGAGAAATCAACTAGGCCCATAGGTCACTGTAGCGAGAAAGACATATAAGTAGTCCTACAAACCCGTTTGCACACAACCATGCCTTGTTTCGGGATATATTGAACATATACATTCCTCTGTTTGGGGAGTTGAATGTCAATTCAAGTGTCAGCCCAAATGTAGGTTGCACTCCACTCTTCATTGCAAATAGTTGTGCAACATTGTTGCATCTAATTAGCACTAAATTTACAAATGCAAATGCAAATCATGTAAGGAAAACTCAGAATGCACAAGTAGGAGATGAGAACACATCTCTAGATGTTTATCTTGGCATGCTTGAATGATGTTGGGAGGGACCATCACTACAACTATATGACTGATTGGCTACTTTTTTGCTGTGTATTTCAGGCTGCAATATATAGCTCAATTTTTCGCTGTTTAATTTTGTTGTTGGGGACTGAAATACCCTGATATTAAGCAGAAATATTTTCCCACCACGTCACCTTGCCACTTGTGCATCGACCCATTTTTTTTTTTAAATCGATCAGCCCGGCACCTTTCAAGCACATTTTACGCCGACGTGTCCAAAACTGGCCGATTTTTCCCTTTGCCTGAAAGTGGAGCCCACTCAGCTCCTTAATCGGAAAACACATCTACGTACAGTGGATCAGACCGTCGCGTGTCCAAGATAGCCTCACCACCCTAAACAAATAGTTTAGAACATTAATTGCTCACCACCTCCTTCATTACCTCCACTAACCAACTTTCCTTATGTGTCCCTTCACATTTACTCGGTTTTTCGGGCAAGTAAATCGAAGATCAAGGTTCATTCAATGCTTCAAATTCTCACATATCCCGCTCATTCTCATTCCTCGTGTTTGCAAACATTCTCAACTATTTGTTTGGTTTCACACCAAAACTTGTTCGGCCATGCATTGGGGAGGCTTCTTTTCACCAAAGCATTTTTAGTATTAAACCATGTTGCATACACTGATAATTTTAAAGTATAATGATACATAGTTTAATACTTAAATGCTCTTCTAAAAAAGCAATCTCCTCAATGCTATAACCTCCAATGTCACTACAATTTTTTGTCCTATAATATGTAAATGTTGTTGCCACCATTATGCACATGCCTATATTTAAGACTTGATATCAAATGGATCTATTTATTGGTTTATTAAATGGATATGTTTATGGGCCTAATTAGCAATATGATGTCCATCTTGGCAGTGTAGTGCAATTGCTTGATAATGGAAGTTTTCTTAATTATACTCAAACTTTATTTATGGTGATTGCTTGATTGGGCTGAAATGTACAACACACTTCACATAACTATTGCGTGTATACAACATTATGCATTAACAACCACTAACAATATCACTTGAATCTTCATATAGTCATGTACACGACACTAACAACATCATTTACATGATATAGAATGTATAAAGTGCAACAACCTCTTATGTATAATATAATGGAATTGGTGATGGGACAGTCTTGGCTCTTTGTTGTTCTCGTACCATTCGATGTATGAAAATATTGTCAGTGATGTAATGCAAGTGGTGATATATTAGGGGAGTGTTGGTTATAGTAATTGTATATTTTGGCTGCATGTTTTAATGATATGGGATATTAACAATCAATATGGCTTGTATATTTGTGGTATCAGATGTGCTTTGAATATTCTATGACATGTAAGACTGTGAATAACTATTTGTGTTTGGGACAAATATAAACCGATTATAATACAATTTTGGCAGTATAGTGATTCAAGTACCCTTGTTGACTTTCTAGGTGAATACCGTTTTAAAGTTGCATATTAATGGGGTCCTATAGACCCTATGTTTGGAGGTCCACATGTTTCTACATGATACTACTTACAATTGCTTACATGAATTATTTTGTTTACCAAGAATATAGAGTTGCTAGAATTGATGAGGTAGAATATATATATATATAATTATGTATACATATACATACATACATACATACATATATATGTGTGTGTGTGCGCGCGTGTGTGTGTGTGTGTGTATACATGTTCAAAGTTGACCCGCCCTACTTCTATTCGTCTGTATGTGCATACTTTCGTACATATATTGTTATACATACATGTATACATATGTACATATATGCATATATATATATGTAGAATTATGCATAAACATAAAAGTAAATATATGCATCTACAAGTATATGTGCATATACATATTAAAAGCATAGGTGGCATGGTCATGTGGTGGAAAATTCAATGATGACAAATTTTGGCTAACCATGAGAGAAAAGAAAAATAAGAAATAGTAACCCATTAAAGACAAAGTGATGCTAGAAAGAAGCATTATTTTCCTTGAAAAATAAAGTGTGTTTAAGAACACAAAATTTTGAAGTGTTCATAAACACCCTAGATGCCATACACTTCATCAAGCACATTCCGCATGCACCAAGAAAGCCATAAAATTCCTTCTAATTAAGAAACACCAAAACAATATGATCAAAATCAGCAAGACAAAAAAAAACCATTATGGGCAGGAGAAAGTGGTAGAGCCTTAGTGAGGTTAGAAACCTCACCTGTATAGTATTGATTTGCCCGATGTTGTATCTTGTTGCACTTGCCTTTATCCTGCTTCCCGCAAGAACAAATGAAAGGAGGGATCAATCAATACATCAAGAAGATTACACAAATGTAGGCAATGCTTCGCTTAATACATAAAGAATATTACAAAACTGTATACCTTTCAATCACAACTCACCATCAATGAAGCTTCGAAGGAACAATGGGTTCGGCTGAACATGTATTTCTTTGCATGCCAATGAAGCGGAGTGAACAAGAAACAAAATTACAAGGTGTCAATCGAATATACCATAATCTCTATGATGTATAGACATACATACATACATACATATATATGTATGTATATATATACATACATACATATATATATGTATGCATACACATATAAATATATAGATACATACATATATATGTACAATTATGCATACATACATACATACATACATAAATATATATATATATATATATATATATATATATATATATATATTCTGCCTCATCAATTCTATCAATTCTATATTCTTGGCAAGCAAAATAATTCATGTAAGCAATTGTAAACAATATCATGTAGAAACATGTGGACCTCCAAACATAGGGTGTATAGGACCCTCTTAATATGCAATTGTAAAATAGTTTTCACCAAGAAAGTCAACAAGGGTACTCGAATCACTATATCGCCAAAATTGCATTATAATCAATTTATATTTGTCCCAAACACAAATAGTTATTCACAGTCTTACATGTCATAGAATATTCAAAGCACATCTGATACCACAAACATACAAGCCATATTGCTTGTTAATGGCATGTAGCATTAAAACATGTAGCCAAAATATAAAATTAGTATAACCCACACTCCCCTATAATATCACCACTTGCATTAGATCACCGCCAATATTTTCATACATCCAATGGCACCAGAACAACAAAGAGCCAAGACTGTCCCACCACCAAAAAAGTGAAGTTGTTCTTTTGAGATGGAAAGTGTAACGGTGCTGCAGCTTATGGTCTTGCGACGACCCCGCATTAAAAGTAGTCTGACCATATCCCTTCGCTATGCATAGTTTGTTCCATTCATTAGACTATCCATCTAAAAGAACAACTTCACTTTTTAATTTGGGGAGTTGAATGTATGCAATTCCATGTACATATGAATATGGAAGTGAGGCTCTGGTAAATGGAAATTGGAATAGATTGAGAAATGCATTTTTTAATTTGTAGATCTCTAATGGTGGTTTGTTATGGAGTCTTTAATTTGTGTCCTCCTTTTTCAGATTTGAAAACTTGTTTGGATGCATTCAATTGCATAGATTGTATGTATTCATGGCGTGAAATCCTTGTTCGCTTCTCGAGCGATTAACACATTATTTTTTGGTGGTTGCATGTGGTAAAAGAGGAGAAGGCATATATATTAAAGGTAGTGGAAAATTATACACACACACACACACACACACACACACACACACACACACACACACACAGACACACACACACATATATATATATACATATATATACATATATCACATATATATATATATATATATATATATATATCACATATATATATGTGTATATATATATATATATATATATCACATATACATATATATGTGATATATATATATATATGTATATATGTATATATATATGTATATATGTATATATCACATATATATTTGTAATTTTCCACTGCCTTTAATATTTTGTTGTTATGCACAATCTTTAACTCTACAATATTCCTTTAATTTTTTTTGTGTTATACCCAAATATGATAATGGGTTAAGTTGTTTTCATTTCCATGTTTGGTAGTAACAATGAAATAAAGAAAGTATTTCACAGATAGAATTGTTGTGCATGGAAGAACAGACGAATACAATTGCTTGGCATTCAAAGGAATAAAGAATTAATAAAAAAGTGAAGTTGTTCTTTTCCATGGAGAGTGTAACGGTGCTCGTGCTTATGGTCTGGCATCCACCCCACATTAAAATTATGTGGTGCATATCATTTGGAAATGCATTGTTTGTTCCATTCGTTACAGTCTCCATGAAATTTAACAATTTCATTTTTTTGTTTGGGGAGTTCAATGCCTGCAGTTCCATGTAGATATGAATATGGAAGTGAGTCGTGGTAAATGGAAATTGGAAAATATGGAGATATGCATTTTTTAATTTGTAAATCTCTTTATATGTTCAATGTTGGTTTGGTATGGAGTCTTTAATTGCATGGTAGAATATCTTCAAATAAAAACAAGTTAACTCATTTTCATATTTATATATACCAAAAACATAGCAAAGGAAAATTGCAGAGTGAAAGTTTGTGCATTGTCGAAGAAGCGAATACAAGTGCATGGCAGATAACCCTCTAATGGTTAACCAGTCAAACCCTTTCCATGTTTGGTAGTATGAATGAAATGAAAAAAAGAATCTTGCAGACAAAAGAATTGTGCATGGAAGAACATAATAATACAATTGCATGGCAATATGATCTTATATTTGTTATTATATATATATGTTCATTGAAGGTCAATGAGCAGCAGTAGGATATTGTTATTAAAGACAAAAGATAGCATGACAAGAGGCACATGAGCTTGATGCACAGAGGCTTCATGAAACATTCTGCACTCTTGACCCCTTCCTCCTTAATCACATCAATTGTTTCATGAAGCCTCTATGCATCAAGCTCACTCCTCTTGTCATTATATGTATATATATGTATATATATGTATATACATATATATACATATGTATATATATATAATTACATATACATATGTATATCTAATTATATATGAATACATATATATACATATGTATATATATGTATATGCATATAATTATACATATATATATATATATGTATATGTATATGTAATTAGATATATATATATAATTACACACACACACACATATATATATATATATCTAATTACATATACATATACATATATATATATACATATATATATACATATATATATATACATATATATATATACATATACATATATATATATATATTCTTTATATGTTATTATATATATATGGGCACATGCACAAGTGGCAAGGCGACGTGGTGGGCTAATTTTGAAATGGTGCTTGATAGGTGCTAGGGTGATTGATTTAAAAAAAAAACCAATATGGGCTGATGCACAAGTGGCTGGGTGATGTGGCAGGCTAATTCATATATATATATATATATATATATATATATATATCTTCAAAATGGCATAAAATATTTGAAATGAAAACAAGCAAACCCATTTTCATATTTGGGAATAACAAACAATTATCAAAGGAAATTTGTAGAGTTAAAGTTCGTGCAATGTCGAACATAGGAATAGAAGTGCATGGCAGAAAACCCTAAAATTGTGAACCAGTCAAACACTATCCATGTTTATGTATTATTTTGTTATTCCATGCACTATATATGTGTGTGTGTGTGTGTGTGTGTGTGTGGAAAGACAAATACATATATAAGAATAGAATAATATATTTGCATGGTAGATTAACTTCAGAATGAAAACAAGGGAATCCATTTTCATATTTGGGAATAACAAACAAATATTAAAGGCAAATTGTAGAGTTAAAGTTTGTACATTGTGAAAGAGAGGAATACAAGTGCATGGCAGAAAACCCTATAATTTTGAACCAGTGAAACCCTTTCCAATGTTTGGTAGTAACAATGAAATGAAAAAGGCATTTCACAGACATTACTATTTTGCATGGAAGAACATAATAATACATAAACATGCCATAATATCTTCAAAATGAAAACTAGTCATACAATTTTCATATATCGAAATAACATGAGAATATTATAAGTAAATTGCAGAGTTAAACATGAATGCAAGTGCATGCATAAACCCTCAAAATGATATACATTAAAACCGTATAAATATTTCCTAGTGACAAGCAAATATATTGTATCCATTTTGATATTTGGGAATAACAAACAAATGTTAAAGGGAAATTGCAAAATTAAAGTTTGTGCATTGTGAAAGCGAAAACCCTGTAATTTTGAATGAGTGAAACCCTTTCCATGTTTGGTAGTAACAATGAAATGAAAAAAGCATTTTGTAGACATAACTATTGTGCATGAAGAACAGAATAATACATAAACATGCCAGAATATCTACGAAATGAAAAATAGTCATACCATTTTCGTATTTCAGAATAACATGAGAATATTATAAGAAAATTGTGGAGTTAAAGTATGTGCAGTGAGCAAGACACAAATGCAAGTGCATGGCAGAAACCCTCGAAATGATAAACATTAAAACCGTATGAATATCTCATAGTAACAAGCAAGTATATTGTATCCATTTCCTTATTTTGGAATAACAAACAAATGTGAATAGAAAATTGCAAATTTAGTGTTCAAGCAATGATGAACACACAAAAACAAGTGCATGTCTGAAAACTAGTCAAACCCTTTCCATATTACATGGAACAAGTCTAATAGTAATGATAAACCATTTTAAACCATAAAACCCATTTCATATTTCATATAAGGAAGCAAATATGAAAAGCACAATGCATAGTAAATGTCGTGCAATGAAGAAGGGAATAGTAGGAGTGCATGGGCGAGTATAGAGGAAAAGAAAACCACTGAAACCCTCCCCACATTTCATCCTATGCATCGGATTGAAAGAAAAAATTTCCCAAATAATTTTTTTTTAGAAACAAAGTGCATGGCAGAATAACATCATAATCATTGAGACTGGTAGAGACTGAGTGAGGTATTAAACCACACCTGAATGAGAAAGGGAGCTACCGACAGTGTAGAGCCAAACGAAGAAGCATGAAGAGCCGAACAATGAAGCATGGAGAGCCGAGCAAGTTTCAGTGCAAAAGGAGACGAACAGTCGAGAATGTTTGCAACCAAAACAAATGACACTCAGCGGGATATGCGAGAATGTGAAGCATTGAATGAACCTTGATCTTTGAATAACGAGCTCGATAGACAAAGTAAATGAAAAGTGACACATAAGGAAAGTTGGTCAGTGGAGGAAACGAAGGAGGTGGCGAGCGTTTAATGCTCTAAATTGTTGGTTAAGGGTGGCAAGGCTATCCTGTACACGCGGCCATCCAATCCAGTGTATGTAGATGTGCTCACTGATTAAAGAGGTCGGTGGGCTCCACTTTCAGGCGGAGGGAAAAATCAGTCAGTTTTGGACACATCGACATTAAATGTGCTTGACAAGTGGCAGGGTGATCGATTTTTTTTAAAATAATATGGGTCGATGCACAAGTGGCAATGTGACGTGGTGAGCTAATTTTTAATTTTTTAGGTCCACGTAGACTACCACATGGACCTACAAAGTTGACTTGCCCTACTTTGGGCCCCTCTCCCCTACTTGTTCATTTTTTTAAAATGTAGCCATATGTTTGCATGTGGAGGACTTTATTTTAGGAAAAAAGTGGACGATGGTAAATTTTCCCTTTCAATGAAGGACATATTTCCTTATATAAAGAATAGTACTTAGATTTTAATTCACATAGATTTTACTTCAACAATCTAGGGTAAATTTTTTAGAGGATGGTAATTATTTTGTGCAAGGTTTCAATAGTTGGTGTTTTTTTTTTTGTAATGTTCTAAGAAACATACTTAATAGTAAATTTGGAGTAAAAGAATGTTTGAATATAGTTTTTAAAGAAAGGGGATTAAAAGTGATATGGAGTGATATATGTAAAGGGAATTAAAAAGTGAATATTAAATTGTATATTTTTTAGTATAGAATAATTGGTGTAAAAATTGTATATTGGAGAAAGGTTAAGATTTAAGGTAGGGTTAGGAAGGAAATCAACCCACTTTCAATTTCTTTGGGAAAATGGAATTACATATTCAAAATTACAATGCTACAACCACATGGATTTGACTCACTACAAAGAAAATCAATTCTTTTAAAAAAATATACAATTCAAAGCCACAATCTACACTAATGGAGTCATCTTCTATAACCTTTGTTCACCCCTTTATTTGGCACCAATAACTACCTTAAAATGTTTTGGAAAGTATAACTCCCCTTTTTGACTTCCCAAAGCCATGAATTTTGACTTGGGAAATCTATTTAGAATTATAATAGATCACTAGAAATCTCACGAAGAGATCTACAACATTAAAATGATCCAAAGATCATTTTGTCCATTTTTGAGCTTTTACAAGGCTTCTAAGTGCTTCAAATTTGAGTCTGAAACTTTATAGGAGAACCATTATTCTTTTATTGGTCCATCCTCCATGTCCCCTTCATGATACTATGTCAAATCAGCAATGTTGAACATAGGAGAGATATTTATCCCACTTGACAAATCTACCTTATAAGAATTTACTGAATCATGCTTCTTTAGGATCTTGCAAGGTCCAAATTTATTCATTTTCAACTTGTTATACATTCCCATTGGGAACCTTCATTTCCTCAAGTGAACCATGACTTCATCTCCAACTTGGGATTCCTTAAATTTTTACTCTTGATCTACCTTAGCCAAGTTGTACTAAGAATTCATCTTATTGATATGATTTATTACCTCTTCGTGCAAGTTCTTCAGGTGCTCTATAAAATCATCAACCTCGACACTTCTCTTTTCCCCTTTGTCCATATTCCTCAACTTAGAAGCATTCCTCATACGACTCCCATATACAATATGGAATGGGGATTTACCAGTACTCCTGTTGACAAATTTTTTGTAAGAAAATTCTTCTTTTGGTAGAATCAAATCCCATATCTTTGGCTTATCTCCTACTAAGCATCTTAGCAGGTTGTCTAGATCATATTTACCACCTCTTTCTGCCAATTAGTCTGTGGATGGTGTGTAAAACTAATCTTCAAATTGGTCAACTTCTTCCACAATGTTCTCTAGAAAAATCCAACAAATTTGGTATCTCAATCTGAGAGTATATAATCTTTGATAGATCATGTAGTCTAGCCACTTCTCTAAAAGCTAACTCTACAATGTGAACAACATCACTAGTCTTATTACACGGAATGAAATGTGCCATATTTGAAAATTGTTCATCCACCACATATATTGAATCATGTCCCCTCTATGTCCTTGGTAAACCAAGAACAAATTCCATGCTAATATCTTCCCATGGCCTCTCTAGTATAGGTAATGGCTTATATAGCTCTGAATATTCTAACTTACCCTTTAGCCATCTTGCATAATCTATAACTTTGCATAAAAATTTTCACATCTCGGTGTAACTGTAGCCAATAATAATTCTCAATTACAAGAGCAATGATCTTATCTCGACCAAAGTGTCCTTCCAATCCCCCACTATGCTTCTTCTTAATCAAGTTCTCCATCATAGAAAACTTTGGAATGCACAATTGGCTTCCTTTGAACAACATACCATCCTCGATTATAAAATCCAACCATCTTGTCCTATCTAAATAAATAGGTTTCAAACAAGCCTTCCAAACCTCTGCAAAGTTTGGATCTTCAAGATATATACTCAAGACTTCATTGAACCCAACAACTTCTATTCTCATCTCTATCAACAAAATTTTCCTTCTACTTAAAGCATTTGCCACTATATGTGACCTTCCACTCATGTGCTTCAGAACAAAAGCATAACTCTACAAAAACTCAATGCATTTTAAGTGTCTTACATTTAACTTCTCTTGACTATTAAGATATTGCAAAGCCTGATGATTAGTATATATATAAAAAAAATTGGAAACAAATAGTGTCTCCATTTCTTCAGACCTTGAACTATTGTATAAAACTCCTTATCATAGACAATGTTTATTTTTAGCATCATTCAACCTCTCATTGAGATAGATAATGGGCCTACCTTCCCGACTCAAAATAGCTCCTATGGAATTGCCACTAGCATCACAATCTACTTGAAATACCTTATTAAAATCTAGAAGTGCCAAAATAGGTTGCTTGTTGACTTTATTCTTCAACATATCAAAACTCTTGACTTCTCTTGTAATCCACTTAAACTCCTCCTTATCACCTCTAATTGTCTCCATTAGGGTTGCACAAGTACTACTAAAATTCTTAATTAAACTTATTGTACAAACTTGATAGATAATGGAATAATCTTGGCATTGTTTAGGCTTGTGTCATGTGGCACCAAGTTTTTACATGTAATTGAAATGGAAGCTTGCCATGTTTCCAAGTGGGAGTTATTTATTGTATCCCATGTGCATGGTATCACAATTCACAGTGACATGGGGTCTTTTCATTGGCCATGGTGGAAAAGGTTTTCCTGCTATAAGCATTTGGGGCAAGGTGAAATTGTACCAGTGATAATTTCATGTTGGTTATTGCACACCTAGAGATTAGTAGCGATATGGCATGAAGCAACCCGTGACCTTTGACACATGATAGTGGATGTAAGGAGATTCCAAGGGCCATAGAGTTATAAAAGTGCTCATCTGCTCTGTGGATTCGATTTTAACCCTCAGTCCGTCTGACAGCTATCCCTAACCATTGGATGCCCTGATTGTTTCAAATATGATAAGCTCTTGTTATTTCCTTATGAAAAATCAGGTCAGCATGTCTATGAAGTGAATACAGCTCAAAAATCTAATTTCTCAATCTTTAAGTTCTGATTAAGCTTCACTTTGCATTGGCAAGGGTGAGCAACTACCGCGCAGGTTATCTATGAAACATTGAAACCTGGGAGAAAATCGAAGCTGTGTACATCTGCATCCCAAAGACCTTGAACTTCGCACTGAGCTAAAGGAGCAGACCGTTTGATGTATAACACAAGAATTTAGATGTTGAATGAACAAATGTAGAAGATGATTCGAACCATCCAGAGGTGGTGATTAAAAACAATATTATTGAAAAATACATCAAAGTCCACCAAAGCTAGAAGGAATTCTAGGAGTCATTCCGTGGAAAATGAATATTAATGATTTTGTAAAAATAATAATATGATTTTCAAGAAGCGGTTACAGTCGGGAAGGGGAAAGTGTTATAAAAGAAAATTGTATTTATAAGGGAAGAGATATTTTCTGTTTTAAGAATGGAAGAGATATGGAATTGAGAGATATGTATGGGATTGTTGGAGTCTTTTGTGTTCTATTTTCTATTTTCTATGGGATTGAGAGATATGTATGGGAAATACAATTCTTATAAGTAAATAGGGGAATGATGCTGCGAGATGCGTCGAACGCTGGGTCGGGCTAGGGCCGTCGTGCCCTAGCTCCTTTCTGCTTTTTCTGTGCTGGGTGTCTCCGTTTCCTTGTTTCCTGTGGTCGCCGTTTCTTTGCTTGGCTGCGTTCGGGGTTGTTGCTGGGGTCTGCGTTGGTGAGGGTGTTAAGTTTTTGGATCTGTTTTTGGTGTTGGGTGTCTGTTGCTGCTGTTTTTCTTCTTTATGGGGGAGCCTCGGGTCTCTAACTGCTTGGTGGTTACGGGCCCCAAGCCCAGTCTTGGATCTTCTTCTGGTTTGCAAGCTCAACAGTCAGATTCTTTTTATACAGGGAGAGTTCTAAATTAAAAAAGGTGAATGGTTGTCTTCCACACAGCCATGATCGTCCAGTCCTGGTAATTCCTCCTGAGTTAGTCATGGAGGATGTTGATTATTGGAGTCGGCATGCATTGATCTGTAAATTTCTCGGAATCCGCATTTCTTTGTCGGCGCTAGAGGCATGGATTCGTCACACATGGTAGATTGAAGGTGATTTGGAGATCATGCTAGCTGCGAACAGCTATTTCCTGGTTTTCTTTACAAATATGGCGGACAGGAATCCGGTTTTTGAGGGAGGCCCTTATTTTTATAACCATGTGGGATTGTTTGTCAAACCCTGGCATGCAGGGTTTAATTCAGCGAAAGAGATACCTTCGAAGGTTCCTGTGTGGGTTCATTTGCCAAGGCTCCCTCTTGAGTCTTGGAGTGAAGATATTTTGAAACAGATCGCTGCCTTGCTCGGAAAGCCTGCTACGATTGCTCAGCAAACCCTTGATAAAAAGGTAATTTATTTTGCCTACATCTGTGTAGAGATTGACTTAAATAATCCATTACCGGATTCTTTGGAAATTTGTTTGGGTTCTGCTTCTTGGATCCAACAGCTTGATTATGAGTCTCTCCCTTTCCGTTGTCGGGTATGTCATGAGTATGGTCATCTCCAACGTTACTGCCCTCGGGTTGGTAAGAATGTTGCTTCCTCTATTGGTGGGTCTCCTCCTCCTCCCAAGGCGGATAAAGGAGATAAAGGTAAGGCCCCTATGCAGGCAAATGGATCAGATAAGGATGGGTTCATGGCGTAGAGGCCAAAAGAGATCCTGTAAGGATAGGTAGCCAAATGACAACTTTAACCATTTTGAGTTATTGGACATACGGCCTTGGAGGAAGGGATTCCAGTTGATGTTTCTTCTAGGGCGATTATAGTTGGTATGGACATTGTGCAAACGCAATAGCTTCCTATTCAAAGTCAGCATGTTGGTCTGTAGCTGGATGGTTCTCCTGCTATTCCTCCCTCGGGGGGGGGGGGGGCCTGTGCTACCAATGACTTACAGGACGACATTATTATGGCGGATTTGGCTAAGGAGGCGTTGTTGGCTAGCAAGGGTCAAGGCTCATCGTTGGGGTTGGGTTTGCAACAACGCCCTCATAAGAAAGCCTTTTATGATACTTCTTCTAAAGGTGGTCGTAAGAAGGATCATGAGAAGATTGAATCTACTGGGGATTTGTTAGTGGAATTTGGGGTTGTCAAGCCTATTGATGTTCACTTTTCCCAATCGTCTCAATGATTGTCCTTTCTTGGAATGTTAGGGGGTTGAATAGCATCCCTCGACAAAAGGCTATTCATGATTTGGTTGTTGTTTATTCTCCGGACATCTTCTGTGTTTAGGAGACTAAGGTTTATGTTGATGATATGTTTCGCTATGCTTCTCGTATTTGGTATTTTGGTCAGTGCCAGTGCATTGGTTCTCAGGGTAGTTCTAGTGGTTTGGCACTTTTTTGGGATCCACGCAAGATTGCTCCCCTTTGGTGGATTTCTAGTCAGTCAGCTATTTCTATGGTTGCTACCTCTTTGGATTTTGGTGAGACTATTATAATTACTAATGTTTATGCTCCTATTGACATATGTGGTAAAATCTAGCTTTGGGCTCACATAAAATATGTCTGGTCATGTGCCCCTTATCTTCATTGGATTTTAGGTGGAGATTTTAATTCCATGTTGAGTTTAGAAGAGAAAATAGGGGGCTGTCGAGGTTAGGTCCAGCCTATGATCTTTTTCGAGCTCAAGTGGATTCTCTTGCTCTTGTGGATGTCAAGGCTTCTAATGGGATCTTCACTTGGAACAATAGACGGAGTGGACAGGAGGCAATTTCTAAACGGCTTGATAGGTTTCTTGTCTCTGTTTTTGGGTTGGCAGTGGCTTGGTTACTAGTTCTAAGATTCTTGACTAGCGAGGTTCTGATCACTGGCCGATTAAATTCTCAGCTTCTTCTTTTGCTGGTCCTAAGAATCCTCCTTTTAAATTTCAGCTTATGTGGCTTCGGGATTCTTTGCTGCATGATTTAGTGTCTAAGTGGTGGAGAGAGGGTGGCCTTGCTTATGGTACATCTATGTTTGTCTTTGTGAGGAAACTTCAATATGTCGAATACCACCTTAAGAGATGGAATTCATCTCGTTTTGGTAACCTTCAGTCCAGAAAGAGGAAGGCTCTTGACCATCTTGCGGTAATTACACGTCAAATTTGAGATTCTGGATTCTCATATGACCTTGGAAAAGCTGAATCCTAGGCCATGCGTGATGTGGAGGAATGGGAACTTTGGGAGGAGATTTATTGGAAACAGAAGGCTCGAATTAACTAGCTGCAAGAAGGGGATAGGAATACTGCTTTCTTTCATCATTTTGTTCAGGCTCGTCGTAATAAGGGGTATATCTCCTCTCTTCTCACCTTTGATGGGCTTCAGCTCTCTTCTCTGGTGGCTATGACTCATAAGGCTCGTTAGTTTTATTCGGCTCTTGTTGTTGAAGATTCCCCTCCGGCTGCTATTGAGAAGAATCTGATCCTTTCTTGCATTCCTTCTCTTGTCATTGATGCAATGAATGATTCTCTCATTCGCCCTATTATGCTGCCTGAGCTAGAAGAAGTTTTTGGGATGAACAAAGGTAAGGCTCCGAGCCCAGATGGCTTCCCTATTGGATTTTTTAAGAGTTTTTAGGATATTATTAATCTGGATCTTTTGGAGGTTGTTAGAGAATCTCTACGTAACAAGCAGATGCTTCGGGCCTTAAATTCTACCTTCTAGATTCTCATTCCTAAAAAGGAACATGCGGACAAACTTGAATTTTTTCGGCCTATTGCTCTTTGTAATGTGGTGTATAAGATTATCACTAAATTGATTGTAGAGAGGCTCAAAACTTGTCTTCCTACAATGATCTTTGAGGAACAAGGCAGTTTTGTGGCTAGTAAACATATTCTTGATGGGGTGGTAGTTGCTTCAGAGGTTATTCACTCTATGTCTACTTCAAAGGAGAGATCTATGTTCATTAAATTGGACATGGCTAAGGCCTACGACAGAGTCAAATGGAGTTTTCTTTAGAGAATTCTCTTAGCCTTTGGTTTCAGTGCAAATTGGGTGAGTTGGACTATGAGTTTTGTTACTTCTGCTTCTTTTTCTGTTATTGTGAATGGAGAACCTTCTGAGCCTTTTGGTTCTTCCAGAGGTCTTCGACAAGAGGATCCTCTTTCCCCTTACCTGTTTATTATTTCGGCGGAGGGGCTGGGCTGTCTTCTAAAATCCCAGGCTGCTTAGGGCTTGATTAATGGGTGGCAATGGGCTAATGGCTTGCCTCAACTCTCATATCTCCAATTTTTGGATGACATGGCTCTTATGGGATTGGCTCATCTTCGGGAAGCTGAATCTTTTAGGCATGCCTTGGATGTTTACCTTGCTGCTTCAGGACAAAAAGTCAATGAGCATAAATCTTCCATATTTTTCTTCAATACCCCTCAGGCTATTCAGAGGCGTATTGTTGATATCCTTGGGTTCCAGATTGGGTCTCTTCCCTTTGTTTATTTGGGCATTCCTCTTACTGTTGGTAGACATCCTAGGTCCTGTTGGCAGATTTTTCTTGACAAGCTTCGTCAGAAAGTTAATCATTGGACTCACCATTGGTTATCTACTACTACTCATTTGACTCTTTTAAAGTCGGTTATTCAAGCCCTTCCTATATACAAGTGTTTGGTTCAGGCTACTCCCATGTATTTTCTTAGGGAATTTGATGCCCTCTCTTGTCAATTTCTTTGGAGTGGGAATTTATTGACTGCTATATGGAGCCTTGTTAAGTGGGAAAATGTGTGCAAACCTAAGAATGAAGGCGGTCTTGGCTTATGTTCTACTATTTTAAATGGGCAAGTTCTTGCTGCTAAGTTATATTGGCGTTGGTGTACTAGTCAGAACCAGCTTTGGGCTCGTATTCTCACCCTTAAGTATTTTCCAGGTGTTAATGGCAGTGATGTTCCCCGCTTTCCTTTAGAGGGAAGAGGTTCTATGATATGGAATACTTTAAAACTTGGGGCTCAATTAGTTAAGGATGGTCTCTTTTGGATCTTCCATACAGGATCTCAAGCTCTTTTTTGGCGGGATTCTTGGGATGGTCATCCTTCTATCCTTTCTACTCATCCCCACCTTCAAGCCCTTTGTGATATCTTTACTGCTGCTAGCTAGGACACTGTTGACCATTATAAGATTGCCCATAATGTGGGTTGGCGGTTCATTTTTGTTGGAAACATTCTTCTGATTGGCCTCCAGGAGGATCTGATGAACATAGGAAAGAGTTGGCTCAAATTCTGGAGACTCGAGAGTGCACTACCTTGGATGGGAATGATGTTCTGGCTTGGGCAAACAGTGATTTGTCTAGAAAGTTCTTTGTTTCTGATGGTTATGTTAGGTTGGTGCAGAAAAATTTTGGGGATATTCAGGTTCCTTGGTGGAAACAAGTTTGGGATAAGTTCTCATGGCCCAAGTGCAATTTTTTCATGTGGGTGGTGGTCCACAATCGGTGTCTTACTTGGGATAACTTATGTAAGTGTGGCTTTCAAGGCCCCTCGATGTGTGTGTTATGTCGTAATAGTGAGGAAATTGTCTTTCATATCTTTTTCTAGTGCTCCTTCACTGGACATATTTGGCACGTTTGGTCGGATGTGTGGAATCAAGCTTGTTGGCATGTCTCTTCTTTGGCTGAGTTCTTTGTTCAATGGGGCAAGGCTCCTGTTAAGACTTCCTTTCTTCATGTTGCTTGGACTCTTGGCCCTTCTTTTATTATTTGGCATATCTGGTTGGAGAGAAATCGTCGAATCTTTCAAGATGTGTTGATGGGGACTCACCATTTGTGGTGGAAAATCCTCCATTCTTTGAGAGAGATGGTTTCGGCTAAATGTGACCTGTTAGAGGTTGTGGATCCTGGTGATGTTCTTTGCTATAGCCGTCTCCATTTTCCTCCTCGACAAGGCCAGCATATGAGAAATAGTTGCAGACACCCTCTACGAAAGATAAATAGGGTGGGGAGGTGGAGTCCTCCTCTGCAAAGCATTCTTAAAATCAACACGGGCAGGTCTTCTCGAGGAAACCCAGGTCCTGCGGGTATTGGTGGGGTTGGTAGAGATAGCCTGGGGATTGTTTAGTTTATGTTTTCTATTTATAAAGGGCATCATACTAGCAATTTGATGGAGGCCATTGCTATTCTGTATGTCGTGGAGCGTGCTTGTGCTCTTGGATGGAGAAGGCTCATTTGTGAATCTGATTCACAGGTGGCGGTGCGTCTGTTGAATCGACAACATTCTGAGGATGTTAGTTGGAAGTTAGCTTTGGTTGTTAACTAGATTCTTAATTTGTGTGCTTCTTTGGACTCTGTTACTTTCACTCATATCCCCAGGGAGTGGAATGGAGTTGCGGATTGTCTTGCCAAATGGGCTTCTAATCACTTGCAATAGTGGAATATTGTGGATAAGGGTCAATTACTTCTGGGTACTTGTCTCAACAGTTAGACCATTTAATAGATCTTGATAGGGTTGTTTGATGCCCGTGCTCTGTTCTTCTTCTGATTTGAATAAATTTTAACCCCTCTTTTATTTCAATTCTTATAAGTAAATAATAAATCTAAAATTTCTAATTTTATATAAATCAAATAAAAAATTACATAATAAAGAAGTTACAAATAACTTAACAAAAAAACTATAAAGAATAAAACATTAAAGAAATTTAAAAATAACCAGATATAAGCAAATAACCTAAAGATAAGAACCACGAACCCCTAACAGCAAAAGTCAATACTTAGCATAAAGCAGATGCAAGTGTCCACAAAGAGAAAACAAAGAAAACAGCAAAAAGAGACAAGTAACCAAAAGCCACAGACCATGGAAATGGTAGCATATGACTCAGGTTAAAAAAATAGAACAGCAAAAGGAGATGAACAGTCCAATATAACACAAATATTTTAAAGGTTAAATAATTAATTAATAGAAATTTTATATTTTATTTCTATAAATAAATAATAAATAATAATTAATTTTTTATTGAAATAAAGTTTTAGTTGATTATTATTTTAGGATTCCATTGTATTAAAAATTTTGCATTAATGTTTTGGATCACATTTTATAATCTATTATTGGAATAATAGAAAATCAGAAGAAAAAATTAAACATTATAAATTATGAAATAATTTTTCAATTTATTTATAGACATTAAAAATTTATGAACTTTTATCACATTGTTAAACAAGTTTCTGTTTAGATTTTGACTTTAGAATGAGCTGAATGAGAACTCTATATATTGAATGAAACTCTAAACATGTTTACTCAAATAAGAGAAATGTAAGATTTTATTATATACATTAATATAGTAGTTGTAGTTTCAATTAACCACCAAGGAAAATGTCCTACTGTGTCTTGCAGTTTTCCTGTGGGGCAGCAGAGCCCTAGTGAAGTAGATTTCCTGTCAAACTATGCCAGCTTTATCTACATCTGTATTTTTCAATGGTGAACACATAGAATTAGTTTTTAGAGATTTTTATAGAGTTAATGAGAAAGAAGTAAAGTAAATAATTAATTTTCACACATAAATAGGTCATGAGAGGCTCTAGGAAAATTCACCGCTAGCAATTCACCATGGAAAATTCACCGTCAACAATTCACCACAGGAATATTCACCGCCACCAGCAATTTACTGTTATGGAAAATTAACTGTCAAAAATTCATGCAATTAATTTTTCACCCGGTGAATTGTCATGGCGGTGAATTTTCGCGGTGAATTTTCTCGGTGAATATTTTTCGTTGGTGAATTGGTAAATTTTCCGTTGATAAATTGCTGGCAGTGAATTTGCCCCATATGCCATGAGAGATTAACTAGCTTGATGTTCAAAGAGAACAAGAGTAACATTTTCAATCACATATGGACCGAAAACAACTTGAGCGTTGTTCCCCACTAATACAGGCTAACATGGGGAATAAAAAGTTGGGCAAAAACATTACAACTCAGTGTGATGATTTATGAGTAGAATGAAAATCATCTCTCATAATGCCCATTTCAAGAAACCTGCTAGAAGATAGAATTTAAGATTGTCATTGGCTGGTAACAGGCGCACTTTATGCTGGTAAGTTAAAACAGACATTGGGATATTAAATCAAGATGTATGAAAATATGAAAACTGTACAGTTAATGTAGCCGGTAAGGCCAATCTGATTAGGATTTGAACCCTTTAGAGAGAATCTAAAATATACGTAATTACTTACCCAAGTTGAAGATCAGTTTGAATAACAGCAGCATTGGGATTTGAGTTCTATGCAGATTTCTCCAAGAATGTTGTTTGGATTTTATACACATCATCTAGAGAAATACTCTCCTGCTCTGTTATACTTGTGCAACCTTCAATTTCCTCTATCTGAGAAGAAAATTATTGTCATGTTTCATGTACACCAGCATGGCCAGAAAAAAGAAATTTACATTAAACCTACATAGTAATATAATGTTCAGAGTATGATACCTTGCTGAAAACAAATTACTTATCAAATCTTAAGATATATACCTCCATCTATGAGGATAGAGTATACAATTTAGACTAGAAATGAATATAATAATCTGTACTATTGTGTTGATATTTGAAGAAGAAATGGGTGGTTTACAATCTTGACAAGTGCTTATAGGTGAAGAATTTTACTGTCTCCTACCCTTCTTTTCAGATTCTCAACCTCCTCAAGTAGCATTTCCTCCTGCTTAGGGAAACAGAAACCAGGTTTATCTTTTTCTGCGATTAAACACCCAACTATTGTTTCTTGTTTTTATGTCTAAAAGGCAATATATATAGAGAGAGAAAAAAGAAAGTAGAGGTCAATATATTGATAGAGACAACCAAGAAACTAGAAGTTAATATAGATAAAGAGAGATCAAAACTTTCACCCTCGCTTGAACTACCTTCTTTGATCTTATACACCTAAGGCCCTTCTCCAGCCTAATTTCCAGCTGCTGGAGATCCCTTATGCTTAATGATGTAGATGTTTCTCCCATCAGTTGTCTGTCATATTAAGCCATCAGTTTCTCTGTGTCAATTTGAAAAGCATGAACGATGCAAAATGATCATAGCTTCTCTGCTGAAAATTTTAAGAGCTACAATCATATATCAATGCATAAAGGTGTATTTCAAGCTAAATATAGAAGTACAACCTGATGGAAGTGATGAGACTCACTTTGTTGCCTAAGTTTTCTGGATTCTTCTTGCCAACGCTCCAAGTTCTGAATATTTTACATTGTTAGAGTCAACCCAATTCAACTAAAATACAATTCTTTGCAAATATTGGCCAAAATTGTAGTTTCAAGATATTGAGATATTCAAAGATTTACTTGAATGTCAAGGTCTTCAGGGACTGTATTTTGCTGGATATTCTGAGCATTGATATGCTTGTCTGTTTAAATCGTTGTCTCCATGCTTTTACCAGAAAAAAAAAATTATAGGAAAGAATTACAAGATATATAAGCAGACATCATTAGCAATATACACTACTTGCATAGGATAGACTTGTACTTTTAATTTAACATATTTGTTTAAGTGGCTTGGCATAGAATCTACATCTTTTTGTCCTTAAAACAGTTCTTTCCTCCAAGGTTATCATTCTATTTTAGATTTGGTTCCCACTCTTTCCATTTAGTTTATAAACGATGCATATTAAGTCTGTCTTGGAAAGAAAAATCTAAGAAGAATTATTTATATTAAGAGTAAACAATATAATTCTATTCAAATTATAAAATTAATCACTATAGGATATAAAACGGAAAAATAGAAAGAAAAAATTAAGGGACATATAATAAAGTTATTTGTCTAATATGGTGCAGTTATAGTTGGAGGGTTCAATTAAGGATTATCCAACTGCGTAATCAAATAAGCAAACACAACATAAATCCATAAACAAATAACAATATGTTATTTGATTCAAAGTTATAAAATAGATTACAATCTACTACAATGTTCTTGCAATATGAGGCTAGCATTCAAAGGTATATGGGTACAACTATGTACAAATTATAGAATTCTCACACGAGATTAGAATGTTCTTTAGTTCTCTGTTGAACTTCTAAAATATTTATAATATTGAACCCTTCACCAAACTGACCTCTCAACTTCTATTCTCGTGACAGTTTATTACGTGTTGTTCAAACTTTATGTTGCGATGACAATTGGTATTTTAAGCTGCAGTAGATAAAATTATTAACTATTTCAGTAGTTTCAAAATTTAAATCCAACCAATTTTACATTGGGAAATATCAGTAATTTCTTTATTAAAATAATAGGGGATTTTTGCTTCAGGGGTGTTGCCCCAACAGCCCCTACTAGGGGCGTTGCCGCCAAACCCCCACTGTGAGCTCTACCTCTAGACCCCGTAGGGGGGGTGATCCCCCAAAACCTTGCAAGAGGGTCTTCACCCCCTGGACTCCCCCATTAATTAGTTTGGCAGTAAACCATGCCGAGAAAAGTGATCAAAATCTTAACTCCAAAGTCTAATTAGACTCCATGGACCAACAATCTCCCACTTAGAGATTGACTAGACTCCACACCAAACCATCTCCCACTTGGAGACTAATACCATCGTACCGTTGCCCCAATAGCTTCCATTGGAATTAACACCCCTAGACATAGCTATTTTATTTCCATTATTTTTAATCTCGAAGACCAATGGAAGTTGAAGGGAAAATCAACTTCTCTCGTGTTACTGCCTCCATAAAGATATCTGTTGGATTTTTATTTGTATGAATCTTTTCCATCTTCAATTGACCATCCTCCAACACTGACCATATGAAATGATATCTCAGTTGTATATGTTTTGTCTTTGAATATAGGGCAGAATTTTTGGCAAGATGAATGACACTCTAGCTATCCATAAATAAATAATTATCAACCTGTTGTTTTCTCAATTCCTCTAAGAAAAATTGTAGCTAAATCATCTTCTTGCTTGCTTTTGTTCCAACAACATACTCTGGCTCTATGGTTGATAAAGCAACAACCTTTTATAGCCTTGAAATCCAACTAACCATTGTCCCACCAACAATAAGCACATAACCTATAGTGCTTCACCTGGTATCAATATCACTTGCCAAATTTCAGAGTCAACATAACCTTGTAAAGAAGTTTTGTTCCCCAAAAACATAAATGTTTATTGGTTGTCCCTTACAAATACCTGAGAATCCATTTAACAACATTCCAATGCTCCATTCTGGGATTACTCATATATCTGCTCACAACTCTAATGACATGTGCAATAGTCGGCCTCGTGCATACCATTGCATACATTAAACTACCAACAACTGGAGAGTATGGAATCTTGGACATTTTTTCCTCCTCTTGTGTCTTTGGATACATCTCCTTAGTCAATTTAAACTAACTAGGAAAAGGTGTGCTAATAGCTTTGGCATTTTTCATATTAAATCTTTTCAACACCTTTTCAATATAATCACTTTGAGATAGAGTTAATTTTTTGTTCTTCTTATCTCATGAAATCCTCATACCAAGGATTTGTTTAGCTGCACCCAAATCCTTGATATAGCAAAATACTTTGCTAACTTTTGTTTTAACTCATTAATGTGATCCATGTTAGACCCCATAAAAAGCATATCATCAACATATAAACATAGGATAATATAACTATCATTATCCAACCTCTTGAAATAAACACAATGATCTGAATGACATCAGTTGTAACCTTGCTTAGCCATAAAACTATCAAATTTTAAATACCACGCTGAGGTTCTTGCTTCAAGCCATACAAACTCTCTTTTAAGCTACACACTAAATTCTCCTTGTACCTCTGACTTGAAATCCCTATGGTTGCTACATATATATTTCCTCTTCCAATCCCCATGGAGAAATTTTGTTTTCACATCTAGCTATTCAAGATGCAAATCTTCTATAGCCACAAGACTTAGAATAGTATGAATGTCATTTTAATAACTAGAGAAAAGATTTCATTAAAATCAATACCTTTTTTATGTGCAAATCTTTTTATCACAAGTTTGGATTTACATATTTTCTTACCTTCTTCTTTCTCTTTTAGCCTATAAACCCATTTATTTGGTAAAGCTCTTTTACCTGTAAGTAATTTGCATAAATCCTAAGTCTGATTTTGTATCAAGGAATCCATTTATTCTTTTATTCCTCGCTCCCACTGTTCCTTTGTACCCACTAGCATAGCCTCTTCATACCCTTCTGGTTCACCATCATTAGTTAATAAAATAAAATATAATGAAGGAGAAAATATTTTGGGAGATTTACTTATCCTTGTAGAATGTTTAACATTCAATGGAGTTTGTGGTATTTCTTGTTGTTGTTGAGCATGAGGAACCATTAGAATATTACTTTCCAGAATATCATCCAACACCACATATTCTTTTTCTTTCCTCTCATGCTTCTGCAATTGATCTTTGTACAAAACCTTCTCATTGAATACAATATCCATATTTCTAATAATTTTTCAGATTATCAAAATCCCATAATCTATAACCAAATTCATCAATGCTATATCCGACAAAGGTATGTTTTTAGATTTTTCTTCCAATTTGGTTCTATTCTCAAAATCAACATGCACAAAAGCTTCACAACCGAAGGTTTTGAGAAAAGAATAACTCACCTTCTACATGTCCATACTTCCTCTAAAATACCACAGTCTAGAGGAATTGAAGGACCTCTATTAATTAATTATAAAATAGTTTTAACAACATCTACCCACAAATGTAAAAGAAGCCCAATATGTAATCTCATGCTCCTTACACACTCCATAATTGTTCTATTCATTCACTCAACCACACTATTTTCTTGTGGAAAAAGCTTGGTTGAGAATGAGACATGGAAAAGATTAAAATGTCTCATTCTCAACCAAGCTTTTTCCATTTTTTAGAATTTTCAAACACATCTGATTTTTGTTTAAGGAAATACACCCATCTTTTCCCAATTGCATCATCAATAAATGTGGCATAATAAAAGGAGCCACCGAGAGAAGATACTTGAGCTAGTCTCCATATGTATGTATGCACAAGATTCAATTTTTCATCCTTCTTTTGCTTCTGATCCTTCAGAAATCTCACTCTCTTTTGTTTTCCATACACACAACTCTCACAAAAATCTATGTTAATACATTTCAAACCTAGTAACAACTTCTTAGAATGAAAAATTCCCATACTTTTCTCACTCATGTGCCCAAGTTTGTGATGCCATAGCGTTTTCTCAAAACTCACAACAGTTTTTTCTATTTCTATGCCAAACCTACAACAACTGTTATTGTGATTGTTGCAAAACCACAACTATTGTTGAACATGCATCAATTGTTGTGCCTACTTTTCTAGCAACTTTTCCTATTGTATTTTTTTAGATGCAACAATTAATGAGGAAGGAACAATATGACTTGTACAAAGATATAAAGTTCCTACTTTCACACCTTTTGTAACCTTCCAAATTTTATCCGTAAAAGTAACAATGCAACCTTCATCACCTAGCTGCCCTATTGAAATTAAATTTCTACTCAGCTTTGGAACGTTTCTTACCTCCTGTAGTATCAATTGAGTTCCATTGTGCAATTTAATATTAATTCCTCCCTTTCCAACAATCTGACAAGGTTCATTATCTCCTAAATATACTAGCCCAAGGTCTCCTTGGACATAATCAAGAAAATAATTTCTATGGGCATAACATGAAATAAAGCCCCTAAATCTAATACCCATGAATCATCAACATCATCTAGGGAAATAATTAAAGCATAATCTTTAGATTTAATTACCACATTTGCTTCTTTATTTCCATCCTGTTGTTTTTCTCCTTTATTCTTTTGAGACCAAAAATCTTTCTTCAAGTGACCTTGTTTTCTATGCAGTACCAACAATCCTTCTTTATTTTTTATAGTGACCTATTCTTTGATCTTCCTCATGATTTCCCACAACCTCTAGGACTTCTTCCTCTCTCTTTTGATATGCCCATGTTTTCTACATTCAAAACATTATTTGATGTTGAAGTTTAACATGTACTTTTCCTTCGAATTTCCTCGCTCAAAATCACACCAACAACATATTGAACACTCGAAATACTGAGAGGGGGTGGGTGAATCAATATTCTATTAAACCATTAAAACATTAGCCATCAAATTACCAAATCATATTTAACTGTTATAAGGAAAGAAAGCATGAAACATCCACAACATCACATAGCACATGAACACTGGGATTTTTACGTGGAAAACTCAAAATGGAAAAAACCACGGTGAGGGTTAGCTCACAATATACTATAATCAATTATAGTATATTACACAAATACTCACTGCAGGTGGACTCACTGCTCATAGACAAAAATATAGAATAAATAAGGTGGCTCACAACCTATTTTGAACTATTAAAAAAGAATCTACAATATGTAGGGATATAGTTCCAATGAAGCACAATAACAAACTTCGCACTGATCTAGATCAATGCTCTACTCTGCTCTACATTTGCACAAATCTAATCTCAACATTCACAACGTATCTTAGCATTTCTCTAATCAAATTCGTATCACATATCTCACATACATAATCTCTTATCTCTCAAAACACCAAAATTAATCTAGCATATATATCGACATCAAGTGTAACATCAATTAGGTCAGACTAATTGGATGTAACACACAAAATTCAAATTGTCGGCTCCAAAACTTATCATCAATAGCACACACCTCAATTCAAATCTCAAAATACCTTAAGATAGGTTAGCATGGACCTATAATAGATCCCACATAAAGGCTCAACACATATTAATCCTTTTCATACTCATCAAACATGTTAGGTCAGCACACCATAGGACCTAAACAAAAATCCTTCATCTGTTCATCCAATTCACAACATGTGGACCTCAAAAAATCATATCATCTAGAATTCACACTCAACTAACATCTAGCAACTTATCTTCAACACCACAACATCAAAGACTCATCCACAAAGAAGTGTGAAATCTCCCACACCAACACACTATACAGGAAATGATTGTATTATGTCAAGTAGAACTCTGTCATTCATATCTTTCAGAATACTTTGCCAAACCAAAGGAAAGATTGGATTTAGATTCTTCTAACAACCACAAAAATTAGGTTATAAGCGCAAAGAAAAATATTCCTTTGTAGAGTGGTGCGGACCTAAAAATTGATACACTGTTACATAGAATAGGTAGTTCTGACACTGTTATATTTTCACATAACTGAGCTTTCCAAACAAACTCAACTTGCACAAGTGTCTTTCACAACACCTCAAAACATGTTAGGATTTATCAAGATGATCCACAACAATGTTGACATCAATGACAACACTGTATTACATCATTATGTACAATCCATGCTCATGTTGGCAAGCAACATCATTAATGACAATCTCCTCAAACTTCCATCAATCTCCCCTTTTTCATTGATGGCAACATGTTAAAAATATCCAAAAATATTCTCCAATACTCTCCCCCTTTGAAATCAAGGGCAAAGGGCTGCACCTATACAAAACTATTTTGACTCTTACTGAAACTCCCCTTGAGTAATGTAGTCATATATACAAACTGAATAGACTCCCCTTGAGTCATATACTGGAGCAAAAATTGTTCTATATGGTCTGTATATTTACAAAGAATCTTGAATAGAAATACATAAAAGGATAGAAAATGAGTCAACCGAAGGTGGTTGATGTCTAAAATTTCTTCACCTAATCTTCCCAAGCCTGCCTTGTTCCCATTCATGCTTGGACTTTGCAAGCAACCTTTTCTGCATTTCCAACTCCAATAGCATTTCTTCTCCTTCTTCCAGTGTAGCAGGTACCGAATTAATCTTCTTTTCCTTGTCAGAGCTAAGAAGAACTTGGGAAACATTTGTAAGTTTGGGATTGACCAGATCCCTTACTTCTCCAAACTGCAAAATGATGTGTTCTTTTTGTGCCTATAGCTAGAAGAACTTCTTGTGAAGATCCTCTATGATATTCCTTGTAGCACAAATGAGGTCAATTTTTTGGGTCATATGCATTAGAGGTTGTATTGATCTGAGACTCAATAGAGTCCATTTCCTTCCTTACACTTAATGTGGCTATGGGCCACTTCATTCCATATTGCAACAATGTGTTAGCCTTTCCCACACATGATTCTGCATCCTTTGATAATTCTAAAACTTTCTTATGCGCAATAGAATTTTTTTCTCTAATTTCCAACATCCTTTTTTCACTTAACCTCTTCTTGAAGGAATCAATCACAAGTTTGAGATTATCCATACCAGAGATAGATGTGTCTATGCTTGGTCCAGGTATGATCTCATGCAATGCCTTAACTGCCTCATCCATTAGCTCTCCGCTCCTTTGATGTGAATCAATTATCTCTTTTATGGTAGAAGTATGGAATAAGTCCCCTAGTTGAAGCTTGTTGATAGGATAAATCTTGTTCAATTCCACATTTCCTTGATTCATCGGTAGTTGCAACAATTGTGAGGACACAACTAGTTGGAAACTAGGGTATACACTTAATAGATTTCTTCGAGAATCTCTGGAGGAGCTGGAAGATTCACCAAGAGACTTTGTCACCTCTAAAGCTTTTCCCTTATCATCTATAGTGTCAGAGTTGATTGATTTGTCTTTCTTTGCATCTCTGGATGAATCCTTGTCCTTGTTTTCATCTTCCTCTTTATCTTCTCCTTCCTTTTCTTCATCAACTTTCTCTTCTTCAATCTTTTCCTCATCATCATCCTTATTTGCATTCACTTCCTCTGTAATGTTTTCAATATTTATGGGGGGAATGACTTCATTAGTTTGTACTGAAGGAGTGATGACATTTTCCTTTGCAATGTCTTCTCTAATCATTTCCTCTTCTTCATTCACATTTGACATATCCTCCTCTTTCAGAGGGGTGTTATTTGTTACAACTTCTTCATTAGTATCATGCTCATGTTGAGAATTACTGGAGTCAGTCATAACTTCTACACAATCTCCTCAACTTTGTCATTGATTTATTTTCCGACTCTCTCCAAATCACTTTGGTCTTTTCCCATAAGGACTCTAATTTTTTTCTTAGTTCTCATCTCCTTACTATATATAGTGACCAATGTGGCCCTATCATCTTCTAAAAGTGAAGCACCAACTCTCTCCAAGGCTTCATCTTTTAGCCTTTCATGTTTGTTTATAGCTTCTTTCATTCTTTTCAGCAAGATGTACCATACATCATCAAGAATATCCTTTCTAATATTCTTCATATCTACTTCAAGTACCACAATGCACTTGAAAATAGCCTCAAGAATGGTGGCCTTGTCCACCTCATTTGATTCCTTTTACAATTCTACAATTTCCTTCAACATATCAGTTTGCACTTGCTATTAAAAAGTGCCTCAAGTTTCATTGGAGAGTGAGGTCTTTCTGGTTCAATTTGTTTCTTACTTTTCACCAGAGTCTTCTTAGCTTCCACATTCTTTTTCTTCTCTAGAGAAGCCTTCTTGGCTTCCTTCTTCTTATCCCTAAAATGAATTTTGAATGCTTCTTTTTCTTTCTCCATCTGTTCTTTGCTCTCAAAGTTTATTATGTCAACTCTTCTCCTCTTTACACTAGCTTCACCTTGTGAAGCATCACTTTTTCTTTTCCAAACCAACTATGGTCCTTCTTCCAATTCTTCCTCCTCATCAGCAAAATTTACTCCAATATTTTTCTCTCTTGTGGCCTTATGTTTCAATCTTCTTTTTAGTTGGGGAAGCAAGAGGTACAACAGTAGTGGTTTTCTTCTTTTCTACCTTGGTGGCATGCACAACTAGAGGGGATTTCTCCCTTACCGGAGGACAAGTAGTAGGTTTTCTCTTCTCTCCTACAACAGGTAAAGCCCTTTAGGACTTTTGAACATATGGGGGAGTGGTAGCTATTCTACCTGATCTTGAACTCTCAGATGCTTCTCCAACACCCATATCTACTCTAGCTCTCCCTCTAACATACTATACATTTTCCTTTGAAATGCCACACTCTTGGGCATATATGTCCACCATCGCATCAAAAAATTTCCTCGTTACAGGTTCCTTTTGCTTCAAATGGACTTCCATGGATTTTTCTTCAGAAGTTCCATACCTAGGCTTTGTTGTATCTTTAGGACTATTCAATAAAACATCTACACAACCAACTAGCTTTGCCTCTGTTACCTCATAACATAATTTCAGAACCCAAAGTGATCTTGGTTTCACTACTTCCATAATGAAATGATCTATGGAAACCAAGAAAGTGGTATCATTTTTGTATTTTTCCACAATTTCCTTAGGAATCCTTTGTTTCTCATGCATTCTTCTCTAAAATATTGCAAAGAAGCAGTAAGTGCATCATCCTGTGCATTGGTGTCTCCAAGGCTCGTCATGTAATCAATAATTTGATGTGCAGTGAGCCTTCCATCTATCCAGTTAACCTTTCCAGTTACCGGAACCTCCTTCAAAAAGTAGAACAATAAGCACATAACTAGTGTGCCATACTTAAACACATATTTCTTCTTCTTGATCTCATTTAGGTTTTCCATTAGTTGTTGTGTAAGAAGCTCACATAGGTCATAATCAGCACCATTCTCTACCATATCCCGTGCCACATGAATTGCAGTGGCAAAAACAAATTTGTCTCTATTGGTGTAGTAAAAATAACCAATGACCATGGCAACATACCTAATAGCAGGGTTTCTGACAGGAAGGGCTCTCTGATCAAATATTGCACCTATTTTATCCATTACATACATACATACATACTACATACATACATGCATACATACATATATATATATGTATATATACCTATGCATACAAATATATATATATATATACATATACATATATTTATATATGTATATGTATATATATGTATATTTATATATGTATATGTATATATACCTATGTATACAAATATATATATATAGATATACATATATTTATATATGTATATGTATATATACGTATATTTATATATGTATATGTATATATACCTATGTATACAAATATATATATATATATACATATACATATATTTATATATGTATATGTATATATACATATACATATATTTATATATGTAAATGTATATGTATATATACATATATATATACATATACATATATTTATATATGTATATGTATATATACATATATATATACATATACACATACATACATATAAATATACATATACATATACATATGAGAATTTGGTAATTATTCTTTAAAATTATTATTTTAGTTACAAATAAGGTCTTGTTAATCAACTAAACCAAGAAAGATATCAACATTAAATTTTAATAATCAAGGTAGTTAAACATGAGCTCATATTGGCATACCATAAAAGGTTGTAATTCATAAACAATTTTAAAGATAATTATCAATGACAAAATTGAAAGAAAAATATTCATTTAAAATTTATCTCACATCCTTCATCCAACCATACAAAAATTATAGTGTTAAAAATTTTGAAGGTATTTTACTATTGAACTTTGTATTTCTAATGGTAAAAGTTACATACACATGCCCTTGTCCATTATGTTTTGAGACCACTTCTATTAGAGTATCCTTTATATAAAAATAGGTCTACAAGTGGTATATTCTTGTGAAAAATGTGACTCATGATGTTATATTAGTCTACCCAAGTGTCGTGAGTCATCCAATTTTGATCATTGGATTTTCTATTTTTGTCTTAGATTAAATGTGGGTATAAAATTGCCCTGTCATTTATGTAGTTGTATACCTAAACCTCAAAATTTTATATTATAAAATTCAAATAGAACATTTTAAATTTATTCATCCTAATTATTATGAGTTGACTTAGTACAAAATTATTTTAATTTGTATGCTATATTGTTAAATTTAAATATTCATTATTCATTTTAGAATCATTTCGCATGCTTAATCCATTCACACATCATCATAGCATCATAAAAAAGGTTTCTAATTACATTATTATATCATGCTTAATCAACCAAAGAATAATACATACTTTCCTACTAACTTATGTCTTGGTTCATCATCATGAAATAAATTTTCCTAGAGTTTTGACCAAAGGAGAATAAATCCTTACCTAACAATTTCTTAAATAATATCTCTGTACAAAATCCTAATTCAAACATAGGCACAATGAACTAAGGTACATTAATAGTAGTTATTAATCCCCTACCAATTCACTTCTATAGATCAAGGTTTCATTTTATGTGATAGATCAATTTCACATGTGAGGGTCAAAATAAATGCAAAGTATTGTTAGTTTGTAGACCCTAAATCGTTCTCTAGAAAAACCCCTATTTTATAGCACATCTTTGAATCAATTCATGACATATTTTGTAACATATTCCTCCATCTAATATCTAGCTAAGTATAACATATAATTTATTCATATTAAGTAAATTTAATTTCAAATTTATTATTCCAATCTTTTCTCTTTATCTTAGGGTCAAATGTTGTTTAATTATGTCCTTGGATAAGTTTTTTAAGAGGAAAATTTATTCCCTTGTATTTTAATGGTGAACATAACATTCCTTCACAACATATTATTTTAACCTTAGAGCTTACCCTTGTTTCAGTAGGGTTTATAAATATAATTTTCTGATTATCTATTTTATTGTTTAGATCTCATTAAGTTTTTTATCACATTTAGCTTGTTCTTTATTTCTATACTTTCTCTAGTGATTTTTTCTTCACCATGTTATCTTTTCTTTACCCCACCTTATGTATCCTTATTTTTTACTCTAGGTTTTTATTCATTGATCAATTACAAAATTTGAATATTTGCTAGTTTTTTCTTTTTTTTTAGATCTTAGATTTTTTTATATCTTTGATCCACTAGGGATATTACTTGAGGATCTATTAATTTCCCTTAAGATGAAGATTTTTGTATGATGATGATATTCCTACAAGCTTAGTTGAGGATATTCATGATTTCCTGATAAAAAATCCATTCAAGTCTTGGAAATGTTTTAAGGAATTAGTGCTAAGGTTACCTCTTCTTTGAAGGAATTTGTGGTACTGAGCACATTGACCAAGACTTAACCCACCTTGCCCATGTTTTCTCTCTAAATGGGTATAGAAGAAAGAAAATCAACAGAGCCAAGCATTCTTCCAAGACCAAGCATCACATTGCCTTAGAAGATAGCAAAATTCTTTTCAAAGAAGACTTCTTCAAGAGGAACCTGAAAGAAGCTATTGAAATCAATAATCACCCCTCTAACCTTAACCAAGATGAGGGTTGGAATCTTAGCTTTTCGTGGAAACATCTCTTGAATAACATCAAAAATCTCCCTCATGGTAGCTCTAGGTCATCCTCTCTTCGATAGCCCCTACCTCAGCCCCCTCCTTTTCCTGCTCCTTTCCTTTCCTAACTCATTTTTTCTCTCTTTCTCCCTATCTCCTTGCCTTTTCTTTCATGTGGTGTCTAATTTCCTTTCTCCTTGTCTCACACCCCCCGTTTTTTCCTTCTCTCATTTTCCTCTTCTCTTAATTTATAGGAAATTTGGTGTTTCTTTCGTTGTTTTTTTTGTTTTCTTTTGGGTTTGAAGTTTTTTGTGTCTTGTCTTTACCATCAATTTAATGGGCCTCTTATTGTAATTTTTAGTTTTTTTGTTTCTCGTTTTCAAAGTATCTCACTTGCAATCATCATTATACTTTGTTGGGTTTCACTTTCTTTGTTGCTTTCATTCTCTCCCTTGGTTATTGGGGAATATATGTTTTTGAGGTCTTGTATTTTTCTTAGAGGGAAGATTAGGAGTTTTCATTTTCTTAGGTTCTTTAGCTTTTTTTAGTGTCATAGTTTGTTAGCATGTTTCTTTTTATGTTTTGTTTTCTTATTTTTATTTCCTTTTCTAAGTTAAATTTGGATGATAATATTGGCCCTGTTTTTTTGTTCATTTTATATATATCTCTAATTATTTCTTTAATTAAAATTATATGTAATTCTTTAGTTTTATTTTCTTTCCATGTTCTCTTTTGTTCATTAATTAAGATGGCCTTTTTTAGTTTTATTTAATAGTGTTTTTTTCTTTATTATTTGGGTTCCTTGCTCCTCTAAAATATAGATTCTTAATCTTTCTTTTATAAAATTTTCATCAATGTTGTAAAAGAAAGATAATGAATATTTATTTTTTGAGTAGCTTTATTGTTTTCTTAGTACCTATCTTTCAAATTCTTGGTGTTTTTAAGGTTTTTCATTTATCTTTTGCTTTTATTAATTTTTTAAAAAAAATTATTTTCACTTATTATATATATCTTTAACTATCCTCATTTAAAGATATATATTTAGGTTTGTCTTTCTTTTTTAGTTTCTCCTCTTTATTTAGTAATTATGATGGGCCTTTTTATTGTATTTTATTTGGTGAATTTCCTTTTATGTTGTTTCTCTCTTTTATTGAGTATTATTTTCTAGGAGCTTTTAATTTCAAAATTTTATTTTGGTTGGTAATATTTTTTCTTTCTCTTTCCTATTCTTTCCTTTATTTTTTTATTTTTTTCTTGTTTATTTTTTTTTAATTTAGTGGCTATTCATTATTTGATTTAATTGTTTCTCTAATTTGTTCTTAATTTTTGTTCTTGATCTCTCCTTTATAAAATTTCATCAATTTTTTAAAGGAAAGATTATGAACTCTTTTTTTTGAGTAACTTTAATGCTATGAAAGTTTTGTACTTTCAATAGCATGATTCCTTTTTGTTGTTTTTTAGTTTTTTATGTTGTTAATTTAGTACTTACCATTTACATCTTGAAGAATGCTTGGTCTTGAAGAAGTTGCATTTATAAAGTATTTTATTATTATATTTAATTTGTTAGGTTTTTTCATTTATGATATTCTTTTTGATGTTTCTAATTTAGGCCTTTTTGTTCTGACCTCTAGCTCTCTCCCTCTTCACCTATTTATATTTCCAATCTGCTACCTTATTCTCTTTCTCTCTTTTGTTTGCATATTATCCTAATGATGGATCAAAATGTTGATATAAAAAACTGACACAGTTTCAATCCAAAAAAATAGCTCTCTCGATGATGTATCTTCTCATTATATCTAAGCCAGTTCCTCCTCACATTGTCCTCCTAAATACATGATAGATGATGTTCTTATGCATTCTTCCCATCTTGAGATTTATTATTCCACTCCTCTTTCAGCCAATCTAATTACTATTTAACTTAATTTTTATGCTATGCCTACAAGTTTCATGACTACCCATACCTACTCTTTATAAATCATCCCATACAATTGTGTATCCCATTTGATACCACATTTCATTCTTCCTACCTTTATTATGTCTATACTTTATCATTCTTTATCTTATTAGTATGTTTATACTCATCTTTTATATTTATACCTTAGATACAATTATTTACTAGATAGGGTGGAGTGTAAGGCCAATATCATATTAAGTATTAAATATAATGATGATATGCCAAGAATAAATACAACACTTACATTTAATATTTCTTCTTATCCTTTACAAATAGTGGTTTTATAGCGCCTAATTTTAAAATGTACAATATTAAAGATGATGTATATCTAAGTAGTTTTGTTATTTTTATATATATGTGTGCTCATGTGAATAAGGTCAAATTAAATTTGATCTCCTCTAATGTACTTAAGCTTTGTAAATTATTTCATCGTTATTTGACATCTTATTACCCTTCTAAATTTTAAATTTTTTGTACTTTTTGAAAGTGTGATGATTATAGAGACAAAATAAATTATGTGCATGATGCTTCTAGTACTTTCAATGTGCCTTCTTTTAAGCCTCATAATTTTAGGAATTTTACCAAGTTATAAGAGGTCTTATATTGTGCTTAATTTTTTTTTGAGATCTAATTTGATTACTCTTCAAGGTATCCATTTGTTAGATCAAATCACAAGGCTTCCTAAGAATTATAATGAGAATGAATTTTTAAACTTTCATAGAGTTTTAGCTCATTATACTCAAGGTCCTCTTTGAAATATAAAGTGAAATATTTAATAAATAAAAAAAATGACTCATTCAAGGGGTGTAAATTATGGAGGTAATCTATCAATTCCTCCCCATAATCAAAATTTAAAATTTTATGCTGATCTATTTCTTACACATGCTAACAATGTTCATTTACACCATGAAAAATGTCCATTTTTATGGAACATGAACATATTGATATATATTTTATGGATTATTGTTATATTTTATTCCCATGCATCATGGCATACAAATGTTTTTGTAGGTATGTTATACCATAGAGATACACCTTTTTTACATAGTTCTCTGTTGATTATATTTTTTAATGAGGAAATAATTATTATGACATATAAAATGTACAAGGTAGTGTGTACCATAAATTTATTAATAGAATTCCCATTGATCTTAAATTTTAATTTAACATATCACCTCAAATTTATTTTTTACTATCCATCTTCAAAGGGATATTTATATTTCACATTTAGGGGTACCTTTGAGAATAACTAATGGTATATTAATTAAAAAATTGGACTACATCATTTTCTTATTAGATTGGGTCTTAAAGAGGTATAACTACACTTGGTATAACTACACTACCATGTTGTTATTGATTATTCAAATAGATTCTCTATTTTACTTAGTAAGACATGGTTTTAGTAGTTGATGTTAGTTTCTTATATTGGACATCAACATATAAAGTATATTCATGAGGGAAGAGTTGTAAAGGTTACAATATATGTATATGATCCTACATGTTTCATTTTAAAATGTGTACTCATTTTAAAATAGGTACCTGTTTCATGAGTAGGAGTTTAGGTTTGGGAGAATAATCCTAAATGAGTACCCAGTTTTTACAAAATGGATACCCATTCCTATTAGGATTTTTCTACTAACTCATGACACTTCCACTAAAAGTGGACTCATTATCTTTCTTTTACCCCACAACTAATTTGATCCTAAATCCATGAATTACTTACTTCAATAAAAGAGACACCTTCTAATAATAATTGAAGTAGGATCTTTGTAAGTATGCCAACTATGATAACTAAAAGAAACATATAATCCTTTATCACCTACAACATAAAATTTATCCTTGATTATCTAATCAAATAAATTATAGGTTTAAAATTAATTATGTTTCTTCATCATTTACATTAAATGGTGGTAGGAATTGATTGGAAAACCTTTGTGTCTTGTACATGGAAACCCAACATATGGGATCCTTTTTGTCTATAGTCATAAGTGTGCTACAAAGTATAGAATGAACAAACCCTTGGTATATAAAAAATAGAAGGTGGTCAAACCCAATAATTCTAATGAAATGCCTAAATAGTTACTTATGGCTTTACCTACTATGTATACAACTACAATTATTACCAAATTCCTTCATTTAGCTTCAATTTTGGGTGATTTATATTTTTTATCTACTATATATTTAATTACACTTTTCTTCAAGATTTATTTTATAGTTGTTTTTTTGAGAGATTGAATAAGGCATTATTCAAGTTTTGAAGAACTATAATTGTTGAGGTGGGTCATCCTTGATTCACCAAGTTCTATCACTTTTGTCTCCTGAAGATATTTAAGCACTATTGACAAAATAGTATATCATTTTAAATTGGAAGAGTATGCATTGAGTTTCATTGCAAATTACCAAGAAAACTCCTTTAATAGAAATTGTGGTAACACTTACAAAAAAGTCTTTAAAAAAAGCATGTAAAAAAGATGACAAACAGATACAAACAGAAAACTACAAACATGACAAAATTTGAAACATTTATACACGTATAAACACAAAAAAATACATAATTTTTTTATTATTAAATTACTTAAACAAAATACCATACATATACATATTTATTTTCTTTGTAAAATTATTTCTTTTTAAGCTAACCATTATATAAGGAGGGTATATTCCTCCTCCTCTATGCAGTATATAGATAAACAACTACCCGAAGGACGAGGTTGTATGTAGAAATCAAACTACCCAACTTAGTTATCATTCACCTTATTCTCTTCTGTGAAACTATCTGTTAACTTTGGTTTAATGTAGATGGCAGTTTTATTATCTAAAAGAGGGGTATGATTAGAAGAAGCTTGAAACAATAAATAGAAACGTTCAGCATTTGTTTCATTAATGGGTACGTTCCATAATATATTTCCTAGGAGTTGTTCTCAAATTATAATATCATCAGTACCCATTTACACATATTTCTTTAATTTTTAAGAGTATCTACTATGACATAATAACTCAATGACTATATTTCATTAACCATATTAAGCATGAACGTTACTGATAATGAAGTTATGGAAGGAGATTGAAGAGTACCTTTCACTGGCATATTCGTAGAGCTTCCCAGTGTTGGAGAAGATGATGAGAGCCACTTCTGCATCACACAGCACAGAGTGCTCGCAGGCCTTCTTCAATAACCCATTTTTTCTCTTACAGAATGTAACTTGTCTGTTGGTCTTATTCTCGATCTTTTTCAGCTGAACCTTCCCTCTCCCCCATCAATGTTTTCCAACACTCCTCTTCACTTAGCTATGATCAAACTAAAACGAAACAAAACCCTAATGGCATCAATATTGACAACTGAAAAAGCAAAGCTGTTGCCTCCTGCTAACCCTTCATATGCAAGGTTTGTTAATATAGATCATCAAACAACCTAGATATGAAAAGAGCATGTGTACCAGAGAGATCTCAATCCCTTTTGGTGCATAGCTTGTATGATGAATGTAGATATGCAGGATGAAAATGCAATTTTCAGGGAATCTGTTTAGAAGGGATGGATGGATGGAGCATGAGTCGAACAGAAAACCCCAAAAAGTTAGAATTATGTATCGTGAAGGAAAGAAGAGATGGAGGAGACATGTTTACCTTGCCCATGTGAAAATTGTAATAGAAAATTAGACTCTGCTTTATCTAGTATTGTATTATTATTTTAGACATAATTACTTGCTTTTAGGCTAATGTTTGTTGACCTATATGACCTATCTATTTCAATTTCGACATAGGCCAATGCAAGGGAACAATATCCCTTTTACACACATCTAAGCTGATTAAACAAATGCAATAATCAAACATTAATTTAGAAGAGATGGTATATTGGAATACTATTTTAGAAATTAAATGTAAAGGGGCAAGATAGTTGTGGAAATACTAATAAAAAGGTTAATGTTATGTAGTTTTAATTGTTTGGGTATAAAAATAAAATGTTTATAATTTGATGAATGTCTTAAGTTTTGTATAATTTAAGAAATGTTAATAGGTTGATTTTGAGTCTTTTGAGATTAAATTCAAGCATAGTTAATAATCATATAGGATAGAACCATAACTCACAAGATTAGACTCCTAAAAGGTACTTCATTCTTATATATGATATATTGATGCAGGAGCATCTGGACAAAAGAGTTATCCAGCATCAACCGATAAAATTATTTTATTTAATTTTTGTCTTTTGTCTGTTTTTTCATGTTGTTGGTGATTAAATTAAAATCACAAGCCAACATTTAATAAATAATTTGGTTCCAGCTTGTTGGCAAGTTGATTAGCAAATTAATATTTGATTTTTAGCTTTTTCAAAACACATTCCAGCAGAAGCCTTCTTGAGTGTTGGAATTGGAGGATGAAGAGAGAATAAAAAAAATTCAATTATTTTTTTTTCTTGTCAATTTCTCTTCTTCCAATCTTGGGCGTTAGGAATTGAGGAGTCTTTTGTAACCATTCTTGGTGAATGTGGCTGCTGAAAGGTCATGGCATGGGATTTTGGGAATGTTTTTTTCTTCATTCATGGCTGTGAAGTCCAGCTGGAAGTGTTTATGTATGTTGAATAAAAAATTGGAGAGAGTTCTTCAACAAAGTGGAGTTTTGTAGACAAGATTTTTGTGGAGAAGACTATAGATGTGGTGATTGGTTTGCTAAGATTTTACTTGTTGTAGCTTGCTGATTTAAATCTAATATAAATCAGATTTGTTGTGGTTTGCATCAACCATAAGGCTATATAACATTGTAATTCCAGTTTTCTTGGTAATTTGCAAGTTGCAGGGAAGTTTGAAATAAATTGTGAAGTCCAGTTTTTATTCTTGATTTTCTGCAATTCAAGCCTTGTGTATGATTTTTAATTAATTAATTTGTTTGCTGAGAATTTGTAAGAAAGGGTGTGTTGGGATCTCATCAGATATTCAAATGTTTGCAAGGACAATATATAAAGGATCCAATTATCTTATATCATTTTCAATTATGAAATGTTAAATGGTAGGTCCCTAAATTTCATTTCTATCTTTATATCTTGATTTTTGTTGCTTTACATACACAATTCATAATAAAATATTGCTTATTTTTATAAAAAATCTAGGTACCCATTTTTATTCCTTGTATATAATCCATCCTCTACTTTTACCATATATTATAGGCACCCATTTTTTATGACATTTTATATACCCATATTTATTTGTATCTCTCAAATATTGAAATGAATAACTCATTTCTATCACTATCATATTAACTATAAATGAAAATTCTTAAACAAATTTTGATAGGAAATTATGAAAATAAAATACAACTTCAAATTAAAAAATTGAATGATTTTTTAAAGACATTATAAGATAATTTTTTCAATAAAAATAAAAGTAAAGAGATGAATTTTTTATTTTTTTTAACTCAATTTCTATCCCTTAGACCCAACTCCCATCCCCTTCAACTATCTTACATGCCCAAAACCTAAAAATGTTAATATAATGGTTCTCTATCCCTACCACTTTGCCATATATCCATTTATATTTTTCAATATTAAGTATCTCTTCATAAACTAACATGCTATAATGATATCAAGGATGATGGTAGTTAAATAAATATTTAAAAAAGTTGTTGATACCCTAGATATATTCTTTTTGTATAGAAATAATTTTCAAACATATAAATAAAGTATATATGTATTTTGATTTTGATACATAGATGTATTCTTTTTGTTATAGAAATATTTCTCTAAATTAAAAAAAAAAATTATAATCTAATATTGTAGACATGCAAAATTAACATTATGCATTCGATCAAATTTAGTCAAATTAGGTCTCACATTAGGCCCATTCATCACTTTCATCCATTCATTAAATAATCTCATTTCCTAAGGTCATTCATCAAATAAACATTATCATCAGCCTTTTAATAAATCAAACATCATCCCTTTAATTAAATAGATCAAACATTTATTTAATTAAAATATTTAATTCATGAAAGTCAAACTCACCTAATCAGCATTAAACTAACATAATCATCATCTATTTAATCTTTGATTAAATACTAATCTCACCCACTTGCATTCTCTAGATATCTCCACTTGCACAAATAAATCAATTTTATTGATTTATTAAAAAACCCTCATTTTCCCTCAACATGGCAAGTTGATTTGTCCCTCCAACATAGCATTTATTGCTGTTTTTCTTGTCTCCCTCTCAAAATTTATTGCAAAATTTGAATTCAAATTCTCCCTCTCATGGGCACATTTCCCTAATCTTGCACATCCATTGGCCTATCACATGATGACAAGTGTCCTTCTTTCATTGGTCCAATCTTAGTCCCACATTGGTCTCTCTTCAACACTTAGCATTTTGAAAATATTTAAATGAGAAGCTTCATCCTCAAGCAAATCCTTCACAATCTTTATGCAAAGTCATTCTCTTAAACTGAGAACTGATTTTGTCCACTCCACAAATCTCCACAATTTCATCCAAAAAGCATATGCAAAGTCACTCTCCTTGAGAACTGATTTTGCTCATCATCTCCATTGCATTTACATCATCTTAAGCTTTTATCAAGGATTGGGAAAGGGTCACTAGCACATGTGACACCAATCCACTATGGGATAGGATTAATGTTATGTTTTTATATGCTTTTATTTGGTTTCCATTGTTTCATTTATGGCATGATTAACATGGCTTATTATTCCATAGGGATGTTGAAATGTTGCTTTATTTTAAACTAACCATTTGCAGATTTCACCACTAAGGCTGTAGAATGAAATATGTTGCAATGTACATTTATGCTTTTTGTGATAGGATGGGAGTAGTTAATGCATGATTAAAATTTTCAACTGCTAACTTTTATTGACAGATTTGGTTTCAATCATGCCTTGATTTTTTTGCAAATTATCAGCTTTACTTAAAGTTCTATGAATTTCAAGAGGCTGAGTGAAAGGGATTTGGGATCTTACTTAACATGTTGTAAATCTTTATCTATGTGTAGTATCATGGACTCTAATCAATGCTTAATCTTTTTTATTTTTATTTTTGAAACCATTAGTATTGTTTGGAATTAATAAATAAAAAAAAATGATTAAATGCTCACATAATTACCTTCTTCTTTTTTATCATCTTGTAGGTACAAAAGCAAAACGAAAGTGAACAAGGTACAAAGGAAAAGGAAGGCAAGGAGAAGGCTAGCAAAGGAAAACAAAAGGAGGATATTTTTTTTTTGAAAACTCAAAGTGTTTTTAAACGCTTTAAGTGTTTGTTTAACACTTTTTCACGAAATTGTTACCTTTTCGCTCTTAGGACACTAATTTTCGTTTGGGTCTAAAAAGAACAATTTGATTTTTTCCATTCGCAAAAGGTTAAAATTCAAGCTTAGACACTTACTAGATTTCGTTTTGGGCTAAAAATTGAACAAAGAAAATTCACACTCAAGTTTGGTGCTTTAAAACGAATCACACAATTGCTTTGAAGGCTATAAAATGAACAAGTGCTTGAATTGTGTGATTTTGTCTTTGGTGCATTTTGAGTGTGTATCCTCTCCCCTTGCGCTTCGTGCGATCTAGGGTGCAAGAGAAACACTCAAAATTCATTTGATTGCTTTGAAACACTTCGATTTGGGCTTAAAATTAAACAATATCTTGTGCGAGTGTGAGTAGGGGCATTTTCGCGTATATTCTCTTTCTTTTGCCATCAAAGATTGATCGGGGATTGTGTCTTTGCTTGCTTTTGTTTATCTTAGAGGGCCTGCCTTGGGGAAAAGTACTCACCCAAGGGTGACTCAACCGTAACACTCTAAAGCCAAGAGTATTTCCAGCTGTGATATAAATGTGGGTATTGGTTAAATGTCACATTATCAAGTTGGCTTCGGCAAGATGGATCCGGAAGGGGAATCTTGTCAGATGGGTCAATCTCCACGAACGGAAAGTCCTTACTAGAACCCATGTGCTAGAATTTGCCAAAATCCTTAATCTATTTGTTGGTAAGAACGGGTGCTCGGGGTTTCCCACACTTTTACGCTCTAGTAGAAATGGAAAACATGCCATGGGAGTTTCATGGTGTTGATGCTTGGCTGCCCCATATATAAGTGAGTGTCGTGGAGGGGAGCCAGTGGGGTCAAGCATCTAACCATTCGCTAAAGATAGGTGTAGCTGGACTTGTCCAAGTGGGGATTCAACAAATATTGTCTTCACATCCATAGGGCTTGTACTTGTCTTGGTTTGAAAAACACAGTGTTGTATTCAAAAACATTTGCAAACAAACATTCAACATGATTTTCAAAATTTGAAACCCTTTTTGAGACAAATATCATTGACTCAATCCATATGTTATTGCTTTCCCTTGGGATTTACATCCTTAAAGGTTCCTAAGCATTGATTATACTCAATTTGTCTTCTTGAGTAAACAATAGGAAAACCCTTGCCTTCACATTGAATTTCCACATAAAATATCTTGTGGGGTTTAAAGAAATTAAGACATTGGACATCTTAGTTTGAAACTTTAATCAAAGAGAGTGTTTTTGGTAAAATAAAGCCATTAAACAAAGATAAGCAAAATGAATTTTCATGTGTGATTGAAGACTCACAAATCCCAAAGCAAAAATCATTGAAAATCTGAAAATGAAAGTTCAAATGAAATCAATCCTTGGTTACAAAGGTCTTTAGGAAGCATATGCATGCTCTTCAATACCTAGGTCTAGGAAAACAAAGTGGTCTTTTTAGGTTCATCTAGGGATCAAAACAAATCAAACCTCTTTCATCCATCTTTCAAAACATCAAACATCATCTCATAAATCATCTTTTGAAAAACCTTGAAATCACCCTTGAAGTGCTAGGCTTTATGAAAAAATCAAGCAAACACCAAAATCATTGAGACCAAGTCCTTGAAAACATTTATCAAAACACCTTTTGGCTAGGCATGTGTAGATGCATCCTTTTGCATATAAGTTTAGTCAAAATTATCAAAAATCATCTTGTCTAGCTTAGTGTATGTAGATGAATCCTTCTTCATATACTTAGTGAAGCAATCATTTTATTTGGATAGGTGTGGGTAGATGCACCCTTCTCCTCACACATATCCAAAATCATCATCCTTTGAACAAAACTATCTTTTAGATCATTATCAAGCATCTTAGGGTCTTTTTGTTCAAAATCAAAATCAAAATCAAAATCAAACTCAAGGACAAAATCCCAAATCCGAAATCCAATAAAATCCAAGTCCTAAAGCCTAGTATTTCATTCAAGATTTATCAAAAGCCAAAAACATCCATAACATCCATCTTTAAAACATCACCATCATATCATCATCACATTTGATCCTAAAAAAGCATCCTAAAACTTTCACTTTGGGACATAAAATAGAGATTAATCCAAAGAGTCAAGAGATTCATCTCCCATATTCTCGAAGATTGATCCCCATTTTATGGTTCTAACTAGATCTCAATACAAGAAGAGTATGGAAGCCAACAAAGAAACACCCGCTTCAAGTGATCTTAGCCAAACCACTCCTGAAATGAATCCCATTGGGGATGGAAATCTCACAATTAGCCTTCCAACATCATCACAAAACCCAGAAGAGGAAACCCAAGGGGAGGATCTTACCTTTGGAATGTCTCATGAAGAAGTAGCTGAGATGCTCCAAAATCCAGACAACCATAGAAACATCAACATCATGATGAGACTTAACCCTTCGTTGTACATGCTTGAACTAGCAAAACAAGGGGCCAAGTTGCCTTCGGATTTTGATGTGAGCACTATAGTGGAGACATCTTTCCCACCAATCTCATCCACCATCCCCATTTCATCTACACCTCCATCTCAAAACATCACACAAAACATCCTGCAACTCACAACATCATTTGCTCCAACTCAACCCAACGTTAACAAGGGAAACACATTCCTCAATGCACTTCAATCACATCCCCTTGTGAATAACCAAAACTTGGACGCAAACACCACCTTGGAAAAAAACATCCCCCATAATCCATTACACCAAAATGTTCCTCTCACTTTACATTATGACCCATCATCAACATCTTTTCACAGAGCACCACAAACACCTCTTCTCACAAATTTACAAGAAGGGGATATGTTCAAACAAGGGGGCATATTCGATACCACAACACTTTCACAAGGATTCACCCCCCTCACATTTCCACCTATCCCACCACTACCATTATCATCCACATCACTCCTTGGCTTGGGGTTGCCTCCCCTACCAAGTATCAATCAAACCACTATCCCAACCATCAATCAAAACATTTTGCCAAATGCTCAAAAATTATTGTTGACATCAAAACAACAAACGAAAAACACACAAGCAATGGCAACATCATCAAACACCCCCACAACATTGCAAAACATGGTCTCTCAAGGGCCAATCACATCAACAATGCCATTTACCACATCAACAACACCATCCACCAATCAAGTAATCAACACGACAACACCATCCACCAACCAAATAATCAACACAAAATTATCACTCACCATGAACACCATTCCAAATCCACCACCACCTCCACCACCACCAACGTTTACCACATCAAACCAATTTGACGCAGCATTACAAGCCACTTTCCAAAGAGGCTATCAACAAGTGCAAAAACAAAAAGTCGTGCAACAAGCTGCTCAAGTTGCATAAGCTGCCAAAGCTACACAAGATGCAATACAAGCGCAACAAGTGCAACAAGCTCAAGCGTTATTACAACAACAACAGCAACAACAAGCCACTCAAGCTGCCCAAGCTGCGCAAGCATTGCAAGCACAAAGGGTCGCTCAAGCACAACTATTATTGTAGCAACAAGCTACACAAGCGCAAGCCCAAGCACAAGCTCAAGCGCAAGCACAACAAGCACAAGTACAAGCACAACTTCTTGCACAAGCAACACAATTGCAAGCGTATCAGCAAGCACTAAAGCAATACCAAGAGCAGCAAGAAGCAGCAAAATTGGCAGCCCAACAACAAGCGTTGTGGGAACAACAACAATCAGAACAACAACAAGCGCAGCAACAAGCACAGCAACAAGTGTTGTTGGAACAACAACAAGCGCAACAACAAGCACAAATCCTAGCGCAACAACAACAAGAGCAACAACAAGCATTGTTCATCCAAAAGCAAGTAGAAGCCTACTTCGCCCGCCACAACATACTGATACCATTGAAAAATGCACCAACCAATCCACCCATCCAAACCATGATCGCGATACCCCAAAACACCTTCATTCCACCCCCTGACCTGCAAGATGATATGACGACACAACTCAAGTTGCTCTCGCAACAAGTGCTCGATCTTCAATTGGGGTGGAAAACCAAAACGCAGAGCAACTTGTGTCCCTATCCATTTGATAGGAGCTTAGACATGAAACCATTCCCTAAGGGATTTGAGATCCCTAAATTTGACAAATATCGAGGGACGGGAAACCCTGAAGGTCACATCAGGGAATTCTAGGTTCATTGTATAGAGGTTGCATATGACAATACTTATCTGATGCGGCTATTCCCTAGGAGCTTGGCAGGCAACGCTATAGAATGGTTCTCTCACTTACCCTCAGGCATCAGAACATTCCAGGAAATTAGAGATGAATTCATTAGAAACTACGCATGTAGCATTACAATGGATGTTAGTCTCGAAGAACTATATGCTCTAAAACAAGGAAAGAATGAATCTTTCGCTTCATTCCTTCAACGATGACGATCCAAGGCCAATCAGAGCAAGTGGAACATGCCAGAAGAGCAACAAGTTTGCACAATCATCACCAACCTTGAAAGCCGCTTGTCATTCCACCTCAAGGTTTAGGGAATCACCACCTATGATCAACTGATCTCCAAGGTGCTTAGCATCGAAAGAGCCCTTGTAACCCAACCCGTCGAATCAACGCCATATCATGAACAGCAAAACAATCACCCACCATCAAATTACAATGATAAACCTCGTACATGGGTGAGAAACCAAAACATCACTAATGATGGCGTCGTCGATGCCAAGGTGGTCATTAGTGGTCCACGCCAAAATACACCCACACCGCAAATCCAACCACAACGCCAAAACACTCATCACACAACATATCAACCCAACAATAATCCCACCATCAATAACATCAATGACCAAAGAGGACCACCTCAACGCAAAACATACCCCAAACGAAAATACACTACTTTGGGGGAACCACTTGAGGACATCATGAAAAAGCTAATCGATGAAAAACTCATCCAAGCTCCTGCATTTGAGAATTATCAAGAACCTGATGTCAAACCTTCTTGGTACAATGAAAATCAAACCATGCGAAGTTCCACAAAATCAAAGGCCACACCACAAACAATTGTATGAGACTCAAGAACATCATCCAAGACTACCATAAAGACCATAAATGTGGAAGCACCCATCGAAATCGTGGATCTAAAATCTACACAACTTGGATGTCAATCATGCAACAAAGGAGTAAATAAGTATAAAGGAAAAGGCAGTGTAAATCATGTATAAGAAACAGTTGTTGCCAACCTCAATGAAAACTGCATGGTCATCACCATCAAAGGCACCCATGCCGAAGATTGTGGAGTCACCACAAGAGGCGGCAAAGTCACCATTACAGGGTCATCCCAACCCAACAGAGTCCCTACATCAAGAGTCGTTCCGTATAGATACAATGTCGTAGACCAACTCAAAAGAACACCAGCACACATCTCCATCATGAAGTTGTTAAAATGTCATCAACGCGATAAAAGATCCTTGAGGAAGACAGCTCCCATCTACCGGCCCTAAACCTCGGGACATGCAGAATAATCTTCCAAGCTATGGACAAACATCATAATACCTAATCTCCTTACATTTTCTGACCAAGATTTTCTCGCCCAACTATCTCACAATCGTGCACTTCACTTGGAGATCATTGTGAACAAAAGCAAAATCAAAAGGGTCTTGGTGGATGGAGGTGCAGGTTTGAACATCTATTCTTTTAGTCTCATCAAGCAGTTAAAGATATCATAAGATTCCATTGATAAAGGGAAGGGCATCACAATCAGAGCATATGATGACCAAGAAAGAGTGTCTCAGGGCACAATTAAGCTCCCTATCCAAGTAGGGCCAACACTCATGGAAACCAATTCGCCGTCCTAGACCTCAATCGCCACAACATCCTCCCTGATTTCCATGGATCTAGCGCGATGAAAGTCGAGCATCAACTCTTTCCACCAATGTGTAAAATTTACACATAATGGACAAGAGGTTACCATTCATGGAGATCCTGAACCATTTTCATACTGCAAAAACCTTGAAGCCAAATATTACAAAATCCCCCAAGTGCCAAAAAATGATGAGGGCCCATCCACATCATACATCGATCCCGCCACTCTCATGTCCACTTTTGCGACAGAGACACCTGCCATTCCCACCATATCCGATATAAAGCTCATCATCCAGGAGGACGGTTGTGGAAGTTATAGGCTCCCTAACAATTCTTTTGTGATAGGAGAGTTACCACAATCTCCAAGATCACGAGGACGCCCACAAGAAAATCAAGCTCCCACATCACAAACCTATCCTCAAAATTATCCTGAATTCACAAGATGGGGAGACCTTGGCCATGAGGTAATTGAAGCAGATCCATCAAACATGTTGTATCAATATGAAATATCGGCAGCTAATCTACCAATGGATGAAAGAAGCAAAGGCCTACACATGATGCTTGCAATGGGCTATGACCGAAATCAAAGACTGGGACAAAATGACAATGGGCTCTTAATACCAATCATGCCTGAGACGCAACCTATAACAAATCTTGGTCTTGGATGTACCCCTCTGAGAATAACCACATGGTCAAGTCCTCCTAGGAGCCGCCTAATGTTTCTCTCACCAAGAATAGTACAACTACACTCACCAGTCAGCTGTGCAGAGACGCTAATATAATTTTATAACTGTCTCTATATTAGTAGCTTTAGACAAAGATACCTTTATCCAACCTACCTAGGTTATTCGAAGATGCCCACCGCGGTATGATTAGTACCATATCCTTTCGGAACTCGTATAGTCAAATCATGAGATTCCTTTAGTCTATCCCCTAACCGACGTATGCACCAATGAGGACTCACCAATTTCTGATACATCTCGAAAATGACAAGCTTCTAATTCATGGGCCGAGGGATAAGATCCCGTGATGGAGACTACAAGGCATTCATAATGGAGTTGGACACACTTATTATAGTGTAAACGATTGAATCCCTTTAGTTGCAAAAGTGAGAACTAAGCACCATATCCAAGTCCTTGGAGTGAGTTCACACCGTGGCACTCTCTGACAAGAAAATAGTAAAATAAAGGACGTATCCAATGGTGAAAACCTCTCTGAGGCGCCTGAGGATGAAGGATTCAATCTTCCCCTAAGAGCTATTCATCAAGAGAAGTCAACAGTCTTCGCCGAAAAATGCAACCTAGTCAACCTAGGAACAGAGGGAGACCCCACATATCGCATTCTATGTGGAATCACTATTATCATAAGAGCAAGAACTCCTAGCAGCATTCCTAAGGGAAAGACAAATAAACTTTGCATGGAGTTATGCTGATATGCCAGGACTTGATCCAAATACTGTGGTCCACCACCTAGCAGTGTATCCAGATGCAAAACCTGTCAGATAGAAACTTCACAAAATGCATCCTCAAATTGCTTTGTTAGTCAAAATGGAGCTCAAAAAGCTATTAGATGTTGGATTCATTCGACCAATTGATTATCAAGAATGGGTATCGAACTTGGTACCCATGTCAAAACCTGACGGAGCCATCAGAATCTATACGGAATTTAGAGATTTGAACAAGGCATGTCCCAAGGATGATTTCCCGCTTCCCAACATCGACATGATAGTAGACATGACAGCAGGGCACGAGATGCTATCGTTAATGGACAAATTTTCAGGATATAACCAGATTATGATAGCAAAAGAAGATCAACACAAGACAACTTTTACTTGTCCGTGGGGGACCTACTGCTGGAACATGATGCCATTTGGCCTAAAGAATGTCAGAGCAACCTATCAAAGGGCCATGACATTGATCTTCCATGACATGATTCACAAGACAGTTGAAGACTATGTCGACGACATCTTAGCCAAATCAAGAAAAAGAAAAGATCATATAGCAACCTTAAGTGCTATCTTTGATAGATTGGAGGAATACAAAGTCAGACTAAATCCCAAGAAGTGCGTCTTCGGCGTACAATCAGGTAAACTACTAGGATACATAGTCTCCATGAGGGGTATCGAGGTGGATCCGGAAAAAGTCAAAGCAATCCTCTAGATGGAAGCACCAAGGAACTTAAAGCAACTGAGAGGCCTCCAAGGCAGGCTCCAATCCATTAGAAGGTTCATAGCACAACTGGCAGACAAGCAAAACCCATATTTGCACCTTCTCCACAAGGGGGTATCATACAAATGGGATACAAAATGCGAAGAGGCATTCAAAAAATAAAGGAATATCTACTGACACCTCCAGTGTTAATGCCACCTATCCCGAGAAAGCCATTGATCTTATATGTGTCAGCAACAGCAGCAGCCCTAGGAGCTCTCTTGGCTCAGCATGATGAAAATGGAATGGAGAGGGCTATCTACTATATTAGCAGGACAATGGTGGGTCATGAGCTAAATTACTCATTCATTGAGAAAGCATTCCTCGCAGAAGTGTTTGCATCCCAAAAATTCAGACACTACATGTTGGCACACAAGGTCAAGCTTATTGCCAAAATTGACCCCCTTAAATATCTCTTATCAAAGGCAATGTTAACTGGCAGAATGGAAAAATGGGTCATGATATTATCAGAATATGACATCGAGTATGTTGAAAGAAAAGCCATCAAGGGTCAAGTTATTGCAGACCAATTAGCAGAAGCACCCATGTATTCTGAGAACCCTCTTGTTTCAGAATTTCTAGATGAATCCATCTTTAACCTTAATGTAGCCGATCACTGGAAATTATACTTCGATGGCTCATACACACAACACAGATCAGGAGCTTGTATCTTCTTCATCACCCCACAGGGGGACTGCATACCAAGATCATACAAACTGGCATTTCCTTGCACTAACAAGATAGCAGAATACGAGGCTTTGACTATAGGTCTCAGGATAGCAGTGCAGTGGAATATCATAGCTCTCAAGGTCTACGGCGACTCACAGTTGATCATAAATCAAGTTAATAATGAATATCAGACTAAGGATGACAAGCTAACCCCATACAAAAAACTGGTGGAGACTCTAAAAGAATCCTTCATCGACATAACATTTGAGCAGATTCCAAGAAGCAACAACAGAGCAGCTGATGCCATGGCTACAATTGGGTCTCTATTAGACATCCCTCATAACATACTGAAATATGAATTTTTGATCGAGCAGCTTCTCGTTCCCACATTCGAGGTACCAGAATTGGAATATGTGTGTGAAATCGTTGGTCCTAGCGATCCTTGGTATCATGGCATTTATACATATCTTCGAATAGGAATCTTACCCGCTGACCTACCATCGAGCCTAAAACGAACCTTTATCAAAAAGGCATCCAGATTTGTCATCCTAGGTGATGCCTTATACCGTAGAAGCATAGAGGGTACTTTACTTCATTGTCTAAATTTTGAGGAGGCATTAACTGCTCTAACCGAGGTTCATAACAGTATTTGTGGCTCACACTCGAGTGGAATAACCATAGCCAAGAAACTGCTAAGGCTGGGGTATTATTGGCCCACAATGGAGCGAGAAGTGCATGATCATGCTAAAAGGTGTTTACAATGTCAGCAGCATGGGGACCTCATCCATGCTCCAGCTCAAGAGCTTCACCCGATTATCACACCATGGCCCTTTTCGCAGTGGGGACTTGATCTCATTGGGAAAATCTCACCCACCTCATCCAATGGCCACAAATTCATTATAACTACAACTGAGTACTTCACAAAGTGGGTGGAAGCCATACCCATGACCTATATCACTGGGAAGCAAATCTCAAAATTTATCCTGAACTATCTCATTTGTCATTGCGGTGTCCCACAGGCCATTATCTCAGATAATGGGAAACCATTCAAGAATCGGGATGTCCATGACTTGTGTGAGAAATTCAAAATCCAGCATCGCTTCTCCACCCCGTACTATCCCCAAGGCAATGGCCAAGCAGAAGCCACGAACAAAACCATCCTCAAAATCCTCAAGAAAACAGTCAATGACGTAGGTCATGACTGGCACTTGCAGCTTAATCCCGCCCTCTGGGCTTATCGAACCAGCATCCGCACACCCACTGGTGCCACCCCCTTCTCCTTGGTCTATGGATCAGAAGCCGTACTCCCCATTGAGATCAAGCTCCCATCCCTCATAATATCACTACAAAATCTCATCACTGATGAAGAATATCGGGTTTCAAGACTAAACGAGCTGGAGTTACTGGATGAGAGAAGGATCGATGCTTTGAATCACTTACAAGTCTATCAAAATAGACTCAAATGAAGCTACAACAAGAGGATCAGAAGTAGGAATTTCCAAGTCAGAGAACTAGTCTTAAAAGAAAATCAGAAGAATGTCCCAAATCCCAGCAGTAAAGGCAAGTTAGAACCCAATTGGTTAGGGCCTTTCATAATCACAGCAAGCTATAAATTAGGGGCATATCAGCTATCAACGCCCAAAGGGGAACCTCTGCAGGAGCCCATGAATAGCTCCCATCTCAAAAAAAATTATGCTTAATTCTTTCAAGGTATAGAACCAAAAAAATCCAAAAAATCAGAAAAAGTCCTGAAAAAATGGTTACTTCGGCGAAAACCTGGCAAACAGGCATCTTGGTAACAACAAAAAAAATCAAAAAAGCAGAAAAATCCAAAAAAATCAGAAAAGGATAAAGAAAAAAATCATCCTCTAGTGAAAACCACTTAGGTGGCACTTTGGGCAAGTACCTTGGTGAAAACCTGGCAAACAAGCACCTTGTGTAAATAATCACTTTCCATCCACAGGACCTTTACAGCTTATTCGTCATTATCCCTCCATTTCGCTTCCATCATCCATCTCATCTCCATTCATCACTCATCCACTCGCATCCGCACCATAGCTTGGTCATGTGTTCATATCATGACCCCTCCTAGTACTACTCGGCCCATTCTCAAGGTCAGTTTGTCCTGCCTTTATCGGAGCAGTCTATTGCATCATGCTGAGGGCATGTTCCCATCGGATCGGATTCGTGTATGGTCTTAAAATCCTCAAAATCAGAAAATCAGAAAATCCAAAAACATCAAAACATCAGAAAAGTCAAAAACATCAAAAAATAAAAAAAAATCCAAAAACATTCAAAACATATCAAAATCCAAAAACAGGTCAAAAAGTCACTCAAAAAGCCAAAAACAAGGTCGTCTTGTCGAAATCACGGCCATCTCCGAAGCTTGAACGTAGGGCAAGGTTGATCTTTGATCATCCCCCAGACATTTAGGTCAGTCCTATAGGAGCGCCCATCATAATAAACCGACAATTCATCATGTATAATTTCATCATCATTTGTAAATCGACGAGTGAATCCACGCGGCTCCCCGTGATGTATAACGCAGCAAGGTTAATTCATGACGTACCCCCAAGGCCCTAGGATAGTCTTTAGGTTAGTCTCTTGGTCAAAAATCCTAGAAAATCCTTAAAAACATTTGTACTCTTTTGGAAAATCGCAAAACATTTGCAAAATCTTGAAAATACCAAAAATGCAAAATTTCAAAACATTTCCCAAAATGTCAAAATATCCAAATATTTGAAAAAACTGGCCCACTTCATCTCGCTTTGCACCCGCAATAAACACTCCATTCATAATAAACCGACGTCATCCTCAACCTTTGGTGAAACAGCTTAGAAACAAGTCTAGCAGGTTAAAAGTAAATCTCAAAAGCGTCAAGTCTCAAGTCTAAGTCAGTACATAAACAAGTGGGTCAAGTCTTTGTGTCGATAGTCCATCATCCAAACAATCCCATATCAATCATCTGATAACATCATGTCAGTAAGGGCATTAGTTATCGAAAAGAACATTTTGGATAAATGAAATGACATGCCGCCATCCACTAACATGTCCTAGGATGTATCCTTCCTACAATGGGCATTATCTTTTGGCAATAAGTTTTGGTTCTTATCCTTAAAAACACATTCCCTTTTGGTTAGCGGTATTGAAGAACATCAACTTGTTTGTGTGCTTGGTCTTTTTCTTTTGACTTATCTTATTGCGCTCAGTCCAAGGACCTCTCAATGATATCTGAACGAAAGATTTAGAGAGATAGGAATGGGGCAACGATCATCATTCTTTTGTTTGTTGTGCTTGTTGGACGTTCTTGTAAAATAACTTGGAGAATACTTGCTTTGTTAGATATGTATGGAGGATGTTTCAGATAGCTTGTTGACTATTGCATTGATTGGTTATACCTTTCCGTGTTTTGGTCCAAGATGTTTGAGACTTCTAAAGTGCATCCTAGCAAGGTTTCTGTATGTCAGGTGTGAACAAGAATACTCCTATCTATTTGTCGAGTCAAAGTCCATCACACTAAGTACAACGCCATCCTGGTCCTTCATACCTTGATGCATCGTACTTAGGCGTGTTATCAAACATAAAGTAAGTGACCCTTTGAAAATCCCAATCCTTGATAAGCAAGTCATCCATTTCTCATCATCATTTCTCATCATCATCATCATCATCTCTCATAATGTTGGTTTGTTGGATCCTCTTATCATCATCTAATTTCTTCATTTTCTGCACTAACATCATAGCATGAATAGTTAATCATCATCACCAATACATCCATCATGCATCCATCATCCATCCATCTTGCATCCATAAATCATCGGTATTTTGCATATCATCTCACATACATCATCATCATAATATAGATCTGTTAGTCTAAGCATCTCATAAATCATCCATTGCATAATCACAACATATCACATCATCCATGTCATCCATCATCGCATCATATCATCATTTAAGTTGTTTAGGATAATATAGATTTGTTATTCTAAGCATCTTAAAATCATCTCATTTTCATCGTCATCCATAACCACCCATTTTGAACCTCTTTATCGCGAGATCGACCCTCAAATCAAATCTTTTCGCTCAATCTCTCGAGGGGGAAATGTACCAGTGTACTTCTTTCAGCTGGGGCATCTGAAAAAAAAAAAAAAATTGAATTTTGATCGCGGCAAGTTATTCTTTGAACCAATGCAATAAGTACATTGCTTCAAAGAGGGGCAAAATGTAGACATGCAAAATTAACATTATGCATTCGATCAAATTTAGTCAAATTAGGTCTCACATTAGGCCCATTCATCACTTTCATCCATTCATTAAATAATCTCATTTCCTAAGGTCATTCATCAAATAAACATTATCATCGGCCTTTTAATAAATCAAACATCATCCCTTTAATTAAATAGATCAAACATTTATTTAATTAAAATCCATATTTCATCCTTTTCTGATTTAAATAAATCAAATATTTAAATCATGAAAGTCAAACTCACCTAATTAGCATTAAACTAACATAATCATCATCTATTTAATCTAACCTTGATTAAATACTAATCTCACCCACTTGCATTCTCTAGATATCTCCACTTGCACAAATAAATTAATTTTATTGATTTATTAAAAAACCCTCATTTTCCCTCAACATGGCAAGTTGATTTTTTCCTCCAACATAGCATTTATTGTTGTTTTTCTTGTCTCCCTCTCAAAATTTATTGCAAAATTTGAATTCAAATTCTCCCTCTCATGGGCACATTTCCCTAATCTTGCACATCCATTGGCCTATCACATGATGACAAGTGTCCTTCTTTCATTGGTCCAATCTTAGTCCCACATTGGTCTCTCTTCAACACTTAGCATTTTGAAAATCTTTAAATGAGAAGCTTCATCCTCAAGCAAATCCTTCACAATCTTTATGCAAAGTCATTCTCTTAAACTGAGAATTGATTTTGTCCACTCCACAAATCTCCACAATTTCATCCAAAAAGCATATGCAAAGTCACTCTCCTTGAGAACTAATTTTGCTCATCATCTCCATTGCATTTACATCATCTTAAGCTTTTATCAAGGATTGGGAAAGGGTCACTAGCACATGTGACACCAATCCACTATGGGATAGGATTAATGTTATGTTTTTATATGCTTTTATTTGGTTTCCATTGTTTCATTTATGGCATGATTAACATGGCTTATTATTACATAGGGATGTTGAAATGTTGCTTTATTTTAAACTAACCATTTGCAGATTTCAGCAACCACAAATATAAATGATCTTTTAGAAAGAAGCATGAAAAGAAAACTAACCCCTATGGTGATGCACCTAATGTGTTTTCCTCAAACTTACATAGCTGCTTTTACACATAGGAATGATCAACAACTTAACAGTGGCTTACACAACTCAAAACTTCATATGTTTTTGCATTAGTGTTTCATAACTAGGCTAAAAAATGTCAAGGACAACATTTAGAAGGAAGAAAAATACATCTTCACAACTTAGACTCTACCCTGAACTAACTCAACATATGTTATGACCTGCAAGTTCATATTAACTGCATAAAGGGAAAGAAAACAGAACAAAATCAAAGGGAAAACAATTCCACCATGACACTTCATCAACCATTTCTAAAGCTTTCACAATAAAACAACATAATGAGAAGGTAAAATAGATTAACATATTAATCAAAAGGTGTTACACTGCTGCATAAGTCTGCAAATCTGAGTTACAATGTTGTCCTCTACCTGAAAAAAGCTCCAAAAAGCTACAATGTCTATAGGAAGAAAGAAAAGAACCTCCTGAAAAACTCAAGTTTGAAGATACTTAAGCAATTCTAAAACCAACTACCCACACAACTCCTTCTCGAAACCCTAGCCAGATGCAGCATAAAGGCCAAAAAAGAACCTTCCAAAACTCCTCCAAAGTGCCTCCAAAATGCAGAAAAGTCAAGCTCAGTCCATAGTCATGCCAAAAGTGTGACAAAACAGCCTCCAAAAGGTCCATCATCTCCAAAACAGTCAAACATGACAGACACATCAATCCAACATGTTGGTCAATATCATTATGTCTCCCAGTTGTACTGACTCGCACTTTTAGTGTGTTTGCAAAGAAAAACCTCCTTTAACTAGATTTATCAAGACATGCTTAATTTTTTGCATTTAAAATAACATTTAATTAAATGGTTTATAGGTACACCATTTAATTAAATTTTTTACATTTGAAAGAAAAATGTAAAAAGAAAAGGGTTCAAACATATCCCTTTCTATGATGTGGTCTCCATATCATAAGGTTCAATTGCACCCCTATATGCTAGACATATAGGCAAACACACACTTCATCGTTTGCATTAAAAATAGCAATTTTCAATAAAAGTGATTTATAAAACATCACTTAATCAAATGCCTCATATTTTTAGAACTAATGCAAACATAAAGGCATTCAGATTGATGCCTTGACTCATACCTCCAAAACTCAGTCATTTACATGCTACAACACCAGTACTTTACATTTAAATATAACATTTATAATTAAGTGATCATAAATTATCACTTAATTATAAAAAATTTCATATTAAAACTCAATGCGAAAGTAAAATTCAAGGCACATAAAATATTTTGTAAAACATAAGGCATACGACTTAATGTCTTAGCCCACGACCTCCATTAGTTAATTGCAAATTTTAAAACAACAAGGCAAAAAATTCCTTTCTCCCATCCATATTAGGGCATCAAAACCTAATCAAACAAAACCAAAAGGAAAAACTAAAATTCATTTCATTTCACACCTTCCTAGAGCTTTCCACCCATGGCCTAAGGTTTCAATGAGGGCATCAAGCAAGTTTTCTAGGAAAATTTTGGTAGCAAATAGAGGCATCTTCCATCAAAAATCAAGAAAATGGTTTGGGTAAGTCCTTCATAAGGAAACTCTATATTTTCTGGTCAATTTTTAAAGAGAAGAAAGCTCGAGTTCAAGCTCTGTTTGTTTATAAAATGATAAAACTGGCATCTTTTTGTATTTTCCTTCACTTATGAAGAAAATCTCCTGCATTTATTGCCTCTTGATGAAGATTAGAAACACACCATAGCATTCATCTTACTACAGATTTCTTACCTGTAGCTCGTAACTCCATGATTTCTTTTATTTCAAAGTGAATGAAAAGCTCACTCCGAACTCTGTAAGTGCAGAAAAATGGTGAATATTAATGCTTCCTGTGTATTTCATTAGCTCGAGCTCAACTGTGGGTTTCATGGCTCGACCCATTTTCTTTCATGATAGCTAGGGTTTGCATGATGAAAAAACATGCAAGATAATAATATGAATGAGATTTCATGAGAGGTTAAGAAGTTGAAACAAGAACTATCTCCGCCAACCGTTCCACAAATCAAATGCTGCCCTTTTGACTTGAACCCTTACTTTGCAGAAATAATTAAAAAACCCCTGTACAGTACGGGTATAATTCAAAGGCTCCATACATCTTTTTCATTCCTTCATGAGCACTGCCTCTTACCTTGATCTGATCATGCAAGATTATAATATGAATGAGATTTCATGAGAGAGTCATCAATTGAAACAAAAGCTTCCTCTATCAATTATTCCACGAGACACTGTTGCCCCTTTGAGGGGGTTTGTAAATAACTCCCATTGCCATATTGTCATTATGTTTGTGCTTCATACATAGGAAAAATGTGCTTTTTAATTGTAGTTACGAGTAGTTACAAATGCCACTATTGATAAAGTAGCCTTAGAAACTCTACAAATGACAAATTTATGTCTACAAATCCATCCTCATTGTTTGCATTAGTTGAAGAATAGTGCTTGACAACAATTGAAATGTGGTTTCCATGAAATGTTACTTCCTCAACCATTCCTCTTTTTATTTTCCTGTTGTTCTCAATCCATGGCATCAAATCCTCTAGAATGCTACAAAGAGAAAACACATATTCACTACAATCTAAGCCCTTTACGAGATGTCCAGAGTACTCAGAGCTCTCGTTAGAAACTAATTCCAAACTAACAACATTGACCAAAGCCCACAAAAAACTTGGAATCCCTATTAGCTTTGGTTGATCCAAATATGATATTGTTGGGAAAATAAATTCCTTTTGAAATCACCAATGTCTTCAAAAAAAAAGTGAGAAAGTCACTGAGTGTTGAAGAGCAGGCACCAATACAGCAGGAAGTCACTATGTGAGGTGAGGGATTGTAAGTATATACCCACAAAATTGTTGTGTTGCACCTTTTATTCCAACTATAGACCCTTTCACATTAAAATTATTTGCAATGTCCCATTTTGGGTATGTATCCTAGGATTTGAAGCCAAAAAATGAAGATCCTTCAATTTTCTCTGAGATTAAATTCCAAATGCACATGGCAACCATGTTGACTTTACCAACGAACATGAATTCAATGTAAAATGCCTAACTCCCTCATTATAAGAAACAAAAATGATGTCACCAAGATCATGGAAGTGTGAACCCCATACAAATGCCTTGATTGTGAGCTTTGCATTGGCCTTAGCCTTAACTGTTTTTTGAATTTGATGATTTGATTGTCAAGAGCTGAGCCTGAGTTTTCCTTATTGGGGACCAGCTTTCTAGAAATTAACAACTATCCCAATAAATCAGAATTTTCATCTCTAATATCAATCATGTCTTCATGTACTTTTGAATGTACTGAATTCTCAATGTATACATTTAGTTGTTTTGTCTTGGAGGACTTCAATATGGTGAAAGCTCACTATCATTGATGGATAATCTCTGCTTGTTGTTGCTCATAGTTTTTTGATTCATACTGAGAAAACTTCTTACTGTAAAATACAGAAGCACATCTTCAAATTTCACCATCTTGAAAAGTAACTCAAATATTTCTGCAACACTTTATCTTGCAAAATTTATTTTTGATAGCAAAACACGAGCAAGTTAAGAAGTTTTGATTTCCTTGCATTTTCCTCTCAAAGCATAATTAAGTGCTCTTGTGGTGATTGCCCTCAAACTATGCATTATGGGACTTTGAATGGTTTCTTGACATGAAGGGACTCAATATGACCCACTCTTGGACAAGATAGGTGAAAAATGTAGGGTTGATGAAGCTCTTCACAAATGGCTAGGGCTTTTGATAGTAGACAGAGTTTGGACAAATTTGACAATAGTATTGATCATATGACTTCAATCAATCTTTGAGACTTATAATTCTTCACGATTTTCTTTCTCTATAATTTGCAAGATTTTAGGACTGTATTCTAATCCTTTGTCTACTTGCTTAGAACTGTTATAGGTTAGAATGCCTTCCAGGTTTATCTATAACCCTTTATCACTATCACCATGACTATCTCGGGCACATTATCCTTGATCTTGATGCATTTTTCCAATGAGAACATCCACTTCACCGTTAGAATGTTGTCTTTGCTAATAGGCACCATGATACTGGTACTATCATTTATAAATACTGCATCTTAAGTCATAAAATGAAGAAAAAAACCTTGATGTCTTGATTACCAGAGAGCTTGATCTTATTCATCACTTTGAAGCTATACACTAATACATTGCTTTACAGTCTAATAAAAACACCCTTCATAAAACATGTGTATTGCATTTGTTTGAATCATTATTTTTCCCGATTTACACCAAGAATGGGCAAAGAGTAGCATCAACCTTTTGTCAATTCACTCCATTTGCATGTCAATTTTAAAACAAATAGTGTAGACACGTCAAATTGACATTATGCATCACATTCGCTCATCAAATAAATAAATCAAGTTTATTTGTCAATCTCCTAAAGTCATCAGCTTAAATCAAATAAATCAAACTTGATCTTATCATCAACCTTTTTAATCAAATAAATCAAACATCCATCATAATGCATATTCCATCCTTCTTGTTTTAAATAAATCAAATATCTAAGTCAAAGAGGTCAAACTCATCCTAATCATCATCCTAGCTAATTAATCCGGATCTAATGCTAATCTCACCCACTTGCATTCTCTAGATTTAGCCGCTTGCACATATAAATCAATTTATTGATTTATTAAATCCAAGATTTTCCATCAACATGGCATTTATGGGGAATATTCCCTCAACTTTGAATTAAAAGGCAAGTTGATTTGTCCCTCCAACATTGCATTTATTGATGTGTTTCTTGTCCCCCACTTAGCATTTACTATCAAATTTGAATTCAAATTCTCCCTCTCATGGGCACTCTTCCCAAATCTTGCACATCCATTGGCCTATCACATGATGACAAGTGTCCTTCTTTCATTGGTCCAATCTTAGTCCCACATTGGTCTCTCTTCAACACTTAGCATTTTGAAAATCTTCAAATAGAGGCTTCATCCTCAAGCAAATCCTTCACAATCTTTATGCAAAGTCACTCTCTTGGTTTGAGAGCTGATTTTGTTCATCCACTCCACAATCTTAGCATTTTCATCTCCAATCTCATACAAGGTTACTCTCTTCAATGGAGAGCTAATCTTTTCCATCTTATCATCAACATTTAAGCTTATTAATCAAGGGTTGGGAAAGGGTTACTAGCACATGTAACACCAATCCAATATGGAATAAAGTTGATTCATGTTGTTTGTATGCTTATTTGGTTTTTCTTGTTGTTTTAATATCTTACTTAGCATATCTAACATGTTTCATTATCTCATAGGGATGTTGAGGATTATTTTGGTTTTAAAATGCTAACCATATGTAGATTTTCACATCCACTTTATGGCATCAACTCACCATACATCAAGAGCCACTTTTTAGTGATCTCTTTCAAGGAGTGTTAGGATTATTTGATCCAATTGACATAATGCACAATCAGTTCACCTATGATCATGTTGAAAATATCTCTACATCGCCTTACGAGTTAGAGGACATATCTCAAGAGTTTATTCCAAATCATGATCAAAATCTTTCACTAAGGTCTCACAATGGTCATTTTCAAAACATGTTGATCCCCTTTCACCTCATGGTTACAGATGCTGAAGGAACCTTGAACTTGACCATGCCTAATGTCGACATCCAAAAGTCCTTTGTAAGAAATCCATCCTTTGAAGCTACCCCATGTCAAGAACTCGATCCAAAGCATGTCGAAAGCAACTCCAAAATTAATCAAGATCAAGAATTTATATCTTCAAGATACTACAATAATCTAATGAACACTCTCTTATCCATGCAAGATGATCATATCCATGTAGCACATACTCCTCCATCTAGCCATGAGATGCTTTCTACATATGGGCACGTAGATGATCTTCATCTAGAACAAGATTTTGTTACACAAAAAGAGCAGATTCTTAACTCCTACAATCAAACAAAGTTGTCAACATCAGGATCAGATATATCCCAAATTCAGATTAAGGACATCATGAATACAGATATCCAGCATTGTCTGCTCAAGGAGACAAGTCAGATAGAACAGGATAATCCAGAGTTAGCAGAGTGGAAAATTGAAACAATGTCATCTACAGTGGTCATTTGTCAAAGCATGTTTACAGAACAAGACATCTTAGAACAGGAAGAATCAAAGCATGAAGGTACTACTTCCACAATACTGGGGGCAACTTCATCTCAAGCAAACATCAACATAGGGAGCATGAAGAGTCCTTATGATGAAACTGATGCCAATACTACAACCGGCCACGTCACAAATCTTCATCCACCCATCACCCCATCCATGAATTGGGACCAACACCAAAGGAAAGTGTTATATCAAAGTATAAAGAACGTTATCAAAGCAAAGGAAGCCAAGCATGAAGGAAAAATCAAATACGCATGGATACCAAAAAATACAAAGAAAGATCATCCCTATCAAACTCCATCAGTCAAAGAAATTGTGGGGCAAACTAAAAGAGGGAAAGGTATCCATAAAAGATGTCCGCAAAAGCAAAAGTAGGATTTTCAAGCAACGTACAAGGTATATCAAGCAGTTGGTCCTAATTCCACACACATTTTCGTATCCACCCATCATTGTTCATCTTCCCATGTTTGGAGAATCAAAGATTCCAAGCTGTCAACCAATCCATCTCCTATACCTAAACACACTCCATCCACGCCTCCACGCATGATATCAAATTCTCACATTGACCATGTATTGGCAACGACCCTTCACCATAAGGATTCAAAGGGTACTCTATCGCGATGTGCGCACAAAGACAAAGTTAACTCTGGTATCGACGAAGCAGATCAAAAATCCCAAAAATTGTATTCAAGTGCACGTATCTTAGCAAAGCAACTTCTTCAAGCAGGATATCGATGGCACGTCATGACAGGGGCATCTACGTCAACACCACCAAGTGGTTCAACATAAATATTTCAGAAAAAAATACACAAAAAAAGAAGAAGCAAAAAATCCAAAAAAAAAAAAGATCAGAAAATGGATTGAAAATAGTAAAGAGAAAAATCATCCTTTAGTGAAAACCGCATGGGCGGCGCTTTGGGCAAGACCATGATGAAAACCTGGCAAATAGGCGTCATGTGTAGAATCGAGCATCTATGTACGCCACTTTAGGTGAAAGCATCTCATCGCATCCATAATAAATCCAACATTCCATTTGTCCTATCCATAATAAATCCATTCATCCATGAACCATTTATCTAATCCACCGTCATCCATCTGCATCCATAGTCTGAGTTATCTTGATCTTGATGAAATTTTGGGGCACACTTTACACTTGCTTATGGTAAACATCTTGACATGGGCCATTTTCATTGGTCCTATCCTATGCAGCATTATCTGAGCCATGAAGCATTATCCAAATGAGCATTCTTTATCCGAACACCTTATCTTATCGCAAGATAATCCTTGGCATCCTTTACGTATCCATCCATCCATACACCTATCTGAGCATCCACCCATCGCATTCCATACATTGCTAGACATTGGGGGCAGATATTTAGATCTTGCTTCGGGAATAAATCTTGATCTATATCCTCTGACTTATGTGGCGATCCAAACATTGGAAAACATGAAATAAAATTGGTCAAAGCATTTGTATCACTAGTCCATGGCATATTTTGATGAGAAGACATTCCTTATCACGATTCATCTTTCATCGAACACCAATCCAAACAATCACTATCAGTTGCATCTAAGTTGCACTTTAAACGTCACATCAAATCATTTGAACACCTTTTGTTCCAAATCAAGCTTCATCAAACATGATCAATCAAATCCAATCAAAAAATCATCATCTCGTGATATCCTTGTGTTGCTTAACACTATCCTTGCATTGTCATGTATCCTCGACAATGTTATCATTATCAATCCTGATCAATCCAGTCCTTGCATTGTTGTGTATCCTCAACAATGTTATCATCAATCCCAATCAATCAAATCGTTGCATTGTTGTGTATCCTCAACAATTTTATCATCATCATCAATCCATCAACCTGATCAATCAACCTTAGCTTGGTTTTCAGAAAAATCCCAAACATAGCACTGATATCATCACATACATCCATATCCAAATCGTCAAAATCATGCGAAAATCCAAAAACATCCAAAATATTGAAAAATCCAAAAACACTCAAAAAGTCAAAAAACATCAAAAACATTAAATCCGAACTACGTCGTCTCTAAGCATAAACATAGGCAAGGCTAATCTTTGATCAGCCCCCAAGACATCAAAATCCAAAAACATTTGAAAAACATCAAAATCCAAAAACATTCAAAACACAAAAATCCCAAAAACATTGGTAGAAAAACTGAAAATCAAAACATTTGTAAACTTCCTCGAAGCCCACCAAAACACTTTAAAACATTCCAAAACGCCAAAAACATCCAAATATTTGGAAAACTACTGTCTCTATTTCTCATTTCACCCACACAATCAATCATCCATAATAAATTGATCACTTCTTACCTTTGGCAAAACAAAACGTGAATAATCACAACAAATGCCAGCAAACTTCAATCAGAAAAATCAAAATCGAAGCAACAAATCTTTAAACACAAAATCAAACTCTTGATCATTTTCAAACATGTCAATCAACCTTATATCAACAGCCTATCAATCAACTTATCAAAACCATCATCATCCTATACAATGCATGTCCTAGGATATATCATTCCGACAATGGGCATCATTTTGAATATCACCTTGGATTCTTATCCTATCAAAACAAATCCCTTAGGATAGAGGTATGAAGAACATTGAATTGTTTGTTTACTTGATCTTTTCTTGATTTATCTTATTGTGCCTATTCCAAGGACCCCCGATGATATCCGAATGAAGGATTTAGAGAGATAGGAATGGGGCAATGATCATTATTCTTTTGTTTGTTATGCTTGTTAGAAGTTCTTGTAAAATAACTTGGCTAATACTTTCTTTGTTAGATATATATAGAGGATGTTTTGGATGGCTTGTTGACTATTGCATTGATTGGTTATACCTCTTCGTGTTTTGGTTCGAGATGTTTAAAAATTATAAAGTGCATCCTAGCAAGGTTTTCGTATGTCAGGTGTGAACAGGAATACTCCTATCTATTTGTCGAGTCAAATTCCATCACACTAAGTACAACGCCATCCTGGTCCTTCATACCTTGATGCATCGTACTTAGGCGTGTTATCAAACATAAAGTAAGTGACCCTTTGAAAATCCCAATCCTTGATAAGAAAATCATCATCATTTATCATCATCATCATCGTCTATCATTGTCATCATCTCTAAATAAAGTCTCGTCGGATCATGGACTTGTTGGATCCTCTTGTCATCATCTCATTTCCATACTAACACCAATTCATCACTAGTTCATCCATCATGCATCCATCGTGCATTCATATCATCATCATAACATAGATCCGTTAGTCTAAGCATCTCATAAATCATCCATAGCATATCACATCATCAATCTCATCCATCTCATATCATATCATCATTTAAGTTGTTTAGGATAATATAGATTTGTTATTCTAAGCATCTTAAAATCATCTCATTTGCATCATCGTCCATAAGCACCCATTTTGAACCTCTTTATCGCGAGATCAACCCTCAAATCGAATCTTTTCGCTCAATCTCTCGAGGGGGCAATGTGCCAGTGTACTTCTTTCTGCTAGGGCATCCGAAAAATTAGAAATTTTTTGATTTCGATCGCGACAAATTTATTCTTTGAACTAATGCAACAAGTACATTGCTTCAAAGAGGGGAAAAATGTAGACATGTCAAATTGACATTATGCATCACATTCGCTCATCAAATAAATAAATCAAGTTTATTTGTCAATCTCCTAAAGTCATCAACTTAAATCAAATAAATCAAACTTGATCTTATCATCAACCTTTTTAATCAAATAAATCAAACATCCATCATAATGCATATTCCATCCTTCTTGTTTTAAATAAATCAAATATCTAAGTCAAAGAGGTCAAACTCATCCTAATCATCATCCTAGCTAATTAATCCTGATCTAATGCTAATCTCACCCACTTGCATTCTCTAGATTTAGCCACTTGCACATATAAATCAATTTATTGATTTATTAAATCCAAGATTTTCCATCAACATGGCATTTATGGGGAATATTCCCTCAACTTTGAATTAAAAGGCAAGTTGATTTGTCCTTCCAACATTGCATTTATTGTTGTTTTTCTTGTCCCCACTTAGCATTTACTATCAAATTTGAATTCAAATTCTCCCTCTCATGGGCACTCTTCCCAAATCTTGCACATCCATTGGCCTATCACATGATGACAAGTGTCCTTCTTTCATTGGTCCAATCTTAGTCCCACATTGGTCTCTCTTCAACACTTAGCATTTTGAAAATCTTCAAATAGAGGCTTCATCCTCAAGCAAATCCTTCACAATCTTTATGCAAAGTCACTCTCTTGGTTTGAGAGCTGATTTTGTTCATCCACTCCACAATCTTAGCATTTTCATCTCCAATCTCATACAAGGTTACTCTCTTCAATGGAGAGCTAATCTTTTCCATCTTATCATCATCATCTAAGCTTATTAATCAAGGGTTGGGAAAGGGTTACTAGCACATGTAACACCAATCCAATATGGAATAAAGTTTTGACTATTTTTTTTATATGCTTACATTTGATTATCTTTGTTTAATCTAATTTGCATGTTTCATCATAGTTAAGTATTTCATAGGGATTTCAAATCTAATGTTTTTCAAAGGACTAACATGATGATATTATGTTAAAATTGTTAACCATTTGCAGATTTGATGTCCACAAATAGATTTTTGCAGTGTTTTGAGCTTGGAACAAAACCTTTTAGCTTGCTTATGCATTGTGATGTCTGGTCCTTTAGCTCTGCCATTGCACAATCTTTTATAATGCATGCCACCCATTGTGATGATCATGCTTCCCTCTTTGCTTCTTTTGTTGTTTATTGTTTTCCTTTCATGAGACCATTATAGCATGCATTGTGACTATCTTGATTACCCCCTTAGGACTGCCTCTTGTGTTGCTTCATGATTTCTCACTAAATATCAGTACTCTACCATTCCTTTTTCCTTAATCCTACTGGGCAGACATATGTCACTTATGGTGGTGACCTAAAAGCTCACCATCCTAAGTGATGTGTGCTTGTCCAATAGGGTTGAAGTGAGATGAATTGGACAATGTATCTCATGCAACAATGCATGATTACATTTTTTCCTTCTTGTTGCCCCATATGACTCATGATGGCTTCAGGCATGCCTTGATTTCTCCTTCATTATTTTAAGAGATGCATAATCTAACTTGATGCATCTATAATTGAACTTGACGCATCTCTGAAATCATTTACTTATTTTAATAAAATGGATCATGGATCCACTTAAGATGATTGAAAGACATGTCCAGCAAAATGTACCTTCCTTTTGACATGATGACAGCCATATAATTGATTCATTATGGAGAGATGAAGTATGAATTTCTTGACAACTCACATTGTTGCATCTTTTGAATCTAATAATGAAATTTGATCAACTAATGTGATTCCATATTGATTTAATGCATTAATAGCATGTCCATCATTGATTTGATCAAGTTGCTCAATTTCCTATCCTTCTTAAAACATCAGAGGGCAGTATGTTGAGCTCTACCCTTGTGGGATCCACATTTCACCTCACATGTTGTAATTAGTTGAATCAGAATAGTTACAAGACTTGTCCTAAATCTGCACAAGGAACAAACAATTAGATAAACAAAGCATATCATAGGTGTGTTTGATCAAGTTCATTTCTTGTTTTCAGGGACACTTATGGTATGCTTCTATTTTAATGCTTGTAGACATTAGATCACATGTTTATGGATGTTTTTCATATAATTTTGAGCAGGGATCTTTCATTGCTCTAATAGCACTATTTTAATTCAATGCAAGAAACCTAGGAGTAGCGAGGAGGGTGTCAAATGGAAGCATAGCAGCAGAGAAGGATGGAGATGATGCGAGGCCAAGTCAACGGGATTCATCATTCCACTAGGCAATGACGGGTCCCTTTTCATGTTATATGAAAATTAATTTTGTATCCATATGTGTATGATTTCTTCTTTACTAGCATTAGGATAGCTAGTCCCTTGGCTTGTGAGGGACATTTATATGCTCATGATCATCAATAAAGATCACATTTGCAATACATATTGGTTCTCTTTATTATTTTTCTGTAATTGCAACTCTAGAATAAAATGCAATCTATTTTTTGACAATCACTATCATGCATATTGAAGAACTTTGTAGAATATAATGTATCTTTAATGTTTAAATGAAAACACAAAAAGAATAAACACTAAGTTACTTGATTTCAGTTAAAACACAAAAATCAGGTAACATTTTTGGCAACATCTGCTATATATTTGCTTACAAAACATCTTGACTAGTTTCCTAAAGTTTATCCATTGGGCACTAAGTCATCTAAAGGCTAACACCACTTGAAAACAGCATTGTATGTTGTTGTAACTCACTAAACCAGCAAGAGACACTTTGAAAACTTATTGAAAACCCAAAACTGCAAAATGAAAACTACCTAACTGTGCTGAAAAACACTTAGGGAAATCTGAAAAAGCATCCAAAATGAAACTGCTCTAACCTACCCTAACCAGCAAAGAAGCTGGTCAAACAAAACCATTGACAGGCTTTGCAAAATAACACCCTTTTTTAATCAGTAACTGATGCATTACATGATTATGTATTGTTGAAAGAACATGAAACAAATGCAAATATTCAATAGACTGTTGTAGTGTTTCACAAAAAATGAAAATAAACTTGCACCTTGAAAACGATCATGCATATTATTGTCCTAAACTGGACAAGCGAGTGGAGTCTGATCACCTTCAATTGTAACTCCAAAATCAGCTTCTTCTCCAATTGCATCCTTGTACTTGGGTGCAAGCATGACCTTTGTAGCTTCAATGGCCTTCGAACTGGCTAAGAATCTGATTGGACAACCCCTTTAAAGGACAAAGCTTGAACTGCCATTGTTGGCTGCCTCTCTTTCTTCCTGTTTTGCATGGTTGACCTGCTTTGTGGCTTCACCTTGCATAATGATTTGCCATGTTGATTCTTCCTCCATGGTTAATGAACAATCACCTTCCACCAAGGTAGCTAATAACTTATCAAATTTGTCAACTCTTGGAAGGCTCTTAAAGTTAGCTTGTTTAACCTTAAAATCCACATTATCACTCAAAGAGATGTACTCCAAAATAGGCTTTTCTTCTTCAATGAAGGAAGGCAAGTGTTCAAATAGTGAAGTAGCTTCCTAAAACAAACTTTCAACTGATAAATCAGCTTTAAGCTCTATTGTATAGCAGAAAGGAAGCTCATCGGACCATACAGGACATTGCAAATCAGACTCATGAGAAGTTTCTTGTTCAAACTTGTGAACCTAAGGTTGAATTTCTACATGAGTGACAAACTCCTCTAGCAGATTTGATTCCTTGTCATCTAATTTTGAACAAAAATGTTCAATTATATCAGTGCACACCTCTTCGTAAAGCTCAACATTAGCATTTTCATCCATAGCATGCTCAAAGATATCCAATCCGGTTGTACACTGCTCTTCTTCAACAACCACTTCCACTTTCTCTTCTTGCTATCCAGGTTGAACTATCGAAACATCTGGATCAATTCCAACAGAAGTAGGAGGATCATTAGCTAAAACAAAAGAAGACACATCTTGAGAAACCTTTTCCCGTTCAACCTTTTAATGCTATAGCATGTATTCCTCCATAGCTAAATGCAACAAATTTATATTTAGATAGTCTCCTCCATGTTGAGTGAGTTGTGTTGGCCAAGGGTTTTATCTTCTTTTTCTTTATGGATGATAAAGCATGGTTCCAATTGCATGATAGATGGAGGAACCTCATAGTGTAGAGTAGATGGCCCTTTCCAACTTGAAAACCTATGAGTAGAAGGCTCATTGGTAGGGTCACTCGATGGCTCAATAGGTTCTTCTTGTCTAAAGCTAGGGAACTTGTACTTAGGAACCTTTTCACTCACAGGATGATTCAACATTACAGGAGGAATTGAGCTGAAACTAGGAAAGGAAGGGGTTTCCTGGGTTTCATACCTTTGTTGGCATTGATAATCTAAATAAGCTTGACTACTTTCCACCTGAGTAGACAAAAAATCCATTTGCTCCTCTTCAGAAGCTCTCTCCCCTTCACTTGTTGAGACCTTCTTCAAACTACATCCTCTTTCTCACCCACTCTTGATCATAAACAAAGGATTGATCAACCAAATCTTGTTGCTGCGAGATAGTCTTTTTCTGCTTCTTGATGTCAACCAACATCCAATATATGTGTGAGAACACCTTACTAGCATCACTAATCTTCATTTGTTTAAGTTGTTGGCTCAAAGCCCACAACACATAGTCAAGCTCTTGGATCAAATCCAATACATTCTAGTAAGGGTGTTCTTGAGGCTAGTTATGCGAATAATCATGTTGGTTGGCATCAAAAACCTCTTCTTGGGGTTAATTTTGATCATACATTGGCTGATATTGAGATTGAGCAGGGACGGGAGGGTGGAAAACATGATAAGACTACTGGTAATCTACAATAACATGGACATTTCGAATGAAATCAGCAAACTTTTCTATGTGATATGGCTGGTAAGAGGTCATACATGCATGATTTTCATGGAATGGAAGGTAATATGACATATTTCCATGAAATGGAGACATATTTGTTCATTCAAGAGACTGGAAATTCATTGGAATTTCTGGTAAAGCAAAAAACTAGGTCTGATTTTGAAAATAAGTACATAACAACACTTTGTCTACTTGATACCAGTTGATATCCTTCCAAAGTTGCCAGGTGTGTTGAAAAATTGCCTCCAAAAGGCTGAAACTACTACTGTACACACCAAACAGTAGTAAAAAAAATGCATAAAGATGAGATGAAAAGAAGTTCACCTATCCCACCAGGCATGCCAAAACAATTAGCGATCCAAATCTGCACCCCTTATGCCAAGTTGTGAAAGAACTCAGTAGGTTTGGATGCAACATGGGACTACTTTCAGGTTGTGGGTGTCCTATTATGAAAGTAGACCTCTAGATAATGGGTTGGCTCCCCTTTTGATGGTGTCACCTAAACTATTCCTTGTTGGGAAAAGGGGAGAAAGAAGCATGAAAAGAAAACTAACCCCTATGGTGATGCACCTAATGTGTTTTCCTCAAACTTACACAACTGCTTTTACACACAGGAATGATCAACAACTTAACAGTGGCTTACACAACTCAAAACTTCATATGTCTTTGCATCAGTGTTTCATAACTAGGCTTAAAAATGTCAAGGACAACATTTAGAAGGAAGAAAAATATATCTTCACAACTTAGACTCTACCCTGAACTAACTCAACACATGTTATGACCTACAAGTTCATATTAACTGCATAAAGGAAAAGAAAATAGGACAAAATCAAATGGAAAACAATTCCACCATAAGACTTCATCAACCATTTCTAAAGCTTTCACAATAAAATAGCATAATGAGAAGGTAAAATAGATTAACTTAATAATCAAAAGGTGTTACACTACTGCATAATTCTACAAATCTAAGTTACAATGTTGCCCTCTGCATGAAAAAAGCTACAATGCATGTAGGAAGAAAGAAAAGAATCCCCTAAAAAACTCAAGTTTCAAGATACTTAAGCAATTCTAAAACCAACTTCCCACACAAGTCCTTCTAGAAACCCTAGTTGGATGTAGCATAAAGGCCAAAAAAGAACCTTCCAAAACCCCTCCAAAGTGCCTCCAAAATGAAAAAAATTCAAGCTCAGTCCATAGTCATGCAAAAAGTGTGACAAAACAGCCTCCAAAAGGTCCATCCTCTCCAAAACAGTCAAAGATGACTGACACATCAATCCCACATGTTGGTCAATATCATTATGTCTCCCAGTTGTTCTAACTCACACAGTGTGTTTGCAAAGAAAAACCTCCTTTGACTAGATTTATCAACACATGCTTTTTTTTTTGCATTTAAAATAACATTTAATCAAATGGTTTATAGGCACACCAGTTAATTAAATGTTTTACATTTGAAAGCCAAATGCAAAAAGAAAAGGGTTCAAACATATCCCTTTCTATGATGTTCTCTCCAAATCATAAGGTTCAATTACACCCCTATATGCTAGACATATAGGCAAACACACACTTCATCATTTGCATTAAAAATAGCAATTTTCGTTAAAGTGATTTATAAAACATCACTTAATCAAATGCCTCATATTTTCAAAACTAATGCAAACATAAAGGAATTTGGATTGATGCCTTGACTAATACCTCCAAAACTCAGTCATTTACATGCTACAACACCAATACTTTGCATTTAAATATAACATTTATAATTAAGTGATCATAAATTATCACTTAAATATAAATTGTTTCATATTAAAACTCATTTCAAAAGTAAAATTCAAGGCACATAAAATATTTTGAAAAAAATAAGGCATAAGACTTAATGTCTTAGCCCATGGCCTCCATTAGTTCATTGCAAATTTTAAAACAAGAAGGAAAAAATTACCTTTCTCCTATCAATATTAGGGCATCAAACCCTAATAAAAAAAAACCAAAAGGAAAAACTAAAATACATTTCATTTCACACCTTCCTGGAGCTTTCCACCCACGGCCTAGGGTTTCAATGAGGGCATCGAGCAAGTTTTATGGGTGAATTTTGGTAGCAAATAGAGGCATATTCCATCAGAAATCAACAAAATGGTTTGGGTAAGTCCTTCATAAGAAAACTCTGTATTTTCTACTCAATTTTTAAAGAGAAGAAAGCTCGAGTTCGAGCTCTGTTTGTTTATAAAATGATAAAATTGGCATCTTTTTGTAATTTCCTTCACTTCTAAAGAAAACCTCCTGCATTTCCCGCCTCTTGATGAAGATTAGAAACACACCATAGCATTCATCATACTGTAGATTTCTTACTTGTAGCTCGTAACTCCATGATTTATTTTATTTCAAAGTGAATGAAAATCTCACTTCAAGATCTATAAGTGCAGAAAAATGGTGAATATTAATGCTTCCTATGTATTTCATTAGCTCGAGCTCAACTATGGATTTCATTGCTCGGCCCCTTTTCTTTCATGATAGCTAGGGTTTTCTTTATAAAAAAACATGCAAGATAATAATATGAATGAGATTTCATGAGAGGTTGAGAAGTTGAAACAAGAACTATCTCCACCAACCATTCCACAAATCAAATGTTGCCCTTTTGACTTGAACCCTTACTTTGCAGAAATAATTAAAAAACCCCTACCCAGTATGGGTATATTTCAAAGGCTCCATATGTACATCTTTTACATTCCTTCATGAGCACTACCTCTTACCTTGATATGATCATGCAAGATTATAATATGAATGAGATTTCATAAGAGAGTCATCAATTGAAACAAAAGCTTCCTTTGTCAATTGTTCCACAAGACAATGTTTCCCCTTTGAGGGGGTCTGCAAATAACTCCCATTGCCATATTGTCATTCTGTTTGTGCTTCATGCATAGGAAAAATGTCCTTTTTAATTGTAGTTAGGAGTAGTTATAGATGACACTGCTGATAAAGTGGCCTTAGAAAATCTAGAAATGACAAATTTATGTATATAAATCCATCCTCATTGTTTGCATTAGTTGAAGAATAGTGCTTGACAGCAGCTGAAACGTGCTTTCCATGAAATGTTTCTTCCTCCTCAGCCATTCCTCTTTTTATTTTCTTGTTGTTCTCAATCCATGGCATCAAATCCTCTAGAATGCTACAAAGAGAAAACACATATTCACTACAATCTAAGCCCGTTACGATATTTCTAGAGTACTCAGAGCTCTCGTCGGAAACTGATGCCAAATTAACAACATTGACCAGAGCCCACACAGAACTTGGAATCCCTATTAGCTTTGGTTGATCCAAATATGATATTGCTGGGAAAATAAATTCCTTTTGAAATCACCAATGTCTTCAAAAAAAATGTGAGAAAGTCACTGAGTGTTGAAGAGCATGCTCCAATACAGCAAGAAGTCACCACATGTGAGATAAGGGATTGTAAGTATATACTCACAAAATTGTTGTGCTGTACCTTTTATTCCAACTATAGACCCTTTCACATCAAAATTATTCTCAATGTCCCATTTTGGTTTTGCATCCCATTTTGGACCTGTATCCTAGGATTTGAAGCCAAAAAATGAAGATCCTTTGAATTTTTCTCTGAGATTTTCCAAATGCACATGGCAACCATGTTGTCTTTACCAATGGACATGAATGCATTGTAAAACGTCTAACTCCCTCATTGTAGGAAACATCAATGATGTCACCAAGATCAAGGCAGTGTGAACCCCAGACAAATGCCTTGATTATGAGCTTTGCATCAGCCTTAGCCTTAACTATTTTTTGAATTTGATGATTTGATTGTCAAGAGTTGAGCTTGAGTTTTCCTTATCGAGGACCAGCTTTCCAAAAATTAACAACTATCCCAATAAATCAGAATTTTCATCTCCAATATCAATCTTGTGTTCATGTACTTTTGAATTTGTTGAATTCTCACTATATACATTCAGTTGTTTTGTCTTGGAGGACTTCAATATGGTGAAAGCTCACTATCATTGATGGATAATCTCTTCTTGTTGTTGCTCATAGTTTTCTTATTCATACTAAGAAAACTTCTTACTGTAAAATATGGATGCACATATTTAGATTTCACCATCTTGAAAAGTAACTCAAATAGTTCTGCAACACTTTATCTTGCAAATTTTATCGTTGATAGCAAAACATGAGCAAATTAAGAAGTGATTTCCTTTCTTTTTCCTCTCAAAGCATAATTAAGTGCTCTTGTGGTGACTACCCTCAAACTATGCATTATGAGACTTTCAATGGTTTCTTGACATGGCAGGCACTCAATATGACCCACTCTTGGACAAGATAGGTGAAAAATGTAGGGTTGATGAAACTCTTCACAAATGGCTAGGGCTTTTGATAGTAGATAGATTTTGAACAAATTTGACAATGGTACCATATGACTTCAATCAATCTTTGAGATTTATCATTCTTCACGGTTTTATTTCTCTATTTGCAAGCTTTTAGGACTATATTCTAATCCTTTCTCTACTTGCTTAGAACTATCATAGGTTAGACTGGCTTCTAGGTTTATCTATAACCCTTTATCACTGTCACCATGACTGTCCCAGGCACGGTATCCTTGTTCTTAATGCATTTTTCCAATGAGAACATCCACTTCACCTTTAGAATGTTGTCTTTTCTAATAGGCATCATGATACTGGTACTAGCATTTATAAATACTGCATCTTAAGTCATAAAATGAAGAACAAAACCTTGATGTCTTGATTACTAGAGAGCTCAACCTTATTCATCACTTTGAAGCTATCAACTAATACATTGCTTTCTAGTCCCATAAAAACACCCTTCATAAAACATGTGTATTGCATTTGTTTGAATCGTTACTTTTCCTGATTTACACCAAGAATGGGAAAAGAGTAACATCATCCTTTTGTCAATTCACTCCATTTGCATGTCAATTTTAAAACAAACAGATTTCTGCAGTGTTTTGAGCTTGGAACAAAACCTTTAATCTTTCTTATGCACTATGATGTATGTTCCTTTAGCTCTGCCATTGCACAATATTTTATAGTGCATGCCACCCATTGTGATGATCATGCTGCCCTATATGCTTCTTTCACTATTTATTGTTGTCCTTTCATGATACCATAGTAGCATGCATTGTGACTGTCCTGATTACCCCCTTAGGACTACCCCTTGTGTTGCTTCATGATTGCTCACTAAATATCAGTACTCTACCATTCCTTTTGCCTTAATCCTACTAGGAAAACATATGCCACTTATGGTGGTGACCTGAGAGCTCACCATCCTAAGTGATGTGTGCTTGTCCAATAGGGTTGAAGTGAGATTAATTGGATAGTGTATCTCATGCAACAATGCATGATTATGTTTATTCCATCTTGCTGCTCCATATGACTCATGATGGCTTCAGACATGCCTTGATTTCTCCTTCATTATTTTAAGATATGCATAATTGAACTTGATGCATCTCTGAAATCATTTACTTCTTTTAATAAAATGGATCATGGATCCACTTAAGATGATTGAAAGACATGTCCAGAAAAATGTACCTTCCTTTTGACATGATGGCAGCCATATAACTGATTCATTATGGAGAGATGAAGTATGAATTTCTTGACAACTCACATTGTTGCATCTTTTGAATCTAATGATGAAAATTGATCAACTGGTGTAATTCCATATTGATTTAATGCATTAATAGCATGTCCATCATTGATTTGATCAAGTTGCTCAATTTCCTATCCCTCTCAAAACATTAGAGGGTAGCATGCTGAGATCTACCCTTGTGGGAGCCACATTTCACCTCACATGTTGTAATTAGCTTAATCAGAACAGTGTCAAGACTTGTCCTAAATTTGCACAAGGAACAAATAGTTAGATAAACAAAGCATATTGAATAAGTGTGTTTGATCACTCATTTCTTGTTTTCAGGGACATTTATGGTATGTTGCTATTTTAATGCTTGTAGACATTAGATCACATGTCTATGGATGTTTTGCATATAATTTCGATTAGGGATCTTTCATTGCTCTAGCAGCACTATTTTAATTCAATGTAGGAAACCTAGGAGCAGTGACAAGGGTGTCAAACGGAAGAAAATCATAAAGCAGGATCAATATGATGTGAGGCCAAGTCAATGGGATTCATCATTCCACCAGGAAATGATGGGTCCCTTTTCATGTTATATGCAATTTAATTTTGTATTCATTTGCATATGATTCTTCTTTACTAGCATTAGGATAGCTAGTCCCTTAGCTTGTGAGGGACATTTATATTCTCATGATTATGAATAAAGATCACATTTGCAATACATATTGGTTCTCTTTCTTATTTGTCTGTAATTGCAACACTAGAATAAAATGCAATCTATTTTTTGACAATCTCTTTCATGCATATTGATGAACATAGTAGAATATAATGTATCTTTTAATGTTTAAATGAAAAAACAAAAAGAATAAACACTAAGTTACCTGATTTCAGCTGATTTCAGCTGAAAGCTAAAAATCAAGTAACAAGCACAACCACGCTCCACAACATATAAAATGGAAAGAGCCTCCATCACATTGTTAGTATACCAACCCTTATAAACAAAGAAGATAAACTCAACAGTCCCAGAACTAGTCCACCCAACACCACCAATACCAGCATGACAAGGATTTCCATGAGAAGAACCATCTATGTTGACTTTCAACACACCCTAAGGAGGACACCAACGCCCCTCCCTATTTATCTTCCGAAGAGGATGTCGACATCTATTTCTCATGATCCGACCAACCCTCTGAGCAGTCCCCCTCTGAAGAGGAAGATTGAGGAAAGTGCATTAGGAAACCTTTCCAGGATCCACATCCTCAGCTAAGTCACACTTAGCCACAATAGCTTCTCCAAAAGAATGAAGAATCTTCCACCACAAATGTTGGACAACTAGCTTCACATCTTGAAAAAACATGTGATTTCTCTCTAGCTAGATATGCCAAATAATAAAAGTCGGTCCAAGAGCCCAAGTAACTTGAAGAAAAGAGGTCTTAATAGGGGCCTTCCCCCATCGGGCAAAGAACTCTTCCAAAGAAGAGGCATGCCAGCAAGCTTGGTTCCACAAAGCCCACCAAAGGTGCCAAAGCCTCCTAGAAAAAGAACACTGGAAGAAGATATTTTTAGAAATAATTAGGAAATAGTAGTGTCAAGAGATAAATAAATAATAATAATTGATTAAATTCATTAAGATATAGAAGGGTCTAATTATTTGGAAACCTCCATTTGAGATATTGTATAAATAGTTTATGAAAAATTGAGTTATTGGAGATCACTTAAGAAAGAACATAGTTTAGTGGGATATGAACATATAATAAAGGGGACAAGCATAGCATTAGGTTGAAGCTTTATGTTGAGTGTTTGTTCTATCAAGCATGTTTTATATATTTCAATTATTATTTTTTTCTCTTGAAGTTTCTATAGCTAATATCCAAAACTACTAAGAGCTTTCTAGAGTACAAATATTACTTAACATTTAGTTTAAAATAGAAGGTTTAAAATTTGACGATAACAAATATACACTTCATCTATTTTAATAGTAAATTTATGTTTTAGATGCTGATTTATGTAATTATTCAATTTGTATTTCTTAGTATTAAAGTGTATAACTAAAAATACTATGCTATCTTTGGATATATTGTTAACTTTTTACTTTAGAGATAATAAATAAATCCTTATATTCTTTAATTTTATGCTTTAAGAAAAATAGTATTACATTTTAGTATAAGTTAAGGTAAAATTATAGTCAAAATTTTAGAAATTAAGATTTAAGTGAAAATAAATATTAAAAGATAAAATGATAAAATATGTTCATGTTAAAAAAATTAAAAATAATTCTTTTAATTTTGAAAATTTGAAAAGACAATCTTTTCACTCTTAATTTTCATTTTTTAAAATATCTATTAATTTATTATACACGATTTAAAATTAATAAATTTTAAAAATGAAAAAAATTAGTTATTTTTAAAATTTACTTAAATTCTTTATATTTTAATTTTTAAATATATATTAATTTATAATGCAAAACTTAAATTAATTGAACCACTTAAAACATCCCACCCTCTCCCTCACCCTCTTCTTTTCCTTCTAATGTTTATTTTAACTTTAAGAAGTTGATAAAAATTGTATTATAAAAGTAATAAAAATTATTTTAGAGGAGGGTGATGCATATAGTAATTTTCTATGAGGTCAAACAATTCTAAACATTACAATATTTTGTGTTCATGTTTTCCAAGTACAATCATAAGTTTGCATGTGGGAGGATTTTATTTTTTTAAAAGTGCATATGCTAAATTTTCCTTTTTGATGAAGGATTTATTTATTTATATAGAGAAGAGTACTTAAATTTTAATTTGTATAGGTTTTATTTTAACAAAAGAATAAATTTTTAAGATGTGAAAACTATTATTGGGGACGAGATACTGCACCCATCAACACAGAGAATTATATTCACTTCAAATCTGGTTTCTATATTTGTTTCCAATGTTTTAGATTTAAATCCAAATTATCAAGATATGATGAAAATTGCAAGTGCATTCATCCAAGAGGTCTTCCTACAAGATAATGTGTTGCTAAGAAGCATTCAGAATTATAATTTCTAGAAGGGAGAGGCTTATATTGGTGGTGTCTTTCCTAGGCACTATTTACATCATACAGTCAACTTCTGAAATGTATATATTGGTATGAAATTGGCCCTAGAATTCAATTCAGCAAGCTATCTGTATAGGGAGCTGAATCGATACCACTTTGAGCTAGGAAATGACATGGAAAGAATTTTCAAAAGCAAGTACCATGCAATCTCTTTTCTAATTACACATCATTGTAACTAAGCAGCAATTGCCAAGTCACCAATTATGCCACAATAGAGAGAGGTGGAATCTGTAGAATCACAAGCACCTCCAGTTAATCCAAATGTTCATGAGCTCGAGAAACGTCCTCCACCAACGATCCCATATATGAAAGTAACAACCACCTTGCAAACTACTCCACCAATCAATGGGCCAATGGAAGAAGTTGGGTACACAAAAAGCTCAAAAAGTGGAAGTGTTTTTGCTGTTTTTCAAAATTTGTCACACTTGGACTGAAAATTTGAGGCACTTAAACAATGAATCTTAAAAAAAGTCAATAATATGAAATTTAACATTTTGAATCTAGTTTCCAAATATGTAAATTATTCAAATACCCAGATTATAGAAATTAAATTTTGATAGGGATCTATAAAAACCACTTTTTAAAAGTCTATTTTTTTACCATACCAGCGAACGGTATTGCATTAACTACTTGACCAAACAAAACTTATTTTTCATCATTTTAAGAGACAACAAGATTTGACGTGAATTTTTATAGTTCTCATGAATATTTTTTTTATTACTAATTGATGTTTTTAAAAATCAACAATGCACCTTAATGTTACAATTTGGACCTAAACTAAACATTTTTTGAATCTTTTTTTTTCATTGTATAGAGAATTGTATGAAGTTTGATGCGATATAATTTTTTTGACAAGAAACTTAACCAAAAAAAAGTTATTAAAAAACAAAAAAAGCTTGATATTTCAAGTTTAAGGACTAGTTTGCTTAGAAATTAATTGAAAAAAACCAAACATAATCCAATCTTAATAAAAATTATATATTTTCAAAGTAGACACCGTGTTCTCTAATGGGTTTTAATTTTATAGATTGATTCAGAAAAAAGGTCCATCAACCATATTGCCAAAGTTGGACATTCTTCTTCAATCTACCCTAGTTTTTTAGTTGCAAGTCAAAGGCTAAGACTCGGATTTCCAAGCCTTTCCCAAGCCTAAAACCAAGGCTGCATGTGGCTGGGAATTCAATATTTAAATAACGTGTACGTGTTACTAAAATACATACGCGTTATTTAAATGAAATGTGTACGCGTTTCATAATGCATACACGTTATCTATCTACCCGTTGGGTAAAGGTAACACGTATGCGTTATGTAACATGTACGTGTTCCTAGAACAAAACACGTATGTGTTTCATAATGCATATGCATTTTTGATATAGTTTTTTTTCCTAATTTGGTAAATACTGATAAAACACATTTTTTCTGCAACATTCATTTTCTACAGTACAGACCGAAAGCGCCATTTTCTACTTTTTTATTGCAAATTTGTCTTGTGCAGGGCATATTCTATTCAAATTGTTGGAAGAGACAAAGTGCAGGTTGAATTTTCTAAAGTGGAATCAATACAAGAACTTTTTACAAGAAGATTTGGAAAAGGATTTTGTACTTTAGAGTTTAAAGAAAAAAGGATCTTCATACTACATAGTTTTATTTGAATATTTGAAGGAGATAGCAATTTGAAAATAGATTGTATTTGAATCATTTTTTTTTGTCATCAAAGAGGGTTTGGTAACCATGGGTGATAAGCAAAGATAAAGAAAAATATGTAGAAAGTTAATAACACCTGAAAAAATTCAAGTAAATAGAGATATGGAGGCAAAAAGACAAAGGGATAGAAGAGAAAGGATTTGTCAAATGAAAAATTTGCAAGCATCTAGTTCCAAGAATGTTGAAGAGGAATCCATGAATGATGAAATGAATGTAGATTATGCAAATGCAGAGATGGTGAATATGGAAGAAAATGCAAATATGGAGACAAACCCAACTATGCCTTCAACTTCAACTTTGAATGATATGGAAATAGTACCTATGCAAAAAAATTTGGGTATGTCTTCAAATCCACCTCCCAATGATATGGAAAATGCACCTATTCATACAATCAATCCAGGTATGTGTTCAAACCCAAGTTTTGATAATATCGATATTGCTTGTTTAGATGAAGTTGGATACACCATTGATGATATCAATAATTCTAGGGTTGAAATAATGCAAAAAAAAAAAGATGACATTATATCTTATGAGAATGCAAATGAGAACAAAATCCCTCATACTGATGAAAATGTGAATGAAATCCCTTTTACATTTGAAAATGAAAATGAAACCCCTTGTGTGAATGAAAATGAAACCCCTTATATGGATGAACCTGAAAATGTTTTTTTTACAATTGAAAGAGATGTGCTAGATAAAATTTGTGGTAAAGTTTCTTGGAGAAAAATTAGAACTTATGGAAATAGAATATATACAAAAAAAAATATAGAAAGAAATTAGGATTCCAATGTCAACTCATGGTGCAA
>VDFB02000003.1:301444172-301457682 GCA_007258455.2 Sequoia sempervirens
ATCCTGTACATAGTCCACTACCTTGTCCATCTCTTGTATATATCATTCCTAATAAGTGGTAGTCTTTTCCATAGCTTGGAACGATTGACATCGAGAGCATTTCATATCCCCCATCTCACTCTATTCATAATCAATTGGTCTTATACTCGATTGGGGGCAAATACTTGACATGCGTCATATTAATTCTTACATTGGCTATGTGGAAGACGTAAAACCATGGAAAATCCATGAACATCACAAAATGACCTGAGAAAACACAAAAACATCGTAAAACTTCAAAAAATCCAAAAATAGAGTCAGAGTCAGTCGCACTTGTGAGTCTTTGTCGCTAGTCGAACTACGTTGCCTCTGTGACTGGACGTAGGCAAGGCCATCTGCCGATGTGCCCCCAAGGCATTAGGTCAGTCTGTTTAGGTTTGTCTGTATAAATTCTTGCGTCAATCCATGTGTCTATATGACAAGGTCATTGGTAGTGTCGAACTACGAGGTCTCTGCGTGTACAACGTAGGCAAGGCCATCACACGATGAGCCCCCGAGACCGCACTAGGTCAGTCCATTAGGGTTCATCGCATTCACTTTCACACACGTCTTCTATTTTGTAGTCAGTCTTGTCGGTCGCAATCAAGTCGAACTACGAGGTCTCTGCGTGTACAACGTAGGCAAGGCCATCATACGATGAGCCCCCGAGGCCGCACTAGGTCAGTCCTTTAGGGTATGTCATCACACACGGTCAATTGTCCACACATCATATCAAGTCATGCATTACTCTGGTGAACAAGTCAGCAATGTCTCTGAGTCATATCAAACAACTTGCCAAACAAAACAATTCAGAAAGATCAACCAACCGTCTGCTACAGGATGTGTCCTTCTTGGAAACAGGCGTTATCAAAACAATCAACCTATGTCTTATTCAGGATGCGTCCTTCCTGCGTAATCGACAAGGTCAAAACAATCAAACGTAGCCTTACACAGGTTATCACATCAACGGCATCTGACTCAACGTCTTATACGATACATGTCTTTCTGAAACCAGGCTTTGTCATGCCTTATACAGATAGTCATAACATCGAAACCAGACTTACAGTCTTATCCGGTATGTGTATCTCTTGCAATCAGGCTCTATCAATCAAACCAATCAAACAAACAAATCATGTTTCAGCAAATATTTTCATTGGCTTATTGACTTTATGGCTTATTTATCTTATCATTTATCTTGAATTGATGACTGGGATTCATGTTACTAGCTTTCTCAAGGATGTCCCATGGAGGATTTAGAGAAGCAACGACGTATCGGAATTCTATTTTCTTTGACTGCTGTCTGTTGACTGTCTTTTCAATTTGATTTTGAGTCATGTTACTAGTTTCCTCAAGGATGTCCCATGAAGGATTTAGAGGAGCAATGACGTATCATGACCCATCTTTTCTTTTGTTTGCTGTCTGTGGTTTGTCCTGACAAAAAGACTGGGGCAACTTGTGCCCTTAGTATGAGTTAATGACAATCCTTGTCTGCGACTGTTTGTTATTAGCAAGTGGATGACCTTGCACACCTTGATCTATGTCATATCATGGTGTTTTTCTCCATTTGTATTAGTCCCGTCCAATGATGATAAAGTGCAATACCTTTTGTGATACGGTAAAATATCGAAGATTCCTAACATTAACATTTATCTTCTGTCGTTTCATTCTTTGTCGATCTTCTATTCTGCACTAACGTTTCTTCTTTCTTGCATTATGACGAAGTCCTGTGACACAAAAAATGGTATACATCGTCCTGCATCAACATACATGTTAGGAACATACATATATATAGGCATAATAGACAATAATCATCATTTAACACTGCATATCATAAGCAATAAACTGTAAATACATGCATCACATTACATTTGTATAACATCCCATGTCATTATACATATAACATCACATTGCATCTCATAATCATATAGAATCATATGTCACATAGAATCAACATTATCACATTAGTTGCATAAACAACATAAAGTACATACAACCATCCATCACATAGGCATGTCATATAAACATCACAAGTATAAATCAAGACTACATAATCAATAAATAGACAATGCATATCATAAGAATCGCCGCCAAAATCATATATACATAGCTCAAATGTGTCACATCACAATGTCATAATGTATCATAAATACATGGAAGCCCGCAGGCTATCGGATCAAAATACAATGTCTCAAATGGACCTCAAAACTGTATCTCTATCCTGAACTACCACTGCCATCATGTCGGGAATGTGTGGGAGACTGATGCTACGAACCTGCTGATCTCAGAGCTGTGGGAGGTCTGTCGTAGGGCCCTGCTCTGCGTGGCTGGTCCACTCCCTCTGTACTCACTGTCTGTGTGTGGGTCCTGGTCTGGGACCTGCTGCTCTGTGCTGCTGAAAAACTAGGAGCCCGTCTCTCTATGGGAACCTCTGCCTCATACAAGTCTCGGTAATATCTCTCCCTCTCGCCGGCTCTGACCAACTCTCTGGCAAATGCTGCTGATGGTCCTGTACATAATGACCTGAGCTCTGTGAATCTCTGCTCAGTCTCCTGCCACCGGGCTACAGCCTGATCCCTCTCCAACAAGGCTCTATCTCTCTCCATCCTGTAGGCATCTCTCTCTGCCATCAACCCTCTCATCTGCTCCTCCAAGGAGGCAACCTGGGCTCGTAATATATCAGTGTCGGGCACCTCTGCCTCTGTCTCATCCTGACGGACCCTATCTCGCCCATCCTCCTCCTCGTCCATCTCCTCCAGGATTTGATCCCTGATCTCTCTCTCGTGATCATCCTCCTCCTCATCATCCTCCTGGTAGGCACTTAGCAATCCAAGGGCATCGACCTCTACCTCCTCTCCAACTGCCTCCTCTCCAACTACCTCCTCTCCAACGGCCTCCTCTGGAACTGCCTCCTCGGCACCTACCTCTGCCTCTGCTGGGATGTCAAGGATGTCTGGAATAACTGCCTCAGCTGGCTGCTCCTCCTCGCCACCTCTAGCCACATCTAGCATGGCCCTCTACCTCCTTTGCCCCGTCTGCCTCTGGGACCTCTAACCCGCCGCTCTACTGGTGCTGGCTGCCCTAGATCTGTCAAAGGAGTCGGCCTGTGTAATGCCCACCACTGATCATATGCTAGAGTCGTCCCTGGATCTGCTGGTCCACCCCTCCATCCCCATGCCTGTGCCTGTAATCCATCAATATCCGCCTCTGCAGTGGTGACTGGAATCTCTGGCCCCCATAATATGACCTCTCTTGACGACCTGGAAAACTCGGCTCTCACTCGAGGTACATCCCGTACCTCTCCAAACTGCCTCAGGACCCGGTCCGGCAACTGTCGCTCTATGATGTGCATATGGGACACTGTCCGTCCCACCAAATACTGTGTCTGTCGACAAAATGGAAAATGCTCGCCCTCATCTGACCACACCTCGCAGCCTAGGTACGGTCTCCATGTAAACTCCTGCATCAGGTCTATAGCGTGTCTATAATAGCCCGTGTCTCCAATATGGTGCTGTGTGGTGGCTCCCGCATACCGAAAGGTGTATGGCGCTCCACGAGCTAGATCTACTGTCACCGGTGGTCTAAAGATAGCAATATGCTTCCACACCCATACCATCAGGAGCGTGGTGCCGCAGCTCATCGACTGTGCCTCTCTATAGGCAATGTCATGAAGGTGGAAGTATAGCATCCCCAGCACACACGAACCCCAAGCATATACAACTCGGCGCTCTAGCATGCCCACTAGCATCTCACCCCATCCCACAGGAAATCCATGACCTCGGCGGTCAGGCAGTACAATACCACCTATCAGTGTCGCCACTAGACAGTCTAACTGTCTATACCTCTGGGCCAACACCCGCCATCTGATCTCATAGTCGTCCACCCCTAGCTGTCTAACGTCAGCGTGGGGGTAGTATCTGCACATCTCGGCTATACCCCTCTGGGTATCATAGACTACCCGTGTGCCTCTAATAGGCAGTCTCAGAATCCTATACACGTCCTCCAAAGTCACTGTAGCCTCTCCAGTCGGAAGATGGAACGACGATGTCTCCGAGTGCCACCGCTCACAAAGTGCTGTCAGTAAACCCCGATTTCCCCTAATCTGGGGCATATCGGTCACGTGCAACAAACCCAAATGCCATAAAGTCCGTCGCTCGGCCAGCCGTAAGCTGTCTCTGAATCGAAACGTCGTGGGTCTCGACTCACGTGTGTAGATAGGGTCAAGAACAACCTGCAACAACATGCCTCATGTCAGCCTGAATCATCTACCCTAGTGAAAAATGAATGTTTTGACATAAAATGCAAATGCGTCGTTATTTTGCAGATGCGTCACTTTTTTAACACATGCGTCGCTTTTATACAAATGCGGTTCACAAAGTACAAGTGCGTCATTATTAATCAAATGCGGTTAATTATTATCAAATGCGTGCTAAAATCAACATTTGCGTTGCATAATCTCAAATGCGTATCAAAAGAAGCAAATGCGGCTACAAATATGCATATGCGTTTCAAACAATCACATGCATATCAGAATAAACAAATGCGTATCATAAAATTCACATGCGTAGCTAAATTTCAAATGCATATCACAATGATCAAATGCGTAACACAAAAAACACATGCGGTTATTTTTCTAAACTAAGCCTAAATGGTTGGCGTTAAAATGCACATGCGGCTTTTCGCAAGCAGATGCGTCGTTCGCGCATACAGATGCGGTGCAAATTAAAATGTGACGCACAACTAAAAATGCAATAAATACCTTAAAAAGCGCGCAAATAAAAAATTTTCAAAAGACAAGTTTTAGGTCCATACCGGGGGGTCCGCGCTGGCTGGTCTCTGGAACGTCCTGATCCTGTAGGCACGATGATGGGTGGCTGGAACTGGAGACATCCTCGCTGAAAGTCAGAGCAAACTTTTCAAATCTCTAAGCTGGGTGGGTGCAAATGAATAGTTTTTCACCCCAATTCCAATATATACCTAGGGCTTAGGTGGCATTTCCTTCCTTGGCCGTGTAAACTTCCATTTTCTATCATCCCGTACCGTCCCTCCCATGTCCAGAACCTCATTCCATCAACTGCATTGCGTTTCGCCTATCTATTGAACTAATCAGGTGCATTTCCAAATTTTTCTAAACATTTCCAAAATTTGTCAATTTTCCCAAGGGGGCATAACTTCACCTATTCTAATCCGGAGCTTGACTGGGGCATATTTCCATCGATTTTCTTTGACACAACACCTAAACGACATTGTATCAAAGAGGGGTAAATGTAGACACCAAAATCTGGTTTAGGCCTGCGACTTCCACATTCTTCATATTTCGTATTCTTCATGGTCATGATTAAATAATGTCAATTATTTAATTTATCTCTTTGTTTATTTCTTCTATTAATTAAATAATCTCAATTATTTAATTGTTCCATTTCTTTATTCTATCTGATTAATTAAATAAGCTTGTTATTTAATTATCTTACTAATTAACCTTATCGAGTCTTGTCAAATTAAATAAATCATTATTTAATTTATTCTTTATCATATTTCAACTATAATTAAATAAATAAATTATTTATTTAATTATTCATTCAAAAATTTTAATTATCCTTCGAATATTGAGTCTCTTGAATTAAATGAATTATTTAATTCATTAAGTCTATTTTAACACATTCTTCTATATTTTAGATAATTATGTGAGTTATCTAAGTATTCACTTTTACTCAACTCGACATCTATTTTAATCGTTCAGTTAACTATTGATTTAATGTCTGAGTGGCGTCTTCGAGTAATCTCTTCGTCTAATCATGCAATCATCCACTTCTAACTCAATTGTGTGTACATGCGGATTAATTAAATATTCTTATTTAATTAATTAGGTGTTGTGCGAAAGACGGTATAATCAATCTTTATCTTTGTCATGCAAATGAGCTTATGTTTTTCGAATGCTGAACTGAAGATTAAATCATTTATTTAATCTTTAATTCTATTTTAATTGAATCACTCGTGTCAATTCTATCATTTATCTGAATGCATGTCTAATCATTCAATCTCAACCGTCTGTTGATCTTTCAATCTTGACCTGTCGTTCGAATAATCAATTTTCTATAAATTGATTTGTCATTCTTCATTCCAATCTCTCTCGCGAATTTTGTAACTTTGGAGAGCACTTTGTCTTGAATCTTCGATATTTTGCTAATCACTATCTTAGGCTATACTTGCACGAACTTGAAAATCTGAGGGCAATTATACTACACAAGCAAAATGGAGAAGGGCAATCGAGATAATTCATGGAAATACGTTTGAAGATTGGTGAGATTGTTCTAGTTTTTAATTACGTTTTTACTTTCCCATGTTCTTTGTTGCTTAACGTATGAATTTGCATTTTAGATTTAGTTTTGTATTGAATGTGTGCTTCTAATCTTGATTCTGGTGTGTCTATTGTGCAAAGCTCTTATTTAGATTATTCGCTATCTCAATCATCATGAAGGTGCATTTAATTTGTCAACCTAAGGCGTAGACTTGAAATGGGTTACATGTGTGCTAGGAATCAAAGTAGCCATATTCACCCTACAGCTAAGAAAAACATAATGTTGAAAGTAAATTCCTTGGAAATAAATGACATAAGTGTTGAGCATCAACCAATAACTCTACTAAGCTGAAATTCATGACATAAATGAAAATTTAAGCAAAAACGTAGGAAACTACTCTATCTGCTTTGGCTGCAAGAACAGTCACATAATGGAATTCTAGTGGCTGTAGGAACAGACCATGACAAATTCTTAACTAATTACTGAACAAAAAGTAACAACTAAGCTAAAGGATGGAATGCTCACCAAGTGGGCCCCCTTGGATGAGTATCCCTTAAGACAAATGTAAACTCATATGCACAAACTTACAACTTCATTTTATTCATTGGAAAAAATAGAGCAACATAACTGTATTACTTGAAAAAACTAAGAATGAGAGTACATCATTAGATTAATCAACCTTCTGAGAAGGAGCACTTGAGTCTTATTTATAGGAAGAAAAACTACTAACTAACTACCTAGAAAGGTGGTCAAATCCAATAGATTAGGAGGACGCCACTTTAGGGAAAGCATGAAAAGTGGAGAGGAGGTTATGCATGCATGGAATTTGGTCAAGTATGTTTTCCTTAATGCAGATCTAGCACAACAGTAACTCCTATATTTGCTCAACAAATAATTAAAATTAGTTACAAGACGGTTATAAATCTTCGATTTAAACTAGGAATCTCCCTCCATTGAGAGTCTTCCCTCCATTGACCTTTGAATGATCACCTTGTTGACTTGATGGTGAGTGACCAACTAACAAAATCTTCCTCAATTTTGTAGGTTGATAATTATATTTGCATAACAATATTAGTACGCACAATAATTGCATATATGTAAATATCTTAAAGTAACATTCATTAATCCACATGTAAAATTAACATAGATAGTTCATATAGCATGTCAATGTCATTTAAAGGTTACAAAAATAGCTTATACCCAATGTCTATGGTTTTGAGTAAATATCATAAAAAGGTCAGCATCCAAGTATAAAAGTCTATGACAACTACAAAAAATAGATAATAAACACTATCAAAATTGAGTCATAAACTAGACTCATCAACATGGAAGAGACATTGCGGTCTCAACGCTTTTCATCGTCCCCAAAAGGAAAACGAAAAGGTGAAAGAAAAGGAATTTTTTTTGGGTCAACATGAAAGAGACATTGCGGTCTCAATGCCTTGCATCATCTCCAAAAGGAAAAACATAAGCAAATGAAAACTAAAAAGCTTTTGGGTCAACATGAAGGAGACATTGCGGTCTCAGTGCCTTGTGTCATCCCCAAAAGGAAAAACACAAGCAAAAGTGAAAAAGAAAGACCTTTTGGGTCAACATGAAAGAGACACAGGGCATCTCAATGCTTTGCGTCATCCCCAAAAGGAAAAATATAAGCAAAAGAAAAAAATAAAGTAAAAGGACCGTTTGAGTCAACATGGAAGAGACATAAGGTGTCTCTACACTTTGCGTCATCCCCAAAAGGAAAATACAAAACAAAAACGAAAGACAAAAGTGATGTAAGAGATATAGAGGAATGAAGGTACAAATAGAGGAATGTTATGAAGAGAGGAGAACATCAAATATCACGTCACGGGGGAACATGATACACACATATATGAAAGAAAAGAAAAATACTAGTAATGCAAAGGCAAGTCAACCATCAAGTGAGTCATCCACCTCCCATTCCTAATCAGGATAAGAGGAAGGTGAAAGAAATAGCTAGGGGGCAAGGACAAATGTATTACTAGGACAAGGCTATCGACTTATTTTCCCCACTGAGTGCAAGGCAAGAATTAGCCAAGGTAGGTGATGGGAAAGGTCATGCAATAGTGAAAATGGAAGATTCTACAACTATTGCATGATGAGGGGAATCGGTAATGTCTTAAGGATTTATTGGATAGAAATTATCACCATCAAAATGATACTTGCTTAGTATTTCTTTCAATTGGCGAAACTCATCACTTCTATGTCCAAGAACATGATGATAAGTGCAATGTGGAATGTTAGCATCTTTAGGGTAGATTACCAACCTATTCATAGATGGTAATAAGATGAGTTCATTATTTAGGAGAATTTTCAATTTCCTTTCACACTCAGGTGTTGGATGGAGAGGAAACTTTAGTTTTTTTAACTTATAAGGTCATTCGTGTTTACTAGATTCACCCTTTTCATGGATTGAAGGAGGAAGAGGACCCATGGAGATCCTATCATCTGTGTCATTGGTATCATGTAAGGGTTGTTCATGAGGAAGGAGGACATTTAGATCAGGAGGGAATCAAAGATCACCATGCCATCATCACGAAGTCTCCAATATTCTATAGGAGGATTGATGTCATGAGGAGGATATTGATAGCCTAACCCTGTTGTGTTTTCATCTGTTGGTATTTGTTCTAAAAGTTGATGAATGTCATGTTTAGTTATTGTGTCACATCCTTGTTTGCTTAAGATGGTAAAACCTTTGCCATAAGTTTCTTCATGAATGATTGGTGTGTTGGTAACTTTTTTATTATAGAATGGTTGAGGAGTTGCTTGGTTAGAGGAACTTAGGTCCTTCATTTGTTTTAGGATGTAGGTATCCAAATGTATCAGGAAGTGAGACTGTAGGAAGGTCTTGTTGTTTCATGGATGGATAAAAGGATGCATTGGATTCAAGGTTGTCAAGACATTCATTTAAGAACTTATTCATGCTATCATCATATTCTCCAATGATGTCAACAACATGAAGAGGACATTCATGAGGGGTTGAAGGAGCATGAGGAAGCTCAAGGTCATTAGGATCAGTTCCAAAGGCACAATTTGACATGTCCACTAAATATTTTAATGACATCCAAAAATTATTAAAGCAAAAAGCCATGATGAAAGAAAACTATATGGAAGAAACAAAAAATCTGGAAAGTATGACAAAAGACAATAACAAAAAACAAAAATGTAAAAAATGCCCAGAAAATGCCAAAAATTATAGTGCAAAATATGTAGAAGGACTAAATCACCCAGTGTGGCAAATTAGTACCAGTGAGGAGTTTTTTGTGATTTTTAGAAATTTTTAATGCAACTTGATATGTTTCAGATGCATAGATACAACTATAGTATGAAAATGCAGAAATTTTGTTGTTTTCTAATGAAAGATGATGCAAAAATGCAAACTATATGAGCTTTTCACTAATGCAATTTTTAAAACCCGAGGATGCAATTTAAACAATGCAACACCTAATGCAAATCTAATGAAAATTAAACCTAGGATTCTCTTGAAATAAGAAGCAAAAATGTTCAAAATTCGGGTTCACCAAAATGTAAACAAAGATTTTGGTTACCCAGGGTTCTTTAACTCTTTTAGGTTTTTCACATAAAAGGAGAGAAATGGGCCCAAAAATCTAATTTCTACACTCAAGATTAATGTAATGATGGATGCAATGTATCTAATTTTAATGTAATAATGCAATAAACTAAAAAAGAAATTATTTATTGATGCTAAACCTAAGAAATGCAAAGTGCTGGAAAACACAATTTGATATGCAAAAACACCTAAGAATGAAAGTAAATGATGAAAGAATTAAAGAAAATTGGAGAGGTGCACTTGGAATTTGGAATTTTATGTAGAGAGGCTTTGGAATCCTACAGAGTTGACTAGAAATGTTGATTGGGACACTTATGCCAAGCTGGGTGACTTTGTTCAATTTCGGGGAAAATATGTTGGAACATGAATCTGCTAAATGGGTATCCAAAAATGAAGAAACCACTTTTCAGACGTGGCAGTGGGACTAATTCACCATAGATAGTGACTTAGTCTACCTGCATATTTCTGGAAATTCAAGACAGGATTCTGTAGCTTCCGGTCTGCACTTGCTTTTCTGACAGATATCCAATCCCGATTTTGCAGAAAATGGGCTGAAAGAGGTCTCCAAGCTTCAATTAGGTTTATGTTGATTTTGATGGATTTTTGACCACTTTTTGACACCAAACTCTTTGAAAAATATACAAACACACATGCAAAGAGGGGGAAAATGGTTAAGGGTTAGAGTATAGGGGTTTTCCTTGGTCAAACCCCACTTTGGTAATCAAACCCTAGATAATGAAATGAAATATGAAGAGAATGATAAATAAACATGCAATGTCATAAACTTACCAAACCCTTGATGTGTAAATTTGAAGATATGCAATGAAGTGCTCCAATGGATGACTTGATTATTCTTAGAGTGCTTGAATGCTTGAAAATTATTAAGTGAATGGATGAATTGCTTGAGTGGATGAACTAGGGGTTAAAATGAGAGGAAAACCCCTTATTTATACTTGATTTTCCATTAATTCCCAAAAATAACACATCACAGGCTAACCTCAAGGGTAAGAGAATAAAACCTGCCAAGAAATTAAAAATATTTTGATTTTTGTGCCTAGTGGGACTAAGTCGCCCCAGGTGGTGACTTGGTCGCACCAGGGCAATTACACTGGGTTTCAGAGATTAAAGTGCATTAAATTTTGTCTAACGGGAATATCCTAAAAAATACACTTAAGTATGACCGGAAAGTGCATTAAGGGGTCATTTAAACATGAGAAAGGGTTGAATTCGTGATGAAAAGTCCAGAAAAGCATGAGAGTTTATTACAACTCTTTACAACACTTTGAGATAAGACTTGGTAAGTGATAAAAAGAGGTTATTTAGGTGAATTATAATGAAAGAGTCCTAGAAAAGTGTGAAAATGGGTTACAACACTTCACAAAACTTTTAAAAGACATCCTAGAACTCTTAATGATTCAAAAGGGTCCAAGACCCTCTATGAATGTGTTGGCCACATTACGACATTAAATCTAGGAAAAATCAAGCCAAAGTCCACTAGGAGGGCCTGAACACAAGAAAAAGTAGAAGGGTTACTTTTTCTGTGTCCACACTTGGACTTCAAGTGAATCAAACTGATAAGGGAATATTCATTTCACAATCAAATTAAGAATGTTAAAGAATTTCTAAAGAAGTTTGGAATGGATGAATCCAAACCAGTCTGTACCCCTATGACAACTGGATGAAAACTGAGTAAGGATGATGATTCTCCTAAAGTTGATCAGAGCATGTACAAATCTATGATTAGTGGATTGTTATATCTTATTGATACTAGACCAGATATCATGCATGCAGTATTTTTGGTTGCCATATTTTAAGCAGAACCTAAAGAAACACATGTTACAGTTGTGAAGAGGATATTCAGATATCTAAAAGACACTCTAGATTATGGCTTGTGGTATCCTAAGGATACTGATTTCACTTTGAGTGCTTACACTGATGTAGATTGGATTAGTTGTGTAGATGACCAGAAGAGTACAAGTGGTGGTGCATTATTTCTTGGAGGAAGATTGGTTTCATGGCTAAGAAAGAAACAAGATTCAATTTATTTATCCACTACAGAGGTTGAGTACATTACAACAACATCTTGCTACACACAGGTATTATGGATGAAGCAAACATTGAAGGATATAGGAGTGATATGTGATGAGCCTATCCCTATCTTCTATGATAATACAAGTGCAACAAATATTTCAAAGAATCTAGTAATGCATTCAAGGATAAAGCACATATCTATTAGATATCATTTCTTGAGAGAAAAGGTATTGGAGAATGAAGTCAGGCTAGAATATGTGCCTACAAAGGATCAAATTGTTGATATATTTACTAAGGCTCTTCTGAAGGATACTTTTGAGTATCTCCGGGAGAAGTTGGGGGTTACTGCCCCTCCTTCTTCGAACTAGGTACACATGGAGGTGCATCAGTCCAGTGAATCTACAAATTCTTCATTTGATCGGAATGATGACTGGGGTCTACTACTTAGGGGGAATACGAGGTATCATTATTGCAGTATGAGATGTGGGTGCAATCCTAAGAGGGAGTGATCAGAATCTTTTTTATTTTCCATTGATGTTAAAGGGGGAGAGAGAGTCATGTGAAAAAGAAAAATTTGAAAGGAGGAGAGATAGAGAGAGAATATTGTAAGGAAAAGAGAGTGCGGGAATTTTGTGTAGGTTGTCTAATCTAGAAAATAAAGGAGAGTGTGTATTGTGTCCTTGGTGGTTTTTCACATCATGTGTTGCCATCAATGACAAAGGGGGAGATTGTTGCAAGTATGAATAAGTATGGTGGTGTTGTCATTAATGTTGTCATTGATGTCAACACAATATAGGTTGTTGCAGAGAAAGGAAACAAGTGATTGCAGGTTGTGCATGTATAGTTGAGATACTGTAGAGATGAACGAGTACATGGGGCTATCTTTATGGTGTTGTAGGTGTGCTGATATGATGAGTTACCAAGTGCTTTTGAGAAATAGTGAAGCTAGAATTATGTGCGTTTAGAATGTGCTCTAGTTTGTGCTTTGTATTTCTTCTGTGTAAATCCTATGCTTGTGTGGATCTGAAGTGTTATTTATGATCATCCTTGGGTGATATATCCTAGATTAGAGCTTCTGGTTTGATGAAGAGTGAAAGTTGTGTTCATCGGTTTGTGAGCTGGTCTGGAAGAGTTGTTTGTCTATGGATTGGGAGAAATGTATCTGCTCCACAGTCCTCTGCTAGTTTGTTTTAGGTCTTGTAGATCTGGTAGAAGGCTTGTAATAGTGTTATCTAAGTTTTTGTCAAAGGTGTTCATGGTTTGGTGCTCCAGAGGACTAGGTTTAGAATTATTGTGTGTGTCTATACAATCCAGATGGATTGATGGAAATTATTCTATGTATGAAGGTTGTTGCATTTGCTACAGATGAATCTGAAGGCATCTGAGATGTGTTCTAGTGTATGGTGAAGCATGTTATATGGTTCGCATGTTATCTTCTTGTTTTATAAACATGTACTTCAAAGTTCATTTGTTTTTTCATTAGGTTTGGACAACCTGGTGTCTACACGTCATGCGAAGGATAAGTATCAATTAAGGAAGTGTGTGATTGATCCAAGATGTTGTTTTAGGTCTT
>VDFB02000003.1:301457782-301668252 GCA_007258455.2 Sequoia sempervirens
GATCATCAAGCATTCAAAGACCCTTTACCGAACTATCGAAAGGGGGAAACATCAGATGCAAGAGCCAAAAGCATACATAATGTTGAAGACAATATAATCCCTCACATCTATGTAGATGATCAACGAGTTAATGTTATTAAAATCAAGGGAAAACAAGAATATCAACAGGTTAATGTGACTACGAGAGGACAAGAAAAAGTTGTTTTAAAAGGAATTTCATCTAAGGAAACTATTCCTCCTCCAAGTCATTATAATCTAGTTGATCAACTGAGAAAAACATCAGCTCAAATCTCCATTCTTGAACTTCTCAAAATATCTCCCATACACAAGAATATTTTAGAAGAAGCTCTTGTAAACACAACTATTGACACTGATCTGGATGTAAACAAATTTCAAGCCATGGTGGGACATTTGTCTTCCCCCACTTGTCTTTCATTTTCCAAAAAAGATGATGCTTCCATGACACATCCACATAATTCATTGCTTTATCTTGAAGTCATGATCCATAAACATCGAATCAGACATGTCTTAATAGATGGAGGAGCCGGTTTAAACATTTGTACCTTAAAGCTAATACATGCCTTAGGAATATCAGAAAATTTCATTGATCCATGAAGGAAAATAACTATCAAGGCATATGATGACGAAGAAAGAGCTTCTAAAGGACTAATAATGCTACCTATTAGAGTGGGACCTGTTGTGAAAAATACATTTTGTTAGGTCCTAGATCGTGATCTTTCCTATAACATACTTTTGGGTTGCCCATGGATTCATGAAATGCAAGCAGTACCATCAACGTATCATCAATGCCTCAAGTTTCCATATGATGGAAAAGAAATAACTATACAAGATGATTACAATAGCACCCAAACTTGTTCAAATCTTCGAGCAACTCAAGATGCCTTTGTGCCACACAATAGGGAGGCTCTTACTGCTTCTTCTTCTAATCTACAAGGCCAACTGCAAGAATTGACAAAGAATCTTGACACTAAGCTAAATTTTAAAGACAAATGAGTAGGCGAATATTCACTATCTCTTTCTACCTTACCTCCTTCTCTGAGGTCACATGGTCAGCCAACCTTATCAAATCAAAAGATTGCAACAACCTCTACGTCCCAAGCTTCTGTGCCAATCACAAAGTTTGATGGAAAATTCATTAAAGCCAACACCACTGAGGAAGAAGTTGAAGATAGGGACATCCTAAGTTGGCTATACAAAGATGAAGATGAATCTCTCTTGCACATTAAGTTACCTACATAACAATATGGTAAAGGGTACACTATCATGCAAAGAATGGGCTATGAAGGAAATGGTCCTATAGGAAAAAGAAGAGAAGGAATCGTGGAGCCAATTTAACCTATTTCAATACATCCAAATGATAAAATAGGATTGGGATATGGTAAGGATACAGAGGAGTCAGTTTTACAGCAAGCACAACAAACTCATGAAAGAGAATCAATTTCAGATAAACATCATGAAGATGTCACTCTACAAAAATCTTATGGATCAATTTTCCAATTGCAGAACGGTTTAGATACTGATTCTAATGAATATGAATGGGACACCATTTATAATGATGAATTTTGGAGAGACAAACAAGTTGATACCATACACAAATATGCACCCGTTCTCATACAAGGAGAAAGCTCGGGGACACAATCACTTGAATTTGATTCATGATATAACGATGACTCAACTGAGGACAATTTAGATTTTCACAAGATTTATAATCGACAAGAGAATACCATCATAGACCTTGTCTACCATGAAAATAACAACCACATCATGACTTTGACAGCTCAAGACCTTACCCAACCTAATGATCCCATGCCTTTAGTTTATCTGAAACCTATTGATTGGGACAATGATGCACCTATCCATATCCCTACATTTCATGACAATGAGGACATTATAAATTTCCTTTGTTCCTCTAATGAGGAAAATAATTGTTTCATCCAAGAATTTCATACTCACGATTTTGATAGGGAGGGTGTCAAGTCTCTTAGCTACAAAATAAATGAAATAAAAGATGGATCTATCGGTGAAAACCAAAAAATGGCAGTGGTAGATCACAACAAGAGAAAAATAAAGAGCGAATCCAACAGTGAAAACCTTTCTGAGGCACTGAAGGATGAGAAACTTGACACTCTTCCCAAGAATTATCACGAAAGATCTTCTATTTTGATCAAACCAACATAATCAATCAACATAAGTACAATAGAGCAGCCAAAAATATTGCAACTTGCAATGTCATTAACAGTCGAAGTACTGAAATTCATGGAGTTCTTGAAGGAGAATCAAATCAATTTCGCTTGGTCATATGCTGATATGCCAGGTTTAGATCCTAATTTGATAATGCATCATTTATCTATAAACGCAGGGGAAAAAACTCAGAAAAATGCATCCACATGTTGCATTATTGGTTAAAGAGGAATTAAAGAAGCTTTTAGATGTTGGATTCATTCAGACTATTGACTATGCAGAATGGATTTACAATATTGTACCTATTTCAAAGCCAAATGGAAGGATTAGAATTTGTATAGATTTCAGAGATTTGAACAAAGCTTGTCCCAAAGATGACTTCCCTTTGCTAAACATAGATATGATTGTTGATTTAATTGTTGGCCATGCAATGTATTCATTACTAGATGGATTTTCAAGATACAACCAGATAAAGATTGCACCAGAGGATCAAGATAAAATAGCGTTCACATTCCCTTGGGGTACCTATTGCTGGAACGTAATGCCATTTGGGTTAAAGAATGCAGGAGCCACTTATCAAAGAGCAATGATGAAATTTTTTCATGATATGATGCATACATTCATGGAAGATTACGTTGATGATCTCCTTGCCAAATACAACACATGAGAAGGACATCTAGAAATCTTTTCAAAAATCTTTATCAGAATGGAGAAGTTCAATGTTTGACTCAATCCAAAGAAATGTGTCTTCAACGTTACATCTGGAAAACTCTTAGGATACATTGTTTCAGAAAAGGGCATAGAGGTTGATCCAGAAAAAGTAAAAGCTATAATGGACATGTTGCCACCATGAAATATCAATCAGCTTTGATCATTGCAAGGACGACTACAGTCCATCAGGCGGTTTATAGCTCAACTGGCAGAAAAAAGCTTACCATTTACACATTTATTGCATAAAAATGTCACATTCAAATGGGAAGAAAAATGTGAAGCAGCATTCAATCAGATCAAGCAATATCTTATGAACCCACCAGTTTTAATTCCACCCATTCGAGGAAAGCCACTCATACTCTATATTTCAGTAGCATAAGTATCATTGGGAGCATTACTAGCACAAGAGGATTCTATAGGAAAAGAAAGGGCCATATACTATATCAGTAGAACTTTAACAAGTCATGAATTAAACTACACTTTCATTGAAAAAGCTTGCCTCGTAGTGGTGTTTTCTTCTCAAAAGTTGCGACACTATATGTTGGCTCATACAGTTAAGCTGATAATCAAAATTGATCCACTAAAATATCTTTTAAGCAAAGCTACTTTAACAGGAAGACTTGCAAAATGGGTAATGATCTTAAGTGAGTTTGATATTCACTATATAGATCAAAAAGCTATTAAAGGACAGGTCATCACAGATCAGTTGGTCGAAGCACCTTTACAAGAAGAAAATCCAATGCACATTGAGTTTCTTGATGCAGACGTCTTCACATCAACAATTAAGAACTCATGGACATTGTACTTTGATGGATCTTATACGAAACATGGCTCGGGGGCAGGGATTCTTTTTGTTACACCTGAAGGACATACCATTCCACAATCATATCGGTTGATGTTTCCTTGCACAAATAACATAGCTGAATATGAGGCATTGCCCATAGGGATAAAGATAGCCTTGGAATGGAGGATTACATAGCTGCAAGTCTATGGTGATTCACAACTTGTCATTAATCAAATCAATGATGATTATCAAACTAAAGATGATAAGTTGCTACCTTACAAGAACATGGTGGATGATTTTAAAAAGTATTTTGTGTCAATCAAGTTTTCATAAATTCCAAGGATTGATAATAAAGCTACAGATGCAATGGCTACAATTGCTTCCTTATTACAACTATCAGAAGATCAAACCAAGCATGAATTCTTGGTGGAACAATTGTTTTCTCCCACCTATGATAATCCTGAGATCCAAGTCATATGTCATTTAACTGGTTCTGACTCACCTTTATATGGAAAGACTTATACCTATCCAAAAAATAATATTTTACCTTCGGATTTATCCCGAAACTAAAAAAGGAATTTCATACGCCAATCATCCCATTATACCTTGATCGCCGATATCCTTTACTGACGTGGTCTTGATGGTATGCTCCTTCGATGTCTTGAACATGACGAATCTGAAAAATCCTTACAAGAGGTTCATGGTGGTATTTGTGGAACTCATTCAAGTGGTTTAACCTTAGCCAAGAAACTTGTTAGAATGGGATGTTATTGGCCTACCATGGAGCGAGAATCTTTTACTTTTGTCAAGAAATGTTCTAAATGCCAGATCCATGGGAATCTTATTCATGCACCTACATAGGAACTACAACCTTTCACTCTGACATGGCCTTTTTCTCAGTGGGGACTAGATCTTGTTGGAAAAATTCATCCTTCATCATCAAATGGGCATAAATTCATCATCACAGCTATGAAGTATTTTACAAAATGGATCGAAGCTGTTCCTTTGACGACTGTGACCGGTAAACAAATCTCTTCATTTATCTTGAATTACATCATCTGTCGATATGGAATTCCTAATTCTATAATCACTGATAATGGGAGGCCTTTCAAGAATCAGGATGTTGATGAACTTTGTGAAATATTTCACATCCAACACAGGTTCTCTACACCTTACTATCCACAAGGTAATGGTCAAGCAGAAGCTTCAAACAAAACAATCTTGAAGATCTTGAAGAAGACAGTAAATGATGTCGGTCATGATTGGCATGTCCAATTAAATCCAGCTTTGTGGGCATACAGAACTAGTATTCGCACACCAATAGGAGCTACCCCATATGCCTTGGTCTATGGAGTAGAAGAAATCTTACCATTAGAGGTTGAAATACCTTCACTTTGGGTCTCACTCAAGGGATTGATAAATGATGAAGACTATGGAGTTTCTCGTCTGCAAGAGCTAGAATTGTTAGATGAAAGATGTCAAAATGTAGCTAATCATTTGAAAGGTTATCAACAAGTTATGTCTCGTAGCTATAATAAAAGAGTTAAACCACAAACATTTCAAGTAGGTGACTTAGTATTGAGAGAAAATCCACATAATTAGCAAGACAGAGAAAAGAAAGGAAAATTTGAACCAAATTAGCTTGGTTCATTTGTCATCATTGCAACATACGGTTCTGGGGCATATCAGTTATCTACATTAGAAGGGGACCTGTTTGAAGAGCCAATCAACAACATTCATTTGAAAAATTTCTATGTCTCAATCATCAAAACTCAAAAATCCATAAAAATTAGAAAAATTCCTAAAAAAATCATAAAAATCAGAAAAAGTCTTGAAAAAATCATAAAAAAATTAGAAGTCTTGAAAAAGTGCAATAAAAACACGTGGTGAAAACCTGGAAAATAGGCGCTACTTGTGATCAAAATAGGCTCCTCCATCTATTAGCTTAAATCTTGCATTCACTTTGGACATCATCCATCCATATCTATCATCTATACAGATATTTCATATCCATATCATACAACAGGAATCCTTATGTTTCATCATGGCTTGATGAAATTTGTACAAATCCATAATCTTTAGGTTGTGTTTACACTGGGGGCAAAAACTCATACTAAACAAGAGAGGGGCAACGAGCTTTTAGAATATCACAAACAGACAAATGATAGTTTGCAAAGCACAACATCAAAATGATCACTCAATGCCAATGAAATCAAACAACATGGTCAAAACAACGTTAATCAAAACACAAACATCAATGTTGATAACCTAGTTGGATGATCTTAATCTGAATAATGTTTGGAATACTATAGGAAAAATTTGAATTGTTTGATTTTCTATTATATCTCTAGAGCAATTTGATGATGTATTGAACTAGAAAAGCAAGGAAAGAGTATGATTTTTCTTTGTCTGCTGTTTGCGAGAAAATCATTAGTACTATGCAAATTGGTCGTGAGACATGCTCTACTAAGTATCATTGATGACATTTTGGAATTGCATAGGAAATGGATTAACTCTTGTCTGTTTATGCAAGCAATACTCAGGTCATCTCAGTTTAATTATACCTAGATGCTTGTATTAACTTGCTATATCAAAATTCATGAAAGCAATACTCAGGTCATCACTGGTGCTAACATACCCTTTGATGCTTGTATTAACTTTCAACATTTCAATACTTTATGATGATACAAAAAGCACAAATAAGTTCTCAGAATGGCAATATTGTATGGATACCCTGCATGGTTAGTGTAGATTACATTCATTTTAGAATCTGCATTTTGCATTTATAGATTTTCCCAAAAAGTTGGAAAAGTATCAAATGTTTCATATCTTTTGAATACATGCCTGAGTACATTTTGACATTCACAAAAAAATCATTTCATACATTTTTCATACATATTAGTATCGGAAAAACATAAAAACAAAGCATAAATCATATTCACAAACATTCATATACATTCATAAATGGCACCATCCATTATTTCAAAATTCATATTCATATAATCATTCATCAATAAATTGCAATAATATCATAACATTACACTTTCATAAATCATATCATAAACATCATGCATATAGAAAATAGATGTATTCATCATATATGAAATTATCACTGCATATCATATATCTCAAAAATGAATGTCAAAATGTACAAAGGTATACATCATCAAAAATGGGACCATATCAATGTGTATACAAATATCTCAAATGGGTATCAATAGAATATCATGTACAATGCACTAGGTAGTCCTATCCTCTGATGGTGCTGGTCTAGGACTTGTCCTACTTGCACCTGATGGACCTGCTCCACCTATCCCTGATGGCCCTCCTAGAGGTAATGGCCGTGTCACACCCCTGCTAGTGGTCTGAGAGCAACTATGAGTAGACCGAGATTGTGTATAACTCTCCCTCCGCTTAGGTGGCACCGCATCATGATACTTGGTCCTATAGAACTCTACCTCCCGGGTGGCTCTGGTCACCTCTCTCATCATGTCACTAGGCAAGGTACCTACTGCTACTCTCTGGAGACTATCAGCTAGAGCGATGGCCTACTCACCCTACTATCTGGCTATATCTCTCTCAGCAGTAACTGTCATCAACTGTCCCTGAAGCTATGTAATCAAGGTCTGTGCCTGTGCTAATTGACCCTGTAAGGTCTGCACTATACTCTACAAAGAAGATATCTGAATCGACACCACTGGATCTACTAAAGATGATGGATCTATATGTCTCATCTGTGGTCCACCTCTCCTACCACCTCTACCACCACCTCTCCTACCATCTCCACCACCACTATCACCTCCACTCTCCTCATCATCACTATCTCCCTCTGACTCATCATCACTACCTCCACTCTCCTCCTCATCATCATCTCCCTCCGAATCATCACCCTCTAAAGCTGTCTCTCTCTGTCATCTTTGACTGCCTCTCTATGGTCTCTGTACAACAACTGGAGCAATAGGCTCATCAGGATCAAACAATCATGGTGCAAGATTCTCTAACACATACTGACCATAATCTAGCATCATCCCTCCATCAAGGATATTAGCTCGGTAATCCCACATCTATACTCCTAAACTAGTGAACTCTGCAACTGCTGCCTCATAAGAAATTCGTGGACCCCACACTGTAATCTCCTACCATCACCGTGCATAAATAGTAGAACCCATAGGCATATCCTGAGGCCGACCGTACTACCGACACACTCGTCTAACAAGAAATCTCTCAATAATCCATGAAGTATGACCAATAAGATATCTGGAAGTAAAGACATAGGGCATCTCCCTTGCATCCTCTGGCCATGCCTCACAATCTACATATGGCCACCAACATACTGCATCAAGATCATCTAAGAGACGCTGCCAATGTTCCAGTTAGCCCAGTCTCGACTGAGCAATAATATCGGTATATCTCCATCTATACGATCAACCGATAGGTCGTCGTCCATGAGTCAATAGTCACATAATGGCAAAGTGCTCCCATGCCCATATCTGTAATAATGAACAACCAACAACAAAACTCTGGCCTCTACCATATACAATATGATGTAACTCATCATACAAATGTGCAAGCATGCACGACCCCCACGCATACCGTGTACCCTGCATCACCATCCTCTCCAGAACACGACCCCATCTGATTGTGAACCCCTTCAACCTATGGTCGGGGCACAAAACACCTACAATGAAACCCACAAGTATAGATGGTAGAGGTGCATATGAATCTATCATCTCTGTCCATGAGATATAATATCCTGCAATCTCATCATCTCTGAATATCTGTCTCAAGGCATCAGTACCTCCCACCTCTCAGACATCGAAACTCACTATCTTTCCCATAACTGGAATCCTCAAGATGCGATACACATCCTCTAGAGTCATAGTAATCTCTCTGGTCGGTAAATGAAAGGTGTTTGTATCACTATGCCACCTCTCTGCAAGTGCTGTCAATAAAGCTCTATTAAGACGCACCTCAGTCATCTCAAGTAACGAAGTCAGGCCACATGCCTTGATAATATCTCTATCCTCCTGTACCAGCTATGGAATCAATCTCCATGTCTTCGGGAATGTCTCCCGTAACTACAAAACGCCCAATCTCTCATGTTGAAACATCATCATGACAAAGCAAAATCAATATCAAATCATCACGACTCATCAATGAAATCTAAATATCAAACTATTTATTTTTCATCATCATGGAAAGAAAATATATCAAAATTTTGTTTGTTTTTAAGAACCTTAGAAGCAAACTTATCAACAACCTATTTGTTTTTCATCATCATGGAAAGCAAATCTATCAAAATCTTGTTTGTTTTTAACAACCTTAGAAGCAAACTTATCAAACTATTTTGTTTTTCATTATCATGAAAACAAATTTATCAAAATCCTGTTTGTTTTTAACAACCTTAGAAGCAGACTTATCAGACAACTATTTGTTTTTAACAACTTTAAGAGCAAATTTATTAGCTACTATTTGTTTTCCAACAACCTTGGGAACAAATTTATCAGACAAACATCATCAAATTAGGGCATCGCAATACGCAAAATTGGGGCATTCTATCATTATAGGGGCAATTTAGATCATCATTTTTCATCTCACATCTTTCCACGATAATATCTTCACATCATAATTTTTGAACGATGAATCAACATCTCCAAAATCATACTAATCGAAACATTCCAAAAAAAAATATAATTCACAAAAATCAAAATTTTATCGATTCATCATTCGAGGGGACATATACCTATCAACATTCAACAATTAGCATCTAGGGAAAATTTCAAAATTCTTTGAACTAATGTGTGAAAACACATCACTTCAAAGAGGGGAAAAATGTATACACCTAAAAATGGTCACATCACAATAGTCTGGTAATTAATTAAATATTTTTAAATATTTAATTAAATCTCTGAATTCAATCTGTGTATAAATAAATTTAAATAATTTATTTATATTGTTCATTCTTTCATTTAGATTAAATAAATAAGTTTATTTAATCACTTTTCTTATCCATTTCTTAATTAATTAAATAAACATTACGATTTATTTATATTAATTATCATATAGTCTTGGCTCGAATATTTTATTCAAATAAGGATTAAATATTCCTCTCTTCTAAAAATCCTCAAAATTCCATTTATAATTAAATATTCCAAATATTTAATTAATTCTTCTAAAGTCACATCATAATTAAATATTCTAAATATTTAATTAATTCTTCTAAAGTCACATCATAATTAAATATTTCAAATATTTAATTGAATCTTCTATAGTTCTAAAATCAAAAATCAAACTCACATGAAATTAAATAAATTTATTTATTTAATATTGGATTATCTTCAACAACCGTGAAACAAACTTCCAAAACAGAAAATTAATTTCTCTGTTCCTGTGCAAGCTTGTTCCCGTGGGTTGAAGACAAGGCTCCATTTTTCTCTCCAACCTCCCAACATTCTCCATCTTCCTCTCAACTTCTCCATCTCTCACCATTCAAATCTACCAAACAATCTCACAGCCATTGATCTTTGCCAACTAGGCTCTTGCCTGCAAAAAGCTATAAAAGGACTGTCGGGTCTTTGAAATCATAGAGAAGCTTTCATACAGGAAAACTATAGTCAAATAGCTTTCAAGCATCCATAGCATAGTATTTTAGCATTCATAGATTGTAGAATCATTCCATATCATGGCCAATCATCCTCATAGTTTAGTTTCAATAGCATCCATAATCCACAGCCCCTATGCATATCCGTATCAGCATTTTCACTCCACCAGCATATAGGATAGAGAAGCACTTTCCTTTTTTCATACTCGTTTTGCAGGTTGCCATTCTGAGAAGCTTTGCATACACAATCTGAGAGCAACAGCTTCAAACAAATCCCTGGAGATAGAGAAAAATGGAACGGTTCTAAAGAAGCTCTGTTTAATTTTATTTCAATTTATCTTGCTTTCTTTGGTTTAATGTTTCATTTTGTCTGATTTGTTTATCTTATTTTGATACACATATTTCTATCACATAGATACCATCAGATTAGAATCAAGGATGGAGATGAGTGGAAGACAACTTTTAAGACAAATGACGGGTTATATGAGTGGAGAGTGATGCCATTTGGCCTCTCTAATGCCCCTAGCACATTCATGAGGCTCATGAATGAAGTGCTTAAAGAATTTACAGGGATATTTGTGGTAGTGTATCTTAATGATATACTCATCTTTAGTAAGACAGCAGAAGAACACCTAAAGCATGTGGAGATGGTTCTTAGAAGATTTCAAGAAGTGAAGTTAGCCATCAATCTAGAGAAATGTGAGTTCTTCAAACAAGAGCTTGTGTATTTGGGGTTTTTAGTATCCAAAGGATCATTGAAGATGGATCCAAGCAAGGTGGAAGCTATCCTAAACTGGCCTACACCAACCATAGGGACAGAGGTAAGAAGTTTTCATGGATTGGCTCAATTTTATAGAAAATTCATAAGGAACTTTAGTGGCATATGTGCATCAGTCCTAGATACAATAAAAGGTGGTTTAAAGACTAAGTTTAAGTGGACTCAAGAAGCTAAGAAAGGTTTTGAGAAACTGAAATAAGAAGTGGCAACTCAACCTATTCTCTTATTGCCTAGTTTTGACAAGTTGTTTACTGTGGAATGTGATGCTAGTGGAGTTGCAGTAGGAGGAGTACTCAGCCAAGAAGGTAGGCCTATAGCATTTTTTAGTGAAAAGCTCAATGAAGCTAAGACAAAGTACTCTACCTATGACCTAGAACTATATGCTTTAGTACAGTCACTTAGGAAGTGGAGGCATTATCACCTACCCAAAGAGTTTGTAGTCTTTACTGACAATCAGGCACTTAGCTATATCAACACTCAAGAGAAGCTGAGTAATAGGCATTTGAAATGGATGGAATACATCCAAGCTTTTACTTTCACCATTAAGCACAAGAAGGGACAGTTGAATAGGGTGGCAGATGCACTAAGTACAAGATTGCTGACAGTGCAAGAGATACATATCAAGAGCATTGAAATAGAGAGTTTCAAGGATCTCTATGGGGAAGATGAAGACTTCTCAGAGGCTTACAAGGTATGTACTTACTTTAAGAATCATTTTCATAGCCAATACTCAAAGTATACATTTCAAAGTGGATTTTTATTCAAGGGAAATCAGTTGTGTGTACCAAAAGGCTCTATGAGAGAAAATCTTATCCAAGAGAAGCACAATGGTAGTCTTAGTGATCATTTTGGCATCAACAAGACATTGGAACTAGTGCAAAGGTTTTACTATTGGCCCAAGTTGTCAAGGGATGTTAGGAGGTATGTGGAATAGTGTGTAGTTTGTATGAAAGCCAAAGGGGGAGCTAGCAATGCAGGTTTGTATCAACCTCTACCCATTCCCAACAGACCATGGGAGTGTGTTAGCATGAATTTTGTTGTAGGACTCCCTAAGACTAAGATAGGGTTTGACAGTGTCTATCTGGTAGTAGATAGATTTAGCAAAATGAGTCACTTTATCCCTTGCAAGAACACACATGATGCTAGTAACATTTCTCATCTCTTCTTCAAGGAAATTGTAAGGATCCATGGATTGCCTTTGAGCATTGTATCAGACAGGGATGTGAAGTTCATGAGTCATTTTTGGAAGACTCTATGGAGCAAATTAGGTACCAACCTATCTTTTGGATCAACTTACCATCCTTAGACCGATGGAAAAAATAAGGTAGTTAATAGAGTGCTAGGTAACCTTCTTAGATTCCTAACCAAGGAGTATGGATAGACATGGGACTTGGTCATATCACAGGCTAAGTATGCATACAATGACAGTGTGAACTGGACCACAAGGAAGAGTCCTTTTGAAATAGTGTATGGAATGCACCCAAGAGGTGTGTGTGAGCTCAGAGATCTTGGAGCTATGGAGCATAGGAGTGGACATGCAGAGGACTTCACTCAGACCATGAAAGAGATTCAGGAGAAGGTAAAGAAGACAGTCACCGAAGCTACACAAAATTTGAAGGATAAGGTAGATTTGTCAAGAAAAGATTTGCAATTTGCAATAGGAGATTATGTCATGGTTCACCTCAACAAATCCAGGTTGTAGAAGGGTACATCAACCAAATTATAGATGAAATGAGTGGGACCATGCAAGGTGATATCCAAGTATGGGAAAAATGCATACAAGGTGGAGTTACCTGCAGAATTAGGAATTTCACTAGTATTCAATGTAGCTGATCTGATCAGATATAAGGGAACGGTCAGTAACTCAGATCAAGAAAGTAGGGAGATCTTCAAGGATGTAAGCAACATAGCCTTACCTACTCTAGACAAGCTACAAGCAGAGAGGGTCTTGGAGTCAAGAGTGAAGAAATCTACAAGGCATAAGGTGTATATGGAGCATCTTATCAAATGGAAGAACAAACATGAATCTGAGGCTACTTGGGTAGATGAAGCTGAGTTCAAGAAGTAGGGAATTTGATGAATCACTGATCTCTCCTCACATTCCTTAGTGTCTATGCAGAGAGGGGGAGAATGGTGCAGGAGCACCTAGGAAAGAGGAAACACTAATCATCAGCTAGGAAGTCTAGTATGAAGTTTTGTTTTGCAATGTACCTGAGGGTCATGTTGACCATCTAGATTGAATTAGAGGTTTATGAATATGTCTTATTCTATAGTGATTAGTAGGTTAAGGAGTGGAGAGGGAGAATGAGTTACAAACTCATTTTTACTTAGTTTTCTAATTTTTGGAAAAAGTCTAAAAACAAAGTGCGTTTTACAACTTTTCCATCTTTATCACTTACATGACCGACCAAAGGAGCTTAACTATTTTTGTAACCTATTTAAGGTATGCCTCAACTTGAGAGTTGGTTGGTTGCATTGGTATTGTAGTGAAGCTTTGTGAAGTTGAAGAAAAATAGTGGTTTTAGAGTGAATTTATGATTTTGTTCCAAAATAGAGTTTTAATGGTTTGAACATGTTATTGTTTCTTGTGTAGGATGCAGGGTAATGATAGATTAAGCCCTGTTTGGTAGTCATTTAGCTTTCTCATTCTATTTCAAGCATTTTAGTAGATAGTTGTTTCTTTGCATTTGTTGTTTTGTTAAGTTTGTTAATAGGAAATGGAGGTTTATGACACATTCCCACTATACATAATGTACAACCCCTTGGGAATTGTCCCTAGGCTCCATGTATATAAATATGTTAGGGTTAGAAGTCTATAGGAGTCAAGGGCTTATGGAGAAATTCCTTTCCTAGGCGAGCTTGACAGTGCCCGGCTAGGAAAGATAGCTACTGCTAAGCACTTGGTTTGTAGGGGTGACCTTTCCCTGTCAAGGCATGGTTTGGAGAGGCAGATAAAAGCCTTGCAAAGAATTGACATGAAGGAGGAGGCTTCATCAAACCATTTGGAGGTTGAAACAAGTTGACAGATTGTTGTGTAGTCAGGAAATGGCTTAAAAAAGCCCTAAAATTGCTAAAATGTGGGTTACGCCTATGTACGAACAGTGAAGGTCCAAGATCCAAAAAATATTTGAGAGGTGGGCATATGGATCAGGAAACCCTAGGAAATATCCTATGTTCTTTGGGAAACTTTCAAGGTCTGACTTGTTTTCTTGGAGCTAGAGACCTAATTAGGGCTCTAGGCTTGTAGCCCTTTTCAACCCTAAATGAGGGTTTGATGAAATCAATGTGAAAGTGGAGTATGGGAAACCTACAAGAACCCTAGGAGGATGGTGTGAAGCTATTGGAGACACCTCTACACCCCTGCAAAGAGCTTACTAAGTGATGAGGTTAGATTAGCCTTTAAGGTAGATTAAGGGCTAAGGGAGAATTGGAGGCAGTGCACCAAGTTTGACTTGGTTGTTTGAAAGGTGATGGTAGTGGGGTTGGCCAGGAGAACCAAGGGTACCTAAACATGCAAAGGGGCCTATAGGTTAAGGTGGTGGAGTAAGACACCAAGAAGGTCTTGCAAGCAAGACCTAGAGTAGGAATCTAAGATTGATTCCTCCAACTCCTCTCCCTATCAATATGGGTTGAGGGTTGAGGGATTAAGGGTTGAGGGTTGAGAATTGAGGTTGAGGGTTTAATGTATAGGGTAGAGGGTAGAGGGTTTAAGGGTTTAGGGTTGAAGAGTTGAGGGTTGAGGGTTGAGGGTTGAGGATTTAAGGGTTGAGGGTTGAGGGTTGAGGATTTAAGGGTTGAGGGTTGAGGGTTGAGGTATAGGGTTGAGGGTTGAGGGTTGAGGTATAGGGTTGTGGGTGAAATTGGCAACCTAACTTGGCTGATTTGAGAAAATGGGTTCAAGAAATGGGGTCTCCTAGTGATTGTAATCACCAAGAGACCCCATTGAAATCACTGAGAAACCCCATTGTAATCACAGACCCCATTGTAATCACTGAGAAACCCCATTGTAATCACCAGGAGACCTCATTTCTTGGACCCATGTTCTCAAACAGGCCAAGTTATGTTGCCAATTTCACCCACTAGCTTGTCAATTTGGTGAAATTGGCAATGTAGTGGCCTGTTTGAAAAAATGGGTCCAAGAAATGGGGCCTCACATCACTGGGAGACCCCATTTCTTGGACCCATTTTTTCAAACAGGCAAGTTAGGATGCCAATTTCACCCACTAGCTTGCCAATTTAGTGAAATGTAGTGGCCTGTTTGAAAAAATGGGTCCAAGAAATGGGATCTCCCGGTGATTACATCACCGGGAGATCCCATTTCTTGGACCCATTTTTTCAAACAAGCCAAGTTAAGTTGCGAATTTCACCCACTAGCTTGGAAATTTGGAGAAATTGGCAATGTAGTGGCCTATTTAAACCCATTTCTTGGACCCATTTTTTCAAACAAGCCACTACATTGCCAATTTTACCAAATTGACAAGTTAGTGGGTGAAATTGGAAACCTAACTTGAGAGGGATAGGAGTGAGTGAGTGAGAGAGACTTGAGAGAGGGAAAGGGGGTAAAGGTTAAGGATAGAGGGTAGAGGGGAGAGAGATTGGAGTAAGTGAGAGAGAGAGAGGGAGAGTTGAGAGAGGGAGAGGGGGTAGGAGGGAGAGACTTGAGAGAGAGAGAGAGAGGAGGGAGTGGAGAGAGATAGAGGGTATAAGGGCTAAGGGTAGAGGGTAGAGGGGAGAGAGATAGAATTAGGGTCAAGGGGTTGAGGGTATGGGCATGGGAGAGGGTAGAGGGAGAGAGATAGTAGGTGAGAGAGAGATTGAGAGGAGAGGGGGTAGGAGGGAGAGACTTGAGAGAGAGAGGGAGGGAGAGATAGAGGGTATAAAAGGGTAGAGGGTAGAGGGAGAGATAGACAGGTTAAGGCGAGGGTATAGGAAGGGTAGAGGGTAGAGGGAGAGATATAGGAGTGAGTGAGGAGTGAGAGAGAGAGTGAGAGAGGCAAGGCAGAGGGAGATACTTGAGAGAGATAGGAGGGAGGAGAGAGATATAAGGTAGAGGATAAAGGGTATAAGGGTGAGGGCAGAGGTAGAGAGATGGGGTATAAGGGTTAAGGGTAGAGGGGAGAGAGATAGGAGTGAGTGAGTGAGAGAGAGTTGAGAGAGGGAGAGGGGGTAGGAGGGAGAGACTTGAGAGAGAGATATAGGGAGGGAGTGAGAGAGAGATAGAGGGTATAAGGGTTAAGGGTAGAGGGTAGAGGTGAGAGATAGAATTAGGGTATGAGGGTTGAGGGTATAAAGGTTTGATCTAGGTGGTGTTATCACCTAAAATTTCACCCTTGTTGAACCTGATGTTCAACACCTCAGTGTAACATTGGAAGACCTCCAAAGATGTGGGTTTCTTGTAAGTAGAGGTCAACCTCCAGACAAGGACAACTTCCTTTGGGTATCACCTAAACTACTGATTCTTTGAAGGGAAAGGGAGAAGGATAATGCATAAAATAAAGCTAACACTATGGTGATACACCGAGTTGATAAGAAATTAGGAAAATAAAACAAGATGCAAACACACTGGGGAAACTAGACTGCAGTTGTTTTACTTACTCAACATAACCCTGTTAGACTTATGCATTACTCTTGACAGGTTTGATCTACATACATATCTCAAGAAGGAAGGAAAAAACTTCATAGCTTTGTGGTATGAATACAGATTTAGAAAAACACTGTTAAAGAAATACATACATAAGCTAACATATAGAAATGAGAGTGGTAAGAGCATTAGTACTTGTTTTCAAGGTGAACTCTGTTTTGCATTCTAGATTTCAGTTGAGTTACAAAAAAACATACATTTAGTCAAGAAAGGATTGATAGAAACATTAACTCTTTAGAGTGTATATTCAGAACTATTTACAAAAAGGCAAAAATGCCTTATATATCAAACTGTGTCGGCCCCTTAGGGCTTACAAAAAAAAATCAGGCCTCGGGATAGATCTTTCCTTAGATCTTTTTATTGAATTTAACGTTGCACCCTATGTGTCCATGCCACCTTTGTTGGTGAAGAAGGGTTTCCTCCAAAGGAAACCTTCTTGATCTTTCTACAACCACTGCATTCACTTCCTAGTGTTGTGTCCCTCTTTGAATTCCCCTCAGTCGAGCTGCTTTGAATGCTCCTGAGCTCATGTCGCTTTTCCTTCTGTTAATCACCTTCTCCTGGCACTTGGTTCTATTGCCAAGGCTTGCTTTGGCCTTCTCTGATTGGTTGAGCCCACTCCACGTAGACTCTGTAGGCAGTCAAAACTCTTTTTGAAAAGAATCACATCTTGGCAAGACACTGAAAGTTTCTTGCCGATGCGATTATGTCCTCTGAAACTATCAACACAATATGCGACAGTCAATGAGAGTCTTATCGAGCCCACAATTCATGTTGATATCACTGAAGCCATCAGAAAGATACAATTCTGTCACTGAGACATCATGACGAAATCCCTATTCTTTAGCAAAGGAATCCATTTTGGGGAGGCCTTCTGCATTTGGCTAGACCTTTGCCGATGACTCCTTTATCATACCACTGAGCTCCTTTCCTTCTATCGGCCAGACATCCTTATATCAGAAAGACCTTATGCCGATGTCAAGCTCTTTCGGTGAGGTCTTTACTTTCTGGTCAGTGAGACATCACGCGGTCGTTGAGACTTCATAGCAAACTTCCCCTGTCTGCCTGCGCTCTCTTCTATTCGTTGAGACTACATCAAGTCGGGAAGACATCTTACCAAATGTAAGACCTCCTTTCTGAGTCTCCCAAAAATCATTTTACTCTGTCGGGCTCCACATTTCCTTTGGTGTGACTTAATTGATGTCACCCTGAGACATTTTATTCCATTGAGCTCCCCTTTTTGTTTCGGCAAGACACATGCCCATCGGCCAGACCCTTATATCAGCTGAGCACACTAGTCTCCTTGAACTCTCATCTTTTGGCTAGACTACTTGTTTGTCGCCGGGACTCATGCCAAACTTTTCCATTCCACCGGGATCCTTAACTCTCGGCGATGAGCTACTTTCTCTTGGGTTGGGGAGACATTATGCCTTTTCCAAGACATCATGGAAAAACTGCTTTCCTTGGCCGAGACCACTCCACTTCGGCAAGAGTTCACCCCGTTGGTGAAACATCTTGGTGAGATCACTTTTCTCTCTGTGAGCTTCCTCATGTCACTGAGACTTCTTTATCACTGAAACCCTATATCAAAGTCTCCCTACTTCACCGAAAGTTCACTTGAGTTTGGGGAGAGCCTGCTTGATTGGCAAGACTTCCTACTGACACCACCTCCATCCTTTGTCACTAAGACATTCCCGGATCGCCGAGAACTCTTAGTGAGCTCAAAATGCCATGTCGAAGGCTTCAACATAAAGCACCATCAGTGAGACATGCTAGTTTTGCTAAGACATCACACCGAGGGCTAGGATTTACTCCGAAGTGTTCATCTATTGCCAAGAGCTATACCAAAGACATCAACACCATCGGTGAGACCTTGCCTCCTCGCTGGGACTTCTCACCAAGGAAAAGAACTTTCACCAAAATGAATATCCTTTTGTCACTGGGATGATAATTGGTGTCTTGCCGATAGGGACCTGTAGGTGAATCCCACTCGCTGTGACATTCCTGGGGTCTTGGCGACTCTATCCTTAGAAGATTTTCATACCAAACCTGAACAAGGCAGGCTTCTTCACTGAGTTACCTATGACCTAGCATCAGATTCATGACTTTTTCCCTAGGCTGAATGTTCCATTTGGCCTTCTCGAACCTATTAAACACAATTTTCCTTGCCTGATTGAGCCTGAGGGTGAAAATCAAGTAACAGGTGGATCTCGAGAACCTAAAAATTGAACTATTCTAGATGCCCTCAAAATCAACACCATGTAGAAGTGCTTAGGAAATTGGACTCAACGCAACTTGAACAGGTGAAAAATGAGTTCATGTGTCTGAATTATAATCAATCAAAGTTTGGTCAAACTAGGTACAGAGGCCCATTAGAAAGGTGAAAAAATTGATCAACTCAAAATCATCAAAATTGGCATCAAAATGAAGAGCTCATCACCTTGATCCTAATGTTGCTCGTTTCATAAAAAATAGAGCACATATGCGAAAGATATGGCTAGTCAAAGTTTATAGTTGACCAAGTTGACCAGGTGGTATAGGTGATGATGTCATCATGACGTCAACATGTTGACATAGTAGATTCGTACTGTACAAGCATGACATGGACCAATTAGAACGTGACACATGTAATTCCGTATAGTTGGGGTGGCATATGACATGTCAGTCCATACCATGACATGGCATCTAGTTTGCAGATGACATGGCATCTAGTTGGCAGATGACGTGGCGTCCAGTTGGCAGATTACGTGGCATCCAGTTGGTAGATTATGTGGCGTCTAGTTGGCGGATGATGTGGTAGTCTGAGTTGGTGGTTGACATGGCATCTAAGTTAGTGTGAGTTGGAAATTCTACATGTTTTGCAACCAATTAGAGGCTACCATGTGGCCCAATTGGATGGAGCCATGTGGCACTTCGTAGATGGTCTCCTTCGGCCTCAGTGAAATTTGGTTTGTTTGTTTCAACAAAAGAGTCAGTGGGGGTCAAACCCGTGACCCCCACGTTATGATCCCACCTACCTCATTGTTACGTCCACGAACTTGGTGTTTACCATGTAAGGGTGTGTGTTTGTTTTGGCATTTAAAGCTTTCAAATCGGTGGATAAAAAAACAAAGCAGTAGGGGTTGAACCCCCAACCACTCGTTGACCAAAATATTAAACCACCGTTGCACCAAGTAGGGTGCTCAAGATATATATAGTGGTTAATTTGTTTTGTTATGAAATAGACCCGAAAACCTTTAACTACATAAACAAATGGTTATTTAGTTAGGTTTTAAAATAACATAGACAAAAAAACCTAAAAAACAAATATCCCGAATGGGTAATAGATTAAGGGGGTTTAAAACAAATTTAAATGTTTTTATAAGGATTTTTAATTGTTCTATTTGAAAATGGGGAAATTTTTTAACTCCTTCCTTAAAGGGGGAATACGCTAGATTTTTTTGGTTGTAACCAAATGGGGCCAAATTTTTGTATAAAAGGAGGATGTGAGGAAGGACCAAGACATCCCAATTCATCCAACTCATTCATATCAAAGAATTGATCAAAGTATTTAAAGAGTGCTTTTGGGTTGATCATTCAAGACCTAGAGTCCAAGTGGAGGCATCAAAGTGATGAAATTTTGCAGAGCAACTTGAGAGAAGGATTGGAATTTCAGAACTCCGTACAGAAGGCTATGCTTGAAGGAGTGTTGTTCAAAGTCTAGTTTGAAGAATTTTCTCTTGCGAGGTTGTGGGGAAATTATGCATGTGTACATCTAGTGTTAGGTATAACCAAGGTGTTTTTGATACTTGACTTTATTCTGGAATGATGAATTTTGTTTTGTAAATGAGGCAAAGTACCTTTGTATCTAGTTCGCATTCAGTTATGCTTTCATAACTAGGACTACATTTGTTGTTATTGTTGGAAGAACTTTTTCAGTGTGGATTTAGGAAGTACTTGTAGGGCTTTGAAACTTCCTGTGCAGTGACAACTTTATGTATGTAGCCAAAAGACCAGATATTGTAAGCAATTTGCAGGTTCAACATTAATGGAAAAATGACCACGCTTATTGAGCGGATCCAGAGATGTAGCCCAGATAGGTGAACTCTGTAATCAAACATGTCTTTGATCTTATGATTTTTTTTTATGATGGTTTATGTTTTATTCCAAATTTAAGGTAAGTTAAATTGGTTAAATGAAAAAGAACTAATTAGTGAGCTCCGTAGATTGATGGATTGAGTTTACACATTAGATTCAAACCATTAATTAAAGATATTGGCCCACATATTTGAGATTTAGTAAGTTAAGAAACTAATTTCAAATTTGATAAATGAAGAAATTAGTTGAGTAAGCACACTCCAAAGTTTTTTAGAACAAGTGGTATCAAAGCAATTTTTGAGCTCAAGTTTGGTTAAGTTACCAATTTGTGCAAGTTATCCATTTTGATCAGTTTGTTGGTTTGCAAGTTTAACAAGTGTACATCCAAGAGGAAGATGGAATTTTAGGAAGGGGAAGATTCTAAGGTGACAATGTCTGCATCCATGATGGATGGATTCTTTTCCATGAAAAGGATGATTGAAGCACTCCTCTAGGATAAGTCTGAGAGGCTTCAAGAACTTGAGGAATCTAACCAACATCTCCAATTCGAAAGTGTTGAGTTAAGGAGTCACCTTGAAGAATTGGAAGACGAGAAGAGAAGATTACTCTTGGTGTTACAGAGTGTTGTAGAGGAGTAGATGGGAGAAATTTTTGTTGTAAATAGTCCTCCTAGGATTGAAAATCTTGACATTTGTACTTTTTTTCCACACTTAGAGGATTCCTTGTATGTACCCCTCACATAGCCTAATAGTTTGGAGGATTCATCTACAATAGTTCAGAAGGAGCCATTGGAAAACATTCAAGAAGTTGATCAAGCGATAGAGAAGGTAATAAATGAAGTAATTTCAATTCCTTCCTTTAACCATGATCATACTTTTGCAGCATTTGAAAAACATACTAAGGGTATCGATATGAAACTACTGACAAAGATGGGCTACAGTGGGAAAGGCCTTGGAATTCATGGCAAAGGAATACCTAGTCCCATAAAGGTGGTAGAATGACCTCGTTATGCAATACTGGGTTATGATAGTGAAGAAATTGGAGAATGTTCCAAAACCACATTTGTGAGAGGTCAAGCTGAAGGTGAACCACACTATGGTAACTATAGTGACTACAAACCATCTCCAGGAAAGGATGCACCTGGTGGAGGAAAGTCTAAGGCAGATCACCTTCAACAGTTGAACACAGAACCTGAAAAAGGAAAATCTAGTTCTCCTAAGCAGAGTAGTGCTCGAGCTGGTCAAGGGAAATCTAAAGGTGATGAACACTTTAAATCTATTGTTGATTTTGAAAGTAGTAATTCTATTATACTAGCCTTATGGAATATGCGACCATGCACATTTTTTCATGCCCCTAACCACTATGTATCAAGGTGTAGCAAGAAGCAGAGGCTTTGTAGGAAGTTAGTCATCCAAGCTAAGGAGATAACTAGGCATGCAACAAACCTTCAAAATTCCACTCCAAAGAATGGAACTATAGTGTAGGACAAAGCCCACAATTATTGTACTCATTGTAGAATCAGTGGGCATTGGGTTGAGAAGTGTTGGAAGCTGCACCCAAAACTTCGACGTTCACCAAGGTTTATGAAAGAAATGAGTAAATAGGAGGTTGCTGAGGTAAAGGAAAAACCTGTGGTCACCATCCCTGAGGCAATCCATGAAGAACTTCAGTAGAAACAAGAGCAGTTGGAAGAGGAAAGTTCCTTTGTTCAACTCTGTAAGAGATGGGAAAACATGTTGACTATATAGTTGTGTCAACTTTTTTTTATGTTACCTTTTGGATTGTGGTCATATGTTAGTTGATGTAAAACTAGTATGGTTTTTGAGTGAAAGAATCTAAATGAATTTTTTTTGCAAGTATTTGTATGAAGTTGTATTCCTGTAAGGTTGAGATTTTGTAAGGCTTTTGAAGCCATATCTCTTGTAATTCGAAGGAGAATGCTTAAATAATTCTTTATGTAGGTTAAAGATTTGTTTCTTGCAGATTTCTTGCAATGCTCAATTGGCTGACACTAATTCTCAAGGCAAGAGTGTGTCACTAAGCTTCTATTGAAGAAGAAGAATTTTTGTACAAGATGGATAGACCATCTACACATCAAGACTCGAAGTAGCATGGTATTGTCAATGGTGACATGTATGTTCTAGCTTCAAGAATCAATCAGATGATGATTGCAAAGGCCTACAAGGGGAAGTGCTTTTCAATGGCCTTGTTGCTACGACAAGTATGGGAAGAGTTGAATGGTGAAGCCTTGAATCAACCATTATGAAGTACAAAGGTGAAGGAATGTATCAAGCTGAGGTACAATTTGCCATTGTTCGAGCAGTTTATGAGCAAGGAGGAGCATCAGTGTTATCTTCCTTGGTACCATTGAGGCCCTGTTGGTCTGCATAATCTAGAGAGGGAAATTTTTCAACGGAACAATACACTTTTGGAGACCAAAAGTTCTTTAGTGGGGAGGTCCGATCCAGGTGGATCTCGAGAACCTAAAAATTAAATTATTCCAGATGCCCTTGAAATTGACACCATGTAAAAGTTCTCGAGAAACTAGACTTAATGCAACTTGAACAAGAAAAAAAGGAGTTCATATGTCTGAGTTATGGCTAGCCAAAGTTTGGTCAAACTAGGTACAGAGGCCCATCAGAAAGGAAAACAAATTGATTGACTCAGAATCAGTCAAAATTGATGTCAAAATGAAGAGCTCATTGTCTCGATCTCGACACCACTTGTTTCATCGAAAATAGAGCACTTACACAAAAGATATGGCTAGTCAAAGTTTGTAGTTGACCAAGTTGATCAGGTGGTATAGGTGATGATGTCATCATGACATCAACATGCTGACACAACAGATTTGTACCGTAAGGACATGACATGGACCAATTAGAATGTGACACGAGTCATTCCATATAGTTGAGGTGGCATATGACGTGTCAATTTGTACCATGGAGTGGCATCTAGTTGGCATATGACATGGCATCTAGTTGACAAATGACGTGGTGTCTAGTTGGTGGATGATGTGGCAGTCTAAGTTGGTGGTTGACTTGGCGTTTGAGTTGGTGGCTGATGTGGCATCTGAGTTAGCATGAGTTGGAAAGTCTACATGTTTTGCATCCAATCAGAGGCTGCCACATGGCCCAATCGGATGGAGCCACGTGACACCTCATAGATGGTCTCCTTTAGCCTCAACAAAATTTGGTTTGTTTGTTTTAACAAAAGAGTCAGTGGGGGTCAAACTCGTGACCCCCACATTACGAGCCCACCTACCTCACCGTTACACCCATGAACTTGGTGTTTACCATGTAAGGGCACATGTTTGTTTTGGCATTTAAATTTTTCAAATTGGTGGATAAAAAAACAAAGCAGCGGGGGTTGAATCCCCAACCACTCACCGGCCAAAATATTAAACCACTATTGCACCACGTAGGGTGCTCAAGATATATTTAGTGGTCAATTTGTTTTGTTATGAAATAGTGCCGAAAACCTTTAACTATGTAACAAAATGATTATTTAGTTAGGTTTTTAAATAACATAAAGAAAAAACAACCTAAAAGGTAAATAGCTCGAATGGGTAATAGATTAAGGGGGTTTAAAACAAATTTAAATGTTTTTATAAAGGTTGTTAATTGTTCTATTTGAAAATGGGGAAATTATTTAACTCCTTCCTTAAAAGGTGAATAGGCCAGTTTTTTTGGTTGTAACCAAATGGTGCCAATTTTTTGTATAAAAGGAGGATGTGAGGAAGGATCAATACATCCCAATTCATCCAACTCATTCAGATCAATCAATGATCAAAGTATTTAAAGAATTCTTTTGGGTTGATCATTTAGGACCCAAAGTCCAAGTGGAGGCATTTAAGTGATGAAATTTTGTAGAGCAACCCGAGAGAAGGATTGGAATTTCAGAACTCCATATAGAAGGTTGTACTTGAAGGAGTGTCATTTAGAGTTCAGTTTGAAGACATTTCTCTTGCGAGGTTGTGGGGAAATTTTGCATGTGTACATCCAGTGTCAGTTATAACCAAGGTGTTTTTGATACTTGACTTTATTCTAGAATGATGATTTTTTTTTTTGTAAATGAGGCAAAGTACCTTTGTATCTAGTTCACATTCAATTATGATTTCAAAACTAGGACTACATTTGTTGTTATTATTGGAAGCACTTGTTCAATGTGGATTCAGGAAGTGCTTGTAGGGATTTGAAACTTCATGTGCAATGACAACTTTATGTACATAGTCAGAAGACCAGATGTACACAATTTGTAGGTTCAATATTAATGGAAAAATGATCACGCTTATTGAGCGGATCCATAGATGTAGCCCAAAGAGGTGAACTTCGTAATCAAACATGTCCCTGATTTTATGATGGTTTATGTTTTATTCTACATTTAAGCTAAGTTAAATTGGTTAAGTGAAAAGGAACTAATCAGTGAGCTTAGTAGATTGATGGATTGAGTTTACACATTGGATTCAAACCATTAATTAAAGATCTTGGCACATATTTGATATTTAGTAAGTTAAGCAATTGATTTTGAATTTGATAAATGAAGAAATTAGTTGAGTAAGAACACTCCAAAGTTTTTCAGATAAGGGTTGAGGCTAGAGGGTAGAGGGGAGAGAGATAGAAGGAGTTAGTGAGAGAGAGAGAGAGTTGAGAGAGGGAGAGGAGGTATGAGGGAGAGACTTGAGAGAGAGAGAGAGATAGGGAGGGAGTGGGAGAGAGAGAGGGTAGAGGATAGAGGGTATAAGGGTTAAGGGTAGAGGGTAGAGGGGAGAGAGATAGAATTAGGGTTTAAGGGTTGAGGGTATAGGTAGAGTTAGAAGGGTAGAGGGTAAAGAGTTAATGGTAGAGGGTAAAGGGGAGAGAGATAGAATTAGGGTTTAAGGGTTGAGGGTATAAGGGTTAAGGGTAGAGGGTAGAGAGATAGAATTAGGGTTTAAGGGTTGAGGGTAGAGGATAAAGGGTAGAAGGTAGAGGTGAGAGAGATAGAATTAGGGTTTAAGGGTAGAGGGTAGAGGATAGAGGGTATAAGGGTTAAGGGTAGAGGGTGGAGGGGAGAGAGATATAATTAGGGTATAAGGGTTGAGGGTATAAGGGTTAAGGGTAGAGGGTAGAGAGATAGAATTAGGGTTTAAGGTTTAGGGTAGAGGATAGAGGGTATAAGGGTAGAGGGTAGAGGGGAGAGATATAATTAAGATATAAGGGTTGAGGGTAGAGGATAGAGGGTATAAGGGTTAAGGGTAGAGGGTAGAGGGGAGAGAGATAGAATTAGGGTTGAAGGGTTGAGGGTATAAGGGTTAAGGGTAGAGGGTAGAGGGTAGAGGGGAGAGAGACAAAAGGAGTGAGTGAGTGAGAGAGAGAGAGAGAGAGAGAGAGATAAAGGGTAGAGGATAGAGGGTATAAGGGTTAAGGGTAGAGGGTAGAGGAGATAGATATAATTAGGGTTGAAGGGTTGAGGGTATAAGGGTTAAGGGTAGAGGGTAGGGGTAGAGGAGAGAGACAAAAGGAGTGAGTGAGTGAGAGAGAGAGAGAGAGTGGGAGAGAGATAAAGGGTAGAGGATAGAGGGTATAAGGGTTAAGGGTAGAGGGTAGAGGGGAGAGAGGAGAGGGGAAGGAGATAGAAGGAGTGAGTGAGTGAGAGAAAGAGTTGAGAGTGGGAGAGGAGGTGGGAGGGACATACTTGAGAGGGAGAGAGAGATGGAGGGAGTGCGAGAGAGATATGAGTGAGTGAGGGTATAAGGGTTAAGGGTAGAGGGTAGAGGGGAGAGAGATATAATTAGGGTATAAGGGTAGAGGGGAGAGAGATAGAATTAAGGTATAGAGGGTATAGACAAAGATAGAGAAAATAAATCTATAAAAAACCAACTTTCTCATAATGCAAGCATGTTATAACACATTTTGAAGAAGTAGAGCTATGATCGTTTTTAGCAAGAAATAACACGCTCACGTTATAACATGAGCGCATTTTGGATTGCTCTAAAACCAATAAAAAACTCAATATACCCATGATCTCAAGGCCCACATTTTGCATATTCTCTTGGTTATACGTATGCTTTGACAAAAAGTAGCTTTTTGATGATGTTGTGAAGTGTGCATGCATGTTTTTCAAATTCCACCACCTTTTTCATGATCTTTCCACCACCTTTGCATGAAATAGCAGAGTTTTCATGTTGAAAGGCATATAATATCAATTCAAGTTCGAATTCCATTCAAAAGTGATATACAATTGAAGTTTGGAGGGGAAAAACCTATTGAAAAGTCAAATTGTTGAGAAGTTTGAAGAAAGAAGAAGCAAAGGCTACATAATTGGGTAGAACTCCTCCAATTGAAACTCTGGTTTTTTAGGTATGTGAAGTATTTACACATTTTCTTTCATTATATTATGGCTTGCTTTCATTTTTGTTATTTTTCATATTCCATGTTGATCATTGTTTGTTTGTCATTATAATCTTAGGTTTTCAATGCACATTTTAAATTACACAATTCTATACACTTTCCAATTACATTTTTAAACCACATCTCTTTGAGGCATTTTGTTATTTAACAATTGACTTACCTTGTGTATGCTTCCACATTTTTTATACACATATATATGACAAGTTTTAAGGAAGTAAAATAAAACATAATTTCTCAATCCTTTATTATGGATGTGCATACCACTCTCCAAAGCTTTCATTGAGGTATTTTATCAAACAATTATACCAAGAAGTTGATTTCCTTTTCTATGCTACCAAATTTTCCATACATGTCTCTAAAAAATTGGAATATACTCCTCCCACATTGATAGATCTTAGAAACTATTTTGGTTTTCATCTCTATTTCTAAATTTACCTCATCACTAAACCTACCTCATCACTTATGTTGTGATATATTTTAAATGTTTCCTTGATTAGTCTACCTACAAGGGATTCTAACCATTCTCACCACTATTTCAAGACTCTTTATTCAAGGACAAGTTAGCAACATGGGGAAAGGTGCAGCCTATCTTGCAATCATGGCTCAAAATGGAAGCATGGACAAAGCATTTGAATTATTTTACAATAATGTTTTCATATAAATGTATGCAAAATGTGGTAGCATTGACAAGCTAGTGAGCTTGGCAAGATAGTGAGCTCACTCACTAGCTTGCCAAAGCGGTAGGGTTGAGAAGGTAGGGGCAACATATGCCTCATAGAATTGGTGACTCATTGTGATGTATATCACCATGAGTGCCCAATTCTATGAGGCATACACTGCCCCTATACATCACCGTGAGTCCCCAATTCTATGAGGCATACACTACCCCTACCTGTATATCACTGTGAGATCCCAATTCTATGAGGCATACGCTGCCCCTACCTTCTCAACCCTACCGCATTGGAAAGCTAGTGAGTGAGCTAGCTTGCCAATGCTGCACTAGCTTGCCAATGTGGTAGGGTTGAGAAGGTAGGGGCAACATATGCCTCATAGAAATGGGGTCTCATGGTGACTGTGAGACCCCATTTCTATGAGGCATACGTTTCCCCTACCATCTCAACCATACCGCATTGGCAGGCTAGTGAGTGAGACCCCAATGAAATAGGGTTGAGATGGTAGGGGCAACATATGCCTCATAGAAATGGGGTGTCATCACCATGAGACCCCATTTCTATGAGGCATATGTTGCCCCTACCATCTCAACCCTATCACATTGGAAAGCTAGTGAGTGAGCTAGCTTGCTATATCACTGTGAGACCTCATTTCTATGAGGCATATGCTACCCCTACCTTCTCAACCCTACTGCATTGTCAAACTAGTGAGTGAGCTAGCTTGTCAATGCTCCACTAGCTTGCCAATTCGGTAGGGTTGAGAAGGAAGGGGTAGCGTATGCCTCATAGAAATGGGGTCTCATGGTGATGTATGTGAGACCCCATTTCTATGAGGCATATACTGCCCCTACCTTCTCAACCCTACCGCATTGGAAAGCTAGTGAGTGAGCTAGCTTGCCAACGCCCACTAACTTGCCAATACAGTAGGGTTGAGAAGGTAGGGGCAGTGTATGCCTCATAGAAATCCAATTCTCCACTAGCTTGCCAATGTGGTAGGGTTGAGAAGGTAGGGGCAGTGTATGCCTCATAGAAATGGGGTCTCACTATGATGTATATCACTGTGAGACCCCAACATCACAGTGAGACCCCATTTCTATGAGGCATACGCTGCCCCTACCTTGATGTATATCACCATGAGACCCCATTTCTATGAGGAATATGCTTCCCCTACCTTCTCAATTTCCGTAAGACCCCATTTCTATGAGGCATACCCAACCCCTACCTTCTCAACCCCTACCACAATAGGGTTGAGAGGCTAGGGGCAACATATGCCTCATATAAATGGGGTCTCACGGTGATGTATATAATCATGAGACCCCATTTCTATGAGGTATATGCTGCCCCTAATGGGGTCTCACGGTGATGTATATCACCATGAGACCCCATTCCTATGAGGCATACGCTGCCCCTACCTTCTCAACCCTACCACATTGGTAGGCTAGTGAGTGAGCTAGTTTGCCAATGCTCCACTAGCTTGCCAAGGAATTTGAGTTCACATACCTTGTCCATGCTTCCATTTTGAGCCTATATTGTAATCATGGCATGCCGCATTACTGCATTTCTTTAAGGAATTTCATCAAAAAATAATTCTTTCATTCTTTCATATTCATCCACCTTTGACTCTTCATTCTCTTCACAAAGCTCTTGATACAAACACCCAAAACTGAGACCAGGGCATAAAACCTCTTATTGAATCCTCAAAGCACCTTAAACATCATTAAAATAAATAACTCAAACCAAGGAAAGGTTCTTAAAACTTTGATCTATCTCTTCCCTAAACATTCACTCTCAACTGGCTCATAGGCTACTAGTAGTCCTTAAGCACAAAAATGGGTATAATTTCCCAACCAATTTAGATCTCCAAAAATTGAAAGTAGTTCTGAGAACCCATTAATGCCTAATTAAACATATAGATAAATCAAGTATGCTTACTTTGAAAAATACTCACCTAAAATGGATTGTCCTGCTGCTACAAGGCTCAATTAGGCCATTTTAACAAAGTAAGTACCATCAAAATCACTCCAAAACATAAAAAAAACATTGGAAGATCTTTAATAGGTTATAAAACTTCTAAATCATTAATCTCCATCAGAGAAATTTCTCACTAATGCAGCAATTCATTAAATCCTTGCTTAAATGCTTAAACTATGCTCAAATAGTGAGGGTTTATTGTAAGTATACATTCCATACCTCCATACACCTTGACACAGATTCAAACACCTTGAATTGGGTTTTCACATGCTAAAAAAATTGTCTCCCAACCTTTACCATTGTTATTTCTTCATATCATAACTTGTAGGAATCCATTCTTGCATGAAAATCATAGAAAATCACTTGGAGCAACAACACAAACTCTGTATCTTCACTTCCTCAATGCTAGAAACCTGCACCTACACCTAAACCTACTCTATTGGTGCCCATTCTATTGAGTCACAGAAGAAAAAATAGGTGGAATGTGGCACTAATACATTTTTACAACTTCAAAACCCTTAAACTCAAAATTTTAGACATGGAATCAGTAAATTGACTGTAAAATCTTTGTTTCTTAATGGAATTCAATTAGACCACATCCAAAATAAAGCTATTTCACCTGCCTAATGATTTCAATGAGTTTTAGAGAAAACCAAAGCTATACAGATTCGTACAGGGAAGAATAGCAGCAAGAAAATAATAAAAATTCAAAAAATTAAATGATTTTGATTGAATTTCTTTTTCAAAACATGAACAACCACCTTACATCGAGATTTTTCAGGCCTTAATAGGATTCTTACATTAGGAATAACCAACTCAATTGACTATTCATCTCCCATGACTGATGGTATTCCCACTATGACTGTTGGTATTCCAATTATTACAATTTTGCAACTTTTCCTTGACAACATTTTTACAAGATTTTGCATTTTGAAACTTTGAACCCCACTATGCCTAATACAATATGAAAATGGTCTAACAAGACCTTATTTATATGACAACACCTAAAACCGTTTACATAAGCAAGATTGACAAAACTTGAAAATTGGACTCCTATGGTACCCCTGCACCACCTTTGTCTATGCTAGAAATACTCTTCTACAAGATGATTGCAAGTATTTTTATGAAGCCTTGAATGACATATATTTCATTTATTTGAATGTATAAATTTTTTAGGAACTAATATTTGTCTCATTACCATGCTATAGGTAAAATTAAATCCGCCATGCTGAAGAAATGAAGAAGGAATAAACTAACAGATGAAGAGTATGAAACCTTCAAAGAAAAGGAGAGAGAATGGGTGGTGGCATATCATGAAAAGAAGAAATTGGATAAAATTGATGAAAACAAGCCAATTGAAGAGGAACCTCAACCATCAAATAGAGAATAGGCATTGGAAACACAAACAGAATGAATGTGAAAGAGTCATGGTAGGAAATATTCAAATACCATAGTTGGAGACACTTTGTCTACCGTAAGTGAATACGAAGGGACACCATTAAGCACAAGTGAATATGGAGGGACACCATTTACCACAATCGAATATGGTTGGACACCATCCACCGCATCTCAAGTTGAGAGTACATCATCACTCGGATTTTATGAAGAAGGTATTCCATCATCCCCATGTGAACCTCAAGGTATATATTCTACTCCACCCTCGATCGAAGGTACGCAATCTAGCCCACCTCAATTAAATATTGATGAAATTTGTAGTGCTGAGATGTATGTACCTAGGAGAACACCACCTAGAATTTTGTGTAGAAAGCTAAAATATTTGATTAGTATTGATGAGGATATTTTGCAACACATGGAAGGTAAGATTCTAGCACACACTTGTAGAAGATATGTTGCTAAGATTTGGAAATTATTCTTTGAAAGGCTAAATGAGACCTCAAGATGTCAACTATTTGTTGAAATGATGTGGGGTATAAAGTATAGAAACATCATGAAGACTCTTGGGTTGAGAATATCGAATGCATCACGTGAAAACACTATTGTGAAGAATCTAATGGATGCTTATGAGAGTGTGGGTAAGACCTCACGCTCAAAGGATAGTAATGTCACCCGATGTGTCATTACATCAACTTTGGTAAGTAGTCAAAAAAATATAGCTCATCTCATTAAAAAGATGAGTGAAAAAATGAGAATTAATAGAAAAACTTTATCAAAATCCTTTCAAAGGTGGCAAAGAATTGAGGGCACTGATTCAAATGAATTATAGGCATTCTTAGGGAGGCTGCCATGAAAAGATAAAAAAGTTGTTGAAGCATTGAGAACACTAATTGAAGAGTATTGGAAGAATAATATAAGACCATCTCCAAATCAAAGGGATGTGGTAAGAAGGAGAATCAATAGTCAGAACCGTGAGCCACATCCAAACCATTTTTTGGATATGACTCAAACCTAATTTTTTCATAAATTTCAAAAGGATTATCCTCAAATTAGTATTTGTTAAAGATTTTTTGAAATGATTAAACCTTTTTATGTCAAGATAAATCACAAACACACTACTTGTTGTTGTAAACTACATATTGAATTCTCTAACCATTATGATGTTTATTGTTCTATATGTTTAGATTGCATACTAATGATGTTTTGCAGGATTGTGGCATAGAAGCCCCACAAACATCTTCAAGAGAGTTATTATAAAAAAATTTACATGGAATAGAGGCTGACTAAATATTCTACAGGACAACATGCTTGGATGGTTCATGCGAGCGTTGTGGTGGCTTGCAGCATATGCCAGTATGTCAACATATGGAAAGCATAGATGAGGTGGGAACGAAACTAGTAGAGTTTGGGAAGTATAAAATAGTGACATACATTACAAAATATGGGTCTCAAGAAAAAATGTGTGATTTGGTTATTCAGAAGATTCCAGTGTATCAGTTTATGTCCATGTTTTGTGACAATATAGTGTATGAGTATGCAAGGCATACCCATAGAGCCTGATGGCTGGACACACGATTCAAGCTATGCAAGGACACCTTTCTAGTTGGAAGTATAGTATCAGTGGTTGAATTTATAGAGAACTACACTCTACCTCCACAACGTGAAGTGCGGTCAGAATATTACAACTCCACATAGGTTTTGATTTTTGTGCACATAGTATTCTTTCATGTAGCTGAGAGTACAAAGGACAAAAGCAAGGTATTGAGGGAGTATCACTTTATATTAATGATGATCACACACATTCTATAGAGTTAGTGCAAGGTTGCTTCCAGATGTTCTACAATGATTTGGCTTAGAGGGGCATAACATACGGTTGACATATAATATGGTCAGATAACTGTGCAACACAGTTCAAGAAATCATGTATGTTCAACTAGTTGAGTAGGATGCATGTCATTACAGGTGTTGAGCATATGTGGAACTTTTGTGAGGCCAGTAATGGAAAGGAGGAGCATGATGGTGCAAGAGCATGCGTGAAAAGAGCATTAGCACAAAAATAGTTAAATTATAAAGACAGTGCAAAGTTGATAGATGCAAGATCAATCATCGAGTGGTGTAATGCTTTGATGGGTCTAGGTAATGAAGGTACGTCTTTAGTTCATAGATTTTTTTGGTTGATGGATGATACTAACATTGCACCATATAAGGATTGTTATACACTAACAAGATTGAGTGAGCTACACTCTTTCCTTAGATTAGAGGTAGGTTCATGGAGTATCAATACACAGAAGATGGCATGCTTTTCTTCTTCATGTACAATGCAATCCTGGAATGATTGTGAGTTAGGGGAGTGGGTTGACAAGTTATCTTAGCCCATTTCACACATATCGCCCTCTGATGAAATTGAAACTAACACAGATGGAATCATCAGTCGACTTTGACCACATATTAGATCTAGTTCAACCAGGTAATATATCTACTTGCTTAATTTTTGAAATTCCTATTGTTATCTTACTTTGTAGTTTATTCATAATGTTGACTAATTTCAAGAGATTTGTTGCCCATATCAATGTAGGGCATGTTTATGGAGTTATTGCAAATGAGACAATGAAGAGGGAATGGAATACTACTTGTGTCATTGTGTTGAGGCCAAAAATAAATTGGAGGCCCTAGTTATAGATGGAGAAAACATCGAATACCCTACAGGATCAGTTGTTGTTACTGGAACGTGGCTTAGAAGGTACCCACATAAGAGTGTTAAACATTGGATGTTTTAGGACTTTGACACACATTGTAAGATTCTTCATTACTCAAACCTTGTCATGGCATCCAATGTTTGTTTGAACAAATATGGCGGTAGAATTTTGAACAAGACCTTGTGGAAGGTCCATGAGTTTGACCATGAGGCAATACTTGACACAATAAAGAGTAGAGCAGACCCGGATGGTTTGTTGAATTAATTCATAAGTATACACATTGGTTCTTATTAATTTATACTTGTATGCACATTAATTTGTTTGATGCCAATGCTATCATCTTCTTTTACTTTTCCTATTTGTAAGTAACCTACTAAAAATATATTGGTGTCCCCTTGTAGAAAATGAAGATTTATGAGCCATCCAAGAGAATCTTAGCCAGAAAAGCAATGCAACATCCTTATTTTGATGATCTTGAAAAATCTCAATTATGATTTGAAGCCATTACAAAAGTGCATGCAAATCTTGGTGAGGTGATTTCAAGTTATTCATTTGAAGTTAACCTTATCATGAGTACCTATGATGTAGACATTATAAGAGCATCTCAAATTTCAAGTTATTTTATTCATGAGAGGTGTTGTGTACAATAGGTATATTGGAACTACCAGTGAAGATGTATGACTAGGAGTGACTAATTTGAGAGACTGGCATGCCTATCCTCAATGGAAGCATCAATATTTATGCTTTCTTGTTCCCGAGTTGGAACAAAATGGTGTGGATTTGTTTGTAAGTGCCTTCCATCTATTCTCATTTCATTTCCATTTTGGATGCTCTTTCTTTTTCTTCATTTACTTTGTGTATTTGTAAGTAAAATACTAAAAATTGATTGGTCTATCCTTGTAGAAAATGCTGATTTATGAGCCATTGAAGAGAATATCAGCCAAAAAAGCAACGCAACATCCTTATTTTGATGATCTTGACAAGTCTCAATTCTGATTTGAAGCCATTATAAAAGAGTGTGTAGCTTAGCGAGAGAATGCCAAGTTACTCATTTGAAGTTAACCTCATCATGAGCACCTATGATGTAGAGATTATAAGAGAATCTCAAATTTATGAGTGACATTGTAAAATATCTATGAGAATGGAGTACCTAAAGCATTGTAATGAGATTTACTTATAATGAGATTTACTCAAATATTGAAATTTGGTGTAGGGGCACCAAGGTTATTGAGCAAATTTGGTTCATGGAAGTCTTAAGTTAGTTTTGTGTTTTGATTTTTTTCAATTGAATAAGGTCATATTAGACCAATTTATAATTTAATAAGTCATGCTAGTTGGTTTTGGGGTCATTTTGGAGTTCATGTTGCATATTTGTCAAAATATGTAAAATTGCAAAAATTGAAAAGTTGTCAATGTGAAAAAAGTGCAAAAAAATGTAAACTTGAAGAAGCCTAATGGTCATGGGAATTAAAAGGGAGATTAGAGACATTTTCATAGGTTGTTTAAGGTTTAAATATGTTGGGAAATAAAAGGAAGAGGTTGTTGAAGAACAATAAAAATCCCTTGATTTCTTTTGTAATTTTGTGTGTTTCATTGATTTTTTTTGTTGCAGACTATTATACTTGGTTGTACAAAAGTATTATGTCCCAAAAGATTTTCCAATTGGTTGAGATAGGTGTTAGCTATATTTTGTATTTGGAGTGAAGGAAATTCATTGATTTTTAAGAATTTTATTGTCAAATTACTGATTGTGGGTCTATAAAGCCAACCATAAGGGTTTGAAGACTAAAAATGAATAAATGACTCATTCCACCTATTGTTTCTCTCTATGGATTGGTGGAATGAATCCAAAATGGTAGGATTAAATGTAGGAATAAGATTTAGGAGTAGGGAAAATGTTTAGGAATGTTTTTGGTTACTATCCTAGAGGAAATTGGGTGAATTTTGGCTTAAAAATGGAGTTTAGATGTTGGGTTTTGGTGAAATTTTCTTAGGAAAGATTGGGAGATGATTGATTTAGAATGAGAAAAAATATATTGAAGTGTTTGAAGCTTTGGAAGGGTAGGGAAGGTGAGTTGAGTTCCTGGGCGTGATGCCTTAATTGTCAAATTGTGTATTGAGTGAAATTTGATGGTTAGAGGAGGGAAGTTGTAGAAACTCTTGGGGGCAGTAGATTTTGATGAACCTTCAAGCATGTGCAAACATAACTAAAGGTGTTTAAGGCCTTGGTTGGCTGTGTAGAAGACTAGAATAGTGTTATTCAATAAACCCCTTTGGAATGGCATAAAGTGAGGGTTTCATGTTTTGGTGTCATAGGAAGTGATTCTTTGATCAAAAGTTATGTATTTATGCTAGAAATGGTCCTCTTTTACACCAAAACATGCATAATCGCTTCGAGCTACATTCAACTGACTCGATCCCTTAAGGGTCCAAAGTGCAAAAGGGCAACAACCTTTGATAGGATATTACTCAGAAATTGTGGTGCTTATGAAATCTCCATCTAAGCCTACAAGATCATGTTGGGATCCTCCACAATTACCTCTCTCAATTTTTGTTATCTCAGAGTGGTTTTCTTGTGGTGTCTAGTTTTCACTTGATGGAAAAAGTGTCAAATGCAAGCAATGCAAAGTTGCAAAGTGGTGCAACTTTCATTCTGCAACTCGTGTGACCAAAAATACTGTTCCAATATATCATAATAGGTATGTTTACACTAGGAGTGGTCCTCTTTCACACCCAAACATGCGAAATCGCTCTGAGCTATGTACAATCGAATCGATCCTGTAAGAGTCCAAAGTGCAAAATGGATGCAAACTTCAGCACACTGTTATTTGGATACCATAATGCTTATAAAATTATCATCTAATCCTATAGGATCGCGTTGGGACCTTTTACAATAACCTCTTTCAGTTTTCGCTATCTCAGAGGCACTTTCCCGTGGTGGCAAATTTTCACTTAGGGAAAAAGTTGTCAAATGCAAGTAGTTGAAAGATGCAAAATGGTGCAAATTTTGTTCTGAAACTCGTGTGACCAAATGAACTATTCCAATGAATTTGAATAGGTATGTTTACGCTAGACATGGTCCTCTTTCACACCAAAATATGAAAAATCACTCTGAGCTACGTTCAACTAGATCGATCCCTTAAGAGTCCAAAGTGCAAAATGGATGCAAACTTCAGCACATTGTTACTCGAATACCGTGATGCTTAGAAATTTTTTATCTAATCCTATGGAATTACGTTGCACCCCTCTACAATAACCTTTCTTGGTTTTTGCTATCTTGGAGGCATTTTCTTGTGGTGGTGAATTTTCACTTGGGGAAAAAGTTATCAAATGCAAGTAGTTGAAAGTTGCAAAGTGGTGCAACTTTCATTCTACAACTCGTGTGACCAAAGGAACTGTTCCAACGTGTCTAAATAGGTATGTTTATGCTAGGCATGGTCCTCTTTCACACCCAAACACGTAGAATCACTTTGAGCTACGTTCAACCGGATCGATCCCTTAACAGTCCAAAGTCCAAAATGGTTGCAAACTTCAGCATGTTGTTACTTGTATACTGTGACACTTAGAAACTTCTCGTCTGATCCTATGAGATCGCATTGTTCCCTTCTACAATAATATCTCTCAATTTTTATTATCTCGGAGTCATTTTCCCATGGTGTCTAGTTTTCACTTGATGGAAAAAGTGTCAAATACAAGTAGTGTAAAGTTGCAAAGTGGTGCAACTTTCATTTTGTAATTTGTGTGACCAAAAAACTACTCCAATGTGTTTTGATAGATACTTTTACGCTAGTCATGGTCTTCTTTCACACCCAAACATGCAGAATCACTTCGAGCTAGGTTCAACCGACTCGATACCTTAAGGGTCCAAAGTGCAAAAGGGAAACAATCTTTGCCAAGCTATTACTCAAAAGCCGTGATGCTTACGAACTCTCTATCCAAGCCTATGGGATCACGTTGGGCCCCTCTAAAATAACCTCTTAGTTTTTGTTATCTCGGAGTCATTTTCCTGTGGTGTCTAATTTTCACATGATGGAAAAAGTGTCAAATGCAAGTAGTATAAAGTTGTAAAGTGGTGCAACTTTCATTTTACATTTCATGTAACCAAACAAACTGCTCCAATACTTCCCAATAGGTACGTTTACGCTAGGCATGGTCCTTTTTCACACCGAAACACTACTTCATCTACTATGAATATTATGTTTTGCAAGTGTTGTGAAGATTATGTATCTTTTGCTTAATTGAGTTGTTCTAATCAAAAGATTCAATATATTGGAATCTTTTTATGAATCATTTCATGGAATACCAATTGAAAACATGTTTTTTGCTTTTAGATAACATTTCATGGAACTCTTTGGATTAAAATGAATGGAGATATGTAAGAACAAGGTAGCATTAGGAAATACATTGCTCAAGGATCTTAAATAAACCTTCTTGGTGCAGGGGCACCAAATGCATTTTGTGTTAATGTTGTCAAATGAGGTCTTTTTATAGTTTTAGGTTTTTTTGAGTTTTTTTCAATTCAATAAGGTCCTAATAGACCATCTAATAGGTAATTAGGATTCATTGAGTTTATATTGTCACATTTTTGCAAAATTGTCAAAAGTGCAATATTGAAAAGTTGTAGAAGTGCAAAAAAAATGTAAAATTGAGGAAGCCTAACAGTCATGGGAATTCAAAGGGAAGTTAGAATAGTTGTAATAGGTTGGTTAAGGTTTAAAATATGTTGTAAAATTGATGGATGGAGGTTTTTGGAGGTTTTCTGAAAGATTGAATAATAAATCTCGTGTTTTCATTGAAATTTTGTATCTTTTCTATTGAATATTACAGTTGTAGAGTAGTTGCACGACCTGTACAGCCTGATGGTGACTCCAAATTGATTTGAATTTTTGTTTGAGTGTCCTATCTATCATTTTGACTAAGTTTGAGGAATTCCCATTGGGGTTGTAGAATCTTATTGAGTTTTCCCTGTAGGCAGGTCTAAAACTCCAATTTTAAGGTTTTGAAGACATAAAAATGTGATTATGGCCCATTCCACTAACTGTAACTCCTATAGCTGAGTGGAATGGGCCCAATATGGTAGGATTTAGTTTACTTAATGGTTTAGTGAGTAGGAGAGGTCATTTGGGGGTTTGGGCATGATTCCCTACTTGTCAAATTTGAATGTTTTGAGTGAAATTTGATGGTTAAAGGTGGCTAGGTGAGGAAAACTCTTGGGACAGAAAATTTTGGTGATAGATTAAGCATGAAAAAACCATTTGAAGTATGTTTGATGCATTGGTGAAGTGTAAAGAAGTTGGGAAGTGGGATTTTCAGTAAACTCCTTTGTAATTTGCTAAAAATGAGGGTTTTGTATAAAGAGGACTTAGTGAGTGGTTCACTGGCTAAAATTTATAGGTTTGGTGGTTTTATAGACTGGTAAATGACTATCCATAGGTATTTGGGGTTGGTAGATTGGTTAGAGGATAGTTGCTTTGTAAATTAGGCCTATTTGGTTTAAGGGGACAATGTAGTAGCATCAATTTGAGGGATTTGTTCCAAAAGAGTTATATGAGATTTTAAGATATATTTTGGTATGCCTTAAAGGGTGTCTAAAAATATAATTGGTTAATGGGTTTCAGAGTGGAGTTGTGAGATGTGTTCAAGAAACTAGGTCTGCAGACCTACAAGGCAAATAGTGAAGCTGTGAAGGGAATCATCCTAGTTAGGGTTTTGGAGATTGAAGGCTTGTTGAAATCAGTTGAATTTGTGATTGGTAATTGAAGGCCTCTTTGTTCTGCATCACTTCTCTCCCGTTGCAATTTTGGGTGGATTATTACTTTCAAAGTATTGGGAATGCTTTGCCTATTTTCTAGTTGGAAGTTGCCATTCTAAAAGGCTCATCTCTTGATATATTTTATACTTATTCTTAATCAATTATCAAGTTAATAATCAGTGCATTTATTTATAGTTAATCTTTTCTTTTCAATTTGTGCAATTTTGGAATTTGTAACTCAACTAAAATTCCTAAAAATATTGAAGTTGTTTAGCATCGACTAATAAAGTTGTTTAGCATCAATCAATTAATATTCAAGACAAACCATGAAGGATAGCAATGATCAATACTAGGGCTAACCAATTAATAATTATACATGTGAATAATTCAAGCATGTATATGTGAATAAGGGAAGCACAAGTACTCAAAAACACATAAGCCTTGAAGTATACACACAAATACATAGTATACACAAATTAATATAAAGCATATGCATGAATACAAGGTATACACATGGAAAAACGTAAGTTACAAAGTATACATTGGAATACACGTAAGTCACAAGTTATACATGCAAGTTGTAAAGTATACACTTGAATACACATAACTCATATCTATTGAACCATGGATTTATAATGCAAATATGGACACCATCAATAAAAAAAAATTGTATTAACCAAATATCCATGTAGGAATACATCAATATATGTCGATATAAGTATAAAATATAGGTACAAAATAGCCATATAGGCTTATGAGAATGCCATAAAGGCATATAATGTCAAATATATCCAATACAAAATATGTACAAAAATGTCATATAGGCATACAACAAAGGGCTATGGAATCAAAAGTCATCGCTCTCCATTCTCTCAAAATAAACTCTTTCACTTTTCTTGTCGATCAGATGGCGATATGTTTGTCACTCATTTATGTTGCAGTTGAGGAGTGCTCTTGGTGCTCCTCCTAGTGTTTAGTTCTTGGTGAAGTCTTATCTATTACAATAAGAAGTAAAGACATTAATATGTAGAAATTACATTAAAAAAATGATATATTTAACAGAATAATAACTTACCGCCATTTGATTATCACTCTCCATGAGGGAAATATTCAAATTCCCACCATGATGAGGCATGTTGAAGCCTTATATAAACCATCCAAATAGAAATTAAACTACGAATCAATAATGGTTTGATTTTTCACTAACATCTATAACAACAAATGTAAATTGAAATTTAGTAATTTGCCTCAGTAAATCGAGGATTCTATAGCAGATGAAACATCGATGTCCATTTCCATCTGAACATTCAGAGGTGTTTCCGCTTTGAAACTTAGTGCCATGTCAAATAATGTAAATAATGAACCTATCATGAATATCATGCTGATGGACCCATATCTAGTGATCCATGTAGACCACATTCTCATTTGAGACAATTTTTTCAAACAACTCATTGCTTGTCTATGCTATTGCTTACTATTATTATTTCATATATTCCTTCCAAGCATCCATATCATAGACAAGGCAGTGAACTGTTTGAAAAGATTCCTTAGTAAAAAATTGGTCTCATGGAATGCCATTGACAAGCAAATGCAGTTGGCTAATCTTATTCTCCTAGACTGAACTATTACTCATATGCTATGTGAAGCATTACTTATGCTATGTGAAGCATTTGCATCACTTCTTATGTTGAATTTCTAAACAACTATATTGTAGTTGAAATTTTGTCATCTGTCAACATCTAGTTATTAGTTATAGAATGTGGAGTAGTGCTTTGAGTTTGAAAGATGTGCAATGCAACAAAATCAACGATATGAATATAAACTACACAAATCTATTAAGTAAAATTCATTAGTTAAACTCTTTATTCTATTACCTACGTGTAGGTTTGACTAAATCCACTAGCACTGGGAGGTGTTCCCTCGAAACCTTTAATATTAGCCTATTCAACATCCAATATCACATATTAAAATACCATTCATAAAAAAATGCTATTAACATATAATAAATTTATAATTGCTTACTAGTTATACCTCAATGGTAGGTGCAGTGGAGAAATAAGTAGGTGTAGGGCCGGTGTATCCAGTATCAACACTGTGACCCTGCAATTTTATTAAAATCATAAAACTAAATTAGTTAATCTTGCATTTCAAAATCAAAATTTAATAAATTGAATTCAATGAACATGCTAACTTTTACCTGAGTATCAATGCAATAGGCATCATGCAAAATGTCAGCTTCCCTTGCCATCTTCATAGCTACAAACGGATCATGTGTAGCAGCCTCCTAAGTGTCAGTGGGGTCATATGAACAAGTTGCTCCACAAGATTGACACAAATTGTATCAAAGCCCACCACTCAAAGACTCCCTTGGATGACACTATAGAATAGGGTTGGCATGCTAGATGACACTCTGGGTCAAAGAGCTAATGGCCTGCAAAGTCTCTATGCCAACACTCTCCTTCGCGATGGAAGGGATGATGATGTGCTCATGAGGTGGCCTAGTGAGAGGTCATCTCCCTTGCCACGTAGGATCCTGCTATGCACTAGGTCTATTTTGAGTTGACCCCCCACCTCTCCCTTGGAAGTCCCTCATATAAAAATAATTTGGGATTTTGTTCAAGATGAACTCACAATATAGTTTCCTAAGGAAATACTACAGGACTTCATAATTGTTGCATGGTGGGTAATCAAAGACCATGTACTGACTATTTTGAAAAAAGTTCCTAATCTGTTGGTGGTGGCACCAATGAATAGAAAACATCTTCGCATTGAGGGTAAGATTTGCATTTGACCGTGGGTTAGTGAATAATGAGCACAAATCAGCTTTTTTAATTTTTAAATCTTTTACATCTTTATATGCTAATTTATCTTGGTAATAAGCCCTAGCCACCTGCATCATATCCTACCAACCAATTAATTATTTGTTGATTGAATCTACATGTTTTAACATTTCTTTTAGTGAAGTTTTCAGGGTCATTCTTTTCGTAGTTGAACCGTTTGGATCATTCAACCTCCTGATTAAATCCTCAATTTTTTTTTTATTGTTCTCAATTTCACTCATTAAGTTTTGCTAAGTGCCAAGAGGATGTTGAGGGATTGGTGGAGGAGATTGAGGGTATGGTTGATTAACTTGAGGATTTTATTATTGTTGTTCTTGTTGTGCTTTTTGAGGATTTTGTTCCTCTTGTTGTTACTGTGATTCTTGAGTATTTTGAGGATGGTTTGCAGGTTGATTAACATCTCCTACAAATTCAAAAAAAAACATAAAAAACAACCTAAAACTAAAAAATTCAAAAAAAAAAAACAATCCTTACCTCTCAGACCTCCTCGTCAACATGGCGGTATCCTTGTGATGAAACAACAACCTTTGATGAAGAATTTTGCAAAATATCTCCTAGAATATGAGCACGAAGAATTGGGGTTTTGGCCGTGGGCAAGAAAAAAAACACAGTCAAGTGCAAGAATGAATTCAATTTTTTTCTTTTTTCTTTTAATAGGTCATAACATGAGCACGTTATAATGCACTCACGTTATGGGCTCATTATGGTCGAGCCTCGGGCTTGACACACCAAGCCATAATGTTGTTAGTGTAATTAATATTTAATTACACTTGCATAACTTTACTTAGGTAATATTTTAATTCCTAGGTTAATTATTCTCATCCTTATCTTGTTGAGCTATCTTGTTGCTCAAGATAAGATTAGGGTTATGCATACTTTGCTTTTATAAAGAAAATCATCTCATGTAATTATGAAATTCCTGAATAATATTATTTTGCACATCTTTTTGCAATACCTTTTCTTTTTTCTGATTTTCTCTTATGTGGAAGGTTTTTTTCTTTGCATGTTTGATCTTGGTTTTTAACATGGTATCAAAGCCTTGATTTTGCAGCCCATTCTCAATATTGTAGAATTTCAATGCAGAGCATGTTCAGGGTTCCTCGAGGGTTTCATTCCTTGAGAATATTTATGGAGCATCTTGGATTAGATCAAGGTTTTCCATTGGATTTAGAGCATTGGAAAAAGTCAGGATTGGCTTTTGTTTTTTTGATTTTGGTCATCGTTTGCCAGATCTGTGAGGGTTTCAAGCTCAGTGATTTTTCTAAGAGATCTGGGGGTCACCTAATTTTCTAGGCATTTTGGGCCAAAATGGACCTCGCCGCTGGATTCACAGTGTCCAAAAACCCCTATTTTCATATAAAATTTGTCCATTTTGGACACTATTGACTGGGGAGGAAATTTTTTTTGCCCAGGGGCTAATCGACCTTAGGGCACGCTTCACGAGGCTCAGAAATCAAGAAAATTTTAAAAAAATATAAAAAATAATTTTTTTTTGGAAAATCTAGCATCTCCCATTCTAATGGTGACCACCACCTGCTCGCAACCCAGCGGCCATTGGCCACCGTAGTGCCACCAGTAGTCTGCCGCTTGCAACAACCGCTTCGCCAAACCTTCTGTTCTAGCCTGCGGTCATTTGGTGCTCAGGAGCCAAGACTTAGCCCTCCGCCCGCATGAAGCCCCCAGCCTCAGTCATATCAATGATCAAGGGCTTTGGCCCAGCCCTAGCATGCCAGCCCCTGGTCCTGATGCGACCAAGGGCCAAATATTTTTAGCCCCTGAGGGCTCTGGAGGACCTTATTGGGCAGAATCAGAGCACTTTCACAGAATCGGGCATAACTTGGGCATACAACATCATTTTTTTGCAAATAAGATATCATCGAAAAGCTATTTCCAAGCTCTACAAAATAGTGGAGTTTTTATTATTTGGTTTTTTTTTTTTAATGCCTTTTTCGGCCTTAGAATTTGCGTATTGCTGTTTTCACTCCAGGAGACATATCTTTTGACTTGCTTATCCATTTTTCACCATTCTTGTGGTGTTGGAAAGATACTTTAGTCCTCTACACAGATATGAGGTATACATATTTTTTTTTATGCACATTAAAATTCTCTCCTTTTACAATCATTAGGTTATTGTAATAAATGAATTGAGATAAAGTTCCATTAGGGGGTTTCTTGCATAATAATTTGATTAGAGTGTGCATGCACTTTGATCTCCATCTTCATCTTGATTTGTTGACAACTCACATGGGTTATATCTAGTTTCTTAGTTTCTTTTGGCCACATCTTGCTCTTGCTTGAAACATATCAGATTCACATCAGTTCACACTTTAGATTGAGAGCCTATGGTTAATGATCCGCATTGGATCCATCTCAGTTTGAGGGCCATGTTTTTATGGTTAATGTTCTAGAGTCTTTATGGTCCTTGTTCCCATGGAATATTTTTAGTCTTAGTTTGGCATCAACATCGAGATACATGGTTTCCAGATTTTATCATCATTTCATCTACTGTTGCTTCACAGATTCTAGGGTTGTTCTAGTTTGTGATTTTTCCAGTGTTCTATGGCATCGGGTTTGTTGTCGCATTATTATGATTCTGCATGAGTCCTTCAGTGACTCTCATTTGGTTTCTTGTAGATAGAGTATCTTTCCTTGCTTGTCAGATTGTGGTTCCAGTGTTACTCCAAAGTGTTCTTCCAGTGCTTCTTTGCAACAGTCATCTCATTGTAGGGGGGTTTTGTCCCACTGGGTTTTCCTTCTCTACCTCATTATTACATTTGTACATGGGCACCTGATCATGCCTTGTTGTTGGGACCCATTCATGCTTTCTTGCATTCATCTTAGTTTTAGGTGCATGCTTTTTTAGTCTCCCTAAGTTGCACTTATGGGGGGGTGTTAGTGTAATTAATATTTAATTACACTTGCATAACTTTACTTAGGTAATGTTTTAATTCCTAGGTTAATTATTCTCATCCTTGTCTTGTTGAGCTATCTTGTTGCTCAAGATAAGATTAGGGTTATGCATACTTTGCTTTTATAAAGAAAATCATTTCATGTAATTATGAAATTCCTGAATAATATTATTTTGCACATCTTTTTGCAATAGCTTTGCTTTTTTCTAATTTTCTCTTATGTGGAAGGTTTTTTGGTTTGCATGTCTGATCTTGGTTTCTAACAAATGCCAGCGCATTATGAGCTTTCAAAACTTTTTTAAAAATTTGACCACAAATTGGCTACCCATCTTTATGCACCCACCCTAAAATTATTATAACATTATCATGCCACCAAACTAGTAAAAATAACCAAATGAAAAAGATACATCATAATATTCTTTCAAATAACAAGTGAAATATAAACTATACCCATAAAACCTCCTTAAGAACTAAGCCCACAATGGGATCCCATAAAACACAAACTCAATTGATTTGGTTATCTAAGAGGTTCACATAGTTAGTTGTTGCCTCTACATGACAAAAATGATAGCATGCCTCAAGCAAGGAAAGCATAAAAATGTCTAAAGCATTCCTAGCAAGTACAAATGTTGGCTCATGCTATTCCATAATAACAATAAAATAATAATAAAATGTTCAAACATCTTGCCATGGATTTAACCCATCATTTCCACTATAAAATGGAAAAAAAAATTAATAATGAAGCTTAGCTTAACCAGATTAATAATTTATTTAGTACATAATTTAAACATGAAGATTAACTAGATTAATAATTTATTTATTACATAGGCTTAATCATTTTTAACTCTATCATTTTTTTGTTTGGGGATGGTTGGTCGTTCTTATGCATTATCGATGCTTCTAGGATGTTAGGAATTTTCTTGATAAGGGACAATGGGAGGACACTTTTGAGGCATCCTCAAAATGTCCCTAATATGGAGATGTTTATGAGGCTTGAGACATGGCCAAAATTTCCCCAATGTGGGGATATTGCCAAAAAATGCCAAGGAGATGTGCTCATGAAACATAGTTAAAAAATGATTTTGATCCTTAGACCTCTTATTCACTACCTTAGATCAAATCTTTAGATGCATAATTGATCAAGTTATTCCAAAATTTTACAATTGAACCTCAAACATTTAAATTCAAAATCCAATTTAAACCTTGTTGACATTGTTTTTGTATTGAACAATGCAAAAAAAGGTTACAAAGAATAAGGACAATCAAAAGACTATTAAGAATAGATATAACCAATTTTCAAACAACAAAACAAGCTTACAAAGAGCTAGAACAAAACCTTGTTGACATTTCCACTAGCCATCATGAGTCAACTCAACACATGTCTATGTTGATTTATGTACTATGTTGTTACATTTCAAGAAATTCATTTATTTATTTAAAACCATGCTAGGAACCTAGAGGAGATATTGCAATAATTAAAGAAAATTAACATGAGGGCATTGTAGCTATAGACACCTAAAATTAGATACTTAAAATTGACCATTATATTTGGTCAATTTACCCTAATTCATCTTATCTATGATTTTTATGTTAATTAAATAATATTATATTATTTAATTAATATTCATGAAATGAAGAAAAAAGATGATACTCTAAGATTTGACTCTACGGTTTAGGCACTTTTCCTTATTTAATTTGGAGGGGTTTGTGGTAGTGTGGGTTTGATGAATTTGGACAAGATATAAGACTAAATTGCAACTTGAAAGGTAAATCAACTTGCCCTTGACCAAATCTAGAATGAAATTGGAAATGAAATACAATGAAATGACTAGGCTAATGATTCAATTAAATATTATGATGCAAAAACAACAGACATTGAAAGTCATAAAAATTCAGAGTGCAAAAATGGATTGAGCATGGCACTATGCACTTGTGATATGATTTGGAGCTAATTTTTAAGGACCTAGTCACCCTGGGTGACTATGTCCTAGTAGAGGAATTTTTGATTTGATTTCATAGTCCTCTAATGCTAGATCTAAGCCTTATATTTCCACTTGTCGCATTGTCGAATATTCTTGTAACTGGGTTTTTGTTTGTTGTCAAGGTGTAGGGTTTGAATGCAACAATGAAAAATTGACCTTCAAGCTTCTCCCAATCTTCTTTAGATCTAAAACCTACAAATTCAAAGAGAGGAGAAAGGTTGTGCTATTTAGGGGCTTGCCTTAGTCAAACCCCATGTTAGTGTTTCCACTTCCACAATGTCAATATCAATGATAGGGATAAATCTAAATGATAAAGGAATGATGAATCAATAATGTATTGCAACTCACCACCCAAAATGGATTCCATGAAGGACTAAAGTAATACAAGATATCCTCAAGGCTTGATTGTTGTTGGCTTGATTTCCTTGAAGACCGACAAGAGTTAGATCTCACAAACAATATTACAACATAACCATGACCAAACTCACATATACTTTTACATGATACTTGGATCTTGAATTTCTACTATAAATCTTCAAATGACTACTCTTTACTTGCTTGATAATGCTCTTGATAAGAATTCTCGCTCTTGATGCTAGATAGATTTCAAATGATGCAAAAGCTAGGTATTTATGCATGATTCTTCTAATTTATCGACAATTAAATCCTGATAGCTGAATTTGGACATTTGAAATTCAAATACTAAAATTCCACCTTTGACGTATTCAATTTTGGAGGCAAAATAGGGGGACTTAGTCACCCTAGGTGACTAGGTCCCAACCCTTTTTTGTGGGACTTAAGGTGTCAGGGGAAAAATATTAAATAAATCCTTTAGTTTCTACTTGTAATTTGTCAGTAAATGATAAAATGGTCCACATAATACATAATTTAGGAAATTAATGTTGGAACATGTTTGTTGTTACACCAAAATATTGACTTGTTAATGCCCAATAAAAATTCCATAGAAAGCAGATCCATGGGAGGCGATTAGTCCATGTCTTGAATCCGAAGGGATACACTAGTGATTAGTCCAACAATCCCCCCTTAGCATCACTTAAGGGGATTTGAACCCGCGACCCAGATCTGATACCATTTGTTGGAACACATTTTCCATTACACCAAAAGATCAACCTATTAACAACCAATAAAAATTCCAAAAAAAAAGTGGATCCACAAGAAGCGATTGGTCGATGTCTTGAATCCAAAGGGAAATGCTAGCGATTAGTCTAAAAATTGGGTGTACAATTAGGTCCATGCACTTAGGGGGGAGCAAAAAATTGTGTTAAATTGTCAAAGGTGATAATTTATGATGTTACATTTAGCCCCCATTTTAGTGAGAGTATGAACTTATGCTCAAACTCACACTAAATTAGAAAATATGTCAAGAGGGGTCCAATTGTCCAAATGTTGAAGAGATAGGATGACAATGAATCTAGGGGGATGCACAAGCACCTAGGATTCAAGATCCCATGGAAAAACATCATAATCTCAAAGGAACACACATGTATATAATGCATCAAGACAACATACAAAAACATACATGACAAGAACACAACACAATACACTACACAATATATGACACAACATAATACAAACATAACATGATACAAACATAAGAAAACATACACAAACATAAACACAAGATTAGTACTAAAAGGATTTGAGTCAGTAAGGAAAAGAGACCTCAGTATTAAATTTGTCTCAAATACCAAATTTCATCCATCAAATAAATGCTAGATAAAGCAATACTCTCATGAGGACTAGCAATATGTGTTATGCCAAATCACTCACAAGCCACATGGATCTACTGGATAGCATGCTACATTATGCTAGGTGTCCATGCAATATGATGGGTTCCACAAGGCTAGAAAGTTGTGTTATGCTAAGACACTCATGAAATACATAGCTCTACTGTCAAGCAATTTGTATTATGCTCGACGAACATGTTAGAAGGGGTGTTCAAGTTCATGACCTAACAAGTTACGTTATGTTGAATCCATGGACTAACTTGCCAAAATTTTAATGTCTAAGGGTACAAACAAGCCTCACCTAAGAAGGTGCATAAAATTTTAAGAATATGAATGCAAAACTCACCTAAGAAGGTGCATAAACATCCATGAATTCCTTAGCATTATTGGTGATTATAGTATTAGGGGTACTAAATCTTAGGATTATATCCTCAAGAAGCTCAATTAATGATAGTGTTATTAATTTCTAAATAACATATTAGATTTAATCCATCCCATGAAGTAGTTCATTTCCATGGGAATGAACTCATGGCCTACATTGGTGGTAGAATGATCACACTAATGAAGTCAAGATCCCACCTAGGAAATGGTTGATTCATGGATATAAGATTTAGAGAAAAAGGTGATTTTTTATTCTTGATAATTTATAATTAGTAGTTTTAAAAACTATGTACTAATTTGTGTACATATATAAACAATTGTGGCTAACTATTGACTGCATTATTGTGATGGATATGGTTTGAGTACAATAATTCTTATTGATTAAACCTGATGAAACTCTATTAGAACCATTGGGAATTTGTCTTGTTCAATATACTTGAGTAGAACTACATTAGAGATTTATTAAAATAGTATACCTTTAATCAGTATATATATATTTACTAGATTGAAGAATATAGTTTTTTTATGTCCAAAGCTTAAATCCTTAGAATATTGGATCATGTTTAAAGGGAAGATCTTATATTTAAAATCCATCCTAGTTGACATTGAAACTCTTGTTGCATATGTTGTCATTGATGCCAAATGAGTGGTGATATTGCATATTAGGTTGGTGTTTCCACCAATGACAAGGGGGGAGATATTTGTATATGTTGTCATTGATGTCAACTGAGTGGTGATGTCAAAGGAGTAGATCAAAGGAGTGATGATGATCAGTAGCATCTATACACATTTTTACCTTATCTTCTAAAGTTTATGTGTAAGTTCATGACATGTATATGTTATCAATATCTTTGATGAGTTGTGCTAATAATGAATGTCATGGAAGTCATGTTTGGATGATATGAATTCACGTGGCTTGGCACTAGATAAAGAAAGTGCAAAAATTTAGAAGTTTGGCTAAGTAAATTTCAAGTCAGGAAAGGTGTCATAGGCTCAAGAGAATTTACCAAATTTTACCACATTTGAAGTTATGAGCCCATAGATAGAGAAGATAGCTTGTAACTACTCTTAGATATGTGGTCCAAATTTGAGATCATGAAACTTACCGAAAAGTGTTTTAGAGTCAACAGAGTGAAGGCAATAATGAAATAGGGTAGTTACAATCACAAAGAGCTAGTATAATGCTTTGTACTTCTTCACTATCAAAGATATGATATTGCAGTTTGGAGGATTTCTAGATACAGGTAATATGCACATATGATTCAAGTTTCAAGTGATAATATGTATCACAATAGTTTACGAAGTCATCTGAGTGAAGACAAGTCTTATTGTTGGTTAAGGTAAGTAGAGGGAGATAATAAATGCAACCCTATTTCACCGTATATTGACATTAGGATTTATTGATTGAAAGATATGATCATACGGTTAGTTGGTATGCTTGGTTCAAGTTTCAAATGTCCTTTTCTATCACAAGTATGATTTTCAATTTTTTACGTCAAGATTGTGTAATAAGAGTGTATTAGGGATACCGACATCAGTGTTCAAGTGTTTGTGCCAACATGAAATAGCTTGAAATGATAAAAGGAGAGTATAGGAATGTTTGGAAAGCCATATAATGTTCATGACATGATCCACATGATGTTATTTTTATTTCTTTGGTACTGTTGATGTGTTTTTTATGTACTTCTCAACACAGGCAGTGTGTAGGTGCACTACCTCTCTTGAAAGACAATCTTCTACAATCATATTGCAAAACACTATCCCAAGGTCTCTAATTTAAGGTCTTGACAGTGCTTGGAATATCTCAGTTGTTTGATGTGATTTACTGGAATCACAAGGACTTATAGATGAGTTACAAAGCATGAGAAGTTGGGTCTTGAAATGGAATTCCTAAGATGGGGAAGTTGTTGTGCATTTGCTGTAGGTTCAAACAACAGTCTTGAACTCCATTTTTATCGTTGGATTTAGCTTTACAATGTGCAATGAACCTTAACATAGGCCACTCATTAAAAAAAGGAAAAATGGCAAGGAAGAGAGAAGATTCCTAGACCTAAAACTACAAATGAACAATGATCATGGAGCCTGCTACAATAGACAAACTCCCTAAATTGGGTTTTGCTTGGCCAAGAGAAACCTACAGTTGTATAAAACTAGTGCAATCTTCTAAGGACTGTAGATTTTTATATTACATACACACATCATGTACATGCAATCGAATTAAGTTGTAGCAATAAAGGAAGGAGGCTCAAACTAGCTTTGCAAAGTGATTCATCATCAATGAACCACAAAAAGCATGAGCTAGAAATTTATCAAATACTAAAGCAATAAACACCATCACCACTTCCATTCAAGAAACTAACACCTAAAATAATAGGGAAGTTGAACCATGCATACATAAAGAGAAAACTCAAAAGGAACACCTATAAATCATGCAATGTTGCCTTCAATTGCTGCTAAATGTCTTTACATCAGTTTTCCAACCCTTTACAAATAAGGGGCAAGCCCCTATTTATAGTTTTCCAAAGCCCAAGTGAATGGATAGGATCAATTTGCAATGAATGGCCCATATTTGTTTATAATAGGGTTTCACCTACCCCACAATATTCAACAATTAAAAATACATTCCTTGTCTTTTTTTTTTTTGTCATCTAGTGTCAATCACTGTAGCAATTTCGTCATTTAGCTGATTTCCCTTTTACTATAGTTGAAACTACCTGGAAGATATCTTCTTAATTGATGTGTTTGCAGTGTTCTTCCTTGGATCAAATGAGCTTGTCGATGATTGGCATCAATAGATTGGTTGCCCCTAATTCGAGTAGACAACTCCCTTATGCTTTCTTCAAGGCCACCCCCTTGCATTTTTTTCCTTGACCTCCTTGGCACAGGCCTTCTTCTAACACCGACCTTGTTGGTGGGTGCTAGCGGGAGAGGTGAACATGAAATGAATGGTGATAGGAGCTATGCACATTCCTTGTTCAACTTTCTCGATGGGTCTCCTGAGGGACTTGTAGTAGGCTCCTTGAGTCCTGTGTACATGAAACACCGTAAGTGCTTTCATAAACAAATCAAGGAAAACATTAGTCAAATCTTGCAAAATACTTGTTAGATTCATCCATGCACCATCAAAAGATCATAATATTCATATTTGGAGCTCATTTGTACCATAAACATTAATGCGGGCCTAAGGGGGTGGGCAGCAAACAAGGGACAAAAAATCGGAAGTGAAGTTCTTGGACCCCACAAAACATAGAAAAACCAATATTTTTCAATTATAACGCATGGGAAAAGGGGAAGGAAGAGTGCCCAAAAAAACTTCCTTAAGATTGGACCCATTTGAATAAAGCAAAAGCTCAAAATGGCCATGGAGAGGCCGGGTCTCATAAACGGCCACGGAGGGGCCGGGTCTCGGAGGCCAGGTCGCTGGGGCTTCACAGATGTTCAAAACAACCATAGAGGGTTGGAGTCCCAGAAACAGCCATGGAGGGGCCGGGTTGCTGGGGCTCCACGAATGTTCAAAATGACCATGGAGGGATGGAGTCCTGAAAATAGCCACGAAGGGGTTGGGTCCCGAAGGCCGGGTCACGCGAGGCTCCACAGATGTCCAAAACAACCACGGAGGGGCCGGGTTGCTAGGGCTTCACAGATGTTCAAAACAACCATAGAGGGATGAAGTCCCAAAAATGACAATGGAGGGGCTGGGTCCCAGAAGTCAGGTCACCAGGGCTCCACGGATGTCCAAAATGGCCATGAAGGGATGAAGTCTAGAAAATTGCCATGGAGGGGCCGGGTTTTGGAGGCCAGGTCACCGGGGCTCCATAGATGTCCAAAACGACCACGGAGGGATGGAGTCCCAGAAATGACCACAGAGGGGCTGGGTCCTGGAGGCCGGGTCGCTGAGGCTTCACGAATGTCCAAAATGACTATTAAGGGATGGAGTCCTAGAAATGGCCATGAAGGGGCTAGGTCCTGGAGGCCGGGTCGCCGGGGCTCCACGGATGTCCAAAACAACCATTGAGGGATGGAGTCCCAGAAATGGCCATGAAGGGGCCAGGTCCTGGAGGCTGGGTTGCCAGGGCTCCATGGATGTTCAAAATGGCCATGGAGAGACAGAGTCTTGGAAACAGCCACAGAGGGGTCGGGTCCTGGAGGCCAAGTCATCGAAGCTCCACGAATGTTTCCAAAACATCCAAAGAGGGACGGAGTTCCGAAACCCTCGAAACTTAACAAAACGTTGACGAAACCTTGGTAGTTCACTTAGGCACCACAAACACATCCCAAATCCACCAAAAATTTGTCCCCAAAGTCAAAAATTTGGAAACCGGATCGGCAGGGGTCCATAGATGTTTCCAAAAAAGTCAAAGAGGGAGGGAGTTTTGGAGGGAAAGTTCTGAAACCACCGAAACTTAACAGAACATTGAAAAAACCTTGGTAGTTCACTTAGGCACCACAAACACATCCCAAATCCACCAAAAAGTTGTCCCCAAAGTAAAAAATGTGGAAACCGAACTGGTGAGGGTTCATGAATGTTTCCAAAACAACCAAAGAGGGAGGGAGTTCTAGAGGGAAAGTTCCAAAACCACTAAAACTTAACAAAACATTGAAAAAACCTTGGAAATTCACTTAGGCACCACAAACACATCCCAAATCCATCAAAAAGTTGTCCCCAAAGTCAAAAAAGTGGAAAAAAGCAAATCAAGTGATCAGGGACCAAGTTAGCAGGAACAAGACAAAAGGTAGAAAAGGGATGGAGAACTTTGTTTCTCCCTAGACTTGAATACCCCAAGTAGGTGAATTTGGGTAGGGGGATTTGATCATTTGAAGGCACATGACCAATTTGGGCTTGGAAAATGGGGCACACAAAACAAGACAAGAGCAAAGCAGCCTATCGGGAGCGAAAAAAGGGGGTCCCTGCCTACGGCGAGGCGTGTGTGCAAAACATGCACAACAAATGGCAACTCGCTGGGGAAATGCTCCAGAGAATTTTGATGACAAACTAGAATCATGAACCTAGAATATTTGGTTCTGATCTTCACGCTAGGGAAAAAAACCAAACGCTCAACCAAAGGATCAAAACCACTAGCCAACCCAACCTTCAGTATGCTGAAAATCCAAGTGTGTGTAGTTGTGTTAATTCTCATCCTTTAGTTACTAAAGGAACCCAAGCTCTATCAAGTTAAGCTACATAGTTTATTCTAACTCCAAAAGTATCCAGGACATTGCCTCACTGCCAGTTAGGCATCCATAGCGCCGACGAGGTTGTCATTATGATTCTCCCGAAGATTGCTCTACTGTCGGCCATGCGTCCATAGCCCTGGTAGAGTTGCTCGGATGCCCCTGAAAAGTTCAATTTTCTCTTTCTTTTAATTTTCAATATTTTATTTCTTTATTTATTTTCTCTTTTTAGTTCTTTTATTTCAACCTGCAAGCATTGAAGCCCGCACTCAGGGCTGAGAATCACAGTGGCGCTAAAGCAGAATTTTAGATTTTTCACTTAACTAGACTTCACAAAGGACCAATAGTGACTGTCAGATTCTTAAGATGTGTAAGAGTTGTAAGATTTTAGAATACATTAGAGTTGGACTAAACCAACAACTTATCCTCTTTGAATCAAACACCCGGATCACTTGACACTAATAGAAGACCTTCACCATCCACTCTGAAGACTTGATTAGAGTTTGACAAAGAAATATGTAGAACAACTCCAAGCGATAAGTATGGTTGTTGTGCGCATAGATGTGCCCAGCTAAAAGCAGAGGGACCCCAAGGAAAGCAGTAGCAAAGCGAAAGAAAACAAAAAGAAAACAACCTACAAAGCGAGCAACCTACATCAAACGAACTAACCTAAGGAAAGCAGGAAAGCGAAGTATTTACATGAAACCTATACTACTCAAAATGGGCTATGTACAAAGATATTTACAAAGCACTATGTTCAGGTAGGGCAAGCCAACATTATTGTTCATTGGATTTCGTAGTGCATGCACAAGCAAACGGGCGATCATTATCATTCTTAACCATGCAAAATTATCTTTATATTCAGAAAAAGGAAGTTCAACATTGTAGCACTCAAGTTCAATCACGTCATCATGAAAAATCAGAAATTGAGGAGGCTCGTTGAACCCATGGTTAATCCATAAACATGTTCGTTTTCCCTCATTCCCATAATAAAAATAATAATTGTAGTTATGAGAAATAATAAGGGCAAGGAAGGATAGAACCTGGACATCATCACATGGAGGTGGCAGCGTTAGATAGTCCAGGGCGAGCACTGCATTGTCGATAGGTGCATTGGTAGCCTCGGGTGGGCGTAGTGGAGGGTGCGACACTTCAAACATTAAGCTTGCATAAGACTAGGAGAACAAGGCAAAAAATACCCCTTCTAATCTTTGTGTGGGATCCACAACCTCCACTGGTTGTTCCTCAAGGAAGTACACCTCATCTTCTTGGGTTTCCGTTGCCCAAACCTCTTCTTGATTGTTGTCTTCAAGGGGCAGCATGCTATCACATCTTCTTTCCCAGGTGTCAGCCTTATTTTCATGATGTTCAGTGTCATGGGATGATGACATACGTGAATCTCTCCTATTGCATCCATATGAATATGAGGGAGGATTAGAATGATCAAGGAAGAAGAACCACTAGTTAAATCATGTAATTGACCGAGCATGTCATCTTTGTTGGTAGCCATTGAAATACCTCCACCTTTGTCTTCTTCTCTTTGTTGTTCATGCATTTCCTCTTGGTGTTCAATCATTTCTTCTTGGTCACCATTGCTATAGACAGAGAAGGAACCCCTCTCCCAATCTGGAGACTCTAGTGTATCACTGTTCGGGGGCTCAAGGAGTATGTATTCATCACTACCATCTTCTGGGATGTGCTCTTCTTCGAAATGAGCATACCTCCGTAGTGCAACTCCCAATGGAAAGAATTCATTAATTGATGGCACCTCATCAATGGGACCAAAGTCTACTACACAATCTCCCTCCAAAGACTTGCCAAAAAGCCCATCTTCCATGGCACACAACTACTCTTCAAGGGGAAGAACTTCTTGGTGACTGGTGGACAACATTCCCGCTTGATCTTCTTCATTGCTCAGAAGTCTGAGAATGTATTGCTGTCCTTCTTCTATTGCTGCCCCAACATCCTCTTGAGGCCTACCTTTAGCTGAGTCATCACTCAGTTTAGGCTCTTGGTCTTCACGTTCCATCCTTGAAGCAACTGCAAGAAGTGGTATGCTTGGCTACCTCACTTGTCCTTTGACTTGCTTAATGGCTTCTTTACATAGCTCGCATGCAAAATCAGAGTGTGATGAATCATGAAGTCTACACCTATTTGGTAGCAACAACACCTCCAAATCCACTTGAAATCTTAATTTGAACAAATCCTTTGCTAATCAGGAGACAAGCTGGTCATATCTTTCTGCTACTCGGTCCTCATCATCACTTGAAAAAGAAGCTTGATGGTAGACAGCGGTGGCGAGTGGTTGTTCCCACTCCTTTGAACTTGCATTTTCAGATTCTTGATTGCTGTCATTTATGAAGGAGAGGTCTTCCAGTCTGATTTCACTTATGTCTTCATTATCATTTTCTATTTTTGCAAGGTTGTCATCCCTTTCCTCTTTCTGATTTTCAGCATTTGAGTTGGTTGTCCTAACATCCGCTGTTGCAAACTTTATTGGTTCATCATCACCTACCAATTTCTCTTCTTCTGGAGTGGAGGATTTCCTTTGATTGGTGGAGGGAAGTCCTTCTAAATTAGTTTCAGTTAGATTTTCACCAAGGCACCTTGCTATCCTAGTGAAATATGCTTCTTCCTCCTAGTTTTCAACTTCAATGTTTGCTGCTCCAACATCAACTTGTATCAAATTTCTTGGTTCATCTTTACTTTGCTGTCCTCTGGATGTTCATAGCTCTTCTACCTCATTGGATAACTTCTCTTCATTGGGAGTTGGCTGCTCCAACTTGTCCGAACAACCCTTGGCTTGAACGATGATGTTTGTGCATGATAAGCAAGTGAATTCAAAGTGGGGTGCATTGTGAAATCTGCACCAACTTGCCATTAGTACTTCCTCCAATCTTGGTCCATCCTTGTTGCTCAAATGTTCCTAGATTAGCTCCTTGAATGCCTTGGCTTCCATGGTTGTCAATTCTTCCTTTGGGTCTACAAGGGCTAAAGGCTGATATATTTCCCAAAAGAGAATTTCTCCCTGCAAGACCCTTTCGATTCTGCTCAAGAAGGTCAAACATCTCAATTCATTGTTCCTGCGAGTGCAATGGATCCAACATCTATCCGCCAATGCAAATTGCTGCAATGGCTTCTTAGTCTCTTATTCAAATCTGCATGTAGTTGAGTGATGTCAATTTGTGCATGTTGCTCCATTTTGACTTAGCTTCTACTTGCCTTCAGAATTTTTTGATTTTTAGCATTAAAAGAGATCTCCCTATCTCTGATTTATTCTTGAAAGTGCTCTTTTTGATTTCCAACTTTCAGCTTTGTAGCTTCAACATGTCATGCCCTCCTTCTAGCACCAGTTCTGTTGATGTATTTTTTATGCACTTCTCAACACAGGTAGTGCGTAGGTGCACTACCTCTCTTGAAAGACAATCTTCCACAATTATATTGCAGAACACTATCCCAAGGTCTCTAATGTCAGGTCTTGACAGTGCTTGGAATATCTCAGTTGTTTGATGTGATTTTCTAGAATCACAAGGTGGAATTACGCATGAGTTACAAAGCATGGGAAGTTGGGTCTTGAAATGGAATTCCTAAGATGGGGAAGTTGTCATGCGTTTGCTATAGGTTCAAACAATAGTCTTGAACTCCATTTTTATCATTGAATTTAGCTTTACAATGTGAAATGAACCTTAACATAGGTCACTCATTAAAAAAAAGGAAAAAGGGAAAGGAAGAGAGAAGATTCCTAGACCTGAAACTACAAATGAACAGTGATCATGAAGGCTGCTACAGTAGACAAACTCCTTAAACTAGGTTTTGCTTGGCCAAGAGAAACCTACAGTTGCACAAAACTAGTGCAATCTTCTAAGGACTGCATATTTTCATATTACATGCACACATCACGTACATGCAATTGAACTAAGTTGCAACAATAAAGGAAGGAGGCTCAGACTAGCTTTCCAAAGTGATTCATCATCAATGAACCACAAAAAACATGAGCTGGAAATTCATTAAATACTAAAACAACAAACACCATCACCACTTCCATTCAAGAAACTAACACCTAAACTAATAGGGAAGTTGAACCATGCATACATAAAGAGAAAACTCAAAAGGAACACCTATAAATCATGTAATGTTGCTTTCTATTGCTGCTGAATGTCTTTATATCAGTTCTCCAACCCTTTACAACTGAGGGGCAAGCCCCTATTTATAGTTTTCCAAAGCCCAAATGAATGGCTAGGATCAATTTGCAATGAATGGCCTAGATTTTTTTATAATATATTTTCACCTACCCCACAATATTCAATAAGTAAAAATACATTCCTTGTCTTTTCTCTATTTTGTCATCTAGTGCCAGTCATTGTAGCAATTTCATCATTTAGCATATTTCCCTTTTACTGTAGTTGAAACTGCCTGAAAGCTTTCTTCTTACTTGATGTGTTTGCAGTGTTCTTCCTTGGATCAAACGAGCTTGTCGATGATTGGCATCAATAGATTGGTTGCCCTTGATTTGGGAAGACAACTCCCTTATGCTTTCTTCAAGGCCACCCCCTTGCATTTTTGTCCTTGACCTCCTTGGCACAGGCCTTCTTCTAATTTCGACCCTGTTGGTGGTTACTAGTGGGAGAGGCGAATATGAAATGAATGGTGACAAGAGCTCTGCGCATTCCTTGTTTAATTTTTTTGATGGGTCTCCTAATGGACCTATAGTAGGCTCCTTGAATCCTGCGTACATGAAACGCCGTAAGTGCTTTTATAGACAAATCAAGGAAAACATTAGTCAAATCTTGCAAAATCCTTATTAGATTCATCCATGCATCATCAAAAGATCATAATATTCATATTTGGAGCTCATTTGGACCATAAACATTAATGTGGGCCCAAGGGGGTGGGCAACGAATGAGGGACAACAAACTAGAAGCAAAGTTCCCGAAACCTACAAAACATAAGAAAACCAAGATTTTTCAATTATAACGCATGGGAAAAGGGGAAGGAAGAGTGCCCAGAAAAACTTCCTCGAGATTGGACCCATTTGAAAAAAGTGAAACTCAAAACGACCATGGAGAGGCCGGGTCCCAGAAATGGCCACGGAGGGGCCGAGTCGCCAAGGATCCACAGATGTTCAAAATGGCCACGGAGGGACGAACTCCTGGAAACAACCATGGAGGAGTTGGGTCCTAGAGGCTAGGTCGCTGGGGCTACACGGATGTTCAAAATGGCCACGGAGGGACAGAGTCCTAGAAACGGCCATGTAGGGGCTGGGTCTGGGAGGCCGAGGCTCCATGGATGTCCAAAATGGCCACGGAGGGACGGAGTCCCGAAAATGGCCACGAAGGGGCTGGGTCTCGGAGGTTGGGTCACTGGGGCTCCACGAATGTCCAAAATGGTCACGAAGGGACGAAGGCCCAGAAATGGCCATGGAGGGGCCGGGTCCCAGAGACCAGGTTGTCAGGGCTCCACGAATGTTCAAAATGGCCATGGAGGGATGGAGTCCTGGAAATGGCCACAAAGGGGCCAGGTCCCAGAGGCTAGGTTGTCGGGGCTCCATGAATGTCCAAAATGACCACGAAGGGATGGAGTCCTGGAAACGGCCATGGAGGGGTTGGGTCCCAGAGGCTGGATTAGTGGGGCTCCATAGATGTCCAAAACGATCACAAAGGGATGGGGTCTCAGATAAGGCCACAGAGGGGCCAGGTCTCAGAGGTTGGGTCGCTAGGGCTCCACGGATGTTCAAAATGGCCACAGAGGGATGAAGTCCTAGAAACGGCCATGGAGGGGCCGGGTCCCGGAGGCTAGGTCGCCGGGACTCCACAGATGTTTCCAAAACATCCAAAGAGGGACAGAGTTCTGAAACCATCAAAACTTAATGAAACGTTGAAGAAACCTTGGAAGTTCAATTAGGCACCACAAACACATCCCAAATCCACCAAAAGGTTGTCCCCAAAGTAAAAAATGTGGAAACTGGACCGGTGAGGGTCCACGAATGTCTTCAAAATAGCCAAAGGGGGAAGGAGTTCCAGAGGGAAAGTTCCAAAACCATTGAAACTTAATGGAACGTTGATGAAACCTTGGCAGTTCACTTAGGCACCACAAACACATCCCAAATCCATCAAAAAGTTGTCCCCAAAGTCAAAAATGTGGAAAAAAGTGAATTGAGTGATCAGGGACCAAGTTAGTAGGAACAAGACAAAAGGCAGAAAAGGGACGGGGAACTTTGTTTCTCCCTAGACTTGAATACCCCAAGTAGGTGAATTTGGGTAGGGGGATTTGATCATTTGAAGGCACATGACCAATTTGGGCTTGGAAAATGGGGAACGCAAAACAAGACAGAAGCAAAGCATCCTATTAGGAGCAAAAAAAAGGGGTCCCTGCCTATGGCGGGGCATGTGTGCAAAACATGCACAACAAATGGCGACTCGCTGGGGAAATGCTCCAAAGCATTTTGATGACAAACTGGAATCATGAACCTAGAATATTTGGTTCCAATCTTCATGCTAGGGAAAACAAACTAGATGCTCAACCAAAGGATCAAAACCACTAGCCAACCGAACCTTCAGTATGCTGAAAATCCAAGTGTGTGCAGTTGCATTAATTCTCATCCTTCAGTTACTACAGGAACCCAAGCTCCATCAAGTTAAGCTACATAGTTTATTCTAATTCCAAAAGAATCTAGGACATTACCTCGCTGCCAGTTAGGCGTCCATAGCCCTGATGAGGTTGTCACTGTGATTTTCCCAAAGAATGCTCTACTGTCGGCCGGTAATCCATAGCCCCGGTAGAGTTGCTCGGATGCCCCTGGAAAGTTGAATTTTCTCTTTCTTTTAATTTTCAATGTTTTCTTTCTTTCTTTCTTTTCTCTTTTCAGTTCTTTTATTTCAACCCGCAAGCATTGAAGCTCGTGCTTAGGGTTGAGAATCATAGTGGCGTTGAAGCAGAATTTTAGATTTTTCACTTAACTAGACTTCACAAAGGACCAATAGCAACTGTCAGATTCTTAAGATGTGCAAGAGTTGTAAGATTTTAGAATACGTTAGAGTTGGACTAAACCAACAACTTATCCTCTTTGAATCAAACACCCATATCACTTGACACTAACAAAAGACCTTCACCAGCCACTCTGAAGACTTGATTAGAGTTTGACAAAGAAATACGTAGAACAACCCAAGGCGATAAATATGGTTGTTGTGCACACAAATGTGCCCAACTAAAAGCAGAGGGACCCCAAGCAAAGCAACAACAAAGCAAAAGCAAACAAAAAGCAAACAACCTACAAAGTGAGCAACCTACATCAAACCAACTAACCTAAGGAAAGTAGGAAAGCGGAGTATTTACAGGAAACCTATACTACTCAAAATGGGCTAGTGACTTGTTTCCTAAGTGTTCTCATCTTCAAGCTTCATCATTCTTGCAGCCTAAAGCAAGGTATCATTATGTTTCAAATTTCCTAAGTGTGTTTTGACTTCCTCTTAGGTAGATCTTGTCATTTTCATATAGGAATCCTTATCTAACCCATTTGAGTAGGGTTTTATGCATTTTAGCTCATAATAACCTTAGATGCAATTAAGGTTAGGGCACACACACTATTATCAATCAATTTTCTTGGCTATTGTTGAGGTAGAAATACCAAAATAGGGGTTTGATTTAGGAAAAATCCTATATAGCCACCCCCATCATCTCTTTAACATATTTGTCATAGGTTCAAATATGAAGATAGAAGTTTATAGGGCTGATATTAGAGAGTAGAAAAAGAGCTACATGTTTAAGTTTCCAGTTCCAAAATAGGAATACAAAGACTCAGAGGCTCTTGGGCAAATTTTCCTCTTGGACCATTTCCATGTTCACAAGAGAGGTACTCAATGCTTTTCCCTTCTCAAATTTGCTTGCAAATATCTATTTTATTTTTTCATTTATTGAGACCTTGAAATTATCATATTAGGGCACATAGTATAATTAGGTTAATAAATGCAAATCAATTCCATTCCATTTCCAAGTCTCAAAAGGATTAAAGCCTAAAATCTTTATCAATAGTGATCAGTATAGATTTGTTGAGCGACTGCTATGTGAAGCAATATTTTATATTATGAGCTTCAACAGAACTGAACCCTGCACATTGAAGGCGTATTCTATGAGTTCAATCTTTTGGTAGTGGGCCACTATCATTGTATCTTGGCAGTGAGCCATATTTTGTACTCAGAATGTGAACCTTTTTAAGGACAATGAGTCCTATTGTGCATATTTTGCACACACACCCCACCGAAGGTAGGGACCCCCTTTTCTTTTCCTTTTCCTTCCTCTTGCTGGCTTGGTCCCTTCTCACTTGCTTCACTTTTTCCTTCACTTTTTGACTTTGGGGACAAGTTACCTATGGATTTGGGATGTTTTTGTGATGCCTAAGTGAATTTCCAGGGTTTCATTGATTTTTAAGAAGTTGCAGAAATTTCATTGAGGGTTTCCGTGTGTGGGTTTTTGTGTGTGATTTTTTGTGTGTGGGTCACCTTCCACGGGTTTCCATGGGTAGGTCACTATTTGTGGGTTTCCATGTGTGGAAGTCTTTCCACGGGTTTTTATGTGTGGAAGTCTGTCCATGGGTTTATGTGTGTAGAATGTTGTTGCTAACGGCTTTGGACCCTCTGGCTTCCACATTCCAAATTTCCACATTTTTTAAAATGATTCAAATCTTAAGGAAATATGTCTAGACACTCTTTCTACCCCTTTTCCCATTTGCTAAAATAGAAAATCTCAAATTTACTAAGTTTTGTAACTTTGTGGGAATTAAATTGTGGGTCGCCGTCCATGGGTTTCCATGAGCAGGTTGCCATCCATAGGTTTCCATGTGCGGGTCATTATTTTTTTTACAGCTTGGGACTCTGTGGCTTCCATATTCCAAATTCCTACATTTTTTGAAAGGGGTCAAATCATTGAGGAATATTTCTAGGTACCCTTCTAATGCATCTTTCATGTGCTTAATTTGAAAAAACTCAAAATTGCTAAGAGTTGTGGCTTTGAGGAAGTTTCCATGTTGGTGGTCGTCATTTCACTGCCATTCTTTGACAAAAAAAACACACGTCCTCCCTCCATGTAGATCCCGAGCCTGCCTTTTCCATTGTTGGTCCTAAAACATGCAATTTACAAGCTTTTGAGCAAATCACTCTAGTGGGTCTGCCCATGCGAGCCACCATGGTTGAAAGTCTGCCCTGTTAAAGTCATTCCTTAATGGTAAGTGCTTGGTGCTCCTCCACTACTCAGAACCCACATTGCTTGACTCTAAGGTCCACAACCTCCAACTTAGAAAGAAAACTAACTCATGAAGGAAATTTACCATGTGGGTTTCACTATGCAGAACTCTGCATGTGGGGCACTGTCCATCTAGCACTGCTATTTAACAACAAACCATCAATGTCCTTCCACCCCATGGCACCCGCACCCTTCAAACCCGCAATGTCACTAAAGCCTAATCTTACAACCTTAAGTGCCTCATAGCCAATTTTTGTACATGCCTAATCATTCCATGGGAGATTTTCTCATCAATCAAACCATGCAAAAACTTCCATGTGGGTAGCTGTCTCTGGGATTCCACAGTCCTGATGTTGTTCTGCTCTGGCTTTCTCCTAACGACTTCCACCTAGGGGAAACCCGCACCCCTGAGCTCACATTTTCATAAATGACCCAAGCAAGCTCCAAATGTTTAACAATGATGAATGTTGTGATCTTCTAAGGGTATACAAATGGATCTAACTATGAATTTTCAATATTCAACTAACATTTTCCTTGTTGATATATCAATGCACTTATTGTATTTCATGTGTGCAAGATTTATGGAGTTCAATGAGGGATCATCAGGGGAGCCCATGGGAAAGAGTGACAAAGGAAAGAAGCCCACAAGGACTCCAAGAGGAAAAGAAGAAAAGGAGCAAATGAAGTATCAGTTCCATGGGGTGGAGTGCACCTCCAAGCTCACCTCCACTTGGGACACAGTTTCAGGCATAGACCTTGGGAACATGAACATTGATGAATTCAAGTAGAGGGTGATGGTAAACCCTACTACAAAATATATTGTCACAAAGGCTCGCATATGAAATATGCCAATGGAGATCCGAGGTTACCAAAATGGAGGATCTTCTTATCCATGAATGCATGCCAAAGAAGTCAGCATCAAAGAATCAAGGAGTTGTCCACCAGAATAACAAGCAAGAGGAAGTTGTTCTATCCAAATGATGATGGTAAAGAGCTGTCCACCAAGATTAGGAGCAACATATTTTCTTCTTAGTGACACAAATTTGCAATTTGATTTACTTGATTGAATGAATAAATGCTGCAAACACATCAACAAAAAGTTAGATTTCAATAGTTTTTAGCTACAGTAGAGAAGGTAGCTAAAAGAAAAAATAGCTACAGTTGCTATAGGATGAAATAGACTAGAAGAAAAAATAGGGAAAAAGAAAAAAGTCTATTTTTATATTGTGAAATATTGGGGGTAGGTGAAACCCTAAGCTGTATTGGATCTGGGTCACTCATTGCAAATTAATCCTGGCCATTCATTTCACTTTTGCAAAACTATAAATAGGATCTTTATCCTCATTTGTAAGGGGGTGGTGAATTTTTGTAAGAGGAATTTTGCAGCAATAGAAGGAAGAATTGCATTATTTTGGGTGTTTTCTTTGAGCTTGCTCATATTGCATGCATGATTCAACCTCCATGTTAGTTTTAGTTTCTTGAATGTCTTTAATGGTGGTTTTTATTATAGTATTGGATGCACTTCCAGCTCATGCTTTTTGTGGATTTTGATGATGAATCACTTTGCAAAGATAGTATGAGATAATTCATATGTGGAACTTTAGTTCAATTGTATGTTCATGAGGTGAATGCACAATCTAAAAATTTGTAGGCCTTAGAAGATTACACTAGTTTTGTGTAGCTGTAGGTTTTTCTTGGTCAAACAAACCTTAGTTTTATGGGAGTCTATCTACTGTAGCATCCTCCATTGGTATTGTTCATTCATAACTTAGATTTAGAATAGCTCTCTCAACCATTTCCTATTTTACTATTTCTTTTAGTCTTTTGCTAGTGTAGGATTCCAAGCACCATAACAATGTCAAACTTGGTGATTGAAGTGAGTTTCAGCTTGCTGTTCTGAGTGGTAAGCCACTGTTCATCCATTTCTAGCACTTTGAAACTCCATTTGTAGACCCAAATCCCATTATTTTTGAACCATAAAGGCCTCCTTGTGATTACTAACAAATCACATCAACCAATTGAACTATTCCAAGCATTGTCATGACCTGACACCCGAGAGACCTTTGGGTGATTTTTTGAAACTAAGATGCAGAAAATTGTCTTTCAAGAGAAGTAGCATACTTGTGTGCTACCTATGTTGAGGAGGTGCAAAAACACCCATCAACAAAATTGGTGCTAGAAGGAGGGCCTGGCTCAACACAAGGCCACAAAGCTGGAAGGTGAATGCAGTTTCAAGTAAGGTCAAAGATATATAGATCTTGTCATAAGCAACAAATTTTAAAATCATAAAATTGGGAGATAGGCAACATCTTAGCTGAGATAGAGTAGCAACTTCAAGTTGACATCACTCAGCTACAAGAATATTTGAGTAGGAGATTGAACCAACCATTGCAACACTTTGCATTGTTAGAAAAATGTAGAATTCATAACACATGCACACACAATGAAATGAAATGTTTGACATTTTTGGGTAGAATTGAGAAGGCATTGTAGGGAGAAATCTTCTTTTGGTATATGCACTAATCATTGGATCCTATTGATCTAGAAGTACTTGTTAAAATTGTAGCCAAATCATTTGAAGATTTGATCAAGGAACAACTAAGCATTGATGATGGGATAAGTTTAGAGGAAGTTCTGATGTTTGAATGGTTCAGGGTCCATAATGCACCTCATTTGGAACTCATCCACTCTTCATGTGTAGGAATCATTGACCAAGTTAGGAGCTATTCAGATTAGATTGGTTAGATTGAGCAACCAACTCCCAACGAAGAAAAATTATCCAGTCAAGAAGAAGAGTTAGGAATTGAAAGGCCATACATAGAAGATGAGGCAGAATAATTTACAACAGTGCATGTTGGGACAGTCAACAAAGATACTAAAAATCAAAAGGATGAGGATGAAACTCTTAGGGTAGAAGGGAATACTAATGAAATCTTAAGAAAAATAGGATTATAAGACCTCTCCATGTATGAAGATGTCTAGGCCTTTGAAAAGGAAGATCTAGAGGAGTGGGAACAACTACAAGCTAAGGCTGTCCACTATCATACTTCCTCCCCAAGTGCTAATGAAGATCCAACATGGTGGAAAGATATAATGAACTCATCTCAAGGATCATGAGGGATTGGTCAGAGTTAAGATACCAAGTAGATTTGGAGGTGTTGTTGCTGCCAGGTTGGTATAGGCTCCATGATTTAGCACATTCAAAGTTCACATGTGAGTTATGTCAAGAGGCCATCAAATAGGTTAAAGAAAAAGTGGAACAACCAAGTGCATAGCCTCCAACGGCTACTTCTAGGATTGAGCTAGAAGCACAAGAATTGGAACCAAGTGACAACTTAGCTAAGTGGAACTCACAATAGGATCTTGGGGCATAAATGAAAGAAGAACAATACACTCCCAAACCTCCAAACAATGAAGTAGATCAAATGGGAGAGCTGTCCATCGATTATCAAGAGTCATCCCCTCTGAAAGATGATCTACATAGGGTTAATGATCAACTTCATGAGGGATTCTTAGAAGGAAATCACATGGCATATTATGATCTCCTTGATGAGCTAGTGTCACTTGTTGATTTCTTCCCACTTGGAATTGTGCTGCAGAGGCACAATGACACTGAGTAAGAGTACATTTTAGAGGATGATAGTGATGAGGACATATCACCTGAACCTCCAGATGGTGAAGCATTAGAGCTTCTAGAATGGGAAAGGGAGTCCACTTCTATCTATAGCAGTAGTGAACAAGAGGAAACAAGTAAATATCTTGGTGAACCACATGAGCCACAAAGTGAAGAAGACCAAAGAAAGGATTTTTTGGTGGCTTCCAACAAGTGTGATATACCCTTCCAACTGCAGGTTGCAACATGGAGTTTTTCCACCTTGTCCATTGCCAATCTTCTTGCACATTCCAAGGATGGAAATGGAACAGATTCATCCATATCATGTTTTTATGACATGAAGAACCATCAAATTAAATTTAGCATGAGGGAAATGAAATGGGACAACGTGCTACCCCTTGAGGAAAGAAATCAAGTGGATCCATGGACTACAGAGGATTAGCAAGACAAAGTGTATCTCCTTGAGGGATGGTCGATGGAGGTTATAGATCCCACCGAGAGTTTGGAGGTCAGGTTGGTTGAATCATTTTCTTAGCCTTATGGAGATCCAAGATCAGGTAGAATGTTCCTTGAAATTAAAAATTATGATTCCCAATAGTGTCTACTTCTTGATCAATTTGATTATGATTTGCAGATTTGTAATACAAGTGGGATGCCGCACCACTAGCTACATCCTTCAAAAGTTTTTGGTGCATGGTTCAATGATGCCACGCATGCTCTAGATCATCAAAAACTGCTCCCATTGCATGGTGACATCAAGGTTCTATTCTTCCCTGCTTCTATCAATACTCGTAGTTGCATTTATTGTTTTGATTATGGGAATGAGGGAAGATGAACTTGTTTGTGGATTGAGCACGAACTTGACGAACCACCTCAAATTTTAGTTTTTTCTTGAATGTGTTATTGAATTCAAATGCTGCATCATAAAGATTTATTTTTTTGAATATAAAGATGTGTTTATGTTTTGAGTTTTTAGTGTTGTGGGTTATTTTCTTATGTTTCATTAAGATGGAGATCAACAAGGTGTATAGATTGACTTTCAATCATGAAGGTGAGCCAATTAGACCTAGATCTACATCTTATTGAGTGTTAGAGTGGATTGCAATTGATTTTACTTCACTAACCTAATTAGACTATATGACCTAATATGCAAAATGTAAGAATCTGACAATTAATAGTCTGAAATAGTAACTTACAAGTAGATCCAAGAAGTGTGGAGGATTGTGTACCTACCTAGAAAATTTGGTTTCAATGTGCCTAAGAGTACTGATTCACCCAAGGGAATATGGGCAATTTTAGGGGTTTCTTGCTCTATTTTTGAGGTCCTGTAATGATAGATCTGAGCTTCTAATTGCAGAGTTGTTGAAACACTATTAGATAATTCTATAGGAGCATTTCCATGAGTTGACATTGAGGTATAGGGATTCAAATGCAACAATGAATAATTTATCTTCAAGCTTCCTTCAATCCTCTTTAAACTTATAATCTACACAAATTCACAAAGAGAATAAATCTTGTGCCATTTAGAGGCTTGCCTTGGTCAAACCCTATGTTAGTGTTTTCACTTCCACAATGGCAATGCTAATGATAAATGGATAAATGATAGGAAGGAATGATGAAATCACAAAGTGTCATAACTCACCACCCTTCAATGGCTTCCTTGAAGGACTGGAGTCATGCACATCACTTCAAGGTCTTGGATATTGCTTTCTTGAATGCTTGAATTTATTAGAGACCTACAATAAGGGTTATCCTTCACAAAAAATGATAACATAAAAACATATGAACTCACATAAGTTTTGACATGATGTTAGAATCTTGAATTGTTGTAATAAATCTCTAAAATGTTGCTCTTGACTTGCTTGATATTGCTTTTGATCATAAGTTTGCTAATAGTTTTCTAGATGGATGTCAAATGATGCAATACCTAGGTATTCATAGGCATTTCTCTAATTTCCCAAAGATTAAATCCTAATAGCTGACATTTGCAAGTTGAATTTTGAGTGTTAAAATGCTGACACTGACATATCCAAAATTGGTCCTTGGCGAAATGAGAGGACCCAAACACCGTAGGTAAAATTGGTCCTAGCCCTATTTTCCATGATATTAAGTGTCGAGAGAAAAATACAATTAGATGCATTTGTTCAATGCTTGCAATTTCTTGGAAAGTGGTACAAATGGGCTATAGAATGCACGATTTAGAAAATTAGGGGGCCCAATTAGGCTCAATAATTTAGGGGGGAGAAAAACATAGTGTGAAATTCTCAAGGGTGAAATTTTTTGACACTATAGGAAGTTAAGAATTTTTTGGAAACATTTCACATTCAACATCATTTCTCTACACCATATTATCCGTAATCTAATGGTCAATTACAAGAAACAATAAAACAATTGAATACATCTTGCATAAAACGATTAGCAAACATAACAAATATTGGCACACAAGAACTCTATTATGTGTTATGGGATTACTACACAAGTGTTCGTAAATATATAGGAAACACACCATACAATATTATCTATGGTACAGATACAGTAATGAATTTAGAGTTAGAAATTCCTTCTTTGTGAGTTTCTCTTAGTGGCCTTATTGATAACAATGCTTATAGGGAACAACATTTATAACAACTTGAAATTCTTGATGAATAGTGTATAAATGCTCTTGAGAATCTTCAAGCTCATTCCAAAAGCATGAAATGTAAGTATAATGATAGTTTCATTCTTCATTCATTCAATAAGGGGGATCTTGTGTTGTATGAAAATCAATGCAATGCCAATATTGCTCTAGATGAGAAAGGAAGGTTTAGCCCGAATTGGTTAGGACCTTATATCATTGACAATGTTTATGGGTATGGAGCATATAAAATTAAGGAAATGCATGAAAAATCTCTAAAATAACCTATAAATGTTGTGCATTTGCATACATATTACACTTAACAATATCTTTGAATACTATGTATGTTAAAGCATGATGTTAGATTAAGTAGATAGCCTATATTTTATCTCACATTACTTTGTTCTTGATAAAAAATTTATGTGTCTTGAATTATTATTATTCATTCACGTGGATTATTACTTCTTTGTGCACGTTATTCAATCATGTGTGTGTTGTGATAAATTATATCATTCAATGCATTTAATTTTAAAGTTAGAACATAAGGGTATTTAGTTTAACATGATTACACTTAACCAAAAATGTAGCATCTAAGTAGACTTAAGTGTTTAATTAGGTCACATTCATCACATCACAATTAGATCATGGAAGCATTTATTAAATAATATCATCAATATTGCTTAATAGATCACATTGATATCTAATTTAAAAACAAAATACAATAATGCATAACTTGTAGAAATAGAAACATGCTCATATATATATCATAAAGTTCATATAAATCATAGTCACCACAATGTGGTATATAATAACAAAATACATCTAGGTAGGTATATGGATAACATACTCCTCATGGCTTGGTGGTGGTTCCCATTATGAGAAGGTGGATTGGGAATGACTCCTGGAGCTAATCTGCTCTCGTAGATCCTATAGCTAGCCTACTACTATAGCCTCATGTATAAGTGCTATGACCCACTCCTGCTCGATCTGATACATCTCCATTCACACTTAGATAAGTTTCTCCTCTAGATGCACCTGTGCCTCACTCTCAGTAGGAACTTGAGTGGATTTGAGTTCCTCGTTTGTAACTCTAAGCTCCTCATGCGTAGTTTCGAGCTCCTTGTATGCAACTCTCACCTGCTCCTCTCTATCTTGGAACTCCTCATTTTTAGCTCTAACCTCATAATTGGTCCTCACCACATCATCATAAGATGTCCTCCATCATGATAAAGGCTCAAACAGGTTTGTATGGTGCCCCGCACTTGGTGGTGGCCTATGCTCAGTTCATATTGGCTGATGTGGGGGCACAAATGGCACCATATTTGTGGTGACTCGGCTAAAGAAGCTGAGCCACTCTCACATACCAACTGTAGACATCCAAATTTGGACACTTAATTTATCCAAATTTATCACTTTTCGTCTAAACATCCTTTTATCCAAATTAATTAAGTAATATTATTATTATTTAATTAATACCCTTAATTCTACCAAATCCCTAAGGTATTTAATTAATAATTAAATACTTTACTCTTTTAATCCTCCTTTCATCAAATAAATTAAATAAATAATACATTTATTTAATTCCTCACATGTTATTTTCATCTAATCCTAATCCATCTCCTAATTTCTTCATTAGGGATGTGCACATGCCTAATCCTTGATTAGGATGTGTCACATCCTCCAACTTTTGCAAGTTGGCTTCTAATCCTCATTTATCTTCTAATTACTGATTAATTAATCTTAATCAGTACCTTGGTCAACTCTTTCCATCCCCCAAGGAATTTTTAATTCTTTTTTATTCCTCCAAGAATCCCCTTTTCCCATGCATCTTCTAGAACCTTTGACTTGTCACATCAAGTCACATGTGACAAATTCCTACCTTTTGGGAACATTGTCTTATCCACTAGATTCTTCCAATCATTGTGAATTTAAAATTCACTTTTATTCACCCAAGATTCTTCCCATCTCCCAATGTACTTGCAAGGTACTTGTACTTCCTCCACATCATGTACTTCTCTTCCACTTTACTTACACCTCATCCCCCCTTAGCCACTTCACCATCCACATGTCAAGATGTGAGGGCTTGTGAGTTCTCAACTCACCATAGCCCTTCATCTTGACCTTGTTGGATGAATCTCAACCATTGAATTCTCTAGAGAATTCAAATTCTCCTATAAATACCCCCTCTTCAAGGGCATTTACAACACTTTTTCATTTGAGCAACCTTATGCTGCCAATTTGCATTCTCAAGTATTTGCTATCATTTAGCCATCCATCTAGTCATTTTGCATTATCAATTTTGCATCTAGTAACATCAAAAGCAATCCAAGGAGCACACAAATTCATCTAAATCAAGGGCCAATTAAGGAGTCTTCAACAATAAGGAAGGTATAATCAATTTGCATTTTATTTCATCTATTTTCCTTATTTTATCACTCTTTAGGCTAATCATTGAAGTGTTCTTAGTATTTTTCCACTTGCATTTTTAGTTATTTTGCACATTAGAATAGGGTAAAATTCTAAGGTACACATTTCTGGCACACCCGGTGGGACCCACAAATGGGTTCTTGCTTTTAACCTTCATTTGTGATAAGTATTTTGCAGAAAAAAGGTCACAAAAAGGCTGAAGCGTCCTCTGTTTTTCCACAGAAAGGCGGAAACACCCTCTGTTTTGCTGCAGAAAGGCGGAAGCGCCCTTTGTCTTGTTGCAGAAAGGTGGAAGCACCCTTTTTTTTGCAGAAAGGCAGAAGCGCCCTCTGTTTTACTACAGAAAGGTGGAAGCGCCCTCTCTTTTATTGCAGAAAGGTGGAAGCACCCTCTTGTCTGCTGCAGAAAGGCGGTCACGCCCTATATCTAAAAATTTGATTATGACTAACAGTTTGCTGCAGTTAGGCGTATACATCATTTTTCTTAGAAGATCTTTTCTAACACTTTCTTGCAGTAGGGCATACAACTTTTCTTTTTCAAAAATTTGATAACGTTTCCTGTAGAGGGGCGGATACGCCCTTTTATTTTTGAAAGGCTCTTTTGCTGCAGAAAGGCAGAAGTGCCCCCTGTTTTGCTGCAGAAAGGTAGAAGTGCCCCCGATTTTTCCGCAGAAAGGCGGAAGCGCCCCCTGTTTTACTGTAGAAAGGTGGAAGTGCCCCTGCTTTACTGCAGAAAGGTAGAAGCGCCCTTTTTTTGCTACAGAAAGGTGGAAGCGCCCATGTTTTACCACAGAAAGGCGGCTACGCCCTAAAATAGCATAGTTTGGAAGCATATTATGGCGTAATCAACCAAGAACAAAAGATAAGATAGCTAACATTTGCTTGCAGGGCCATCTATTTGATCAAATTTTTAAAAAAATTATCCTTATTGTTTGAACATAGTTTAATTAGGGGGAAGTAACCTTTATTGCTTGCTGTGCTTATCTATTATTGTGTCACCCAAGGGGGCATTAATTTGTTTTCACTTTCCCCTTGCACTTCGTGTGAGCCTAGGGAGTAGCTGGAAATGGTTAGTGTCTTCTTTCTAGTGGGACCTTCTTGGGGATTTCATCACCCTAAGGGATGATTCCAACCACGTGTATCGGCGGGGTATATAAAGGGGGGAGAACGAAAGTTGTACCCCAATCTAGTCACGTCGTAATTGGCAGAGCGTCAAAGCTAGGGTGACACCTAGATAGACATGAAGAGTTGGTCCGAGCCTTTCAATATCTCGCTGGAGTTCCCAACTCACGCTTGTGATGGGCTGGTGTTCACAGTTGTCCCTCACGTACCGAGAGTATGTCGAGGACTCCCTAGAATCCTTGTGCATCCTAGATTAAGACCTTTCCTAGCCATACCCTTAACATTAATCATAGGATTATGCTTGCTTGAAGTGTTCTCTTGTGAAAAACCCGTGAAATCTTTGATACATTGGCCTTATTTTATCATTTTGAGTCCTTGCCATAGCCATTGCCATCAAAACCAAGCTCTGTCTTGCTACAGAAAGGTGGAAGCGCCCTCTGTTTTGCTGCAGAAAGGTGGAAGCACCCTCTATCTTGTTGTAGAAAGGTGGAAGCGCCCTCTTTTTTACTTTAGAAAGGCGGAAGCACCCCTGTTTTGCTGTAGAAAGGTGAAAGCGCCCCTATTTTTGTTGTAGAAAGGTGGAAGTGCCCCTAATTTACTGCAGAGGGGCGGATTTTCCCTCCTGAACACCTGAAATCGCCCCATTTGGATTTGTTTAGCCTTTAAACCATCATTTAATCATTCCCAACCATTATCTCATCATCCCAAGCCTCTGTTTTGTCACTCTAAGTCTCCCAAAACCTCCATTTGATCAATCTAAACCTCCATCTTATCATTCCAAATCTTTATTTAACCATTCTAAATCCCCACTCATTCTCCACAATCATCTTCAATCCACCCGTTCATTCTAATTTCCTCATATTCCATTCAAAAGTCCATACCATCACCTAGCGAACATCATAATTTTACCGTTTACATCACCAAACACCACTCATAACCAAACTGCCTTAACCTTGTATTACAAAGTGGTTACCCAAGTTGACCATAGCACTTGAATTTGATTATTAGTCTTTAACTTCGACCCCAATCAATTTGCTTCCATCTTGAGGTGAATTCGGTGTCATAATTTATCATCCTCGGCCCAATCAATCCATTCCTATCTTAAGGTGGATTTGGTGCCGTAATCATCCTCTTAATCAATCAAAGCTCTAGGCCACTAAGGGTAACTTCCTTTGATCAAACTTAAGGTCTCTCTCACATCTTTCATCATCCAATCATACCCATCCAATAATCCAAATCTATCAAAACCAATCATTCGATCAAATTGTCCAATCAATCAAATCACATCCGTTCAACCAATGCTATCCTACTAATCTTAATAATCCAATCCAATTCAATCAAAATCCAATCTTTCCAAATCCAAATCCGATCCCATCAAAATAAAAATCAATCCCATCACATCATCCAATCATCCCAATCTGAGCTTTAATCCAATCCTGATCTAAGCTTGACTTAAATCCTGATTTGAGCTTTAGTCCATCATCTTTGATCCATTTTATTTATCCTGCCATCATCATGAATCCTCATCCTCCATCAATAGTAGTCAAGGGAAACCCTAATTACGTTGACGACAATAACGAAAGTCTTGTCGATCAAGAGGTATACAACATAGATCCCCTTGACACTATCATATCTAGTAAGCTTTCTCCACCCACTTTCCAAAATCCAATTACTCCTATGAGCTATCCCGTTATTTCTTGATCCATGCCTAATCATGCTCCTTATGCCACCTTTGACAATGGATATCTAGTATCTTCTTCATCCCCATATTTGTCATGTCCTTCATCTACATCATCCTCTTATACAACATCTACATCCTCTTATCCTAATTTTCCATCCCAATACTCCTATTACAATTCCCCATCATGTCCCCCTATCGTAATCCTCTTTCCCAATCTTCCCATACTAATCCTACATCTGCACCCTTTTACCTTAATCCCACATCCATGTCTCCTCATCCTAATCCATCATCCCAATACCTTTATTATAATCCATCCCCCACATCCTCTTGTCCCACTACACCACCTATATCATCTTGTCCTAATCCACAATCCATGTCCCCTATCTTAATTCACCACTCCAATATCCTTACCTTAACCCTCCATCCAATCCTATCCCTCCATCTACTCCTAGTCCTCCATCCAATCCCATTCATCCATCTACTCCTATTCCTCCATCCAATCCTAATCCCCCATCTACTCATAGTCCTACATTCGATCCCATTCCTCCATCCAACCCTAGTCCACAAATCCATAATCCCTCATCCATTTCTACCACCCTAGCCAAGCCAACTATATGCAAGTATCTCATTTTAGAAGTTCTCCAAGGACTCATTACAAAGAAGCCATCCCCAACTCCACATCTTGAAGTCATGGAACCATGCCATCTAGATCCATCATCCATGGTCACTAGTGATGAGACCCTTCTCCATACCACACCTATTATTGATGTTACCACCCTGTACTGCTCAAACCATTGAAACCATTGAACCCACTAAATCCATTGAACCCCCATCTCCTCCAAGAATCTGAATCCATCGAAGACACCCAATTCCAATCCACTCCCTCTACTCTTAGATCCACCCAAATCCAATCCACTCCTCCCACCCCTAGTAGCACCAAAACCCATTCCAATGAACCTCATGAATCTTCCATCCCTCCATCTTCCCCACTTGAAGAGTCCCAACAAGACTGTTACCATGCCTCTCGCACATGATGAGTCACGCCAAGAGTCTAATCCAAAGCATGCCAACATATCCCTTCTCCCGATCAAGATCCTACCATCCCATCTAGTCCACCTCAAGATCATAGTCCCCCATCCATTCCATCCCATGATCCCCTTGTCATTCAAGCTTCCACTGCTCCATCTCCATCTCCATCGCATGAGCCTATTACCACAAATCCAGATCCTATCATGGCCCCTACTCCCTCTCCTGATGTTTCTATCCCATCATCTCCTCCTCATGATCCCTCATTATCTCCTAAAAATGCTATCCCCACACCACTTGCATATCCCCTTGGTCCTCTCACATTCCTCCATGGTGGTCTCCTCACAGAAGAAAAACAAAGCATATACACCAACCCTCCTCTTCCACCTAATGGACTCGCATCATGTTTTCAGAATAACACCAATCCTATCATGGATCGCATGCTCAAGAAAATGAATTATCAAGGAAGAGGTCCAGGCCTTCATGAGCAAGGTATTTTAGAGCCCATCCAAGTCAAAAAACAAGTCTGCATGCAAGGTCTTGGACCTATTTCCCAAGACTCACAATCTAAAGATGTTGGTACAACCTCTAGACGTCCTCAACAAGCCTCTTCCAAAATAAATATAGGCTCTTTCCATCGCTCCACCAAATCATATGCTACCATCCTTCCTCCTCTATCGTATCACCTCAAAACCACCATCCATATTCCTCCATCTGCTCCATCCATTTTGGGTCCTTACATCCCTCCATCTACCATCTCCAATCCTCCATCTACCATGCCCATGTTTCCTCGAGGTCCTACGTCTATTCTGAGCTCCTATATCCTAAAATCACCTCCTCCATCTAGTCCTATCCATCCCTTCATCCATTCATCACCTATCCATCTCATCCATCATAAACATCCCTCTCACATATCCTATAATCAGGATCAACAAAGGCACATACCTAAACATCCTCCATCTACACATAATCCTCATAATTCTACCTCCATCACTCCACATCATCCATCTCCTCACACCCATCCCATTGCTATGAAAAGCACTTTGGCTGTTAAAGAAAAAATGCATAAATCCAAGCATCCACATGAATCTATGGCTCCCCATGTCCCCTCCAAAAGACATGGTGAAGAAAAGAAAAATCTAAATATACATCAAATCCATAGGCCACAAAGGTCCACCAAAGCAAAGATCAAAACCATGTGGATCCCAAAGAAAAAAGATGCAATGCCATCACATGAAAAATATGAAAGAACATCCAAAGTTGCTAATCCAAAAGCTAATCATACACCCCTTTCATCTCCTAAGTCTGTTTTGGGTCCTTATGTCTCGAAATTCACCATTCCATCTCCTCCATTATCCCCACATTCTCCATCCCTTAATCCTATTATATTTTCACATCCACCACCACATGTGCCAATCTTGGTCCTGAACACATCTCCCCATCACATATCCACCCCATCACTCCATCCATACCCTTTCCAGCATCCCATCCATTATCCCATGTATCAACCCCATCAAATCCCTCTAATTCATCCTCATGCATAATCCATTTATCCTAATAAGGTTGTACCAACATCCAGCAGTCACTTCAAACATGGGCTCTTAACACCTTGCTCCTTATCACATGTTTTCTAAATATGCTTATCCACTTCCTTATCCTTACCCATCTTCTGCATGACATCCAAAAAGTCAAAAATCAAAAAAAAAAATAGTAAAGAGAAATAATCCATCAAATGGTGAAAACTTGGCAAACAAGCGCCTTGGATAAATACCATGATGAAAACCTGGCAAACAGGCGTCATGCATAAATCCTCATCTGTACTTGGGGGCAACTTCCTGATATGCATTCCCTCCATCTGCTATGCTTCTAGCTATGCACCCATCTTCTTGTTATCCGTCCTCTTCATAAATCCCCCCCATCCCACCTATCTTCTGCATCCTACCATCATATCCCATTTATCTCCCATTCCCTCCATCCTTCTTGTGATCTTAATCAAAATAGGGGCACCTATCCATGCATGCTTTGGACACCTATTGGTATACATTCCCTTCATCCATGCTCTATCATATTCCTTAGTCACCCATCCTATCCTCATTTAGTTATCTCCTTTATCTTCTCATCCACTTGTCTTCTATCCCTCATGCCTCCTCATATATGACATATCTAGAGTGGGGGCATCTGCTTCCTTTCTAACATAGTCCTTGGAGACATCATCTATCATAACATCCTTTCATCTCCCTATCTATCTATCATAGCATCCCTTCCATCTCCCCATCCTTATCTTCGTATCCATCTATCCTAGCATCCCTTTCATCTCCCAATCCTTATATTCCCATCCATCCAAACAATCCCTCCCATCCCCCATCCCTATATCTCTATCCATTCTTTCATCTTTATCCTCATCCCATCTCACAATCCCTTGTCATTGGTATCTAGCTATAGGCCTCCCCCATGAAACCTAATGCCATTTATCTCATCGTCATCACCCCTGCTTCTCTTGCACATCTTTCCAATCCCCTATCACTTTTCATCACCCATCTATCTATCATATCATCCTCCCAAGTCATTTTAATGCTTTGGATAATTATCCCATCCCTGAGCTTAATGTGATCGTCATCATCCTATCCAATCCAATGGGTCTATCCTATCTTGTCGTATCGGTCCCATCTTTTTATCCACTTATCCTATCATCTTATCATCCTTTATCCATTATTTGCCTTTGGTCTTGTCGAACTATGTTGCCCCTGCGCTTTCACGTAGGCAAGGTCGATCATTTGATCCGCCCCTGGGCTTCCATCATCGATCTTCATTGCCCACTTTGCTCTTCTATCGTCTATCATTAGTCATTCTACTTTTTCCATCCGCTCCTCTATCATCTAGTGTCAGTCTTTCTACTTTCTCCGTCCACTCCTTTATCATCTATCATTAGTCTTTGCTTTTGTCTCTTTGGTCCTTGTCATCTGTCATCATCATTCTTCGTCCTCTTTCTACTTTTATCCATGGTCAGTTGACAACCTTTTACCGAACTACGAGGGCTCTGCATTTTCACATAGGCAAGGCTACTCTTTGATCAGCCCTTGAGCCCCTAGGTCTTTAGGTCGTGTCTTGTATCCTTTGTGTCGTTTCGTCAAGCTATGCCCTTATCTAGATGGTTCTTAACAAACAAGATCCATTTGTATCAACAAATCCAATCAGTTTTGAATATCCCACATCATATCAATCTTTTAGCTTAGTATCCATCATAAGTCTCAATAGGATGCATCCTTCCTAATAGACCTCATCAATCCCATCTATCCCCTTGATCCTATGGCAAAGGAAATTTGAAATTGATTGCGATCTTTTGATGCTTTTGGCTTTTGTTTATCATTTGAGCTTCCTATCATCACTTGTCAAGGCCGCCATAATCCATCATATTGTGGCGTGTTTTGATTGGTCCACATAGGGACATATCTTGATCTTTTGTTTGATTGTGTCTTTTTGGTTGTCCCACGTAGTACGCACCAAGATCCCCGAGGTCTTGTGTTATGTTAGGGCATCCTTTTGTGCTTGTGGTTATCTCAATACCTGTCCCAACCAAGGTCTTTCTTTGTGACTTTGGGGTGTTGGGATAGCCTTCTTGTCTGTTGTGTTTGTTTCACACATTAGACACTAATATGCCTTGGTTCCACATACCCTAGCACTTGGTGTCTTATGCTATAGCAAAAATCAGTGCTCAGAAGATGGAAAATTGCATTTCATTTTTTATTTTATCATCTTGTATGTATCCCCCATCCCTCTATCTTTTTTCCTATCTCTTCCCTTTTTTTTCCCCTCTTCTTTTTTTTCCTCTCTCCCCACTGGGGCGGCTCCACCCACTGGCGGGGCGGTTCTACGCTCCGGGTGGGGCGGCTTTGCCCGCTGTTGGGGTGGATCTGCCCCAGGCAGTTCCACCCACTGTCAGGGCGGCTTCACCTCTTGTTGGGGTAGCTCCGCCCCAGGTGGATCCACCGCTGTCGGGGTGGCTTTGCCCAGGGCGAATCCGCCTATGTCTGGGCGGCTTAGCCGCTGTCGGGGCGTCTCCGCCTATGGTGTGGCGGCAGTGCCGAGGGCCGAGGTGACGATGCCCTGGAGCGGGGCGGCTCTACCTCTATCGAGGCAGCTTCGCCTGTAGCGTGGCGGCAGCACCCGGGGCCGAGGCGGCAACACCCTAGAGCCGCCCCGCCCCCATTCTTCTTCCCCTGTATTTTCTTCACATTTTAGCCTTTTTTTCTAAAAACTAATCCCGACCCATTTTTGGGGCAGCTCCACCTATGGTGTGGCGGTAGTGCCGAGGGTCGAGGTGATGACACCCTGGAGCGGGGCAGCTCTGCCTCTGTCGAGGCGGCTCCGCCCGCAGCGTGGGGGCAGCACTCGGGGCCGAGGTGGCAACCCCTAGAGCCGCCCCGCCCCCATTCTTCTTCCCCTATATTTTCTTCACATTTTAGCCTTTTTTTCTAAAAACTAATCCTGACCCATTTTCTAATTTCCCCCCGCCATCAAAACCCATGTGTTGAAATTTTCAAAATTTATCAAAAACCATATTTTCGTGAGTTTTGATTTTTACACTGAAACTTTCGGAGGCCATAACTTTTGACTCGGGTGTCCGTTTGAGTTCAAATTTGACAGGTGGTTGCGTTATGAGATAACAAGTGGGTTCTAAACAAGCTTCTTTGAATCCCATTGGTACCCATTTTGCCACATTTTCGGGGCCTCAAAATTTCATCTTGACCCTCAAAATCCCAATTTAGTATTTTTTTCCAGCATTTTGAAAAATTATTTTCACTCAACTCAAAATGCATATCTCAAATTTGGGATGTTAGTTGGAAATTCATCCTATCTCAATATTGGGTATTTCTTGAAAAAAATTTGGACTCCCAAAAGTATATTCGTGAGGTTTCCTAAAATGGCAAAATTTGACATTTTTGAAAATTAGCAAATCGGGAAAAATTTGATTGTCAACACCTTACGTCCTTTAAACCCCGGAACTCGGTGTAGAATCAATCCAATCATATCCTTCAATCATTCTAGTCTTCAATCCAATCCTCATCTGAGCTTTAAGTTAATCCCAATCTGAGCTTAACCAAAACCCTAATCTGAGCTTTAGTCCATCTGCAGTCCAAATCTTTGGATATCAAACCAAATCTTAAGATCCTTCTCTCCATCTCACATATCAATCTTCTCCTCATCTGTTCAACCTCGCACAAATCACCTAATCAAATCCTTGGTCTTGTCCCTAGTCTTGTTACCAGCCTTAACCCATCATCATCATCATCATCCATTAGTATCCTTCTCTATCCCTTTGGTGTTGTTTTGGGATGTATCCTTCCCTCATCAACAACACTTTCATCATCATCATCGGGAGGTATTCTTCCCTATCCTTTTGTGGTATTTTTGGATGTATCCTTCCCTCATCACTACCACTATGTGGGATGTATCCTTCCCTATCCTCGTGTTGTTTTGGGATCCATCATTCCCTCATTGACAACACTCCATCCATCATCAACCCCTTTTGGCTTGTACCTTGACCGGGGCAACATCACCTTTTGTCCTAAAATCCATCTGTGCTTCATCCATCTATCGATTCTCCTTCTCTCTTGTCCATCACTTCGCATCATCCCCTTGCATCACATCATCTATTTTGAGAGCACACACGTGTTCTCTTCAACCCACATGTCCTCTCGAGGGGGCATCCTCAATCCCTCATCCTCATCTTCATCCCCATCATCTTTTTTCCCAATCAATCCTTTGATGACTGGGGCATCTTTCCCAATCCAACCATCTTATTCTAGGTTCTATATTTTAATATTCTTTGAAATGGTGCTACTTCATAGCACCATCTCAAAGAGGGGAAAAATGTAGACATCCAAATTTGGACACTTAATTTATCCAAATTTATCACTTTTCGTCTAAAAATCCTCTTATCCAAGTTAATTAAGTAATATTATTATTATTTAATTAATACCCTTAATTCTGCCAAATCCTTAAGGTATTTAATTAATAATTAAATACTTTACCCTTTTAATCCTCCTTTCATCAAATAAATTAAATAAATAATACATTTATTTAATTCCTCACATGTCATTTTCATCTAATCCTAATCCATTTCCTAATTTCTTCATTAGGGATGTGCACATGCCTAATCCTTGATTAGGATGTGTCACATCCTCCAACTTTTGCAAGTTGGCTTCTAATCCTTATTTATCTTCTAATTACTGATTAATTAATCTTAATCAGTACATTGGTCAACTCTCTCCATCCCCCAAGGAATTATTAATTCCTTTTTATTCCTCCAAGAATCCCTTTTTTCCATGCATCTTCTAGAACCTTTGACTTGTCACATCAAGTCACATGTGACAAATTCCTACCTTTTGGGAACATTGTCTTATCCACTAGATTCTTCCAATCATTGTGAATTTAAAATTCACTTTTATTCACCTAAGATTCTTCCCATCTCCCAATGTACTTGCAAGGTATTTGTACTTCTTCCACATCATGTACTTCTCTTCCACCTCACTTACACCTCATCTCCCCTTAGCCACTTCACCATCCACATGTCAAGATGTGAGGGCTTGTGAGTTCTCAACTCACCATAGCCTTTCATCTTGACTTTGTTGGATGAATCTCAACCGTTGAATTCTCTAGAGAATTCAAATTCTCTTATAAATACCCCCTCTTCAAGGGCATTTACAACACTTTTTCATTTGAGCAACCTTATGCTGCCAATTTGCATTCTCAAGTATTTGCTATCATTTAGCCATCCATCTAGTCATTTTGCATTATCAATTTTGCATCTAGTAACATCAAAAGCCATCCAAGGAGCACACAAATTCATCTAAATCAAGGGCCAACCAAAGAGTCTTCAACAACAAGGAAGGTATAATCGATTTACATTTTATTTCATCTATTTTCCTTGTTTTATCACTCTTTAGGCTAATCATTGAAGTGTTCTTAGTATTTTTCCACTTGCATTTTTAGTTATTTTGCACATTAGAATAGGGTAAAATTCCAAGGTACACACCAACTATAACAAAGAAAACATAAAATAATTTAGAGAAATATATAACATATATAAAGATAAGAAAGCTAATAAAATACATCAATAACATATCATCACTTGGATGATCATTGGTCTACTAATCAAGACCTTGGCAGGAAACTATGGTACTATGACTACCTTGAGAAGTTGATTGTGTGGTAGGAGCCACATGGATTCTCTCTCCATACTCATAGGATTGTATCCCTATTGATGGCGTTTTCTCCACATCAACAACCCAGAAAAAATATAATATCCTATCTCTCTTGAAAGGTAAATCTCTATCAGTAAGCCTTAAGAGATAACCCCAAGGTCTCTAATGTCAGGTCTTGACAAATGCAGTGAAACAACTCAGAGATAATGTGAAATTTCTGGTTTCCAACAAAGGGCCTTACACACAAATGTTGGAGCTTCCTAAATTCATCAAATATGGCAATAAATTGATGCTTGCAAATCCTAAACTAACCTAGATCTTAAAGAAATAGCAAAAGAGTTAAGGGTTTGAGAGAAATCTAAATCTAACTATTAGAATCAGTTATGAAGATGACAAAACATTCAAAGTGGACCAACCCTCCAAAATATTTTTTGCTAAACCCAGATTAACTTGCAATGTCACAAAAATAGTGCTATCTCCTAAGGTATTTAAGGTTTTCATATTGCAAGGCATTCGCATATCAACCCACATTTAGCATTAAGATGATAACACATCACAATAGAACTAAGCAAATCAAATATAGGCCCAGGCTAACTTTGTACATCTACCCACATTCAACAAGTAGCTAAAAGTGTGGACCAAGGGTTGTTCAAACACTTCAAATTTTCCACCATGAACAAAATTGAAACATAAATGTAACTAAGATTATCTAAAAAGTAACTTACTTAGAACAAACTTCACAATCTAAAATATAAGAACTACAAGAACCATGCATAAATGGATAACACAATGAAGAACACCAAGTAACAATGCCTTCCTTTGTATTTGCTTCACCAAAATTTGCAACAATTCAAGTTTTTCCAGTATCTCAAGTATTACAAAGCTCCTCTAATGCCTTAGCTAATATTCTAGCACTTTTCTCCAAATGTCTAACCTTAACAAATGAGGGAGAAACCCCTATTTCTAACAATTACAATAGGCTGGCCCAAATTAGGGTTTTACAAGTTAGGGAGGCCAAGTAGGTCAGGTAGAAATTCCCTCCCAAATTTGAAGTTCAAAATATACATTAAAATAATGGAGGTCAGCCTCCAAAGTCAACTTTAGTATTAAATGCTTCCCTGACATAGAGTTCAAGGTGTAGCCACCCTATCTTATAAACAAAATTGACATTAAATGACACTTTCCCCTAGGAAATCGAGTTGGGTTGCCATTTTATCCTTCACCTACCCCATTTTTTCTAGAAATTTCTTTTATTTTTGCAAGTATTGGATCCAAGTTAGCCTGGGTTGGAGTAGCTATTACATTAATTTTGGCCTTAGCTGAATTTAACTCTGCCTCATATTTGGCTAAGGCCTTATCCCAGTCAACATACAATCCTTGATATCTGTCCAAACATGAGATGTAAATAACAACATCCTCCAATTGGCCTTTGATAACTGGACCTTCTGCATTTAGGGAATATACCTCTTGCCACCACTGCTGCAATTGTCCCACATTCAAATCTCTTTGTCTAAATTTCTTCCTCCTTGTAACTGTTTCTAGAAAAGTGTTGTAGCTATCAAAGACCTCTTTCACCTTGACCTGAGCTTTGGATAACTTTTTGGGTGCTTTCATTTTGAGCTCATTCTTTAAGTTGAAAGCTTCTACCCACTCCATTGCATTGTGTGTATCTTGCATAGTGATGAGACCTTTAATTAGAGTTTCTATAGGGATTGCAAGGGTTCTCTCCAATTATTTGAAAATGGTGTCATCAGGCAGTTGTTTGCAATCATCAAGAAAATATGCTATGTCCTTGGAGAGGAAGGATGAATTTTTATAAAACATAAACACTTTTTCGATGATTTCATCACCTATATGTCTGACACTCTGCAACCATTCCTGGTTGTCCTTCACATAAGTGTTTAACCTCTCAATCTCTGACACTTCCTCAGAAATTAATCCTTTAGGAAATGAGGAGATTTCACTGATTTGAGACTACAAAGGCTTAACCAAATTTTGAATATACTTGTGGACCTCTCTTAATTGCTTCTGCAATTCCTCCTTTTCTGCAGTCTCCTTGTCCAGTCTCCTCAGAATTGCTTGAGAAGATTCTTGGAAGTCCTTCTCCTACTCCTTCATGGTCGGACCCAAATTGACAGTTTGTACCTTGTAGTCGGTGGGTCTCAATTCATCCTTGTACTTATTTTTAGGAGGAACAAGAACATGGAAAATCTGGTTATTGAATTAATCTCTTGTGAACTTAGAGACTGTTTTGGCTCTCTTTCTTTCCTTTGGTTCTCCCCATTTTTCTAGAATTTTTCCCTAGTTCAGGGTTTCATCTTCTATAATTATCACTTTTTGTTTTAGTCTCTTCTCCAACCAATCCAGGGAAGTGGACTATTCTACATCCACATCCTTCTGAGGGGTACCATGTTAAGACTGATTGCGAGGAGGACTCTCATCCACAACCTCTATATTCTCCTCATCCCTTTCTTGGCTCTTCTATTCCCTATCTTCACCATCCTTATTTTTAGGCTCCTCCTCTGAAAGTGGTACATTAGCATGTTCACTGATTTGGGGTTGAGAAGGAATTTCTATAGTGACCTCATAGGTAGTTTGCTTACTAATTTCCTTCTTCTCCCCCAATTCATTGGCCAAATCACTCAACTTCCCATCCCTGAGCATAGATACTTCTTCACTCTGGGTTTCCTCTTCAGGATTATCGAGTGGGACCTCTTCTTTGCCTATTTGTTCATGTTCCTTCAGAGCCTCTCTCTCTTGTACATTCTATACTGGGGACAAAGAAGGTGAATTATCCCCCGTGACTACCGTTTTAGCTTCCTTTGTGGGATCCTTGGTAGGGGTCTTCTTAGTAGGTGCCTTCTCAATTCCAACTCTTGAATCTCCTACAGGAGACACCTTCTACTTGGGTGAATTCCTTCTCACATACACTTGAAGCTTCTCCCTTGAGCTCTCCATCTCGAAAACCTTGGGAGGGGTAACAAAATCTTCAGAAGTCTTTGTTTTCTTAGCTAACCTATGTCCCTCAATCACTAGCTTTCTCTTCTTAGTAGGTTGAGGAGTCTTCTTTCCTTCCTCAATAGCTCCTTCAGAAGTCTTCTTTGCCTTGGGTGTAGGTTTCCTCTCAATCTTCTTTGCTTGTCCTTGACTTCTTGTGCTCCTCTTCAGTGTGATGGGATTTTGTCCCTCTTGTTCATCTCCATGCAAAGGCTCTGTAGCATCATCCTTGGCAGCCTCAATGCCATCCTCAGAGTGGGATTCAAGATTTCCCATCAAATCATAAGTAAATTGGGCACTGTCTACTTGCAATTCTGCAACTTTATGCTTAACCCACATCTTGGAGTATCTCTTCATAGGATCCATTATTTGATTAGGGTCTACTACCCCCTCTCCTAACCAATTTACCGATGGTAGGGGTTGATTTCTGTATGGCTCATAATCATGGTACTATATTAGATCCTCTTCATCCTCATCAACTTGATCAGGCACCTGATCCACCTAGTAGAGTCTGATGAGTTTCAAGGGAAGCCTCGAGTACCTCCTCTATATCACTTCAAATTCATCCCTACAATTCACCCAATAATATTCTATGTGATATTTTTGTCTCTACTCTCTACTGGCTTGCCTTTGTGCCTTTCCATAAGGATCAAAATTGTCTCAGTTGGTGTGTGAATATAACTCATATTGTTCCATCTCTTTCTCTGAACATTGGACACTTTGGAGAGAGGGGCAAGCTTCAAGAGTGCCAATTCTCAATGGGAATTTATCTATGAGCCCCTTCTTGTGCATGTCTTGTAGCACTATCTCAAATGCAACCATTTGTCTTGTCAATTCCAACAAAATGAGTTTATTGGTAGGATACCTTGGCATCCTAATTGGGACCATAGGAGATTCTTGTATCTTGATGTAAGAAAATATTTGAAATTGTATGAACCATTGTCCATAATTTCTAATGAGATCCATTGCTTTGTATAAATTCTTATGTGGAGAGCACCTTGTAGCAATCTAGGGATGTACATGAAAAAGGCATCATTAGCTCTCTTGTAGTTTGATATGTTATATCGTAGTTGAGGATAAACATCCGAAATTCTATCCTTCCTAGGAGTCCCTCTGCAACTTAGGCCTCTGTATTTGAATTTCCTTGCCAACATGTAGACAAGGTAAGATGTCATTGTGAACACATGAGTATCTTGTACACTTATGAGTTGCTTTTCTGAATTGTCACTTAGGACACCTACCCAATGGTAATGTTTTCCTCCCACAATCTAAGTAATTGGGTAGAACATCCAAGTCCTAAAAGTGAATGCCTCCTCCAATCCCATTACTCAACCTAGGAGTGTGATGATATCATGGTACTCCATCTTGACATCACTTCTATTTAATTGCTTTGGGAGCTTGGAATAATGCGGCTTTGGCTTGCTATCTTGGAACTATTCATCATATCCACAACCCTGGAGACATCCTTGGCATAGAACTCTTCTACTTCTTGGATGTTGATCTCTTTGATAAGCTTGTGGTGGGAAGTGATGTTGAATGTTTTAGCAGTGGACTCCTTAGTAAAGTTAGCCATAACTCTTCCTTGTGGGCCCACTATTATCCTCTTTTCAGCATCATAATGATTTGCACATTCCAACACTATCTTAGGGAACAACAATGTAGGTGGAAACCCTGCTGCTTGAGCCAAACTTGTATGTGTGATGACTTGTTCCAATTGTGTAGTTGTATTTACAAACATTGTCTGGTGGAAATCATCATAGTCCACACATCCCATATTAGTGTTAGCTATCTTCAACCATGCGAAGGATATTCTTGACTCTAGCCATATTCCTTTGAAATCATACTTCATTATATCTATTATCCTTTTAACTTCCTCTTGAGCGTGTGAAGTATTTGACTTGGAAGTCTTATCGGGACTCAATTCTTCCTGCATCCGTTAGAAGACATAATAATAATTGTGATGCCAATCATTAATAAACTCATCATTAAAGCTGAAGGATAAAAATATTAGCTAACATCAAATTCCTTTCATTCATTTTAAGAATCCAAAATAGTTTCTTACAGACCAATGCACTTCAGGATTTTGAGGCCCTGACAGATTTTCAGAAAATCCGCCCTAGGGCAGATTTTTCGTAGGAATAAAGGTTAGGGATTTTTTGACCAGGAGGATTTACCACAAGAAGCACAATTTGGGGAATTCTTGGTCGAGCGAAATCTTTGAAAATCATTATTGCGCACTAGAATTTCAAGTCGCCAACTTACTTACATAATTGTTTGATAGCATTTCATCCAAAGTTTGATTTGATCTTTTAAGTTCTAGTGTTGTGGAAGTCTAAGGAAGTTCATGGAAAATTCGAGGGGACTTGGATTCTTTGAAGGATTGGGGCTCGAAAATTCTGAGCTATGGCAGAATTTCCGCAAGGCTTGTTTAAGTGTGTGTTCAAGTCCAGACTTCTGCCTATCTCTATGCATGGTGACTTCATGACACCATGTTGAGTTATTTGTCATTATTTGTGTCTCATTCAAAGTTTCCCCACTCTAATGGATTTGGAAAAGCTATTAGGATATTTCACAGTGAGAAGAAATCTCCAAGTGTCAAGATGTTCTCCAGATCACTCCCTTAGTCAAAATCACATCTCCTTAGCTCATGCTCAAATTTGAAGTCAAGTGTGAAGGGATAAGTTAACTCCCGAGGATCAACATGGCAGAAGGATGTGGGGAATGCTTGAGGCACCAGAATCCCCAAAGGATTAACCGTCAAAAATTCCAAGGTGCCTCGAATTCCCCGAGGTGGGCCAAACCTTCAGAATTTCATTTGATCTCTTTATCCCGTGCAAAAATCAAATGATTTCTTCATCATTTTCTAGATCTCAAAGCTTTGATTCTATATTGCTTTCTTCAAGAATTCCTATTTTCCTTCCACAATCTAGAGCGGCTTACCATACTCAAGAAGCGATGTCTTCTTCTAAACTTAGCTTCTTCATTTGTCATGCCTCCAAAGATTCCATACCCACACAGACTTGGGAAATCTGAAAGGAGGTGGATTTTTCGAAGGAAATTCCTTTAGGAAATCTATGGTATGGCGGGATCTCCGGAGATTACTTTCCTTTCGCAACCATTCTCAAGTTAAACTCATTTTCCTTCAATTCTGTCTTGGACTCCGACTCCAACATGGAAGGGCACAACCAGCCTTCAGACACTGAGGTGATAGGAAGATTCAGAGAATCCCAAGGGCACCAAAATCCTTAAGAAATTAACCCTTGAAAATTCTAAGGTGCCTTGGATTCCCTGAGGTGAGTCCAAACTTAGCATTTTCTTCATGATCTCAACCTCCACACAAACCCCAAATGTGCCTTTCTCGTCTTATTACGAAATCATGCTTTTGCCCACAGACCTAAGTCACTTCCCTTAATTTGTGAAATAAATTGAGAGTTTGCAGTAATAATTCTTCACTTCCCTGGATTGGGTTTTAAGATTCGAGCAAGCTAGGGTAAATTCATTAGGTCACAAGAACAACTAACACTACCCACCACATGAGATGCCATATAATCATTTTAGTTTGATGACCGAGACTACAATTTATGAAGATTTCGACACAATACTCCCAAGACAAAATTGAATCACATGGGAGCCAAACCCTAGGGGACGATGAAGGACAACAAGGATAAATGCAACCCCAATGCGAATGAGATAACCATCACATCATGAAGGAATCAATTAAATGACCTGAATTTTCCCCATAAAGCACATTAAAACACATGCAATCAAAGGAAAATATTACTCACTAACAATTTCACAATTAAAACCAAATGAGCACCAGACTCATAACAAAATGTAATACAAAGCAAAGCTAGGGCATAAAATCATGAAGTAGAGAGGGAAAACCCCTAAATTCAATGCGCACAATCTGGGAAAAAGAGGTGTGAATAAACCTTAAGATGGAAATTGAAAGCCACAAGAAAATTTGCAATCTCCAAATGCACCAGTCAATCGATGAAGAAGAATGAATTTTGAATGCACTATGCTCAGAACACACAATGGCAAAATGGAACTCGAATTACCCTTAAATAATTGACCAAAGTCACATTAATCCTACCCAACGACCCCTCATAAATGCATGGCATGACATCCTAAGACCTTGAAAAAATGACCTAAGGAAGGATTCATGGGATCTGAGTGAGGTCGGATTCTCTGAAGGATTGGACTTCAAAAATTTTGAGCCACCTCGGATTTCCCAAGATGACCCATCACTCAGGGAATCTGAGTAAGGGTGAAATCCCTGAAGGCCTCTGAGACTTAGCTAATTTCACTTTCCAGTTGAATCCTAGGTGAAGGCCATAGATTCCATTGATATCTTGAGATCTAAAAGTTGCAAATAATGCACCCTTAGTGCAGGTAAATCGTTAATCTCTCCAACTGAAGCAAAATCCAAAATTTAGAGGAGCCCATCCCTTAAGGGGAAAAGGTGAAACCTATAGCAAAGTGGGAGACAAAATCGGGTGAAGAAAGGGTCCCTACCTCCAGTGGGGCATGTGTGCAAAAAGTGCACAACAATCCCCTCTAGAGTTGTAGGGTGTGCTTGTGTGATGCAAGGATGAGATCTAGGTCTCTCCTTGGGGGAATATTTGGCCTCTATTGGATCCTTGAGATGCTCTCTTGTAGCCAACTGATCCTCCTCCAAATATTCTACAACATCATCATCACCATCATCATTTATCATGTCCCAATCTGCATCCTCATCTTCCCTCTCTGTGTTATCCACTCACTGATGTGGCCAAAGCTCAGGATTGTATATGGGATAACCAATAGGGAAGACTCGCTTAGGTCACGCTGTCCTCCACCACCTACCATATGTAGTCGATGTGCTAACATCATCCTCATTAGATGTTGGACGCAGATCTCACTCCTCATCCTCTAAGTTGCTATAGGTGATGTCTATGAGTGTGGGACAATGAATGTCCTCTCGACTAGCACCACTACATGTAGATATCAAATATGTGGGCCACATGTTGTGCTATTTGTAGTTGACCAAAAAATCTCATCACATGATCATATTAAAATGGCATGATGATGTAGTCATTTCATCCAACACATGACCTATCTCATTGCATCCTAGCTAGCTATTGCACTAGACCTAGACTGCCAGGATCACCGAGTGTATAACAAAAGGCTCATAGATAGTTGTAAGGGGCTCCCATGAGGAATCTAGCTGGTCTAGTACATGTGATGTGCTCAAAGGCCCACACCTAGAGTAGAGTATAAAGTATAATGTTGTGACCCTCCCAATAGATGAACTAATCAAGATAATAATACAAGTGCGCTAACATACTCCATCCCCAAGAATACACCACTTGATGTTCATCCATCAATGATATCATGTGGACTAGGCCCCCATCAAGGTGTGTGCCTTTTCCATTGGGTGCTAGAGCTAAGGAAATGGTAACACATGATCCACCAAACTAGTGGTATAGTAGAGTGTAGAAGCCACCTAATCTTGAAACAAACCCTAGAATCATAATCTATGTGGCGATTGGTTCAACATTGTATATCCCTCCTCATCTCTCAAGGGGTCCAAATCTCATCAAAGTGGATAGTCTCACCTCACATGGGAAGCCTACAGATTTGGTGTACATCCTCAAGTGTAACTATCATCTCCCCCATTGGGAGATTAAAGGTGGAAGTATCTACATTCCACCGCTTGACAAGTTCCATCAGCATAGCATCATGATATCTCATAGGAGGCATGAGATATACCCAATATAGTCTGGTGGTGTGCAAAATATACTCCACCTCCTGTGATAGTCATGTGAACTTCTCTCGAAGTAATGAAAACAATCATCATCCTAAGCAATGTTAGGCACCTAGCGGGACCTGTCAACAACGAAAAAGTCATCAGTTACATAGAAAAATTAGTAACTAAGCAAATAAAAGCATAACAACTCTAAATTAGGACAGAGGTGCCATTTTGGGACAGAGGTGCCATTTTGGGACAGAGGCACCATTCTAAGATATAAGAACCATTTTGTGATAGGGATTCCCATAGTGGACAGTATCACCCAGTTTGGATAGGGACACCATGATTTTTGAAAAATCATCAAAACAACATAAAAAATAAAATAAATTACTAGGAAACGGAGTAGGCAACTCACCTCTTGTGCCACTATGCCTCATGTAGCACCTGCTTGTAGGATCTCAAGTCTCAAGGGATGGTACGGTCATCGACTCGATATCCTCACTCCTTGGTGCAATGGTATCACTCTCTAAGCCTTCAAACAACAAAATTGAAAATGATGGTCAAAATGTGATTTTTCTCTAACATATAGTCAAGTTTACTACAAGAATATCTCATTTAATTCACCATAGTGGGGGTTAGAAAAATTCAATTTTGTTGTCATCTATTGCATTGAATTCATAGTTCCATCCCGACCATATCAAATGTTTTTTGATAGTTGGTGTTGTGATCTCATGACCATATTGCAAGAATTTCCATCACCAAGTTTCTAGTAATTTGATGTAGTTAGATTGCTACCCTAATTCCACCTCCATAAAGCAAGCAAAATCAAGGGGGCATACATCTACCCTCGAATATAGTTCTCCTTAGAATCTAACATGTTAATTTACAAGTACAGGATGATTTTTGGATATCTAACAAATCGATTTGCAGGATGTGGTTCTTAACATTGTGGTTTTGTAGATGACTACATTGGGGGCTTCATTCTCTCATTCATTCACAAGTTGAAGCCCCCAAAGGAAGTGAAAGAAAAGGTATGTAGTAGCACAAGAAATTTTTTAGTTGATGGTAATTTTTTTTGGATGGTATGAAGCACGAGCTTATGTGCTATGCATTAATTTCTAGAGTTAATAATAAAGAAGGTGAAGATATACGAGTAGAAGTATTAGATTTGTTAGAGTTTCATGATATTGTGTTAGATAATGTACTTGAGGGTTTTCCATTGGTGAAGAAGATTAGTCACTAGATGGATTTGATACTTGGATCCAATTTTCCAAATAAGGTAGCCCATAGAATGACTCTTGTAGAGAATGAGGATTTGAATAGATAAGTTCAAGAACTATTGAAGAAAGGATTTATTCAAGAGAGTTTGAGCCCATATGCAGTACCTGTAGTACTATAACCAAAGAAAGATAGAGAATGGATAATGTGTATAGACTCTCGAGCCATTAACATGATTACAATCAAATACATATTTCCATTGCCAAGGATGAATGACCTTATGAATTATTTGAGTGGAGCCAACTATTTCATGAAGATTGAACCAAAGAGTGGATATCATCATATTCATATAAGAGAAGGATGCGAGTGGAAAAAATCCTTCAATACTAAAGAGGTGTTGAACAAGTGGTTAGTCATTTCATTTGGGCCAACAAATGTATTGAGAATATTTATGCAGCTTATGAATGAGGTATTGAAAGATTTTTTAGGAAAAGTTATTATGTTTATTTGGATGAAATTTTTTATTTTCAATAAGACATTAGAGGATCACCTGATGCATATCCAAAGAGTTTTTGAGAAGCTAAGGGAGGATCTAAGTTGTTGATTAATTTGAAGAAATTCAATTTTGTGAAGAAAGAGTTGGTGTATCTGAGATTGTTATCCCAATTGAGGGTCTTAAAATGAATCCATAAAAAGTGAGGGCTATCATTGAATGACCTACACTGAGGAGTATTATAGAGGCAAGATTTTCCATTGTCTAGCAAGTTTTTACAAGAAGCTTAATTAAGAACTTTAGTAGTATTTGTGCACCTTAATGGAGACGATTAGAGGTGATAAGAAGGAGTTTAAGTGGAATACAGGAGAAGCCAAGAGTTTTGATATGTTGAAGAAGAAAGTCAAAAAGCAACCTATTTTGGAACTTCTAGATTTTAATAAGGCATTTCAAGTAGATTGTGATGCTAGTGGTAGTTCTATAGGAGCTATTTTGAGTCAAGAAGGTAGGCCCATTACCTATTTCAATGAGAAGTTGAATGATGCTAAAAAGAAACATTTTGTCTATGATAAGGAGTTTTATGCAATAGTTAAAAATTTGAAGAAATGGAGCCACTATTTGTTTCCTATTTTTTATATATATACTAATCATCATTCTTTGTAGTATATTAATAGTCAAGGAAAGCTAAATGTAAGGCACTTAAAATGGGTTGAGTTTTTGTAGAGTTATACTTTTGTTTTGAAGCACATGAGTGGAAAGTCACATAGAGTTGAAAATGCCTTAAGTAGAAGGAAAATTTTGTTGATAGAGATGGGAATAGAGGTTGTTGGGTTCAACGAACTCAGGAGTCTATATATTGAAGATCTAGACTTTGTAGAGGCTTGGAAGGATTTTTTGGAACCTATTTATTTAGATAGAACAAGATGGTTGGATTTCATAATTGAGGATGGTATGTTGTTTAGAGGAAGCCAATTGTGCATTCCAAGGTTTTCTATGATGGAGAACTTGATTAAGAAGAAGAATAGTGGAGGATTGGAAGGAAACTTTGGTCGAGATAAGATCATTGCTCTTGTAAATGAGTATAATTATTGACCATAGTTGCACCAAGATGTGAAAATTTGTATGCAAAGTTGTAGATTATGCAAGATGGTTAAAGGGTAAGTTAGAATATTCAAATATATAAGCCATTACATATACTAGAGAGACCATGTGAAGATATTGGCATGGAATTTGTTCTTGGTTTACCAAAGACACAAAGGGGACATGATTCAATGTATGTGGTCGATGACCAATTTTCAAAGATGGCACATTTCATTATGTGTAATAAGACTAGTGATGTTGTTTGTGCATTGTAGAGTTAGTTTTTAGAGAAGTGGTTATACTACATGATCTATCAAAGAGTATACTCTTAGATCGAGATACCAAATTTGTTGGGTATTTCTAGAGAGCATTGTGGAAGAAGTTGAAGACCAATTTGACGTTTACTTTTTCACACCATCCATAGAATAATTGACAAAAAGAGGTGGTAAATATGAGTCTGGGAAACCTATTGAGATGATTAGTAAGACATAAGCCTAAGATATGGGATTTGGTTTTACCACAAGAAGAATTTTCTTACAAAAAAAATTGTCAACAAGAGTATTGGTAAATCCATATTCCATATTGTATATGGGAGTAGTCTAAGGAATGCTTCTGAGTTGAGGAATATGAACAAAGGGGAAAAGAGTAGTGTCAAGGCTGATGATTTTGTAGAGCACCTGAAGAACTTGCACGAAGAGGAATAAATCATATCAATGAGACGAATTGTTAGTACAAGGATAAGGTAGATCAAGAGTAAAAATTTAAGGAATTCCAAGTTGGAGATGAAGTCATGGTTCACTTGAGGAAAGGAAGGTTCCTAATGAGAAAATTTATAAAAAGTTGAAAATGAATAAATTTGGACCTTGCAAGATCCTAAAGAGGCATGACTCAAGAAATGCTTATAAGATATTTTTTTTTAGTGGGATAGACATCTCTCCTATGTTCAACATTACTGATTCAACATAGTATCATGAAGGAGACGTGTAAGATGGACCAATAAAAGAATAATGGTTCTCCTATAAAGTTTTAGACTCAAATTTGAAGCACTTAGAAGCCTCGTAAAAGCTCAAAAAATGGACAAAATGATCTTTGAATCATTTTGATTTTGTGGATCTCTTCACGAAATTTCCAACAATCTATTATAATTGTAAATAGGATGTCGAAGTCAAAATTTATGGCTCTAGGAAGTTGTGTTACAAAAATATGAGTTTTAAATGAAATATCTTCCTAAGAGAGAAAACGAACCGTTGGATCTATAGGCACCAAAACAAAAAGGGGAGTTGCACTTTCCAAAACATTTTAAGGAAGATATTGGTGCCAAATTAAGGGGTGAACAAAGGTTACAAAAGATGACTCCATTAATGCAGATTGTGGCTTTGAATTGTACTTCTTAAAGAGTTGATTTTCTTTGTAGTGAGTCAAATCCATGTGACTATAGCATTGTAATTTTGAATTTGTAATTCCAATTTCTAGAAGAAATTGAAAATGGGTTGCTTTCCTTCCTAACCCTAGTTTAAAATCTTAACCTTTTTCCAATATACAATTTTTACACCAATTATTCTATACACAAAAATATACAATAAATAATATTCACTTTTTAATTCCTTTATATATATCACTCCATATCACTTTGAATCCCCTTTCTTTCAAAAATATATTCAAACATCTTTTACTCCGTATGTTTCTTAGAACATTCCATAAGAAAACATCAACTATTGAAACCTTGCACAAAATAATTATCATCCTCTAAAAAATTTACCCTTGCAAATTAGAATTTAAGTACTATTCTTTATATAAGGAAATATGTCCTTCATTGAAAGGGAAAATTTACCATCGTACACTTTTTTCTTTAGAAATAGTCCTCCCACATGCAAACGTATGGCTGCATTTGAAAAAAAATAAGTATTCTAATGTTCGGAATTGTTGACCTTATAAAAAATTATTTAAGGAAATTAAAATAAATTAAAAATTTAAGTAGATTTTTTAAAAATTAAAAATAATAATTTTAAAACAATTGAATTAACTTTAAAATTTGTACACATAAATTAATAAATATTTTAAAAAATTAAAAATTAGGAGCAAGAACATTTTCTTTCTATTTTTTTCCATTTTTATTTTTAAAAGAATTATTATTATTATTTAACATTAACATAATTTAATACTTTATTTTTTAAATTTTAGTTTCACCTAAATCTTAATTTCTAGATTATCTTACACTAAAAATTTATTACTAAGTTTATTAGAACATAAAACTAAAGAATGTACTAATTTATTTAATATCAATAAATTATAAAAATCAACAATATATATAAACACAAAGTATTCATACTTTTCTAAATTTTAAGATGTGAGTATGATCTTAAGACCTATCTGTTATGTGCCCACTATGTAATCTTGACATTGATTTTACTAAAAGAAAGTTTATGATCACACTACCTTATTCAACAAATTAATTAATTCTACATAACACAATGAAATACATGCAACAATTATATATAACTCTTCATTTAATGAGATTCTTTCTTTACATATATTAGGTTCCATTTTGACAAGAGATGGTTATAGTTGATTTCCAAGTCCTAATTTTCCCTTAAGTATAATGTTTATTTATTTTTACAAGGTAAATGATAAATACTTACAATAAATAATTTATTTTTTAATAATATAATTTAACAATAATAAGTAGATTAAATGTATTAAATGGTAAAGTTTTGATTTAAAACAAATATCTCCACTTTGAATCTTCTTCAACCTTTGAGAATGTCATTCTATAAATAAATAGTTTTAAAATGTATTTTATTCTATTATAATCATTCTTAATTATTTACACTTTATAAAAGTGGTCATTCATGTTATTGTTCATAAATTAAAATAATATGGAAGTTGAAATATTTTGAAATTAACAAATAGAAAGGGGATGCATTTTTAATGATTCATCATTTTGGATGTTTCTAATTATACTTTGAATGTCAAATATTCCTATCTATGTCAAGTTGTACTTTTGTTTAACTCATAAAAAAATGATGCAATTTTATTAACTTATATTAATTCCAATATATTGAATCCTCTAATTTTCTTTGTATATGACTAAACCAAAAATGTATATAATAAAATAATACTTTCAATATATTTTAGCAACAAAATTTAAAAATATGTTAAGAACCTCAAAATCTTAACTTCTTTCCAATACTTAAATTTTGCACCAATTATTCTATACACAAAGATATACAATTTAATATTTACAAACACTTCTTTATTCCCTTTACATTTATCACTCCACACACTTTTAATCCCCTTTAAAAAAATACATTTAAACATTCTCTTGCTAAATATTTAGCATTAAAAATGTTTCTTAAATATTTAGAATATCCAATTAAAAACATCAACTACTTATTTTCTCTTTATACAAACCTTGTACCAAATAATTATACTCCTCTTAAAAATTTACTCTTTTGTTAAAATAAAATCTATACAAATTAAAATTTAATAAGTACTCTTCTTTATGTAAAGAAATAAATCCTTCATCAAAAAAGAAAATTCACCTTATGCTTTTTGTCAAGGTATCCAAAAATGTCAAAAAAAATGGTGAGACTGATAGTGGGTCTCTAAGTCATGTATTATTGGTGCACTGATGTCGCATCACATGATTTGTCAATTTGTGTACTTTATGGATAAAAGTATTTTGAAATTGGATATTAAGCCTACCTACTATGAGGCCCACTCAGACCTACTTCTATACCCACTATTGGACCCCTACCCACTATGGGCCCCTTTCCCTTATTTATATAATATCTCAAATGGAAGTTTCCAAACAATTAGACCCTTTCATATCTCAATGAATTTAATCAATTATTATTATTTATTTATCTCTTGAGACTATTATTTCCTAATTATTTCTAAAAAAACTCTTCTAAATGTAATTAATTTTTTCCTTTTGATCCTCCTTTAACTTAAGGTAAATACATATAACTTTAATTTTCATTTTAAAACACAATTTTTTTATTCCCTATTAAATTCTAAAAGATCATTTATATTAGATTATGTGGAGAAATATTTCTATAACAAAAAGAATATAGATTAGTATTTCCAAAACTTACCCCTTCACATTTAATTCCTAAAGTAGTATTCCAATATACCATCTCTTCTAGATTAATGTTTGATTATATGCATTTGTTTAATCAGCTTAGATTTGTGTAAAAAATCTAAAAGATATTATTCCCTTGCATTGGGCTATGCAAACATTAACCTAAAAGCAAGTAATTATGTCTTAAATTATAAAGCAGAGTCTAATTTTCTATTACAGTTTTCACGTGGGCAAGGTAAACATGTCTCCTCCATCTCTTCTTTCCTTCACGATACAGATTCTGCCTTTTTGGCTTTTTGTTCAAGTCATGCTCCATCCATCCATCCCTTCTAAACAGATTCCCTGCAAATTGCATTTTCATCCACTGATCATACCCAAAGGGATTCAGATCTCCCCTTTTCATATGATCAACAAACCTTGCATATGAAGGGAACAGTTTTAGTAAATATGGATGTCATTAGGGTTTTGTTTTTTATTATAGCTTGAAGAGGAGTGCTGGAAAACATTGATGGGGAGAGGGAAGGTTCAGCTGAAAAAGATTGAGAATAAGACCAACAGACAAGTTACATTCTGTAAGAGAAAAAATGGGTTATTGAAGAAGTCCTACGAGCTCTCTGTGCTGTGTGATGCAGAAGTGGCTCTAATCATCTTCTCCAACGGTGAGAAGCTCTACGAATATGCCAGTGAAAGGTACTCTTCAATCTCCTAATTCCATAAGTATAAATGGAACTCCATTATCAGTACTGTTCATGCTTAATATGGTTAATGAAATATATTCAGTGATTTATTATTGCACTAGAATATAGAGAATTTACAAGTTATTATGTCATAGTAGATATTCTAAATGGGTACTGATGATAATATAATTTGAGAACAACTCCTGGGAATAAGAATATGGAACGTACCCATTAATGAAACAAATGCTGAACGTTTCTATTTACTGTTTAAAGCTTCTTCTAATCATACCCCTCTTTTAGGGCGTTCTGTCAATCAACTTCTGACTTAGTGCTGAATATAGATTGAATAAGTTAATTGCTATGGCAGTTTGGACCTGTCTCTGAAAATCAATGAATGGCTATGTCTATGTTGGATTCTTCATATCTCTATTCTTTTGATATTTGGGTTTGGAAATGCTAGATTACTGTATATATTTGTTTGTATGTAGGGAAGAAATAAAACTGCCATCTACATTAAACCAAAGTTAACAGATAGTTTAACAGAAGAGAATAAGGTGAATGATAACTAAGTTGGGTAGTTTGGTTTTTACATACAACCTCGTCCTCAGGTAGTTGTTTATCTATATACTGTATGGAGGAGGGGGAATATACCATCCTTATATAATGGTTAGTTTAAAAAGAAATAATTTTACAAAGAAAATAAATATGTATATGTATGGTATTTTGTTTAAGTAATTTAATAAAAAAATATTGTGTAATTTTTTTTGTTTATAGTGTATAAATGTTTCAAATTTTGTCTGCTTATATTTTTTGTCATCCTTTTTACATTCTTTTCTAAAAACTGTTTTATAAGTGTTACCACAATTTCTATTAAAGGGGTTTTATTGGTAATTTTGCAATGAAAATCAATGCATACTCTTCCAATTTAAAATGATTTACTATTTTGTCAATGGTGCTTAAATATCTTCAAGAGACAAAAGCGATGGTGAATCAAGGATGACCCACCTCAACAATTATAGTTCTTCAAAACTTGAATAATGCCTTATTCAAGCTCTCAAAAAAGCAGCTATAAAATGAAACTTGAAGAAAGGTGTAACTAAATATATGGTAGATACAAACTATAAATCACGCAAAATTGAAGCTAAGTGAAGGAATTTGGTGGTAATTGTAGTTGCATATATATAGTAGGTAAAGTCATAAATAACTATTTAGGCATTTCATTAGAATTATTGGGTTTGACCGCCTTCTTCTATTTTTTATATACCAAGGGTTTGCTCGTTCTATAACTTTGTAGCACACTTATGATTATAGAAAAAAATGATCTCATATGTTGGGTTTCCATGTACAAGACACATATTTTCCAATCAATTCCTACCACCATTTAATGTAAATGATGAAGAAACACAATTAATTTTGAACCTATAGTATTTGATTAGATAGTCAAGGATAAATTTTATGTTGTAGATGATAAAGGATTAGATGTTTCTTTTAGTTATCATAGTTGACATACTTATGAAGATCCTACTTCAATTATTATTAGAAGGTGTCTCTTTTATTGAAGTAAGTAATTTATGAATTCAGAATCAAATTAGTTGTGGGGTAAAAGAAAGATAATGAGTCCATTTTTAGTGGAACTGTCATAAGCATGAGTAGAAAAATATTGATAAGAATGGGTATCCATTTTGTAAAAATTAGGTACTCATTTAGAATTATTTTCCCAAACCTAAACTCCTATGTATATGAAATGGGTACCTGTTTTAAAATGATTACATATTTTAAAATGAAATAGGTAAGATCATATACATATATTGTAACCTTTACAACTCTTCCCTCATGAATATACTTAATATGTTGATGCCCAATATAAGAAACTAACATCAACTACTAAATCCATATCTTACTAAGTAAAATGGAGAATCTATTTGAAGAATCAATAACATGGTAGTGTAGTTATACTTCTTTAAGACCCAATCTAATAGGCAAATGATGTAGTCCAAATTTTAAATAAATATACCATTAGTTATTCCAAAGGTACCTCTAAATGTGAAATATAAATATCCCTTTCAAGATGGATAGTAAAAAAGAAATTTGAGGTGATACGTTAAATTAAAATTTAAGATCAATGAGAAATCCATTAATAAATTTATGGTACACACTACCTTGTACATTTTATATGTCATAATAATTCTTTTCTCATTAAAAACTCTAATCAATAGAGAACTATGTAAAGAAGGTGTATCTCTATGGTATAACATACCTACAAAAACATTTGTATGTCATGATGTATGAGAATAAAATATAACAGTAATCCATAAAAAATATATGATTATCCTTGCGTTCCATAAAAAAAGGACATTTTTCATGGTGTAAATGAACATTGTTAGCAGTTCTAAGAAATAGATCAATATAAAATTTTAAATTTTGATTAGGGGGAGGAATTGATGGATTGCCTCCATAATGTACACCTTTTTGAATAAGTCATGTTTTTTATTTATTAAATATTTTACTTTATATTTCAAAGAGGACCTTGAGTATAATGAGCTAAAACTCTATGAAGGTTCAAAAATTCATTCTCATTATAGTTCTTAGGAAGCCTTGTAGTTGAATATAACAAATGGATACCTAGAAGAGTAATCAAATTAGATCTCAAAAAAATAAATTAAGCACAATATAAGGCCTTTTATAACTTGGTAAAATTCTTAAAATTATGAGGCTTAAAAGAAGGCACAATGAAAGTACTAGAAACATGACACATAATTTTTTTGTTTCTATAATCATCACACGTTAAAAAAGTATGAAAATTTTAAAACTTAAAAGGGTAATAAGATGTCAAATAACCATGAAATAGTTTACAAAGCTTAAGTACATTGGAGGAGATCAAATTTAATTTGACCTTATTCACATGAGCACACATATCTATAAAAATAACAAAACTACTTAGGTATACATTATCTCAAATAGGAGGTAAAAAATATTAATACAAATTATTATCATGAAGATTACGGTATAAATTAGCACACACAAGGACTAAAATCTAACAATATAATAATTGTATTGCTCATTATATTTTGGGTGCATTCAAAAAAAGTAAAAGAGTAATCATTAAGACCATATTAACTATGAAAATTTTAAGCAATTTTTTGTATATCTTAAAAAAATAATAGATAGATCCATGGGGTAGAGAGAAACCCCACTCAATAGAATTATATTTTGAAGTACGATATTTTATTAAATTTATATTCCAAACATACAATAATGAAATATCTCAAATATGTACTCTAATCATCTTTACCATTGTACATTTTAAAATTAGGCTCTATAAAACCACTATTTGTAAAGGATAAGAATACATATTAAATGTAAGTGTTTTATTTATTCTTGAAATATTATCATTATGTTTAATATTTAATATGATATTGACCTTACACTCCACCCTATCTAGTAAATAATTGCATCTAAGGTATATAAATAAAAGATGAGTATAAACATGCTAATAAGATAGATAATGATAAAGCATAGACATAACCAAGGTAGGAAGAATGAAATGTGGTATCAAATGGGATACAAAAATGTATGGGATGATTTATGGAGATTAGGTATGGGTAGTAGTGAAACTCGTAGACATAGCATAAAAATTTAGTTAAAGAGTAATGGGATTGGAGGAAAGAGTTCGAGTGGAATAATAAATCTCAAGATAGGAATCTTGAATGCATAAGAACATCATATGATGGATTTAGGAGGATAATGTGAGGAGGAAGTGGTTTAGATGTAATGAGAAGATACATCATTTAAAGAACTAGAAGAGGTAACCTTAGCACTAATTCCTTCAAACATTTCCAAGACAAATGGATTTTTATCAATGAATCATGAATATCCTTAACTAAGTTTGTAGGACTATCACCATCATCCAAAAATATTCATCTTAATGGAAACTAAGGGATCCTCAACTAATATTGCTAGTGGATCAATGATATAAAAGAAAACTAAGATCTAATATAAAAAAACAAAAAAAAAACTAGCAAATATTCAAATTTTGTAATAAATCAATGAATAAAAACCTAGAGGCTAAAATAAGGATACATAGGGTGGGGTAAAGAAAATATCACATGGTGAAGAAAAAATCACTATAGAAATAAATAAAAAGCTAAATATGATAAAAAGCCTAATGAGATCTAAACAATAAAATATATAATCAAAAAATTATATTTATAAACCCTAGTGAAACAAGGTTAAGCCCTAAGGTTAAAATATTAGGTTGTGAATAATAAAATTTACTCTTAAAAAACTTATCCAATGATAAATAATTAAACAAAATTTGACCCTAAGATAAAGAGAAAAGATTGGAATAATAATTTTGAAATTTAATTTACTTAATATAAATAAATTGTACATTATGCCTAGCTAGATTTTAGATGGAGGAATATATTACAAAATATTCCATGAATTGAATTGTGCCTATATTTGAATTAGGATGTTGTATAGAGAAATTATTTAGGAAATTGTTAGGTAAGGATTTATTCTCCTTTGGTCAATACCCCAGGGAAACTTATTTCATGATTATGAACCAAGACGTAAGTTAGTAGGAAAGTATGTATTATTATTTGGGTGATTATGCAATATAATAATGTAATTAGAATTTTTTTTTATGATATATGATGTGTGAATAGATTAAGCATGCGAAATGATTCCAAAATAAATAATGAATATATTTAAATTTAACAATATAACAATCAAATTAAAATAATTTTGTACTAGTGGGAGGATGGGTGGGGTGACCCTCCACAACCTAGTTGTGGGGGCTCCAGGGCTATCCGGGATGATATGGTGACCTGAGGATAGGCTCGAGTGGCATGGTGGCGGATATGGGCGAAGGGCATGGTGGCTTGGTAGTGCATTTTGTCTAGCGAAGTCCATGTTGGACAAAGGGTGGAGTTGGCGTGGGGAGATGATGCCATCTCACATTCTATGGAGTAACTTCTAATTATGGCAAAGAAAGATGAAGAGATTGTCATCCGTAATCGTATAGTGAATCGGTGGGCGAGTTTCAAGTACACTTGAGGGATGTGAAACAAATTCTTTAATGAACAAGTGATAGTCAAGCATAATTCACAGGTTGGCGTTCATGAAATTTGTACACGAATGGTCATCTCAATGATGTAGGATGTAGGGACAAGTGGGAGCTGCACATTAAAGGCCCTCGATGGTGACATAGAATTGTCATCAGTTTAGGTTACATCTACTACTACATAGAGGGGGAGTTTAAGACAATTTTTGAGACAATTTCTTAATAAATTGTCTTTATTTAAGACAAAAAAAAAAACTTGTGTATTGTCTTAAATTTTGTCTTTAAGCGAGTGTCTCAAATTATTGTCTTAAAAAATTGTCTTTGTAAAGACAATATGAAACAAAAATATTTTTGTCTTAGAAACAATTTCACTTTTGTCTTTTTAGAGCGATTATGAAAAAATGTATTACAAAAAAATAAACAATTTATTTTAAATATTTTTTTAATGTGGTTTTCAAGATTCAATGTTTTGAATTTGCTGAAATTTTTATTTTTATTTTTCCAAACGCAGTGAAAAAATTATAACAAAAATTATCAATGATTTTGAAGTTGAGAGCAATGGACAATTGTCGAATACGAAAAGCGTAATGTTCATAGAAAAACAAAAATAATAATGCACCCTAATCCGAATTTAGAAAGTTAATGCCAATACGTATTTTTTTATTTATAATTTATAAAATTGTTCGTACAATCATGAGCAACATGTACATCATAGCATGGCACAAGAAAATGATTCCTTTCTAGGAAAGAGAAAATGCTAATATATTCTAAGTCAATTCTTATAAAATATGAAAGATGGAGCAAGTTGAACAACTATTATGACCAACCATGTCCCTAAAAGCCAATGGAATATACCCAACTACTGGCATAACTCTTTTGAGCATGGCAAGGTAGCTTGACAATGAGTTGACTCAATTGTCTGGACTAGACAATTTTGCTTCAGAGTGGGAACTTTCTTCTTCTTTTGTGCCTGTTTCTAGCCCTCTCAAATGTCGATAGCCTTTCATTGTAACAATCCACTACATCCTATACTTTGTTATTGATGAATGATATGATTTCCAAATCGTCTTGAGCATAGCATAGTCTTTCAAGATTTTGATACGATTATGGCGGGAGCTAAATTCTTCCTCTAAGTTAACCAACAAGGTGAAAGCAAAATTTTCCTGCAGGCAAACAATAAGTTACTCCATTCATCTGCTTAAATACAATAAGTTTAAATTTGCGTCAAGCATTTTTAGATCAATGTGATCTGATATTGGAACATTCCAAAACATGAACTAAACCTAGAAAGATCTTTTTCAGGTAAAAGACAATTGAGAATCCATCCTCATTTTCAAGTTCAAGGTCACGTTTTGAATAAATTGTCTCTTCACTATAGTATGGAGTAAGAATACTGTCCAAAAATACCAAAATTAAGATAACATTGAAGTTAATAATGCTAGATCAATATTTTTTCGCAAAGCATAGAGGTTGATCTAATGTGATGCATTCTAAAATTCAATTTTTATGTGATTTGTATAACACTTTATGGAAAACAACATAAGATGTGTTATAGAGTTCAACCTTCAAAATAGAAGAGGTCAATGTAAGAGGACAACACACTGTCCGTTACATTCTCTTTTAGTTTTTACTTCTTATGATCAAAACCAAATTAGAGTATTCTAAATGATGTAGCTTTCGATTGTCAAAATAAAATTATAAAAGTTAGAGAAGCTATTCTTAACATCGTATTCAGAATATTTTACTTATAAATGATGTTAAAAGAGTGCTCTAAATGCAACCGGAAAATAAAATTACTTATCAATGATGTTGCTTCTATTATTGCAATACAAAGCAATCTCACTCATCCATTTACCTGCATTAGAAGCTCTTTTACAGCAGACACATCACCATTCTTGATGGCCTCTCATAAACCCTGGTAAACAAAGAAAACAAAAGTTTCTAGAAATCCATTATTTGATGATTATAGGTTGTATACCTGCCTTTTCTGAAGCACAATCATATCTCTGAAATAATAGAATTTAAATACATCTAGAAAGAACACTACAAAAATGTCTTGACAGTTGCATACAACATTGGATATTATGACTATTTATTAAAAGAATTCACCTCTCCACTACTTTCATAATCTTTGGAATTTGTATCCATGGCTCCATTGGTCATTTGCCCACTATTGAAAAATACACTAAAAACAATACTTCCAATCAGTATCTAACCAATTACAAGAAGACATTGAGTGGTGAATGCAAAATTAAGACCTCAAATAGAACAAGAAATTGGAATCCACCAAAGTGATCCACAATTTCTCAAGTGCTTATAGTAGAAATGGACAAACCACACATATATACTGCCTATGATCAAAACTAAATTAGAGTACTATAAATGATGTAACTTTCAATTGTCAAAATAAAATTCTAAAAGTTAAAGAGGAGCTATTCTTAACTTCATCTTCAGAATATTTTACTTATGAATAATGTTAAAGCCAAGCTGCAATCGGTACTGATATCACGGATGTACGGTACCAGACTGATACGGCAATTTTTTGGTGTGGGTACGTTTGGGTACGTCCGTACATAAAACATATAAAAATCATAGATATATACATAAAACATTAAATCTATTAATTAAAAATAAATATATTAATATTAAACAATGATATATAAACTATACAAGTTTTAATTTAGAATTTTTATTAATTTATAATTTTATTATATAATTATTAATATATAATTTAATAAATAATAATATATACTAGCTCATATAATTATTAGTTTATTTTAAAATAATAATTATTAATATAAAATCCAATAAATAATATACTAATTACTAATATAATATTTAATATATAATTATATAATCTAACTATATAATTAATATATGATTTAATATCTGCTTCTATACCTATTGAGCGATTCAAATTAAAAGACTTAGAGTTGCAGATACGGGAGAAAATAATAATGATTCTGTGTATTGGTCCTACGGTGCCTCTTCTTCGTAACAGCGATGGGAAGAAGCATACCCGTGGTTTCCCTGCAAAGAATCTAATGGCGGAGAGGGGAAGAAGCATACCCGTGGTCCGCTTGAAGCCGGCAAGGTTGGACCCTAAAATGGTGGAAAAATCCTCCCGAACCCTAAGAACGTCAGAAAAATGTGATATAGGATTTTTTCGAGGTCAGAAAAGAACAAAGCGATTCTACTCCGATTCTACAAGGTTTCCAGGCCGTATCAGTTTTGGTACGTATCCGTACCCGGAATCGGCAGGGTAAAGGGCCGATTCCGTAACATAGGTTAAAAGAGTGCTCTAAATGCAACCGACAAATAAAATTACTTATCAATGATGCTGCTTCTATTATTGCAATACAAAGTAATCTCACTCATCCATTTACCTGCATTAGAAGCTTATTTACGACAGATACATCACCATTCTTGATGGCCTCCCGTAAACCCTGATAAACAAGAAAACAAAAGTTTCTAGACAGCTAATTATTTGATGATTATAGGCTGTATACCTGCCTTTTCTGAAGCACAATCATAACTCTGAAATAATAGTGTTTAAATACATCTGGAAAGAACACTACAAAAATGTCTTGACAGTTGCATACAACATTGGATATTGTGACTATTTATAAACAGAATTCACCTCTCCACCGCTTTCATAATCTTTGGAATTTGTGTCCATGGTTCCATTGGTCATTTTCCCACTATTAAAAAATACATTGTAAAAAACAATACTTCCAATCAGTATCTAGCTAATTACAAGAAGGCTTTGAGTGGTGAATGCAAAATTAAGACCTCAAATAGATCAAGAAATTGGAATCCACCAAAGTGATCCACAATTTCTCTTGCTTATAGTAGAAATGGACAAACCACACATCTATACTACCTATGATCAAAACTAAAATAAGTACTCTAAATGATGTAACTTTCAATTGTCAAAATGAAATTCTAAAATTTAAGAGGAGTTATTCTTAACTTCGTGTTTAGAATTTTTTACTTATAAATGATGTTAAAAGAGTGCTCTAAATGCAACTGGCAAATAAAATTACTTATCAATGATGTTGCTTCTATTATTACAATACAAATTAATCTTTCTCATCCATTTACCTGCATTAGAAGCTCTTTTACAATAGATACATCACCATTCTTGATGGCCTCCTATAAACCCTGGTAAACAAAGAAAACAAAAGTTTCTAGAAATCAATTATTTGATGAGTTGTACATATATATCTCCCTGCTGCATTAAGAGTTTCATAAGCAAGTGAGCTTATGCACAATCTCTGACATCTACAATATTGTACATTTTGTTATCATGTGTATCTGAATCACCTGCTTGAACATAAGTGAAATTGTTAGTATCATAGAGTCCATCCATGTAGAGTCTCAACTTCTTCAGTAATTAATAGATTTTTGGTATTTACATGTACATTTCACCAGCTACATTGTTTCATATGCTAAGAGAGAAGTGAGAACTATAACACAGTCATAATATATTTAGCATAACTAATCAATGTTTAAATCCCTCCAACTATAGTCAATGTTACAGATAACAATTTTGATTTAACAAGTGTCAATCAACTGTAAGAAGCTAATTTATATCAAAAAGAAAAACAAAGTAGCATGGAAATTCAAATATGAAGAATTTTTCTTTTTCTTTGTTGAAATGCAAGTACATGAAAGGAATACTCACGTAATATATTGCAAGGAATGCTTTGAAATTTGATCCAATTTGCAGCCTTGATTATGTCAAGAAAGAATGAAATGAAAATTACAAAACACAATCCCAATTTCAAAGTTAGTGCCTCTTCTAGTATTAGAATACTGCCACAAACTAGAATAATGATAAATATGATGTTTGCTGATTCAAATAATGCGGCTTAAATACGCTATATTAGCTTAGGAATTTATTCAAGCAATGATACATGCATCATTGGTCATGAAATAATTTATGCTCAAGCTTTTTCTATTGGGGCTTCATTTATCAATAAAGATAACAAAAATCTATTTTAGTCAAGTTTCTAGAATGTGTACTTGGAAATACCAGAAACATCTAACGGATGTTAGAATATCTAGTCTTACATGTAAATCTCATGGAATGGGTGCAAAAACTAGACAGCCCTGACAGATTTTATTTGGCACAATCATGAGCACTTTTTTGAGTAGTTTTCACTATCCATCTCACAGCGTCAAGATGTAGACAGGGATTTGGTTCTCCAATTGTGCCCCATGTGGCTGTACCTAGGGAAACACATTAATTCCCTCCATAATTGCCACTTACCAGTCTTAAAAGTTGATATTATGTTACTTCAAAGTTTATTAATCTATATTCTAAAAATTTGGAATCAAACCTTCAAATCAAATGCAATCAGGAATTATCTACAAGCATATGTGGGCAAAATGTTTCTGCATATTGTATGTATCCACAATCTACAGCCTTGGGTATGGGTAAAGAGCCCTTGATTCAAAGTAAAACAAGTTGTGTCTTCATTCTGAAAAGAATTAGATTTTGATTAAAATTAAATAAACTTATCGTTTGTTGTCTCCAATAATAAAGTGTTCTAGAATTGTGAAAAGCATACATCAACAGAGGGGGTAGCCAAACTTCATAAAACATAGATTTTAAGCTGGTTGAAAAGCATACATTAAGAAAGCAACTACATCAGAGGGCAGCCAAACTTCATAAAACAGAAAGATGTTAGGCAATTATCCAAATACTAGTAAGGCATCTGAAATTTCTGTAAAATTTACACAAGTACTTCTCAGCAACAAACACTGTTGCAGATAAGATGCAAAAGTACAAAGTTGAATTGTGAAGGAGATAACAAGAAGTAAACAGAGAGATAGTAAATAAAAAAGTAAAACCTAGTTGTCATCGCTGCTCTGCATTTTCCTATTGAAAATCCTTCAAAAACCGCAACAAAACAAAACAAATGAGCATATTATAGCCTCTTAATTGACTACACAGCCATGTGCATGCATCCTCATTTTGCATACATGCCTACCAAGGTAGTAGCAACTGTAACATCTAAAACTTCCCCTTCCTTTATCCTTTGTTAGATGTTCATATCTTGTTTGAAAACCCCCATTGTGGCAAGGGGGGCAAACTGCAATGAAAAGTTGTGGAAAAAAGAAACATTTTGTTCATATTGCATATAGCATGAGACCAAGTCAAATAGTGAATGGCATATATAACGAACCTACTAAAAAATTAGCCAAAGACATATGTTGGGTGTTTCCTACTCCGTAAATGCCCTAGCAAACAACAAAACATTGAAAATGTAGAATATGCAATATAAAAAAACACAGACAAATAGAAAGAATACGTGCATTGAGGAAATAATTCCATGTTGAGAGCTAGATGCCATAGAATCACTAATAACCACCCTCTCAACAACGATAAAAGGTTTAAACCCAGAAAATTGTAGCCACCATGGAATTAGTTTATATGCAGAGAATAGAAGTCAGCTATTTACTTATATTGGTTTCAATTGAATTTTGCTTGTACAGACATGACCTCACACAATCAACTCTGCCAGTTGGAAAATTCAGAGCACCAGTCTCTATTCATCTGAAGGATGCAGCTTTGTTTTGAGGATGATTTCCTCAATAAGCATTTGCCATTTTATAAAGAATATCTGAATAAGCATAAAGGGATATATTGAGTTAGAGCTTACAAGGATCCTAGTTATATATAATTTCCTGAGAAAGTAGAATTTTGCAGGCTTACATGAATGGAACAGATTGTCAACAATGCAAGCCTTTAATCAAAATTCTTTGCCTTGGTTATTTTACATCAGTAAACAAACAAAATTTACTCTAAAGAGATGAACAACTTTGTTTTGAGGATGATTTCCTCAATAAGAATTTGCCATTTTATAGAGAATATCTGAATAAGCATAAAGGTATATATTGAGTTGGAGCTTACAAGGATCCTAGTTGTATATAATTTCCTGACAAAGTGGAATTTTGCAGGCTTATATGAATGGAACAGATTGCCAACAATGCAATCCTTTTAATAAAAATTCTTTGCCTTGGTTATTTTACATCTGTAAACAAACAAAATTTACTCTAAAAGTCTTGTCTATACTTCAAAATTTTGCATACATGTCTGTATGAAATTCTCTATAAAATAGCAAATGCTTATTGAGGAAATGGCCATTTTGCGTCTACGTGTAACCATATAGGCAGTCTATGAAGATATGGTGATTTTCAGGATAAGACTAGTATCTCCGTAGTATGGCATATATTCCATAGATTATGACCAACTCTTAAGATGCTCTATCTCTAACAATATACAGAGTAACTCTTATTTATGATCAGACCACATAATGAGAACATACAACACATTGGTTTGTAGACTTCTGTTAAACTATTGGAATGTTATATTTCAATACTAGTCACTCTGTCTTTCTGAGCCACTAATTGGAGAGATCTCGTGTGAGGATTGGGAAACCCAAAATATACTCTAATTGTAAAATTTCACTGCAAAACTAAAAGTAGTGTACTGGTTGAATGGTGCAGGAAAACTACCGAGGAAATTATTGGGTTCTATTAAAGTTGGCAACTGCAAATTTAACTGCAATGAAAAAGGTCCAAACAAAGGCTGAACGTTTAGCCTTTCAAATTCTTGAATATTTGTATCCAGACATGCATCATTATATTTACCTTTGAAAATCTCAATCTTTAATTCTAGTTATTAAACGTAACAAATTTGTGGCTTTCCAATGACTTACGTTGATCCATGAAAAATAAAAAAATAATTTGACTCTCTCTTATGTTTGCATTTTATCCTGATGATGGATCATGGAATATGATCCGCAAAAAATTGACACAGTTTAATCTAGAAATAGCTCAATTAAAAAATAATGAAATAACTGAAAAGCAACAAAGACTTAATGTAATTCAATTCATTCAAATTCCAAAACTTTTAAAAGCCAAAATCATGCGTGCACCAAAGCAGCTGAATACTATGCTTGCAATCAATGGAAACAAAAAGGACGTACCTTGTATATTTCTTTTGGCAAGCCATCGCAATCGAAATCATAAATTGCACTATTTGTGGTGACAGTATTGACCGTGGGAACCGAAGTCTCCCAATGACTGGAGATGAGCAATATAGCTTTAGGCTTCTGTTGTAAAACATCGTTCCAATTCAGGAGAAAAGGCCTTGCAGGAAGCTCTTTTATGACTAAAGTGGGTGATCCATGGGAAATGAAGTACGTATTCATCATGGGCATTTCCATTTCTTCTTATATGCTTAGGACAAAAATAAGAGCAGCGAAACTTTATAATGTTTGATAAGGAAAACATGGGGGTAAGATGAAGAGACCCAAGAAATTAGTTAGTTAGAGAATAAGATTGTTGAAGGGTAAGTGAAAGGTGTATAACAATTTCAATGAGGAAATTTTGAGTCGCTTTATTAGTGAGAGGAAAAGATTGTTGAAGGGTAAGTCAAATGTGTATGACCATTTCAATAAGGAAATTTTGAGTCACTTTATTAGTCAGAGAATAAGATTGTTGAATGGTTGTTTGTGTAAAGACTATCTCCTCTTAGTAAGGATGTCTCTTTTCCACATTGTTGTTTGGCAACCATAGCTTAGATGTGGCTTACAAGGCTCTCTCCATCACAGAGGCTGTGGCTGGTTTCTTCTGTCATATGCCTATTTTTCCACTTTTCTACATGGCATATTGGTTATTGAGGAAATCATCCTCAAAACAAAGTTGCATCTTTTGGATGAACAGAGACTGGTGCTCTGAATTTGCCAACTGGCAGAGTTGATTGTGTGAGGCCATGTCTATACAAGAAAAATTCAATTAAAACCAATTTAAGTAAATAGTTGACTTCAATTCTCTGCATATAAACTAATTCCATTCAAGCAACACTATATTTACTTAAAACAGAAAATTGAAGCAGAATTTATTTCCAAATAGGCAAGAGATAAGACTACCAAATTTGCAAAAAGATGCTACGACACAAGTAAAAATATTGTGTAATGGGATAAGACAAAAGAAATGTTCTAAACAAACAAAGAATATTTGAAATCAAAATTAAAATGGATTGCATCTCATTCCTGGATTAACCAAAGATAAATCTTGTTAAGTTTCACATGGCACTCTCAAACCATATTGAGGCCCTGTTTAACACTGATCTAACTGACCTTTGATAAATCATATGGGTTGCTAAAGAAAATACAATACAGAACCCTAGTAATCCTTGTCCAATGGGCATAACTGAATTCAGTATCAGTTTAAGCCTATAACATTGATATTGAATAAAAGTTGTACGCAATCAATTATTAATAGCCTCTATACAACACGTTGGATCATGTGTTTGGTAGGCATTTACCATAGCAAATCTAATATGCTTGTCTTCAACATTAAAATAAAACTAAATTTCTTTTATGGCCATTGTCAATGATGTTACCATAAAGGGGTAGATAATACTACTGTCAATAATATTAGTTTTATTTTAATGCTGAAGACAAGCATATTAGATTTTCCATGGTAAACGCCTACCAAACACATGATCCAACGTGATGTATAGAGGCTATTAATAATTGATTGTGTACAACTTTTATTCAATATCAATGTTATAGGCTTAAACTGATATGGACCATACTCATGAACAAAACAACACATATCACCAAATAAAGTTGTTAAAAGAAATTAATAGCATTAATAATAGAGTTTTAGAATGAAAATGGGGGTAAAATTTAAATAACCTCGGTAACCACTAGACAAGATCTTGTTGCTTTAATGCAGCAATGAAGTGCATGCTATGCATGCCCAAATTACAAGGCCATGTTGTGTCCAGTAGACCAAAAAGCCTGTACAGTGTAAATCCTCATTGACCAATCAGGAAAAAACAAGTTCACATTATGTTGTTGGAATATGGCATTATAGCAAGGGAGAGATAAGATTCGACTCTCTAAATCTCTAGCTATCTTTGACAAATCATATAGCTTCACAAAGAAAAACACAACACTTTAGTAGTAATCCTAGTTCATGCCATGTCGTCATAAGTAAAAACCTCCAATAGGATCCTACACAATACAGACCTAAACATGGCATTAGATTAGGGGAGACATGACACATTACCTATTTGGATGGTGTGCTGGGAAGATCTCAACCTAGTATCAACATTTCTTTAACTGAAAATCGTTAAAGAGTTTGTTTAGGAGAAATTGAACGAAAAACTTATGCACAAAAATTGCCTAAAAGATTCTCTTCACATCCCTTTCCTCCGAATCAATCAGTAAAATACGCAACTACCATACTTAACAAGATTTCCCTTGAGTTATTACCCAACATCAAGGAAACAATGAAAACATTATATCAAAAACATTACCAAAGAAGTGAAATTTTGACTTGGATAGCACTCTCAATCTCACGATGTTATTGACCTCTACTAACTGTGACAGAAGCCAGCAGGACATGCTTATTTTGCCTGCATTTGGAGGCTGCCAAAATTTGTCGAATGAGGATTCTACTACTGCTTAGGATAACCCTAAGCACACATCATAATCTCTTTGCCTACCTTCTAATGACCTCTCTGCTCACAATTACAGTAGGACTCAAAGGTTAAAAAAATCTAAAATGTATTTATACGCCTTCTTCATTAGGTCAGAATTAATGCCCCTTCAAAAAATTTCCACTGAAAATCTGTTAATTTGAAAGGTCTCTTGCTCCGTCCAATTATGGGTGACTGTATAGTGAAAACATTCATGTTTTGATAACAAGAGTGTTATCTTAATCTATATGCTCTTCTTTCCTCGCTCTAAAGCATGCAACAGACACTTGCCTCTATACCCCACACTCCCAGCCAATAATAGAGACACATTTATAGTCCACAAAACATTAGAAAACCATAAAAAATCTGCCTGCTTGCTTTTGATTGGCCAACAGATTTTTCTCTTCAAATTTCTAAACGGGAAATGCCAAAAACCCCAGATCTGCCAAAACCCCTTACAGACTCCTCTAACACTTAAAAACCCCACCAAACACTACAAAATCGAAGCAGAAGAGAAAATCTGCAAGGATAGACAACCCGTATGGTCTCCTACAACAACTTACCAAAATACTACAAAATCAAAGCAGAAACGAAACCCCAAAAAGATAAACAACCAAATGACGTGCATACCTCTACATGCTTGGCCTTGACAATGGAGTATCTCAAGTAGGTACATTATGCACACACGCAGCCAAATCCCCTCCCCCTAACCGGCATCGAAACCCAGAGATGTGAAGAGCTTCCCAAATCGAAATAAATAAATAAATACTCAAGGAAAAAGGCCAAAGGCGTTCAGATTCTAATTCATGCACCTGTTTTTGGTTTTGCAACCTTTGCCTCGCTTTCACCAGTATTCATGCCCTGTTCATGAATATGGCCTGAAAATGACATTGTCTTGTCAAAATGATAGATAACTCTGGTTTCGAGGGGGAAAAATTGTGGGTTCATCCGAGTGCCGGAGGGAAAATGAATGAGCAGATGGAAATGAAAAAATTATTTTAAAAGTATTTTTTATTGTCTTAATTTAAGACAATTAAAAAATTAAAAATATAATTTAAAGATAAAATATATATGACAAAATTAACATTTTGTCTTAAATTAATGTCTCAAGCGGCCTCTTTATGTGTAGTGCATATTTGCATTCCTCATTTGAGAATGGCGGAGAGGGTGGCAAAAAAATCCAAGTTCATTGCGGTAATGTCTATGGAATCATTGGTGGGCCTTGGTGGGGATACCCCATTCAATTGGGTTGTGAGTTCCAGCAAGGTGCTTTTCGAAGGATAACTAATCAGAGGCTTAAGTGAATCATGTGCAATATTGATCACCTCATGGTGGTGGCAGTTAAGATGGTGTTGGGTAAAGGTCACTTGGATTAATGCGAGACCTCGCGAGTCAACACACACATTGCTTCTCGTTTCTTGGCATCACTGCTCGACACAAGAATGGCTAAGGTAGAGGCAAGGGCTCTGATGTGTGTCCTTTTCAAGGAAGAACTACTCGGGGGGATGGATGATGTTCTCCAAGTAGTGATTCTAGGGATGGGCATCCCTCGCCCGAAAGATTTGGCTCTTGTCAAGATTCATGGTTAGGTCATGAAATATTATCCATTTCGGCTAGAATTGAAAGGAATGCCACTGGTCAACCACAAGCAAAATGATGGCGGCGATAGATGGTTTCCTGAAGAAAGTCCTGAGGTTGGAGGTGATGGAGGGCTTCGACTAGGTGCCTAAATTTGAGGCATACGCCAAAGCACATGGGTTCGAGTAAGTTCGTATTTTGGGTGGTTGTGTTTTGTCCGTCAAAGGTGAAATTTTTTGGGTGCTATGAATTTGCTCATTGGTTGGTATGGTTGTTTGTGTTCATCTTTGGTATGGATCGGTGTCTTCGTTTGCTTCTCAAGCATAGGTCTGGGTAATGGCATTGTACTGCCATGTTGGTTGTATGGTGTTTTGAAGTATAAGTAATCTAGGATGGGTTAGAGTGTGAAGGAGATGGGTGGTGTTTTGGTGATATTGAATTTGTACACAAATAAAAAAAATTTGTACTAGTTCTCAACTCACAATGATTAGTAGGAATAAATTTAAAATATTCTATTTGAATTTTAGAATGTAAAATTTTGAGGTTCAAGTGCACAATTGCATAAATGATGTGTCAATTTTATACCCTCAAATTTAATCTAAGACAAAAAAAAAAGAAAATCTAAGAATCAAAATTGGATGAGTCATGATAAGGGTGGACTAAGATAACATCATGAGCTAAAATTTTCACAAGAATATACCATTTGTAGACATATTATTACATAAAGGATACTCTAATAAGTGATCTCAAAACATAAGGGACAAGGGCATGCATCCATGCAATTTTTACCATTAGAAATACAAGAGTTCCATACTAAAATACCTTAGAAATTTATTTTATAATTTTTTGTATAGTTAGATGAAGGATGTGAAATTTTTTAAATGACAGTTTTTCCTTTGATTTTCAACTGATAATTATCTTTAAAATTGTTTTATAAATTATAATTTTTATGGATGCAATATGGATTAATGTTTAACTACTGTTAATAAAATCTAATGTTTATATCTTTCTTGGTATAGTTGATTAACAGACCTTATTGGAACTAAAAGTAATGTTTAGGGATGAGTGCAAATTCTCATATATACATATATATGTATATATATATGTGTGTGTGTGTGTGTATGCGTGTGTATACATACATACATACATATATATACAAAATTAAAATATATATAATCAAAATACCCTCATATTTCTTAATATTTTTATTACTTTGTAATTTTTATTTGTCATTCAATAAAATATATCATTTTATCAATATTTTTTATTCTTCTATATTAGTTTGGTATAAAGTCTTTATAGATATAAATTTCACAATTTTATTTAATATTTTTGTAAGGAAATACAAATCACATTTAATTCAAAGAGAGAAGCTATACAAGTAAGCTAGATCTAAAATAAATTAAATATAGTAATGATAATACACACAAGATATACCTTAGGAAAACCCTTGAAAGGTAAAGCTCTAGCATCTAAAGCACACCTAATGCATTAATCTTTAAGTTAGATTACAAGATGATGTTAAATTATTTTATTTTATAGATGTTAACACTATATCTAGTGGAAGTCTAGTAGCATAACCCTACATAAATGAACATACAACATTCTATAAATTGGTGAATTTATAGGCTAAGGTGACCTAGGAAACCACCTATGAATTCCTAAAACTATGAGTCAATTCATATTCAAAATGGTCCAACATGGACCCATGCACCCCTCTCTATTAGTAACTCCTCACATTATAGAATGTAGCTCCATTTTGACCATTTGACCTCAATGACCTAGGAAGGTCTATGTAACTCAAATTCTCTAATTGGGATAAATAAATATATATTATACCCTCTTGCATATAAGTATTTATAGCTAGATAAATATTTAAGACCTTAATTCAGTTAATTATTTTAGCTATCATTTTAGCTATCATTAGAGTAATTAAACATGGAAAATAGAGCCAATGAAGGAATCTCAAGATTTATGAAAAAAGGGGACCCCTTTTCCTTGTGGAACATTATTTAAAATATTCTATAAATATTAATAATTACAACTGGCATTAAGAATTGCATGGTATACAACACATAGTCCTAAAAATCTCCCACTTATTGCATGCATTTCAAGATTCCTAAAGGTTTCTAATATAGTGAGCTAAATGTTAATATTTAATGACTATAGTGATTGCACCATCTAAAAATTTATGTGTTCATGAGATTTGTTAGTTTTTTTGTAACATCAATCAACAAATCTACCTTCTCAATCATAACCCTCTTTTCCTCCACAATATAATGATCAAAAGGTATTGCACATGGAATGTGCAATTCTTTGCCAAGATGATGACACTCTAATTATGAACTAAAGAAGAGTTATATCTTGATCCAACCCAATGTTTGAATATAATATATAAATATAAATTGATCAACTATATACATGGTAAATTTAATGTACTCTATCTCTATAGTCAAGATAGAAACCATAGTTTTTATTTTTTCATCTAACTAGTTGCATCACTAAACATGGTAAATAGATCTAAACCTACTATCTATATCTCCTTTCTAAATAGAAGCCATGAATACTTGTATATCCACTATCATATTCAAATTTAGTCCTCCCAATATAAATTTGAAGTATATAATAAAGCTTGAAGATAGTTAAAAAAATCTCAGTATAGTTCAATGCTCCTTTATTGCTTAAGCCTCATATTATTTAGGTAATGTATATATACCTACTCAGTAATCCCATTGCTTGGGTAATGTCTGATTTGGTATAGAACATAACATAGTTAGACTACAAACTACACTCATATAGGGGATGTGGCATGTGACTCATGTCCTCTATCTCATTTAACTAGTGTTGAATAAAATTTCTCAAATGTATTTTTTTCCCACAAGTTTGGAAAAGCCTTCTAGTTTGCAGTTCTGCATCCTAAACCACTACTAAATAGAGTTAACATACTTCTTCTAATTGATCCATTTTTTTTTGTTATATCCATCCCTATGAAAAATTTGATTAACCCAAATCATTTGTAGAAAATTTAAAAGAAATTCAATATTTAAGAACCTTAATGATTTCATTATTGTTACTAATAAACATGTCAGATCAACATAAAGAATAATTATAAAATTGACATCTATTTTTTTAAGTAAACATAATGGTACCTTAGCTCTAACAAATTCCAACTCCAAATCATATGAATAAATTTTTTTAACACCACATCTAAGGTATTATTTTAAACCATATATGGTTTTTTAACCTGCAAACCCTGTCATTTTCCTTCACCTCAAGATTTTCTAGTTATGACTTGTAAATATCCTCTTCCAAATCACCATGTAATAAATTTTTCTTAGCATCCATTTTCTTAACCTCAAGGTTTAACATAAAAATTATAGATAATAAGAATCTAATTGACAAAATTTACAACAAGATAATATACCTCACCAATATCAATTCCCTCTACCTAGGAATAAATATTAGTCATTAACCTTGACTTTTATTCCTTGATCATCCCTCTAAACTAATTTTTTTCTTGACAACCCATTTCATCTAATATGTTTCCTAACCTTGGGAATACTTACCAAGTTTCATTTACTAAATTATTCTCCAACACAACTATCTCCTCATTCATTACATTATTTTAAAACTTATTTCTACAAATTTCATTACGTCCATACTTTTACATGTTGGGAATAAGGTGTCTCAACCTTTGAGTCCCATTGTTTAATTAATTTTTATTTGATGTATTTACTTGATTTATAATTTTAATTATGCCTACCAAATATGGAGTCACTTTGTGGGACCCACTGATAATGTGGCATCCTACATTGAAAGTATGTGAACTCAATGTTGGAGAGATTCAACATGGAAAATTGTAGACAATTAGTTGTTCCTGTAATGCAAGGGATGAATCTTTCTATGAATGATTGTCCAAAATCTCCTACTGAGATGGAGGACATGACCATAGTACCTTATGTGAGTGTTACAATAGCTTAATGTATACTATGGTCTGTATGAGGACAAACATTGCCTAAGTAGTAGGAGTCATTAGTCGGTTTATGACTAATCTTGGACAAGTACATTGGGATGTAGTTAAGAGAGTATTTAGGTATTTACAAGATACTTCTGAGTATGCCCTATGTCTTCATGGTTATCCTACTAGATCTCAACATTGAACGAGTATTCATAGATATGTGGATTCATATTGGGCAGGTGACATTGACAGTAGAAGATCCACCAATGGTTATGCGTTCATGATGTTTGGTGGTGTTATTAGTTGGATGAGTAATTGGTAGGTTGTATTCAATTTGTCCATGATAGAAGAAGAGTACATGAAATCTACTCATGCTTGTAAGAAATCCATTTTTATTAAAATTTTATGTTCTGATATTGGTTTAGATGTAGGATAGATCACTATTGTTTGTGATAGTCAGAGTGATATTTGCTTAGAAAAGAATCCTACCTTCCATGCCAGAACAAAGCATATTGATGTATAATTTCATTTTGTATGTGATATGGTAGAAGATGGAAATGTGAATTTAGAGAATGTTGACACTTTTGCAAATTTTGTAGATGCACTGACAAAACTAGTGAGCACTAAGAAGTTCAGATGGTGTTATGATTCCATGGGCCTTGGGGCCTTGAGCAGTTGATTTCATATCAATCTCGTAGGTCTTTGACAAGTGGAAGAGTGTTAGGAATAAGGTGCCTCAACCTTTGAGTCCCATCATTTAACTAATTTTTATTTGATGTACTTATTTGATTTATAATTTTATTTGTGCCTACCAAATATGTAGCCACTTTATGGGATCCATCGATAATGTGGTATCCTACATGGAAAGTGACATGTAATTATTGTAAGATGTAATTTTGCAAGTAGGTGTCCAATTTGGAAGACCTATATTCTAGGATATATTGGTGGAATTTGTCATAAGTTTCTATGTCATACACTATGAGAGACTATGACACTTGCTATGACAATTTATGATAGTCGTAAGAGTTCACTATGCAAATTGCTATGACGAGATATGATAGTTGTAAGAGTCATGTATAATAGTTTCCTATTTACGCTATGATATTTAAGCTACTATTATGGGGGTGCCTAAGTTTGTGTGTGGTAGCTACATGCATAGTGGTGTCTTGCATGGCAAGTGGTGGCTAATTTGGTGGAGGCAAGTGCTGATTTTGGAAGATTACCAAATTAATGAGTCTTGACTATGAAAAAATGTCATAATAGACTCACGTTCACTCCTTGGGTGTGATAATTGGTTTTGGAAAGTTTTGGGCACTTTGCTACATGTTGCAACATTATAAATACTTGTTGAGTTAGTTCATTTTTATGGTTATAGGTTGAAGTTTGGTTACATGCCATTATGTTGCTGAAATTTATTCATATTCTTGTTGTAGTGTGAAGATTCTTGATCATTTCTTTGAGAGTGTATTGTAACTATTCTTAGTTGTTGATAATATATTTGAGTTGTGTGATTTGGAGTGTGGTTTTTTCTCAAAAGGGTTTTCTCATGTATACACTGTGTTATGGTTTGCTTTGTCTTATTTATTTTATATTATTGAATGTGCATTTGTAGGTACTTGCAACAATATAAGGTTTAATAAGAATTTTTTTGTAACTCTCCCTTAGATTAGTGTAGGAAGTTGCTTCTGCTCACTCGACTTCCTTTCATTATGCTCACCATAATCAATAGATAAAGACAACACAAAAAATAGGTTGGATATACCTTTTTAGTTTATTTATCTACTAATTGGACATCCTCATGAGTGGAATATGAGCTTTTTATTCCTTCTTACCTTATGACTCAATAACTAAATTACCCTCTTTATATGGTCCATTATAAACCTCTAGTTAAGGCTCAAGTGTATAATCCTTGGAATTTTTTGTATTGAATATAGTTAATATCATTTACATACATAGTATCTTTGTTGCATAGTTACCCTTTAGGTCCAATGATGCAATCAACACAATTTCAAAATTCCTTTAGTAAACTATCAAACATATTAGGAATCAGGATGATTACAAAAATCTCTAATGATAGTAGAGTATTGCTAAATAGGACAACTGAGAAGGGGGGGTGAATCAATTGTCACACATTTTAGTCCTTAATTCAATCATCAAAAATAATACATGAAACTGCTTAAATGATTAATCATCAAATACCAATGTAAAAACTTAAATCCAACACATAAACATAGTAACACCAGATTTACGTGGAAAACCCAATAAGGGAAAACCACGGTGAGGATTAACTCACACTATAGAGAATATCAAAATTGATTATAAAAAGGCTCACTACCTAAAACAAGGCTTACTGCCTGAGATAAGGCTCACTGCCTAAAATAAGGACTCACTATCTAGACTCATTGTCCATAGGGCTACAACTCGGAGGGCTCACTACCACAGAGATACAAAGAAGACAAAGAATACTTGCTATAGAGAGACTACAATCTTAATGCAACAAAGGGTTCCACCATAGTTACTTGATCAAATTTCATGAATGATAGAGTTCACCTTCTACTCACTGCATCTAGAAACTTAGCATTAAGCTTCGCACTGATCTCTCACACACACTTTCTAAATAGCATCAATGTCGCATCTACTCTTTCACTTATCTTCCTTATTTTCTTTTGTATTTTTTTCATTACTATAACATCTTGTATATATACTATCTCCAACCTTGAAAAAGATACAAAGTCAGTCATCCAACTTGAAATTCAAATTAGGTCAGGGCCAAACATCATAGGGTGGAATTAGAATGAGGGAAACCCAAACACACATTTCATCGAGACCTAAAAATAGATCCAACATGCTTCATTAACTCTGAAGATAGTGCTCAACACACGGTCGGCCAAACCAGTGTAAAACACATAGAACAGTTAAGCTCAGAACATCCAAGGACCAAAAATTTATTCAATGCAATCAAAACATCTTAACTCTAGAACCACAAGTCAAAATACTTCATCAAAGAGAAATCTAGGCCAACAACCTTTCTCTCGGACTTCAACCAGAACATAGAGAAACATAGTTCACAACTAGTAACACAACTCAAACTTCACAATGAACCAACAACCAAACATTTGGATATAACAACCTTCAACAATCATGACCAACATATCTAAACCACATGAACACAAGGGAAAATACCAGAGCAACAACTAAATACCTATAATCTTCCTTTAATACAATTTTCTCAATATCCTCATCATATACAATCAACAACTAATAGATAACTAGTTGATCGGTTGACATCAATGACAACACCTTCATTCCGTTCTCTATTCTTGCAACAGTCTCCCCATTTTTCATTGATGACAACACATGATGTGAAAAACCATCAAAGACACCATACCAGATCTGAATATACTTCTCAATATTTTTCTTTTTGTTTCTCCCCCTTAGAATATCATCTTCTTCATTACTTGCTTTCTCTCATTAGATTTTTCTCCTTTTCACATGATTTCTCTCCCCATTTGACATCAATGTCAAAGGCAAAAGATATGTTCATTGAATCTTCCTTTGACATGAAAAAAAAATACTCATAATGACAACACTTGAAAAATACCTACCCCCCCTGAGGGGTAGCCACCAAAAATATCAGTCCAAAAAGATAGAACCATGAATCCACCAAAATGATGCACCTCCAAATTCATCTTAGTTTATGAAAGGAGGGGAAATAACCCCTAACTTCTCTTAGAGATACTAAAAAGTATCTTTAGGAAGAGGCTTCGTAAATATATCTACAATTTGATCCTTTGTCAGAACAGACTCAAGCTTGACTTCATTATCCATGACCTTCTCTCTCAAGAAATGATATCTAATAGATATATGCTTTTTCATCAAGTGCATCATAGGATTCTTCGAAATGTTAATTGCACATGTATTATCATAGTAGATAGAAATGGGATCATCATATAGCACTGTGATATCTTTCAATGTTTTTTTCAACCATAAAACTTGTGTACAAAAAGATGCAACAACAATATACTCAATTCAATAGTAGACAAAGAGACTAAATATTGCTTCTTACTCAACCATGCCACCAATCTGTATCCAAAAAAGAAGGCACTGCCACTTGTACTCTTTCTGTCATCTACACATCCATCCCAATCTACATCTGTATATGCACTAAGTGTAAAGTTAGTATCTTTAGGATACCACAATCCATAATCCAGAGTGCCATTCAAATATCTGAATATTCTTTTAATTGCAACAACATGTGTTTCCTTCGGATCTTCTTGAAATCTAGCCACAAGATAGATCACATGCATAATATCCAATCTAGTAGCAATCAAATGTAGTAATCCCTGAATCATAGATCTATACTTGCTTTGATTAGCCTTAGGTGAATCAACATTTTTACCCAATTTGCAACTAGTCATCATAGGAGTACTTAATGGTTTGGAACCGTCCATCCCAAATTTCTTGAACATCTCTTTTACATACTTATACTGTGAAATGAAAATTCCTTTCTCTATTTGATTAATCTACAACCCAAGAAAGAAATTCATCTCCACAAGCATAGAAATTTCAAATTATTTTTGCATCTCTTCCACAAACATCTTGCACATCTTTTCATTTCCTCGGAAGATAATGTCATCATATACAACTACAATCAGGACTTTGTCATTTTCAATATTAAAGAACAAATTACTGTATGTCGTACCTTTGTTAAATCCTTGCTGAATCAAATACCTATCTAACCTTGCCTACCAATCTCTAGGAGCTTGCTTTAGCCTCCTCCAGGTTCAACTGACATGTGTGACCACGTCGAATCTCCTCCCTTGTGATAGGTGTAGAACCTTCTCTAATTATTTTCATAAACTTCACCATTGTGATCTCCACATGAATTGAGACCTGGAAGGTAGCATTGTAAACTATGAGTCTCTTGGAAGATTCCCTAAGTACCCTCTTGTTACCCTTAAACTTATCATCATTTCTCACCTTCCATAAGTGCCGCATGATTTCAATAGAAAAAAATACCAGAAATCCATGTAATTAGATTTAATCTTGAGTTTACAAAATAAAATATCATGCCAATTGATAGTACCAAAGTTGTTCCATATTTTTAAATTATGATAGAATAAGTTCCAAATTTCTTGCACATATAAACAGTCAAAAAGGATATGCTTAATAGTTTTTGGTGTCCTGCAAAGAGTACAGATTTCAACATCCACATGATTATATTTAAAGGGAAGTTTCTGCATTAAGACTAACCATCTAAAACAAGCCTTCTTAGGCTCCATAGAATGATGCCACAAAAAAGAAATAATTTTTCCCAATTCGTTAATGTCTAAATTCAAACCCCAACTCAAGTTAGTATGATGAAAAACATAATTATTTTCAACAGTATCATTGTAAACAGTTTTGGATTTTACATTGGTGATAGCAGAACCATGCTTCAAGATGATAGCACAGTGAGCATTAGTCTTATTCTCAACATTGCTGGGAAATTGTGCATCTCTACATGCCTCCAAAAGGGTTGAGTAGGTTCTAAAGTTAGAATCAGATAATTCAAAATTTATCCGAAGGTTGTCCCTGCTTTTGAGACTCACATTTTCAACGATATCCTCAAAGGTTGAAATGCCTTTTTTGTTCCAAGTTTTAGTAGAGCATCCTTGAAGCAATGCAAGTGCTTTCCCTTGATGCTCCAAATTCCACCATATGGAGCTAAAAATTTTACATTTCATGTTATTCTTAAGGGTTATATTGTTAGATTCCACATGAGCATTGTGTTTCACAAGTTCCCAAGCCTTCTAGAGGCTTTTGAAGACAACAGAGCCATCTAGGACCATATAATTCTTATTGAGGAGGATGTCACTAAGGGGTAGTTGTTTCCAAGCTTTAGCTTTCCTAGGGACAAACAATTGCATATTGTTTCTCACTAACACCTTCTAGGGCTTGTTTCCATCTAAAGACTTTAGAATCTATTTGATTGCCAAGGAAATCCCTTGTAACTAGAGATATTTCAAACTGATGCCACCATGGGCCTTTATTAGATAGCACTAGTCCCATTTAATTGAATGCCTCTTTCTCTTTCCTTTTCCGTCTGACCACATGAAACATCTAATTCTCTTTTGGATGTTATTAACTTGATAATTGTTGAAAAACTAGATGGAAGCAAAGTAAATACTATAGGAGGACAATTTTTTTTGAAAAACTTGGATTCTGCTAGCTAGAGAGAGATACCACCTATTCGATCCACTTAATTTTCTTTCTAGTTTCTCTTTTATCCAAATCCACATCTCTTTGAGATTTGGACTGACTACAAAAGGAATTCCAAGATACCTCACAATCTTGTTGGGTCCCCCCATTGGAATCCATACCTAGCAAGTCACTCAGGAGGTGTTTCATCCCATCCTATGAAGGTGGACTTAGCTGTGGAAAGTTGAGCTCCAAAGGCTTGATAAAAAATGTCCATCTTTTTCATTAGAGAGTCTATATTATCTTGATCAAGTTCCACAAAGATGGATGTATCATCTACAAATTGAACATTTAATAGTTCATCCTGGTTTGGTAGTTGGATCCCCTTTACTCTAGGAGAGGAAGTGTGGTCCCTTAGCAGGTAAAACAATGCATCAAATGTTATGACAAATAGGGCGGGGACCAAGGGACATCCTTAGTGGATAGACCTCTACAAGGGAATTTTTTTAGTTAGAGTACCATTTACATCAACTTGCGTTGTAGCATCCTTTTGGGGAGTGTCAACCATACCAAAAAATTAATGAGAGAGGCCAAAAGCTTGCAGAATAGTCCTTAGGAACACCCATTCAACCCTGCCATAAGCTTTTTCAAAATCTAATAGAAGCATTGCAGAATTCTGGTTAGAGTTTTTTACCCATTCCAAGGTCTCCCAACTTGTGATTATATTCTCCAAGATATATCTACCTTTTATAAAGCCATTTTGGGTGTTATTGATAAATTTAGGCAAAATGTTAACCATCCTTGCAACGATAACTTTGGCTAAAACCTTGTAGGAGACGTTGAGCAAGGTTATTGGTCTCCAATTCTTCACCAAAGATTTTTCTCCACATTTTGGGAGGAGCTTAAGTTTTCCTCTATTAATACTCTATCCCAAAGATCCTTTAGTAAGGGCCTCCTTATATACTTGAAGGAGGTCCTCACATACCCATTCTGAAAAGACTTTATAGAATTCCACTAGTAGCCTATCCCAAGTAGGGTACTTATCATTACTCATTGATTTAATAGCATTTAGAATCTCTTCCTTGGAAATATTTGCATCCAGGCTGATAGAGTCTTCCTCACTCATTTTCTTCAGTATGAGGTCCTTAATGAGATATCTAGCTGCCTAACCCTCCTCAAGCCCCTCCTCAGAGGTGAATAGTTCCTTAAAGTAGGCATGGAATTGGCTCATAATTTCCTCCTAATCAGAGCATAGATGGGAGCCATCCCATATTTTCCCTACCCATTCCCATACATTTTTCTCTGTTAGATAGTTGAAGAATTTTTTTGATCCCTTATCACCATAGCTAAGCCGGTTCAATTAAGCTCTGACTTTTTGTCCCTTTATTTTATGGGCCTAAATCCATCTTAGACTATCCTTGGCCATGGTTAGTGCCTCACACAATATTTCATTATTTTGGATGCCTTGCAATCTTATTTCTGCTTTAAGGAGACAATCATGTAGGTCTCTTTCCAACTTTCTACTATCAAGGGACCGCTTCTTGCCAATAATTTGGAAAAGGGTTTTCCAACCTTCCACATTAGCATTCTACCTCTCAATGGAAGAAGCATCCTTAAGCATCCATTTATTTATTTCTATAAGGGAGGCAATGGCTTCTTGGTAGTCAACATCATTTAGGAGGTTCGAGTATTAAGGAGGAACCCTCCTTTTTTCCTTGTCTCCTTTACATTTCCTTGGTAAGGAACAAGATTGGACCTTATAGGGTGGTGATCAAAGAGGTGTAAGGATACCTACACCTAAGATTCATATTCAAGGTCATGGGAGTGTCCTCTTGTTCCCCTCTAAATTCCTCAAAGCATTTAGGGAATTTATCTTCTGTTTCTAATTTCTTAGAAATAGGGGATTGAATTACCATGCTATTTTTCTTCCTTTTACCTTTTATCAGTCCATTTTTCTTATTTCCCCCAACAGGGATGCTGTATTTTCTTGGTCTTCCTGGTCCATTCCTAGGTTCCATAGGCTGGTCCTCAATGCCACCCTCCTTAGATTTGCACCCTTTAGTTATGACTGCTTCCTCTTTGGAGTAATTTTTGTCTTTAATATTTTTAGAAATTATTATATTAGCTTTCTAGGAATCAGTATTGGCCAAGTTGTAACTTTCTTCAAAATCTACCTCGGTGCTAGTATTGTAGCTAGTAAGAACTAGATTGGGGTTAGTAACTTGCCTATGAGGGTCAAGAGAGGCACCCTTTAACAACAGTGATTAGTCATTAGGAGGTGGTTTGGGTAAAGACTCTTCGGCCCCAGAATCACCCGAGTTCCAGAGTTGGTCCTTTTTAGCATCATTTGAGACTGATAAATCAATGCCACTAGTTATACTAGAATTTTTGTAGCTCCACAAATTTCCAGCTTCTTCAATGATCTCACCCACTCCTTGAGATGGCTCTACTCCATTCATAGGAAAATTACTAGCCCTAACCTCGTTCTTATCATGCTTGACAATATCACAGCCGAAATGGTTGGGGTGTTTGCTTAATTAGAATTGGGAAACATTCATCTGACTATCATAGCCATATCTATTAGAAAGTATTTTTTATTCTTTTCCTAATTTTTTTCATGGCCAATGAATGGTGCAGGAGCACCTTGCTCATTAGATGCCTTTAATTGGAAAATTTGTAAAAAATTAATTTTCTAATGTAAAAGCATGTAAATATTTGTAAAAGGTCTTGAAGTGGTCATTAATAATGTATTTGAGGTCACAATTTAAAGTCTGTAAGAGGTCTTTAGGAGGTCAAAAGATGGAAAAAGTAATTTTTTTGTAAAATTGCTAAAAGTTGCCAATAGTGTAAAAGATGCAAAAAAAGAAAAAAAAAAAAAGGAATGTGAAGAGTCACATGTGGAAAAGGAAAGAATTGGTTGAAGAAGTTGATGGGGTAGTTAAAAAACTGATGGGAACCTCTATATAAATATTGTAAAGGGGGAGAAAAGGATCATTCTTGTATTCTTGAAGTATTGTTATCAATAAAAGTACCATGTTATTAAAAGTTCAAAGTTTTCTTTCTGTTGTTTCTTTAGTTGTACGGTTTGTACTATAGTATTGGGTCTTGAATCTCACTGTTTCAAGTAGTATAGAGAGTTATCTTTAATTTACATCCATTTTGAGGGGAAACTATTGAATATATTCCTTGTTTGAGTGGAATTTCTTGAACTTGGTTTGCAACCCAATATTGGGGTTTTGAGAGTCTAGATAGGGGTTTATGACTACTCCACTGATTTAGACAATGGGAATTAGTGGAGTAGGTTAATTTTAGGATGTATATATATAGTGTGTGTGTTGATATGTGCAGGGGAAGAAGAGAATGTAGGTTGAAGGTTGATGTCCTCACAAAAAAACAAAGTTTTCCTCATGGTCACAAGTTGGTATTGATGAAAATATCATTCAAAGATGATGGGAGTTGATTCCTAGAGCATGAGTAGACCTATCTAAGCATGTTCGAAGAGGTTTCAGAGCATATGGAGGTGTGCAACATTTATTTTCAATAAACCATCATACTTTTTGCTTTGTAAAGCCTACATTCAAGGGTTTTGAAGTATTGTGCTATATTGGGCCTATCAACCCCTAAAAGTTGGTGAATGTTAGGTTTTGATACCTATTATAATGCTTCCTAGGGGTGTTAGGTTGAATGGAGTTGATTGGAAGGTATCTCCTTTGTAATTTAGGGCTAATTGATGTGTTTTACTAGCAGACAATGTATTGTTTCTCCTATGTTTTCTAAAACAAGTGTTGATTCTCTTGTAGTATGATGAAGTAGACCAAAATGGGTCACTAAATGAAGGTTTGGTTTATGGAGTTTCAGTTTGGGTAGTTTGATATACTCGTTTTTGTCTAGCTACTATGCTACTAAGAGGTTGGTGATTAAATGCATGAAGACGAGATTTCTGAATAAACAGGGATATATGTGATTTATTTTGTGCTAAACTTGCTTAAACAATAATGCTGAAGTTTGTATCAATGTTGAGAGAAGTTTAGAAGGTAACCTTGTTAATTTGATGGTTTGGGCAAGGCTAACCCTAAATGCAACATGGTGTTTGGCTGATATAAAGAGCAATATTGTGAAAACAAAGGTATGGTAGATTGTTTTGAGGTTGCATTTGTCAAATTAAAGGTGTTAAATATGTATCAATACTTGGGTAGAGTTTAGAAAGCATAATTTGATGTTTTGGTACTTGGACAATTGTGAAACCATGGTGAAAAATATTTTGAGTGCATGGAATTGAAGTTCAGATAAGACAGAGTTATGTAGCAGCATAAGTGGTTTGTTTTTGTCAAATAATGATGTTGAACAGTGTATAAAAGTTTGGTAATAGTTTGGAAAGCAAGTTGTGTTGGTTTGTTGTCATTTTCCTTGTGAAGTAAGTTGCAATGAAGAGTAAATTGTGCATGATGAATGAATGGATTGTTTTTAGAGGTTCTGTGTGATTTCAGTCAATTTGTTGAAGGTGAATCTGTGTTTAAGTCTGATAAAGATGTAGAGTCAAGTTGTAATGTTTTGTGGCTTGTAGAATTGAGGAATCAAGGGAAATTGTAAGAAATTTTGATGAAAAGTTAAGTGAAACAATGGAGTTTTGGAATTTGATCTTCTCAAGTTGAGTTTGGGTCTGAAGTACCCTAGATGATTTGATGTTTTTGGTAGATGCTCTTGCATTAGCAAATCATCCCCTTCTTTAACAATATTATCACCTTCAGAGCCCTCTTGTGAGAGGAAATCAAAAGCGTCATTGAAGTTGAGGTCTAACTAAGTGCTTATAGGAGGGGGAATAATGGCCTAGGGGCCCATGACCTACTAGTCCTCACCACCCACTAGATGGGTGGTATTGCCCTTAGGAGATGGGGGTGGGCTTGTATTGCTGGGGCACCCATCCAAATTATTGGTGTCATTCTCTCCCCTGTTATTTGATTCTGAACAGGAATGCATGATGAGTGGGCCCTTCACCAAAGAATCCTATTTAATTTCAACGCTAGGGTTGGGAGAGATCCTTGATTCAAGGGGGGCACAAGGACTAGGGAAATTCCATTTATTTATGATAACATGGAATTTTTTTTGAATATTCCCTTCCTTGCGGAAAAGATAGCACACATTTATGCCTCCTAGAATTTCCAAAGGGAAATTCCATTGATACTTGTCTTCCTTGATAATGATATTATCAGGGATTTCGATGCCAGGGTTAAGGGATACAAGCACCCATGCATCCAAGTGAGGAAGCATAACCTTAGATTCCTCAACTCGAACAACCAAGCCGATGGGCACTAGATTTTGAGGGATAATCTTCTAGAATTCAGGTTGCAGGTTTTTTTAAGACAACCCACCTAGGGTAAGATAGTGCGAGGACTTCCTCTACAATGGTCGTGGGCTACCAGGGAAGGGCCTTAAAAGCACACCCTCCAAGGTTCTAGTAGGGATTTTCCAGAACTTTCGTTTGTATGGCTTTAATTGGTAGGAAAATGAAAAACAATCCCTGTTGAAGCATTCGACATAACCTAACCTGGATGTCAAATTTATTAAGCCAGACTTTGCTAAACTAGTCATCAATGAACTTCCTAGCCATAATTTTATTCAAATCCATAGCCACAAAAAGGATTGCGGAGTCTTTTAGTTTAATTATTTAATTGGAAATAACATTCTTTAGATCTGGGTTTGGAGAAATGAATAAGTCTTTAGGGGAAATTGGACGGGAATTAACTTCCAAGACTCCATCCTCCCAGGAGTTATTGATGATGAACCTTTCCTTTGCAGGAACCGCAACCCCACAGTCTGCTAAGGCCTCAAAATATTTTTGAGGAATGTTTTGAGAACTCATTGGAAAATTACCACTCCCCTCATTAGGGTTTGGGCCGGTACACCTCATATCCTCCTCCATAAATGGAGGGAGGTGCCAACGACACCCACTGCCCCAACTTTAAAACCATAGGAAGACACTAGAGAGAAGATACCATTCACACAAGTGAAAACAACACTAGGAAAGGAGAAAAATAATAATAAACAAAGGGTCATAGGGTACTCACAAAGGGAAAAAAACCTGGGTGGGGGAGTGCATAGTCTCTCCCATAGAAGGACACCACGTTGCTTCTATACGCTGCCGAACCAGCCTACAAAGCCTAACGCCTGGAGACTTGCAAACTGACCTCTTTCCTTAGTCAATCCTTGGAATTTTAGTATAGTTGTACTAATGTATTCTTCTCATACTCATGTTGTAAATGATTAAGATATGACATTATATTCATGAAGATCACATTCTAACTATGCATTACATTTTTAATCTCAAGGCTTAGAAACTTGTGGAATTTGACTTCATCACTATACTCAATTAAGATATGTTTTTCTAGTTGAAATTGAAACTGGATATATTATTCTTAGGAACATGTACACATTCCTTGTAACTAAAAATCTTGGTGTGTTATATTAAAGTATTATTTCCCAACCAAACCTATTTATGGGTTTTTTCCACAATAGACTATATTAGAGATTTGTCAATGAAATAATAGATTGTTCTCATATTTTTTACCCTAAAATTTTGATCTAAACTAACTCTAATGGAAATACTTGTTAGAATTATGAAAAACATGATGTAGGGGCATCCTTTGATGCTCCATTATTGCACTTTGTTGTCATGTTGTTAAACTTTGAGTTTTGGTTGATTTTAGGTCAATAAGGTCATGTAAGACCATTTGGGATCATCTAAGTCCATTTTATGATGTTTTGGTGCAATGTGGTTAAATATTGTAAAAGTTGCAAAATGTTGTCATTTTGTTAAGCAAAATTTACAAATGTTGTAATTATTGTTAACCAAGGAGTTAGTGGTCAGTTCTTCAGTTGGGATTAGTTGTAAAATGATAAATATGTAATGTAAACTCGATTACAAAGGTTGGAAAAGTTGAATAATCCTTTACTCTTCAAAATTCTTTTTGTTTGGTGAATTTTCATTACATTTTGCAAAAGTTATAGCATTTTTCGTGTCAACAATTGTAGATTTTTATTGTTTTAGAGCAAGAAAACATGTTTGTACAGATTTGTATGACTTGGTACACCTGGGGAAGTCATTGGAAAAGTTATGGATATGTTTTATAGTTCAAATTATTTTGGCTTGGGTTCATTTGGAGTTAATTTGAGCAAGTTATAATCAAAATAGTGTTGATAGTCCACTTTTAGACCAAGGGTAATAAATTAATAACTTCTATTTTAACTATGAAAAATTATGAAACTTGCTAAAAATATTCTTAAGTCCATTATCCAGATACCCATTAAAGTAATTTTCACCAAAAAACTTTGTGTAAGTTATGCTAACCTGTGTGTGTTCATTTTCATGAAAACAATCAAGAAACCCTAGTTGTTTGAGGGCCTAATGAAATCTATGCATTATTGAATCATGAATGGGTGGTCAATCAATGAAATATATTGTAAGATGGTTGTATAGTTCAGTAACTCAAGCCCTTGTTGTTTTTTGCTTGTTAGATCCTCATTTGGTTACAAAAATCAATATTCCTAAGATGAACTAGAATGCCTTAATCACTGTTTGTGATGAATTATTGTTTGGAATGTGCCAAAGTAGTCAAGTTGTGTTAAGTGAATTATTTCTCTACATCAAAACATGAGCCACGATATCAAACAACAAACAAAGACACCTTCCATGCAAGAGATTTGCAAACAAAGAATTGCTATATTCATTAACAAGAAAAAGCTACAAAATGAACCTCAAGAATCTTCAAGGAAAAATAAAGTCCTCAAAGGTTGATATTTTTATCAAAAGGAATGAAAGCTCAAGAGATAATACAATGAGGATTGAGTACTATATAGGAGTAACCGTAAATAAAAAATGGATTAGATCATGACAAGTGTCAAAATATCATATAATGAGACATAATGATCTAATAATAGCTCTCTAGTTAGCATAGTAAATCACTCCTTAGTTTAGCTTAAGTGTATGAGAATAAATTAGACTAATAATTGATTAAAGATTAATTAATTATTAGCTTATACATGATTACTCTAACACCCCCCCTTAAGATGAACTTAGGGAGTAATTGAAACCCCTAAAAAGAGAACGCATGATGGGTCTCAGTAAACAAGGCTTCGTGAGGTACCTATGTACAAAAAAAATATCTCACAAAACTGGAGAAAAGGAGAAAACCACATGGGAAAAAAATCCTCTCAAAAAAAGAGAAAGGAAAATGAAGGACTGAACAAGCTTCCAAATCAAGGTAAAGGAATAAGAAGCCCCCAACCAAAATAATGTCCCAAAAAAAGAGTAACATGTAGAACATCGCTGAAGCATGAAATTTTTTTACACTATTGTTGAATGATGACTGATATAGTGTTGAAATGAAGAACCCCTAGAAACAAGAATGCAAGAGTTTCCATATGGTAAATGATCCATCTCATCAAAATTCATGTAACCAACCATTGATGTACGTTGCATTTGAAAGTACATAGGAACAAGAACTAGATGCATAGATCACTCCAATGTGAAACCAAGGAAGCATCAACACCAACAGTGGAAACCCCCCCATAATGCTGAAAAGGGAGAGCCAAGACAGGTACACTAAAACTATGTGAAACCAAGAAGTGCATGTAGGAGAAACAACCTACAAATAAAAGGGTGTGCAAAATAATGCACACATGCATGAGGCAAGAATCACCAGGATTCACTGCTATTGTGGAAGGTACACTCACTTGATAAAGGTATGATGGAAAACCAAAGGAAAACATCAACCCCCCCATGAAACTTTATATCATAGCGTGAGTACAAAATACACCAAAATGGAACTTTATCTTAGTGCATCTCCAAAAGAGAATGTGCATGAAAAAGATGTCTGCAATGCCCAAATAGGAGAGAATAAACATAAAGTTTCCAGGAGAGCTAAGATGTCCAAGTAATTCACTAGAGTGTGAAAACACCAAAAACTAAATAAAATGTACCTAGAGATAAATCTTTAAAAAGTGCAAGGATGGATTTGAAGAGCTCTAAAATACCATCACAATGCCATTAGAATCACGAAAAATGGAGAAATAGGTCAAAAGTTATGAGCTCGAGATTGAAAATAGAACCTCTGACTTCAAAAAGCTATAGAATTCACCCGAAGCACAAAAAAAAGTGATGATATCCACACCACTAGAAAGTTAGCGAAACTAGCTTTCTAAAGATATCTCGTTCATAAAAAACCGATATTGTATGCCCAAGTTATGGCCAAAAGAAAAAAAAACACCTCTTGTAGGGCACAAAGAGGGTTTCAAGGGGCCTACCCTTGTGGTTGTACCATTGACATCATGCTGATGTCAGCAAGAATGTTCAGAGAATATTCCTTGGCTATCAGAAAAAAAAATTTGATTGCCTAGAAAAAAATTTCGGTAGCTGAATATGCACAAATGAAATGGAATAAGCCATTTTGTACCTTGGTCGATGACTTGGAGTCATCATTGGAAAAATAAAAAAACCATTCACAGGAAAGGGAACATAGTTGTTGGAAAAGCCAGGGAGATGCTACAAAATTTGTCAGCGATGGCAATGTGTGAGCCATTGGCAGCTTTGAAAAGGTCGCCAGTTGGTAACCCTGTAGCCGTTGGTGGGGCATGTATGGGCCCACAAACCTGCATAAGTAGGTACCTGCATGTACCAACACCCCCAAAAAAATTAATTTTCCCTAATTTTTTTCTAAACCTACGCTTTTTTTAAAAATTCGACAGCCATTAAATTTCTAAAAATAAGAAATTTATAATAAGCACTTGAGTTAATTTTTTGGCTTTTCTTTTTCTTTGAATGTCATGCTCAAGAATCCATACAAGGGCCATATGAGCCCTTGTATAAAAAAAATTTGCATCAAAAGTTCCCAACGGTCAAATTGGACAAATTTATAGTCAAAATTCATCCAATCAGCCTCTTGAATCCAACTGTGAGGTTCTTTTCAGCCCAAAATACTTTGAAATAACAACTACCCTCTAGATCTAGAAAAAACAACTGCTCAAACCCTTGCACATATGTCCTTAGGAGTCCAAATTAGGCCAAACAAAAGGAAAATATGACTTTCTCGACAGATTTGAATCCAACGGTGAGGTCCTTTTTGCACCAAAATGCACCTAAAAATTGCCCACCTCCAAAAATTACAAAAAAATCAATGGAGAATCCAGATCTTACACCTATAACCCTTGTTGAAGATAAAAACATCATAAATCAAGAAGGGGTTCATTGAATTGAGGCTCTGATACCATGTTAGAATTGTGAAAAACACAAGCCACATGATCAAACAACAAACAAATACACCTTCCATGCAAGAGATTTGCAAATAAAGAATTGCTATATTCCTCAACAAGAAAAAGCTACAAAATGAACCTCAAGAATCTTCAAGGAAAACAATAGTGCTCAAAGATTGAGAGTTCTATCAAAAGGCATGAAAAGTCAAGAGATAATATAATGAAGGTTGAGTACTATATAGGAGAAACCCTAAATGAGAAAGGGATTAGATCATGACAAGTGTCAACATCTCATGCAATGAGAAATAATGATCTAATAATAGTTATCTAGTTAACATAGTAAATCACTCCTAAGTTTAGCTTAAGTGTATGAGAATAAATTAGACTAATAATTAATTAAATTAATTAATTATTAGTTAATGCATGATTACTCTAACAATGGACAGCTAGGATGAAAAGATATCTTGATGAATTTAATTTAGGTAGATGAGTAATGGACCTAAAGTAATGGAAAGTTGGTGGGATGGATGGATGAGAAACCTTACTATTTCATTTGATCCTCTACATTTAAAAATAAACACAACAAGCCACACTTTATCTATATGCTTTAAATATTTTTTATCAACCTACATTTCAATCCCCTTTAATTTAAGTGAACTTTGATGGAATATCATCATTCTCATTCTTCTTTATCATTTTCTTTTTCCCCATCAATGATCTTGAAAACACATGAACCATTTCATCACTTTGGTATGTTTGTGAACCTGCAAAATTGTTGAGACTTGAACCATTATCCCTTTTCTTCTTTATTTTCTCTCTTCCTCTTTATCTTCAATGCTTCTCACTTTTGGAAAAATAAAAAACCAATGAACCAATTTAGTGCATCGAACATTTCACGAGCTCATGAAATTTATAACATGGTGAACATTTCTTTGTCTTTTATCGACACTTGACTTATTCCTCCTCGTGTCACACTTTAGGTGGGTTTGCTAACTTGTAAACCCATTGAAACTTATAACTTGCTACTTTATTTTTTTTTAAAGAGGTTTGTGAACTGAAAAAATCCATGAAATTTTGATTTAAACAATAAATAAACACTTAGACAAATTTGTAATTTGACAACTTGGGTAAGTAGCCTTTGTATAAGGGGAAACAAACATAAGAAAGAGATATTTCTACAAAGATACCCATTTAATATATCTCAATTTGGTTATAAATACTGGGTTAGAAATGACTAAGATACACACAGTGGAAGGGACTCAAGAAAAAAAGACACCATAGGTTTTAGTCCCAATAAGGCCAACTTAGAAATTTTGAGAAAATATTGAAGAATGAGAAACTACTTAGAAGAAATAGCATGCCAACGAGTAAAAGGAAGATCATGGATATGGGATATATTTATGAATTAAATCTAGTTTCAATTGAGATTATAGCCTATAAAGAATGGGAAAGACATCCTAAATCCTCTTCAATTTAGTAAACCTGCCCACAATAATCATGCAAAGTTTGGGCTAGTTAATTCTTATCATTTAGCTATAGATATATCCCTTTAATTTATATTCACCATTAAGATGAAAAAATTAATATATTATATTCCTTAATCACTTAAGGAAATTTCCTTCCTACAATACCTATTCATGGGCGGGGAAGTGTTAAAGCAAGTAACTCTACTAGTTACCAAACAACATGAAGTTAAATAAGAATGAGTACAAGAGAGGATGAGTTCTATCAACACTAGGCCACAATTGGAAATAAAATAAGAGGAAGTATTATTTAAGTTCTAAAATTTTCATGCCAATTGTTGAAAAATTATTGATATATAAGAGGCCATAAAAGGATGCCTTAGGAAAGGTAACAATATCACAAGAAAATTCCCAACCAAATGAAGAAATCCACCTTTTCAAAGGCTTCACTATGGAGGAATCTACATTGTAACCATAAGAGAGATAAGTTTACCCTCCACCTCCTAAATCTAATGTGAATAGTTTAATATTATATTTTTTCCTTATAAATTTTCTTATAAATCATTTTCCTCCTATAAACTCCATTTTTCTTGTTTCATTCCCTCTTATAGATGTTTTCATCAATATGCATTCTTCCTTCTCATCTCCTCCCATTTCTTCATCTCTTGCATTTTCCATAGTATCAAGCCCCATCCCTATTGATTTTATCATTCCAACTACTATTTCTCTATATTATTCTCCTCCCCCTCTAGATTTTTCTCCTATAAACCCACACTCTTTCATCATTGGAAAAGATATCCCTCTTATACAATATAATATTTCCTTTTATCCCTATTTGCAACCTTGATCAATCAATGATATTTTTCTATAAGTGAGGAGTTAAACAGTTATGTTAATTCTCCTCCTCCATCTCATTGATTATCTCTAACAATTATTATAATTTCTCTATCCCAACATTTTCCCCTATTATTTGGTCCTTCCTTCCTTAAGATCATCATTAAGTTATATTTCCCCACTCATTGCATTCTTAAAAAATCTACCATCACTCCCTTTAATAACTTTTTGGAGTAGCTTTGACCAATCTAGAAAGAAGAACCATAGTTATATAAATTCAATAATTTTAAATTCCTTAGATAGATGCTTATAACTAGAGTAGTCTTTGGTATGCAAGATTTTTGGATAAGTGTGTGTGATGATATAAAAATCACACAGTTTATCAATCTTGCATATATCATGACTTGGAAACAAATGTTATAACTAGAGAGTAGTGTCTAATCCTATTAGCCAAATAATTTATTGTAGGAGTCTTGTACCAAATGTTAGAGGCCAAAGGAATAGATGACACTAGAATATTGGTCAAATGGTGTTACTTCAATTCATGTCTCATATAGTAGTGTCATTGAATTCCATGATGTAAAAAAGGTTATAGATTCTAAGATGGATAAAACCAAAAATAAATTAGTTAAGATCATTAAAAAGATTTAAAAGGTTATGAATTCATTGAAAAAAAAATTCAACTCTACATCATATAAGGATTCCTAGACCTAGTATATAAAGAGAGAAATAACATTCAAGTAGAAGACTTGGTCCTCAAAAAATTTAATATCATAATTGGTTATCAAGGAAAAAAATGAAATTGTGATGTGATAAATAAAGATAATGTCTCATCGGAAGAAAAAAATTATATGGAAGAAGAAAGTGTAAAATGTTTGGAGACTACAAGTAATTTATCCTAAGAATTGAGATATCTCCACTCAACCTTCTAAACTAGGATAAGTACATCTAATTTAATCAAAATTATTATAATCAAATTTATTGAAAACCTTGGGGCAAGATTATGAGAGTAGATGGCATTCTTTATTTTGTAAAGATAAAATTTTCTAATATGTTGATCTAGGCTAAGCTTATGAGTCAAGCACTATAGCCTTCTTAATAGTAAGTTTTTTTTAAAAAAATTGGCATCTAGGGTCACTTTTAGGTGGCTATATTAGTTACCAAGTCTCAAAATAAACTCAAATATCTTGATTTATGTTAGAATAAATTGGATTCAATGGAGGAATGCAAACAAGAAATTTGAGGTATTTTTGAGTTGTTAATTGAGAAAGGTCTTCCTTATTCATTGGTTGCATGTGATGTACTCATAACCAATGAAGTTGCTCAATGTGAGAGTTGGTATAGAATAATATACACCATGCAATATTTGGCTGAATATTTTCGCCACCCAAGATCTAGATATTGTTAGATTAATCATGCATTAGCTAATAATTAATTATTAGTGTAATTTATTCTCATGCACTTAAGCTAAACTTAGGAGGGATTTACTATGTTAACTAGAGAGCTATTATTAGATCATTCTATTTCATCGCATGTGATGTTGACACTTGTCATGATCTAGTGCCTTTACCATTTAGGGTTGCTCCTATATAGCACTCAACCCTCATTATATTATCTCTCGAACTCTCAACCTTTGAGGACTCTTATTTTCCTTGAAGATTCTTGAGGTTCATTCTGTAGATTTTTCTTGTTGAGGAATATTGCATATATTGTTCGCAGATCTCTTATATGGAAGGTGTCTTTGTTCATTGTTTGATCTTGTGGCTCATGTTTTTCACAATTCTAACATGGTATTAGAGTGTGGACTCAACAAACCCCTTCTCGATTTATGAGGTTTTTTTCTTCAACAAGGGTTATAGGTGTCAGATCTAGAATCCCTTTTTCTTTTTTTTTTTGCAAATTTTGGAGGTGGGAAATTTTTAGGTGCATTTTAGTGTGAAAAGGACCTCACCATTGGATTCATAGCTATTGAGAAAGTTATATTTTACTTTTCTTTGGCCTGATTTGAACTCCTGAGGTTAGATCTATGAGGGTGTGAAGCAGTTGTTTTCTTTCTAGATTTGGAGGGTAGTTGTTATTTTAGAGCATCTTGAGATGAAAAGAACCTCATGATTGTATTCAGGGGGCTAATTGGATGAATTTTGACTATAAATCCACCCTATTTCAGTGTCATTCGGAGCTTCTAGGGAAAATTTCTTTTGCCACAAGGGTCGTACGACCATATTGGTTCAACTTTCCAAAAATAAATAAATAAATAAATAAAATTGGGCAGCCGCCTGTGCATTGCCCATGGAGCAATGCCAAGGAGGTCACACCCCTACGAATGTGATGATAGTGAGTGACGACGACTTGCCGCTAGCCACTAGTAGGCAGCCACTATTTGTTAGGCTTAACCATCAGTGGGGGGTAACCCATTTTTTTTTAATAAAACGTTGCCCCAGGGTCATATGGGTGAGTAGTGCCCAACCCTTAGGGGCCTAATTTTTTTTTTGCAAAATAAGTAGAATCAAGAAAATGAGCATAACTTTTCACTTGGGTGTCAGATTTTCGCAAACAGATATCATCAAAAAGCTTCTTTTATCAAATTTCCAGTGGTGTGGGTCTCATCACCTATTTTTGATGTTGGTGCATTCTATAACCTATTGAAGTTAGAGGTTCTATTTTCAGTCTTGAGATCATAACTTTTGATCCGTTTCTCCTTTTTTGTAATTCCAATAGCGTTAGGATGGTCTTTCATAGCTCTTCATAGCCATCCATGCAATTTTTCTAGATTTCTCTCTAGGTACATTTTATTCAGTTTTTTGTGTTTTCACACTTTGGTGAATTAATTGGACATCTTAGCTCTTGGAAACTTTTTGTTTGCATGGGATGAGTCATTTTTGGTTGTTTTATATGTATTTCTAGTATTCTGTCCTATTCGAGCATTATAGACATCCTTTTCATGCACATTCTCTTTTGAAGATGCATTGAGATAAAGTGTTATTCTCATGTATGCCTTTTGGGGATTTTGCACATTCTGTTGTGCCTTTTTTATTTGCACTATGATATAAAGTGCCATGGGGGAGTTGATGTTTGTCTTTGGTTTTCCATCACACCTTTTTCAAGTGAGTTTCCCTTCAACGACAACAATGAATCTTAACGATTCTTTCCTCATGCATGTGTGCCTTAGTTTGCACACCCTTTTATTTGCAGGTTGTTTCTCTTACATGCACTTCTTTGTTTCACATAGTTTTAGTTTAATTGTCTTGGCTCTCCATTTTCAAAATTATGGGGAGGTTTCTACTGTTGGTGCTAATGCTTCCTTGGTTTCACATTTGAGTGATCTATATATCTAGTTCTTGTTCCTATGTACTTTCAGATGTAGTGTACATCAGTGTTTGGTTACCTTGCATTTCATGGAGATGGAGCATTTACCATATGGACATTCTTACATTCCTATTTCTAGAGGCGACCTTCTATTTTCATTTGATTAGAAACTACTAGTACTTGTGTTTTCAACTTGCATCTTGCATGTTGAGTAGTGTCATTAGGGTCACTCATGCAGATTCATGTATTGTTTGTATCTTCGAGTTCCAAATGTTTTCCTTTGTTTTTCATCTAATTTGATTAGTGTCGTTGTAGACACTCATGCAAATTATTGTCTCTCTTGTGATTAGTGTTCTTCAAACTATTGGTACTTGTATTTTTGACTTGCATCTTGCATGTTGAATAGTGTCATTTGGGTCACTCATACATATTCATGTACCACCTATATATTCAACTTCTAGATGTTTTCCTTTGTTTTCCATATGATTTTAGTAGTGTCATTGAGGGCACTCATGCAGATTATTGTCTCCTTGATCTTGACATTTGTATCTTTGATTTCCAGATGTTTTCCTTTGTTTTCTATTTGAGTCAAGTGGTGTCACTGAGGGAACTCATGCATATTCTTGTTATCTTGATCTTGATCATCATTTATTTCAGAGGAGGTTCTTCATTTCAGCACTATATTATTCATCTTTTGATAGTTTTCTACAACAGCTTCATGCTTCAGTGATGTTCTACATGTTCTTCTTTTTAGGATATTGTTTCAATTGGAGGATTCTTAGTCCATCTTGAATTAGACACTTTTTCAATTCTTCATTTTCCTTTCTCTTTTGGAGAGAAGTTTTCTCCCATTATTTTTCTCTCCTTTGTCTCTATTTTTGAGAGATCTTTTGTACATGGGTACCTCACCAAGCCTTATTTTTCAGGACCCATCTTACATTCTCTTTTTGGGGTTTTTAGCTACTCCCTAAGTTCATCATAAGGAGGGTGTTAGAGTAATCATGCATTAGCTAATAATTAATTATTAGTCCAATTTATTATCATGCACTTAAGCTAAACTTAGGAGTGATTTACTATGTTAACTAGAGAGATATTATTAGATCATTATGTCTCATCGCATGTGATGTTGACACTTGTTTGATCTAATCCCTTTACCATTTAGGGTTGCTCCTATGTAGAACTCAACCCTCATTGTATTATCTCTCGATCTCTCAACCTTTGAGGACTCTTGTTTTCCTTGAAGATTCTTGAGGTTCATTCTATATTTTTTTATTTTTGGGGAATATTGCACATATTATTTGCAGTTCTCTTGTATGGAAGGTGTCTTTTTTTGTTGTTTAATCTCGTGGCTCATGTTATTCACAATTCTAATAGATACTTCATGAAAGTACCTCACAAGAGAGATAAGCTATGAGATAATAATGCTATTATATCAAAGGATTCAAACATTATATTGTGATTTATATGAGTGTTTATTTGCACATGAGAACCCCTTGGTTATATATCCAAGGTGAGACATAGGATAAGACAAGATCATGACAAATATCTTAATCCCATTTCATGAGATAACTAATACTAAATGAATTAGGACACATGCATTAAATGATAAAACATAAGATAAGATCTAAATATCTAATTCCAACTAAAACTTATAGAAAGATTCCTAGGACCTAAGTAAACTTAACATGTTAGTAGGACCTACTATGTGAACTAGTTAGGTAAAACATCCAATTCACACTAATAATCAACACATTTTAGTTGAGGTAATAAAAAAATTAACTACAATTATGTATGATTTTTCAAGTATCCCCAAGGTAAAATAATTACATATTTTTTTGGTCGTATCAAGTACTATACATAGACTTAAAGGTTGTTTGTGGAAAATTATAAACTTTTCATACTCACTCTCTATTAAACTAGCTATAAAAATTAAAGCTCTACTCTCACCAAGTCATCAATAAAAATTTCTAATGTATCTTATCACTGAAATTTTGATTAGTGATCCATTAATTTATTCTTTCATTCCTTATTCATTGAGTTAATCAATGTCTCCCTTCACAAAAAATATGTGCAATCCTAAAGAATTATTTTAGTACTAGATTCACTACAAGGAATTTTTGAAATGAAAACAACCTCTTAAATAGAAAAGGAAAACATATTTTTTAAGACCTTGATCACCTATCCATTTATGTTTGAAATATTGATGATCTAGATTTGGAAATAGCAATAAGAGGAAAAGTTAAATCTTCCAAGTAGAAATTGACAAAGGAATTGCTATATAATTGTTAGGTGCATGAAAAATGGAAATATAAAGTATAATAGGGTACCTATGTGTCAATATATTTAATACATATTAATCCAAACTTGGATAAGGATAGATTCTCCCCAAGGGTCACTCTAAGACTATAAACATCATAGTAGAACAAAAAATAAGTCATACTGAGTGATGGCTAATTTTGTTTTGAGTTCATTTTTTTACAGGTATGATGTTGAATATTTGGTTCTTCTAATTTATAAGTTCCATGTTTTATATTATCCCTTATATAACATGAATTTGGTCCTCATTCTATTTTATAGTATGATCTTGTGTGTCCTTTTTCTAGCTCATCTCTCTCTCTTTGTCTCTTATGAGAATTTATACCATGTGGCACACATTTTAGCTTCAGGTTACACTTTAATGAGATGTTGTGTGTAGTTGGACACTTTTTACATGTTTCATGTTTTATATTATTCCTTCTAGAACATGAAGTTGGGCACTAAGTTAATTTCTAATAGGACCTTCTGTGTCCTTGTTATAGATCATGTCTCTCTTATAATTATTTCTACTATGTGGCTCACATGTTGATGCAGGAGCATCGTGATCCAACCCCCTTTGGTCGGTGTTGCTCCCTCATTGAAAAAAAATTGGATTATCGATAGGAGGTGTCTAACTGTCCCAGCGATAGAACGATGGTGTTGGCGGGTTGAAGGTCATCGATGTGATAGGGTGTCATTGGCATGACCATATTCTAGGTCCCAGTGATGGAATGATCGTGTTCATAGAATGGGGTTCATGGTGTGAGATTTGGAATTCGGCGGGACCATGTTCCATTTCCCAATAATGACCAGATGGTGACGAGTGTAATGGGTTCATTAGTGTGAGTATGTGGTATCGACAAGACATCAACCTTTGTCCTAGTGATGGGGTGATCGGTGTGAAGTGAAGCCATTTTGACAAGAGTGTGTGGTATCAGCGAGACTCATCCTAGAGTCTCACCGAAAGCTCGACAGAATGATGTCGGTGAGTCGCGGGTTTTCATAACCTTACAACCTCCGACAAGAGGTTCTAAAGTTTGAGATTTTGGTGACTAAGTGATATTGCTTGATCAATGGTGGGAATCAAGGCTAGTTAATCAGATGATGTAGAGTATTGGTGGGACCCAGTTATGATGACGTCGGAGAACAGCGGTGACGAAGCTAACGCATGGCATGGCATGGAGAGATTGGGTAATCCACATCCTTACTGGGTATGTGCAAGATCATGATGGGCCAAAAAGTGGCGATATGATGGGTATGCGTAGGGTATGTGGCTAATGACTTTTTAAACCTAAAATTGATGAAATGAAAAGGGTTTTTAAAGGAGATTCTCGGCTTTCCACCAATATAAATTATTCTTTACTTTGAATTTAATAAATAATTATTATTCATTTTCTATTTGAATTATGACTAAAGTCCTGATTGATAGGTTGATTGAAAAACATCTATAGCTTTCAAACGGTATCACATTTAATCCCAAACATGCGTCACATTCTATTCTTCGCATACTATAGGATTAAAAAAATGAATTTCATGTAGTTTTGACCAAGTTAAGGTGGTTAGACATACGAAGTTTTTATAATTTTTAAAAGTTGTAATAAAAATTCATAATTAATTATTTACTTGGAAAAAAATTACAAAAAAATATGCATCACATTGGGACATGAGTCCTCTACTTATATCTAAAATATTATAAAAAAATATTATCATTTTATTGTGGTTAGGGTGGTCAGACAAACACCTACTTCTTATTTTTTCCCTGAAATTTAAGTACTCTGCATTGAAATTTCAAATTTTCACCAAATAGATTTAAAAAAAAAGAAACATAGTAGTTTAGAAACTACATTCAATTTGCTATAGGTTCTATTCTTACATATTTTTGAAATAATATAGATAACTTATTCAAATTTTTATGGCAAGTTGCCTAACTCTGATTTTTTAAATTTTTTTGCCACTTAAGGGCCCATTTTTTCCATGATGATCCTGCACATACCCTGCTATGGATTACGATGCAGTGACATGGAAATGAAATGATGGAAAAAATCTAAGGCGAATATCGACGAGACATTTGTGTATTGGTTTGAGTCAAGTTAGAGTCTTCTTGACAGACTGACATCTCTTTGAGCTGGTGGTATGCATATCTTTCAGTAGGACTCCTTCGTATCAATGGGAGCTAAATAGTGGTCTCACTGATAAGACGATGGTGGACTCGGTAGTGTGAGCAGTATGATTCGTGTGATGGTCAATGGTGGTGTATGATGAATGAGATCATAACACTTGGCGAGTCGAGATTCGATGCCATTCCACATCATTGTCGTGGAATACATGTTCATTGGTCGACGATTGGAAGCTACTGATAGTGAGGTAACTGAATGGTCATACTATGACATAGGGGTGAAGAACACCAAGGCTGACATGATGAAGGTGCATAATATAAAGAGATAGCCTGAGACTAGGAAGAAACAGGAGTGGAGGTGGATGAGCAACTAGGAGCTCATAAAGAGAGGTGGTGGAAGAGCAACCTGTAGAAAGAGAGGTTGGTAAAAGGGAGAGTTGGCCCGAATGAGAGCAGGAAAAGTGAAATAGGGGACTGCACTGTAGATGTAATTTCTGAATGTAATCCTGTAATCTGTTCTAAATGAATAAAAAAGAGTTTTGACTTATGTTGTGTCAATCTCTGTGTGTGTGTGATCTCTGTTTTGGCTGTGTGATTGGATAGCCTGACAAGGCCCTCTAGCCACAACTATGTCAAGTGGTATTAGAGAAAATTTTCCTAAGTCTATAATAGAGCGCCGAATGTGAGGTAGTTGCAGCAGGACCTATGAGTGTGGGTTGAAGCCATAAATGTTGGTTGCAGGCATAAAAGAGGGTCTGTAACTGCTATCCTTCAGTAGAGATTAAAGTTGGGTAGAAGATGTAGAGTTCCTCCACTAAGAGAGAGTGGGTAGAGGAAGCATCTTCGAGGATCTTTGTTGGGTAGAGGATAGTTGTAGAGGGTTTGAGTTCTAGAAGAGATTGTTGTAGGTGAGAAGAGACTTGCAACTGTAGAGGGCTTGAATCCTAAAGAGATTTTTTGCAGGAAGGACCAGTGACTGCAGAGGGTTGATATCCTAAGAGAGAAATTGTTGCAAGGAAGAATTGTAACTGCAGAGGAACTTGCAAGTTCTTGAAGATGTCTTCAGGTAAGAGGACAAGAAGGGTCATGAGGAGACCAATGATAATCCCATTCTGGAAGAGTATTGGGATAAAGTGAGCGAAAAGAATCTCATTGAAGAATTGAAAAAAATAGAAGCAAGACTGGATACCCTTGAAGAGGGGTTCAAAAATAAAGATGCAAAGGAAGTGCAACAAGGTGCACTAGAAGAGGAAATGAGAAAGGAAGAGAAAGTGCCCAGAGAGGAGGCACTCAAGGAGATGACTTGGTTTCTTGATTTATTTTCTAATGCAAAATAAAGAGAAGTTGGTAATGCATAAAGTTTCTAAAGTGGCAGCTGGAAATCCTATATTTGATTGGGAATTTGGTGAAGATAAAGATCTCCTGCTCAAAGAGGAGATAAGGAAGATATATATCTTCTTAGGGACAGTAACTAATAAATGTGATAAGGAGTTGCAAATGGGAGGAGATAAGTCCCATGAACATGTTGACTTTGTTGTGTTTGTAGGGAACAAAGAGATTACAACAGGATTCCAAGTCTGTGGCATCAAAGAAGGAATCCTCATACAAGAGGATAAGAAGGGAAAAGAAAGAGAGGAGCTTGTGGTGGAGTTATGTCTTTTTGAAGGCATAAAGGAAAAGAGGTTGCACAAGTTGTAGCTGAGACATGTCTTCTTGAAGGCATGAAAAGGGAAAATAGAACAACATTTGCAACAATGGAGAGTCCTTTGGAGGACATGTTGATGAAGGTGGATGATGGTGGAGAAAGCATAGCAATAGTAAGGTTCACAGAAATCCTTGTGCAAAAGGATAAGACAGAGAAGGATGAACAATGGAAGGAGTGTTCTCAGAGGAGGAAAAATTGCAATGGGTCAATTCCCACAAAGGTGGAAGAATGTGAGGAAGAATGGTGGGGATCTAAGGTTTACAAAGAGATTTGAAGAAGAAGGTATATATAGAAAGAGAAAATCCAACAAGTGCAGATAGCGAAAATCCAAAGGCAACAATCGAGGAGACTGAACAACTGGAAGATGGGGAAAAAGAAAATGAATCTGAAAGTTGGCATTATGGACACCATGTGCAGGAGCACATGATTTTAATCACCTAGGGAGTTTGATGTAGTAGCATCGTGCTCCAACCCCTTTTGGCTGGCGTTTCTCCCTCGTCGGAAGAACTTTGGCTAATTGCAGGAGGTTTCTACTCGTCCTAGCGATAGAACAATGGTGTTGGTGGGTTGAAGGTCATCGATGTGATGAGGTGTCATTGGTAGGACAGTATTCTAGGTCCCAGTGATGGAACAATCATGTTGGTAGAATGGGGTTCATCAGTGTGAGATTTGGATTTCGGCAGGACCATGTTCCATGTCCCAACAATGACCCAATGGTGACAAGTGTAACGGGTTCATCGGTGTGAGTATGTGGTATCAGCAGGACATCGACCTTTGTCCCAATGATGGGGTGATTAGTGTGAAGTGAAGACATTTCGACGAGAGTGTGTGGTATCGGCGAGACTCATCCTAGAGTCTCATTGATAGCTTAACAGAATGATCTCAACGAGTCGTAGGTTTTCATAACCTTACAACCTCTGACAAGAGGTTTTGGAGTTTAAGTTTTTGGTGACTGAGCGATATTGCTTGATCAATGGTGGGAATCAAGGCTAGTTAATTAGATGGTGCAAAGTATTGGTGGGACCCAGTCATGATGACATGGGAGAATAGTGGTGATGAAGCTGATTCATGGGGTGGAGAGATTGGGTAATCCACATCCTTGATGTGGATTACGATGTGGTGACATGGCGATGGAACGATGGATAGAGTGCAAGGAAAAAATTGATGGGATGTTTGTGTATCGACGAGAGTCAAGTTAGAGTCTCCTCAAAAAACTAATATATCTTTAAGTTTGTAGTATGCATATCTTTCGATAGGACTCCATATCGGTGGGAGGTACATAGTGGTATCACCAATAGGGTGATGGTGGAATTGGTAGCATGAGCAGTATGATTCATGTGATGGTCAATGGTGGTGTATGACGAATGAGATCATGACACTTGGCAAGGTGAGATTCGATGCCATTTCGCATCGTTGTTATGGAATACATGTTCATTGGTCGATGATTGGAACCTAATGATAGCGAGGTAACTAAATGGTCATACTATGACACAGGGGTGAAGAACGCCAAGGCCGACATGATGAAGGTGCATAATATAAAGAGATAGCCCAAGACTGGGAAGAAACAAGAGTAGAGGTGGAGGAGCAGCTAGGAGCTCACAAAGAGAGGTGGTGGCGAAGTAGCCCATAGAAAGAGAGGTTGGTAGAAGGGAGAGCCGACCTGAACAAGATTAGGAAAAGTGGAATAGGGGACTGCACTGTAGATGTAATTTCTGAATGTAACCCTGTAATCTGTTCTAAATGAATAAAAGAGAGTTTTGACTTGTGTTGTGTCAATCTCTGTGTGTGTGATCTATGTTTTGGCTACGTGATTAGATGGCCTGACAAGGACCTCTGGTCATGACTACGTCACATGTTAGCTTCAAGTTATACTTTTATGATTTTTTTAATGTATTTGGATAATATCTAAGGACTATTGATGATGTAATGCATTCTATGGGTACCAAAATGTTTTAAGGAGAAGTAAAACTATTGCAATCAAAAGGAGTTGTCAATGCTCAACTTCATACATGATGTAGGAGCATCCATGGTGTACCAACAATCTTGCATGAACCAAAAATTATATTTTAATTTATTTTCCTAAGTTTGGTAGGTGATTTATTTGATAGGGTAATTTTCAAGGTTAGAGTAAAATATTTATTAAATAAAGGCCTTTGTCATTTTGTGGCAAGATATTGGTGTGGAGATAAATTAGGGTGCAAAATTTGGAAAATATTTAATATTTAAAAATTGGCAATAAATATTCTTGGGTGTGGGCCTTGGAGGGAGTATGAGTTTGAAAATTCATTTGGAACTTTCTAAAATCATACATAAAAAAGTGGGCATCCAAGGTGAGTTGGCAGGAGTTACATTAGAAACTGCCCTAAAATCTAGGAATGGACTCCAATTTTGGAAATTTTGGTGGGAGTGGGTTGAGGAAAGAATTTTTAATATTATTGAAAGTTGTTGGAATATATTTTTGGAGCTTTTCTTCCCAACTTGGTCATGGCTTTTTTCTAGAGAAGTTTTGGAAGCTTTTTTTTAAGATTACAAGCAATTTGGGTTATGTTTTGGTAGCCATTCTTGGCTAGAATTTGAAGGTTGTTGTTGCAGGTGTAGTTGTTTTCTTGGGAGGGTTGTGGACATTATTATTGTAGGTTTGCAGATGTTTTTGCATCAGAAAATTGATTTGTGAATCCATGGTTTATTGTAGCAGAGGTTTTCATTGAAAGTTGCAAGCTGCAAGTGCTAGAATCTAGTAAAAGAAGTTCAATTAAAGGATTTCATTGGTGTATTTAATGCTTTCTATTTTGCATGAGATTTACATCATTTTTAATAGTTTTCATCAGTGCATATGGTTGCAAAACAATGTAATTTTAGAATTGTTTTGTTATTGAGTGATTTCAGGAAAGTTTGAATGAAAAATTGAACACTATTTACAGATTTTTGTGTTATTTAAAATATTTTATGAGTTACATTGTATGTTGTTGTGAGTTTGTGAATGAGGCTTGATTCTCTACTTCATTAGTGATATCAGAGCGGGAGTTCCTGAGTGTGTGGGTAGAAGCATTGATTGGAGGCAGTTTGCATCAAGACTTGAGGGTGGAGAGTGTAGATTTTGTTTGTAAATGGATATGCAACCTGCAAGAAGACATTTTCAAAGGGTTTGAGGAACTAAGGTTCCATGGTTGTAAAAGGATTGCCAAAGGAGGAAATTTACAATAATATTAGTGAATATTGAAAGAGGGTTTTGTAAACAAATCATTGAACGAGGTAGTTTACATAAGTAAAACTTGAGGATTTGAATATTTGTGTTGAGGCTTTGTGTGGCCTTGAAAATGGAAAAGAGAAAGAAGAAAATGACTTTTTTCATTGGATGGATTTTGAGGATTCTTGGACTTGAGAAAAAATTAGAGAGAGAGAGAGAGCAAGACAAAGTAAGAGTTGGAATTCAATAAAATTGCAACAAGTGGATGAATTAAGAAAAGAGATTGAAAGGAGAAGAAAAAGAAAAGAGAAAAGTTGAAGGTAATTTTTATTATCTTTCTAATAATATTTTGATTGTCGAAAAGAAAGAAGATGTAGCAGGGTGTCATGCACTTGGCACAAAAGAAGAAGAATAGGATGAATACAAAGAAATTCATGAGCTTGAAGTTGAAACATGTCTTGTTGAAGGTATAATTGTGGAGAATGAGGAACTTGTATGTGCAAAAGAAGAGGTTTCATTAGAAGTATGATGAGGTGATTGGCAAGGAAGGAGAAGATCTCCTACTGAGAGAGGAGATAAGGATGATAGAAGAATTATTTGTAGCTAAAGAAAGTGTAGAAATTTTTTTATATGAAGATGTTGCGGTGATTAATCTTGAGAAGGTTTCAACAAATGAAGAGGGTAAAGAATATTTGCTATCAATAAAAGAAGAGTGGCTTGCAAAGCTTGCCGATGGAGGCGAGAATATAAATATTGGAGTGAAGGATGAAGAAGATGGTGTTGTAGTAGAAAATAAGGATGAGGAAAATTCTAATTTTGAGTTTAAAAATGATGATTATTTACCTTCTATAGAAGAGATTGTAGTTGTAGAAGATGAAGTTATAGTTGCAGATTGGTATGTGGATGTTGCATGTTTTTGTATAGAGGTTGTAGATGATGGTGCAGGAGGAACTTGGTGGAGGTGGTCAGTTTGTGGTGGGTTGAATCCCACAAGAGAAGAGAGGAGAATGCATGGTATTAGGAGGAGGAGGAGGGTACATGGTGAATACAAGTCCACAAGAGGAGAGAAGAATGGAGTGCAGAGTTGTTAGAGGAGGAGGTTTCTTGTTCCAGCTAAGTGTTGGAAGAGGAGAAAGAAGAATCAATTGTAGGTGTTGAATTCATTGATGGAGTTTGCTAAGGATTGCTTGCAATCCAAAAGGGTGGTAATACCACTCAACTCCATTTTGTGAATCCCTATTCACAAAATATTTCCTACCCCAAGTGTTTGATGCAGGAGCATTCATGGTTGAACAACAATCTTGCATCAACCAAAAATTATATTTTAATTTATTTTCCTAAGGTTGGTAGGTGATTTATTTGATAGGGTAATTTTCAAGGTTAGAGTAAAAAATTTATTAAATAAACTCCATTGTCATTTTGTGGCAAGACATTGGTTGGGAGATAAATTAGGGGGAAAATTTTGGAAATTATTTAATATTTAAAAATTGGCAATAAATATTCTTGGGTGTGGGTCTTGGAGGTAATATGAGTTTGAAAATGGATTTAGAAATTTTTAAAATCATGCATAAAAAAAGTGGGCACCCAAGGTGAGCTGGTAGGAGTTACATTAGAAACTGCCCTAAAATCTAGGAATGGACTCCAATTTTGGCAATTTTGTTGGGAGTGGTTTGAGGAAAGAATTTTAAATATTATTGAAAGTTTTTGGCATGCATTTTTGGAGTTTTTCTTCCCAACTTGGTTGTGGATTTTTGCTGGAGATGCTTTGGATTTTTTTTTTTGAAGATTACAAGAAATTTGGGTTATGTTTTGGTAGCCATTCTTGGCTAGAATTTTAAGGTTGTTGTTGCAAGTGTAGTTCTTTTCTTGGGATGGTTGTGGACATTCTTATTGTAGGTTTAAATATGTTTTTGTAATAGAAAATTGATTTTTGAATCCATGGTTTATTACAATAGAGGTTTTTATTGAAGGTTGCAAGTTGTAAGTGCTAGAATCTGGTAAAAGAAGTTGGATTGAAGGATTCTACTGGTGTATTTGATGTTTGCTGTTTTTTATCAGATTTACATCATTTTTTAATAGCTTTCATCAGCCCATAAGGATGCAAACAATGTAATTTTGGAATTGTCTTGTTATTGAGTGATTTCAAGAAAGTTTGAATGAGAAATTGAAGACACTATTTGCAGATTTTTTATTATTTAAAATATTTTCTGAGTTACATTGTATGTTGTAAGTTTGTGAATGAGAGCTGATTCTCTACTTCATCAATACTTTTCACCTTGTTCATCAATATACCTCTTTGTCCATTAGCATGATATAATTCATTCTATGGGTACCTAAATGTTTTGAGGAGAGGTACAACTATTGCAATCCAAATAATTTGTCAATTATCAACTTGATACATTTGACCTTGCTCATCAACATGCCTCTTTTTCTATTGTTGTTATGTATGTTCAATACTACAAGGAATATACATTTATAGAACTTAAATTCATGGAAAGAAAGAAAAATATGAGAAGATCAATTCTCATGAGAAAGATTGAACCTTGTTGGTTGTATTGATGTCCCTTGAGTATTTATATATCATGATAGTGTAATTAGGGCTAAAATATTAAGGTTAATGCAATAAAGCATATAAATCAAACCCTAATAAACAATGAAGCACAAATGAGCATAAAGACATAAAGCATAAAACAATATTACCAAATCTTCATGCCACCATTGATTCACCTCCATTGCACTTCTCCATTTTGCTTGAATATGATAATCACCCTCAGATTTGAGTGTGCAATAATAAGCCTATGACAAGTGACTAGTAAAATATTGAAGATTGTTGTCTCACACTAGCAACATGTACTTGCATAATATGTGTAGATAATGAAAATGACAAGGGTAAGGTCTTTTATAGAAAAGACAAATTTGAATGAATGGTTGAGATTGGATGCCAATAAGATGTTTTAATCAATGGCCAAGATTGAAAGTTGAGGTATGAAATAGGGTTAGGGCTAAATTAAGGAAAATGGTAAGGATGAAGGGTTGAGATTAAATTATGAAATAATTCAATCAGGGTCTAGGATTAAATGAGATGTCAAGAGATAAAATTTGATGTGGAAGATAATATTGGCACAGATAAAGAGGTGAGAGGAGAAATTAAATAATGAAAATAATTTAATTTAGGTGGCCAATGAATAATTAAACAATTAAAATAATTATTTAATTATAGATGAATGTGACAAAAGGAATAATTTTGAATTAAATAATGATTTAATTCAAAATTCAAGAGAGTGGACTAAATTAAATAAATAAAATTTATTTAATTTATGAGAGAAGAGGCTACTGAATAATTAAATAATTAAAATAATTATTTAATTATAGTGGAAAGTAGACAAAAATTAAATAAATAAGAATTTATTTAATTTTAGAAAGGAGATGACTTAATTAGTGACGTAATTAAATAAATAAAATTTATTTAATTAATAGGAAGAAATAAATATAGAAATGAATGAATTAATAAAATACATATGACTTTAGAAAATAATTAAATAATTAAAATTATTTAATTATCACAGACAAAAGAGGAAATGATGGAGAATTTAGAAATCGCAAGCCTTAGGAAAAATTTTAGTGTCTACACATAGAGTACTCTTATAATGCCTTGTTTATATCTTAGCTTGCAAATAGTATATATATGGGATTATTATTTCTAACTCTATCAATTCTTTATATCCAAAAGAGTCTATCTTAATTGTGCTAAAAAATGATTAATATGAAAGGAGAAATAAACTCTATGAATATATAAAGGCTATCAACCTAGACCTTGTCTAATTTACATAGTTATCCTAGTTAGATAATTTAAGAACACCATCAAGATTTCCTATTTTCCTAGCCTTTGTGCTATAATTTGATTAGCAATGGTTCACATGACTCCATATCTAATAGCTAATGTCTTTTTTTTTTTTGTATTTTTCAAGTAAGATTCGCCACAAGTATTTATAAATGTATTAAATTTTTAGTCACACTCTTTTGATAGGATTTCTTTATTTTTACCTTCCTTTATGTCTGTATAATCCATGTTTTCACTTTCATTCACTATATCTTTGAATTTTTCCTTCATAGAATTATTTTGTCAAAGTGTTTATTGGTGGAATTATTTATTCAAATAATTTGTATTTACTAGAATATAAGTAATACATCTTTCTACTAACTCAATATATTTATCTCTTAGTAGCCATTTATCATTACACCAAATGACATGATCTTTATCTTGATGAGTGTTAATTTCACTATGGGCCCCACCTCTCCTCATGCATTCTCAAATTCCTTTACAAATAGAGATTATTTGAAGGATTTATAGATTGAAACTTTCCATATTCACTAGTTAATCATCTTGAAGTCTAACTTCATAGATCAATTTTTTTAAGTGCTATCAAATAGAGCCCACCAATATTTTATCTATTTAGTCCACCTATCTTTGCCAGTGGAATCATTTAAAGTATTATACACATTAGCATCCTCATTCAATTTAAATTTATTTTCATCCTCTTTATTTATGTACCAATATTTTATATCCATGTGATCCTAGAATTTGTTGTGAATACACCAGAAATTACCCCAAAAACCTATCATTGCTATAGTTTCTTCTTGACCCCTAGAATGTCTAGATTATCTCATTTTCCAAGTCATGTGGGTATAATATTTTATTCTTGTCATTATCCTTATTAACATATATTTCTTAGAGAAATAACCATTATTATGAATTAGGATCAAGCTTCTTATTCTCCAATTTTCTACATGTGTCTCTCTTCAACTATTGATTCAACATCTCCTATCAATCCTTGGGCCAAATTTCTTAGATCTTGTTTCAAATTTGTCCCCCTTCTCTCTCTTATGATTTTTAAATACTAATATCATTATCATGGTTTGATCTACCTCCTATCATATGTATTAATATGGGATAATATTTCATGTAAGTATCTTTTGGTTATTTTATGAATATAAGTGCTTTTCTCTTTTATTCTCTAATGTCTCATCTTAGAGAGTGTTTTCTATCTTTATTTTTTATATACAATTGTTTCTTAATCATGGTACTCAATTAGAATTTAATTTTATTAATACGTATTTAGAAGATGAAAGCCTTGTTAATGAATGTTATGAATTCTACATATTAGTAATAATGTGGAAGTTAGTTGAACTAGCTTTAGTTATAGTTGTGGTATTTATTATCAATTTTTAGTTGAATGCTATAAAGAGATTTTATTGATCATTATCCTTTGCCACATAACATCTTAATTTTATTTCTCTAATAATTTTTCTATTTTACTTCTCTATATTTTTGTAACCCTTTTCCTCCCCAAGTCTTGATTAGGGTAGACTAACTAGTTTTAGACTATATCTTAATATGAGTTAGTTTAGAAATAATTATAAGAGAACCATAATATTTTCTAGAGATCAAGTGAATTTTCTAAAAGGTGCAAATGATCAAGTTTTCATATTGTCAATGTTTCTTAAAATAAGAAAATACATCAACACATATTCTCCACTAGGTCCAGTGAGTGGTATTACAAAAAATTCTTGCACCTAGGAAGCTACTTGTCTCTACTTGCCTATGAGCATGGGCTCTTGATATTCCTCCTTGTGAGAACTATCCCTACTCTATACATTTATGAAGTGTTCCTCCTCTATGTACATTAATCCAACATAACAACAATAATTCACATCCATTAAACTATCTAACAATATTATATTTTAACTCATTATAAATATATCATTACATCATTTGTGTCTTAAAACTAATGATTCTTGCTTCATCTCATTTTTATGACTTATCTTATATGAAACTCATATTGAATTATTATATAATAAAGAGTAGATATATGGTAAAGTGTCATAGGAGATGCCCCTATGGTGTGTCCCTTTAGAAAATGTGCATAGTTAGTGTCTCACATCATGTAACAAAATCATGTTAACTTATTTGATGCATGTGGTTGTTCTATTGTGCACTACTAGAAATGGTAGTCTTAAATTCTTATTTTAGACATAGAACCTTTCAAATGTTGCCCCTAGACTTGTTAACTTTGTCTTATTCTCATGACAACCTAGATATATAACACTATTGAGGTGGAAAAAAAATATTAAAAAAATATAACTAAAATTTAAAAAGTATAGACATCACTATGGTATAAGGGTGTGATATTATATGTGCAACAAATAGATCAAATTGTACAACTTTTAAAGTTAATTTGTAGCTTGGAAAAATTGAAGTTGGACCATTACTCATGCAATATGGGCCTTGTTAAAACATCATAATTTGATACACTATGAAAAATGATTTCTACTTGTCCTTGAATGGGTTAAATGGGTTCTATAATAAATGGTTCATAAGTCACAAAACTTACTAAAGGTTTTACAAATGGGGTAGAAATCCAAGTGGGTTTGATTGCTGGAAAATTCCATTGCTAATCCCAATTGAGTTAGAGGAGTATTGAGATGAGTGACCTCCTAGGAAGTCCTGATGCTTTACCTTTATAAGTATAACCTAGGTGCAATTAATGTTAAGTTTACCATTCATGCTCATGAAATATATATTTGTGTGTGCCACTAGTGTAGGAGCACCTTTGTCAATTTTGGTTTGTTAATGTATTTTGGAGTCTTGGTCTAGGTTTATCCTAGTTTGATGTCAATAAGGTCTAATTGACCAATTTATGATGTAAATAAGGTCATATAGGGTCTTAGTGGTGTTGTGTTTAAAAGTTGTCAATAATGAAGCAAAGTTGTAAAAGTTACATTTATGTAATTTTGTCATTTTTGAAGGTTAGTTGAAGATGAATGGTCATCCTTTCAAATTTCAGTTGTGGACCATTGGTATCTAATGAAAACATGTTTAAAAAGCCTCTAACATCATCGAGGAAAGGTTATTGTTGGAGAATTTGGTGAATGAAACATTGTTGCTTTGTTTTGGTGTGTTAATTATGTGTTTTTTGGCATTTCCAGACTCTGTACGGCTTCGTACAACAAGATAATACTGTAAAACCAAAGTGAAGTGGTGCTACATTGTATTAGATTTCATTTGAATCAAGTTAGAGAGTTTTTCATCCAGATTTGAAGGAAATAAAGCCAGAATTTTGAAGGTTGCTTTGTTTGCTAGGGTTTTGTGAGAAAACCATGTCAAAATAGGCCATTCCACCATAGGAAAATTCTTTAATTTGGTGGAATGGGCCTTTTAGGTGTTTTATTTTAGATTTTCATAGTTGTAGAGTAGGGTGATAGTGTTAGGAGGGTTTTTGCACATGCCCTAGTCTAGCATCTCCATGTGCTAGGCTAGAATTTCATGGAAATTGCTTAGGACAATAGATTTTTGGAGCATTTTGATGAAACTAATTGCAGAATTGGACCCTATGTGATTGGTTGGACCTATTGGTGAAGATTTTCAGGTTTTTCAAGAAGTATTTTGTGTAATTCCTTTGGAAAAGAGGCCTAATTTGGCCTAAAACCAGCGTTGCAGGACAAATTTGTGTAAAATGTTTTAAAACAACCCATTGGATCAGGTTGATATGTTGGATGGTAGAAAAATGGGTCCCTAAAGGTGTTTGAGTTGAGTCCCTTAGTGACCTTATTTAAAAGATATAAAAGGATAACAGTGTTGGGTGACCTACAAGCAAGTAGGAGAGTTTGTGAAGGAACTAACCCTAGGAAGGGTTTGCAAACTTGGAGATCATTTGAGTTGGTGTTGTTTAAGCCTAAATCACATTGCTTTGCATCAGGTGGTATCAGAGCTTAGGCTGAAATCATTTGCAAGAAGTTTGGAATTTGGAAGAAGAGAAGTTCTAAGGCAAAGCATTGGAGATGCTTCCAAAAGGAAGTTAAGTTGATGTTGCTAGGGAGTGGAGAGCCCCAAGAGAGTCTTAGGAAGCCATGGTAGCCAAGATGGAAGCACTAGAGAAAATAGACAAGAGAGATAAAGGTCTTATAGAGGAGAGTGACTCTGAACATGAGGAAGAGGGTGAAGAGGAGAACACCCCAGGAGGATCCCAAGGAAAGATGGATCCAAAAGAGAGGAAGTTTCTACAAGTGCTTAAGGTTGTGAAGAGAGAGACACAAGATGTGAAGATGGAGCTACCTATGTATGGTGGAAAAATAGATGCTAAAGAAGTGATTGAATGGATAGATGCCTTAGACAATTATTTTGAGTTCAAGGAGATGGCTGAAGACAAGAAGGTCAAGTTTGCCAAAACAAAATTGAAGGGACCAACATTGACATGGTGGAATTACACCCAAGAAGAGAGAACAAGGAAATGTAAGCCCAAGATTAGTTCATGGGACATGATGGTGGCAAAAATAAAGGGTCAATTCTTTCTTACAGACTATGAGATTCAAGTCTTTAGGAGATTGTAGAATTTAAAGCAAAAAGAAATGGATGTGGCAGCATATATCAAGGAGTTTCATAATCTGACCATAAGGTTTAGACATATAGAGAATAAAAAGGAGAAGGTAGCTAGATATTTGAATGGTTTGAGGTCCTCCATTCAAGATGAGATAAGCCTAACCACTCCTAGGACAATAGAGGAGTGCTTTCAAATGGCCACTAAGGCTAAAGAGAAGATTAAGAGGAGACAAGAAAAACAATCAAGGGGTAGAGGAAATAGTTTTAGGGGAAGAGGAACCTCTAGTGGAAGAGGATCACAAAGAGGTCAAGGTGAACAAAGTGTAAACTAAGAAGCAAGTGGAGAATCTAGGGAAAGTTTCAGAGGAAGAACGACAAATGGAAGGGGTAGATTCAATGGTCAAGGAAGGGGGTCTAATACCTTCTCTGGAAGGTGTTATAACTGCAATCAATTCAGAAATCCTGCATGGAAGTGCCCATATAAACCAAGTGCTAGTTCTCATAGTGGAGAAAGGATGACATAATTAGTTCAAGAGGAGGATGAAGAAAGTGTGAATTCACCTTCCCTTCATGTTGCACCAGAGGTAGGAGAGGCTCTAATGACTAGGAGAACACTAATCAAGGTGCCAACCATCAAGGAACCCCCTCAAAGAAAAGCTTTGTTACGAACAACATGCAAATCTTAGGGAAAGGTATGCAAAGTTATAGTTGATTCTGGTTCAATAGATAACATAGTGTCATTAAAGATGGTAGAGAAACTTAAAATGAAGAGAATTCCTCATCCCATCCCTTATAAGATCTCATGGCTCAATAAGGGGCAACAAGTGCTTGTGAATGAGCAGGTTTGGATGGAGTTTACCATAGGACCTTACAAAGATAAAATTCTTTGTGATACTGTGCCAATGGATGTGTGCCACCTACTCCCTGGAAGGCCTTGGAAATTTGATTGGAAGGCCAAGCATGATGGATACAAGAATGAGTATGTAATTGTAAAGGATGGTGTGACATACACCCTTTCACCTTTGCAAGAAGATGATGGTGTTGTTCATGAAGGTCCTAGTGTAATGGTTGTGAAAGAAAAGGTGTTCTTGAAAGATCTAGAGAAGGAATAAGTTGGTTTTACAATTGTTGGTAAGCCAATCTCTATTGTTGCAGCAGATAAAGAGGAGATTCCAAATGAAGTGCAGGCTTTGTTAGAAAAGTATGAACATATAGGAACAAGGGAGTTACCAAATGAATTGCCTCCTATTAGAGATGTGAGTCATCACATTGACCTTATATTGGGTGCAAGTCTGCCAAACAAGGCAACATACAAGATGACACCTCAAAAAAATGAGGAGATCAAAAAACAAGTTCAGGAGTTGTTAGATAAAGGGCTGATAAGGGAGAGTTTAAGCCCCTGTGTTGTGCCAACAGTATTGGCACATAAGAAGGATGGAGATTGGAGGCTTTGTATAGATTCAAGAGCAATAAATAAGATCACCATTAGGTACAAATTTCCTATACCCCAGATGAAGGACTTAATGGATAGTTTGGCAGGTGCAAGGTACTTCTCAACTTGATTGATTTGAAAAGTGGATACCATCAGATCATAGTAAGGGAAGGTGATGAGTGGAAGACTGCCTTTAAGACTAATGAAGGCTTATATGAATGGATAGCGATGCCATTTGGATTATCAAACGCCCCAAGTACATTCATGAGGCTGATGAATGAGGTGTTGAAGACCTTCATAGGAAGATTTTTGGTGGTATACTTGGATGAAATCCTTGTATACAGTAAGACAAAAGAAGATCACTTGGAACACCTTGGTAAGGTCTTGAATAAACTCGATGAGGAGAAGTTAATGATCAATCTCAAGAAGTGTGAGTTTATGAAGAGGGGACTTGTCTACCTTGGATTTTTGATATTAGAGGGGACTTTGAGGATGGATCCTACAAAGGTTGAAGCAATACTTAGTTGGCCAATACCTACAATAGTTGGAGAATTCAGGAGATTTCATGGGTTATCCAGTTTCTATAGAAATTTTACCAAGAACTTTAGTCACATATGTGCACCAATGATTGACACCATCAAGGGTGTAAAGAAGAACAAGTTCTGTTGGACTGTAGATGTAGATACAACTTTTGAATATCTGAATTCAAGAGTGGCACAAATGCCTATTCTCACACTCCCTAATTTTGATAAAGTGTTCATTGTAGAATGTGATGCAAGTGGATCTGCTATAGGTGCAGTTTTGAGCCAAGATGGGAAACTGGTTTCCTTTTGCAGTGAGAAACTAAATGATGCTAAGAGAAATTATTCATCATATGATCTTGAAATTTATGCCATAGTTCAGTCTCTCAAGAAATGGAGACATTATCTCTTACCAAAGGAGTTTTTTGTGTTTATAGATAACCATGCACTAAGTTATTTGAATAGCCAAGACAAGTCGAGTCATAGGCACATGAAGTGGATGGAGTATTTGCAGGCCTATACATTTTCCATCAAGCATAAGAAAGGACAAGCAAACAAGGTTGTTGATGCTCTGAGTAGGAGGTCTATGATGGTGCAAGAGGTACAACTTCAAAACATTGGGATAGATTCTCTAAAAGGTATGCATGAGCATGATGATGACTTTAAAGATGCATATGATGTTTGCAGTCAGTTTCAAGATAGTTTTCACAGTGAGTATGCATATTTTGTGTTGCAAAATGGTTTGTTATTCAAAGGGGCTTAGTTGTGTGTTCCTAAGTGTTCCATGAGGGAAAATTTGATAAGGGAAAAAAATGTGGTAGCTTGAGTGGGAATTTTTGGTTTGATAAAACTTTGGAGCAAGTTAAGAGGTTCTATTATTGGCCTATTTTGTTTGCTAGGGTTTCTAGGGTTTTGTGAGAAAACCATGTCAAAATAGGCCATTCCACCGTAGGAAAATTCTATAGTTTGGTGGAATAGGCCTCTTAGGTGTTTTATTTCAGATTTTCATAGTTGTAGAGCAGGGTGATAGTGTTAGGAGGGTTTTTGCACATGCCCTAGTCTAGCATCTCCATGTGCTAGGCTATAATTTCATGGAAATTGCTTCGGACAACAGATTTTTGGAGTATTTTGGTGAAACTAATTGTAGGATTGGACCCTATCTGACTAGTTGAACCTATTGGTGAAGAGTTTTAGGTTTTGCAAGAAGGATTTTGTGTACTTCCTTTGGAAAAGAGGCCTAACTTGGCCTAAAAGCAGAGTTGTAGGACAGATTTGTGTAGAATGTTTCAAAACAACCCATTGGATTAGCTTGATATGTTGGATGGTAGAAAAATGGGTTCTTGAAGGTGTTTGAGTTGAGTCCCTTGGTGACCTTTCATAAAAGATATAAAAGGATAAAATTGTTGGGTGACCTACAAGCAAGTAGGAGAGTTTGTGAAGGAACTAACCCTAGGAAGGGTTTGCAAACTTGGAGATCATTTGAGTTGGTGTTGTTTAATCCTAAATCACCTTGCTCTGCATCAACCACTACCTATGGAACATGTGTCAATGAGTTTGACTCAAAATGTGTGCAGTTGAATGGTGATAAAACATCATGCAATGTGAGTGGTTCTTCTTTTGTTTTTGGTTGGTTGGATGTGGGGAAGTGGTTCTTCTTTTGTTTTGCTTCCTCTATTTTGCTGTTCTGATTGCTTGCTATTCTCTACTGTTGCACGCTACTTCTGTAAGGGATTAGGGCCCTTTCCTTGCTTAATCAAAAACATCATGTAATGCTAAAAATTCCTCTAACTTTACCTCTCATTATTTTTCTTTATTTCTTGGTATCTACATCAATTCATTAGCACCTCTTATAGTGTTTGGACTTGAAAATTTGTCTTAATATCACTCCTTGTATTGGGAAAATAATGAGTGACTTTAGGCTCATTGAATGAGTCATATATTTTCTCATTGCAAAACCTACAACTTGGCTACCTTTCTTCTTCACAATTCTATATAATGTGTCAATTTTTCCTAAATTTATAACATGTTATTCCATCTTGATTGTATCCTCTACCTCCCTAGTATCTTTCTCTATCTTCTCTTCAACTATTTTAGCTTACTAGTATCCACTATGACAATTATTCTTGTAATATTGTTAAGGGTTGTGATCTTGGGAGTTTTAAGAACCTTATAGTACTACAATAATCATGGATGGGTCTTGTGAAGAAAGGATGATTCTAGGGGACTTAGGCTATAATTTATAATTACTAATATATAGAAAATTGGTAACCATTGCATGTTTAATACTCTTTCTCTTTTCATCCTCAACTCCACCATTGTCTCTTTGACAAGATAATATGTTAAAATAATCAAGGGAATTACATTTGGTACAATATTTGTAGTAGGTAGTGCTACTTTAGTCAATGGAAAGCTATTTCTCATGATGATCCTATATTCTCCCACCTACACCTACTCCTAGTATTTCCAGGTTTGATCCTAATGCAACCACTTTGAATGGTCTTTTTTTATAATGAAATCATTCCTAGTATGCCCTTCAACATAATGGCTTGTGCACCATAAATTTGATATTTTTTCTTGGTGCTAAAACGAACTCACCCCCCTCCACATTCTACTAACATTCCTTGGTTAAGACTCAAATGTGTCAACTACTATTACAACTTCTATACTTATGACTAGTCATCCTTGTATCTTTCTCTCTTCTCCATGATTATGATTCTATCTTGGAAGTTTATTCTAACACTTCTACAAAGGTACTAAATGCCTTCTCAACCTTGATGTCTCTAAAATAAGGCACTAAATTTTATATGGACCACTTTGTTATTTACTTATGTATTAGTATTCTTCTAGTTTTATCACTATGATCTTGAATCCTCGATCATATTCCCTTACATTCAATTTCCTTTTAAATTAAATATACCCTTTTATAAACATTTGGGAAGTGAAAATAATTTTAAAGTTTTATCTTCAACTTATTCTAACTTAGCTTATGGTTAGAAATGAACTTCATAGACCATCTCAAGAATCACCCCTTAGAGTACCTATGAACTCAAACAACTTCACATGTGGATCTATTACTCCTATCATTTTTCAATATGATTCAAATATAGATAGATGTTCCTATTCATTACAAGTTTCATTTCTAAGAAAAGAAAGATTCATTTTGTACCCACCAATGCACAATGAACCATGCACAATGATCAATAGGAGAACTTTTCTAAAAGAATCCACACTCCTATGAGAATGTAAAAATATCTCACCAAATGCCTACAAATGAGAGAATGACTCTCCTCCAAGATTCCACTTTCCTTTGAAAGTTTCAAAATCTCTCCTTGAGTGTCATGTAAACCAAATCCATTCTTCAATGTACAACGAGAACAAATCCAATGTAAATATAGTAAGCCTTCCCTATTTTAGAGGTTACACCATCCATAAAATGAGTAAGTGCAAATACACTAATCCAACCCTATTTCAAAACTTACACTATCTACAAATACTACCAAGAACTATCAAGTTCCCATCCTCATTGAAGGAACACAAATGTAGTGGTGCTCTTGAAATAATCAACCATCTTAGATGGAGAAGTCAACTCACGAAGTGGAAATTGTCCAACCACCTTTGCCATCTAGCCTCCTCTTTAAACCTATTACACTTTATCCATTTGATGCCACATCAAACTCTATGATATCACATGTAACTCTCTAAAATCTCTAATAGGTGTAACATGAATAACTCTAAAATTATGAGCATTATGTAAAGCATACTTGATCATGATTAATAGAAAAAATGATTGGGTATTGGTTTCCACCCATATGCACTTGATTACAATGTAATTAAATTATGCGGATATAAAAACTCATTATAACTCCCTCCTAGAAAAAACTTAATTTCTTCATTTACAACACACATTAACCTTATCACTCCATTACAAAATATCAAAGACTCAAAAATATAGAAATAAATCACACACCATAGAAAATGAGAAAATTCTTTATTCCTCAACAAAAATAATATTTATGATGGTGTTGGCATAGTTTGATGGTTAAAATTGTGGTGTTGTGATTCTTGCCACCAAGATTCAAACTCCATTAGGGGGTTATTATTGAGTGTTTATGTTGGGGATGAAGTCCCCCCTTTGTAACCTCACCGATTCATAACTCTGAATCAGAAACGTTTACCCTTTAAAAAAACAAAAATAATATTTATAAAGTTTTTCAATTTTACCCCCTCTTCCCACCCTCAACCCCACCCCAACCCAACCCCTCTTTATTTTTTATTATATAAAAAAAAATTCAAACACTTACACAAAACTAAAAATCCCTTTCTTCACATTTTTTTTTCTCTCTTACGAAATTTATTCTTACCTGAATCTCCACACCTCCACATGGACATCCATTGTAGCAATGAAATGAAAAAAAATCAATGTACACCAAAATTTCCTGCTGGCATCCAACTTTCTTCCAACCAACTATTATGTACCATGAAACTTTTGTTTCATCATACCTTATTCATTGAAATCTGTATTTCTTGAGCACCTTGTCCATGGTTACATCGTCATTCACAAGCCAATATCAAATAGAGTTGCTTAAAATGGCTTAAATTTCATTTCAAACATGGTATGCATGCACGCTAAGTTCTATGAAAATTTGAATAAATGTGCAGCTTATACAACTTTATTCTCTGCCTCTAAGCCCACCTGACCTGCCAGGAGTTATGCTTTCCAATCATAACTGATGTTTTCATGCTGTTTCCTCCAATGTGTGCTATATGGCCTTTGTCTTCAAACAAAATCAATCCCAAAATTTGGAGCAATGTTGGCAGTCAAAAACTTATAATGCCTTCACAAACAGTGAATTCAGCCTCCTTTCATTTCTTTACAGCTCATTTTCATTGATGGGTTTGATACCAAATTGAAAATGTTAACGCATATCTGAGATTATTTATGCCATGAATGGACTGAAATATAACACCAGATACTATGCAATACTCTACATACGTACTTTTACTTCTTCTCCTACTTTTACTCTTCCTACTTCCTATCCCTGGTTTACTGTCCTCAATGATTACTCCATGTCAGATTGTCTAAATGCTTTGGTTAACTGTATTTTTCTTTATTTTACTGATTTGGATGAGATTTCTGACTTTAAATCTAATTGCTTCCCTTGTCTTCTGAGGTCTATGGCTTTGGATTATTCAACTGACCTATGTTTCACATCCCAAAGTTTGATTTTCTTATCAATGTCTCCCTAACACATTCCCCCTGGTCCACAAACTCATGTTCCTTACTTTCAATCTTTTTCTTCTTTCCTAATTATCTATTATTTCTTTAATGATTCTTTCCACTTCTAACTTCTCCTCTAATTAAAATGTTTACCATCTCCCTCTCATCTTATCTCAATCCTAATCATCATACCTTCATGTCCCTTGAGAATCACACTCCTTTCCTTATGCCATCCCTTACGTTCTAGCCCTCCTAATCAGTGCTAGCCTTATCTTAATGAATAATTTCTTTGTGAATATTGATACCTAAAATATGAATCTTCCTTTGGTTCTCTTCAAAAATTCTATCTCATAGACCTCAAAACACACCTAACATTCTACCTTCCACATGATTATGAAAGAATATGGATGTGTTCCAAACTTGTAATTAATAGTGCGTCCATGGGTGGTCTAATTATCAAATTTTCTCACAAATTCAAACTATTGGTTTCTCCTTTTGAACATATTTGGTGGCTTGTAATTTCTTCATGATTCAAGCTTGCAAAAGATGAGGTAAATTGTACCAAAATTATTCATCCTCTAACCTAAATAATTCTTCTTTGATTTCTGAATATAAGATGGTTATTCTTTTTGCTTCTACTTAATTTTTTTTATCTTTTCCTCCCACAAACCTTCTATTAGTGTTAATATAGGTTTCCCCACCCTTTTAGATATTAATCAAACAAATTCTTGGCAGGGCCCATGAATTGTAATATAAAAATTGGGTCATGGAATTGATTTTGGCTATGTTTAGTGTTCAAAATTTGTTGTGATTAACACAATATATAGGAGAATAACAAAATATTATATTTCATTATTATTTTTAAAATTAGAATGGCATATACCATAATTCACATTGAGTCAACTATCTAATAATAATATCTCAACTCATCATAGCAAAATAACATAATGTAATATATTTATCATTAAATGGGTCATTACATCATGTCTCTTTATAATCACAAGTCTTACTTCATCTCATGCATATGCCCTATCTTCTATTAAATCTTTAATGCATTGCAATAGAAAAAAGAATATATATATGATAAGAGTACCCAAAGAACATGCCCCTAGGGTGTTTCCCTTGCTAACAATGTGTATAGTTGTGGCACACACCATGGAACCAAGCAACATTAGCTTATATGCTATAGGATGTTATTGAGTAGTGTAATATAATAAATGATAGATCTAGAATTCATATTTAGGATATAGAACCTTACCAATACATATTATTTATAATATTTTGAAAGTATTAAATAATTACAACTAATAATTTAACACTTGCAAGGTGTACAAAACTCGATACTAGAAAAAAATATTTTTTCATATTTAAAAAATAAAAATAAAAATCTTTCAAATCAATAACCAAGAGATATTAAACAAATTTATTAGATTTCCTTTTAGAAATATTTGTGTGTGTGTGCATGTGCGCGCACATATATGTATCTATATGTGTGTGTGTATGCGTATATATATATATATAGTGAACCTAGATATTAGAGCTTAGACAATAATGCTAACTAAACATGTTCATAAATACACACAAAAATCAAATAAGATAATAAATATACCTAGCTATATTCTTTCATGTTGACTATGTTATGATAGATGGTACTTAGATATTGTCCATTGTATTGATGCTTAGAACTCTTTCAAATGTTTTTTGTTATCAAATTGATAAATCCACTATGTGGGTAAGTGAAGGGAAGTGGGGGGGCAACAATGGAGTAATAAGTGGCCACATTTTCCTAAAATGAACAAAATCTAAGATTTGACAAGTAATTTGAGATTTTTAAACTCAAATTTCAATTATGCGATAAGAAAACAAGTTGTAGTGCTCTATATTTAATTTGTAAAATATAAGGATTTAAAAAAATGGTTAAGACTAATAGGGTTAAACATTGATTGCACACAAAATTGGTCAAAATTTCAACACTAAAATATTATATAATTGTGGGCAAGCACCCTCTCCCTGCCCACCAAGAGCTACTCCCACCAATTTTTTGTTTTGTCTAAGTAATTTTAAAACTAATTGGAAAAGATAACAAGCATGTAGTATTAGTTATATATATTTTTTATATATTTTGAAGTGGATTCATCTTGAAAAACTAATCATTGAGCATGCACATCATATAACTCCCACAAAAAAGTTTTAAAAAATGTACTTTTTCAATGTGTAGATAATGAAGTGTAAAACAATAATATTTTTTTTTAACTTAGGATAAAAGAAATCATAAAATTTGAAAAAATATAATACATATGTATTTGATGCATATGAAGAAATCACTGAAGTAAATAAAAATCAAAACCTTAATTTATTCAAGTTCTAGAAAACATATATTGTTTAAAATATAAGAATCAAGTTGACATTTTGGTGGTGGTTTCATGAAATTTCATTATAAAATGTGTCACAAAGCTTATGGGAAGGAAGTAAAAACATGCTATTTTATGTAAAAAAATGTATTTGAATTCCTAGAATGCAGGTCCATCCCTTAGGCTAAGAAAATCAATCACAATTCGAGCCAAAAGGGTATGATTTTCATAGCTTGGGATATAATGTGCATGTGTTATAACATAAGTGTGTTAAATATAACACATACATGTTATAACATAAGAACATTATATAAAGTGTGTGCATTATATACAATATTAAAAAACTAAAATGGCCAAAAAAAGGGGTTGAATTGTATACATGTTATGGCTTGGTAAATATCAATCCATAATATGTATGTGTTATAACATGTATGTTAAGGATTAGTCACTCTTGTAGGATCATGAACATAGCATGCCTTAAGATAACTTTGACCACTTTGTGGTCCCCATCTCCATACACAACACCCATGTATCTCTCTACCTTGTTTCCATGCATGCAAAATTGATGTATAAGGCCATAGAATTGGACTTTAAGTTATAGTTTGACCCTTTAACATGGATACTAACTAGATAACTCTAATCTTCAAGAAATTATTCATGTTGGCTATATGTTCACCTCTAATGTGAAACTAGATGGTATCTATAGATACCACGATATTTATTTGTAAAGGAATATTCTTCCTAGTTGAACCCTTTGAGCTTATTTAATAGTGTAGACAAGTTGAAGACACTCCAAGTAGCCATGTAAATTCTTATTCTATTCTTCTCAGTCTTAATGCCGCCTATAATCCCCATGACTATATAATGAATTAGTGTTTTTCCTTCATATAGAACCATAGTGTGCAATTTTTAACATTTGATGTCAAGTCAAAAAACAAATGACTAGTTGGGAAAGGAGTTTTTTGGTGTTTTGATTTCATATGTTTGAGGTTAGAAACCATAGGTACATATTTGAAATAGGTTTGAATCCACACTAATATAAAGGGCCCAAGGTAAAAAAATGTAAAGTTGTTGATTGGGTTTGGACCTCTAGGATGCATAGAGACAATATTAGTCAAGGTTTATGTTAGTTTCCAAAATCTAAGTAAAAATATATTACTTTTATGCTAGTCATTACACTAGGAAAAAAATTGTCAAAATAAATCTAAAATGGAAGGGAAAATATAGCAAGGTATTCACTTTTCACCTCACATCAGATTGTATGTGAACTATTATGAATTATGCATGTAAAAGTAAAACAAGAAATCAAAATAATAGTAAATAACATGCACTCATATATAGGATACATATACATATACATCCATACATATATAACATACATGTGTGTGTATTTATATCTACATCATATAGACAATTATATATGCATATACATACATATATGCCTCTAATAATAAACACTCCATATATCTTCCTACAAGCCTAAAGTTCCATGAGTAGAATTTGAAAATAATTTAAAATAAGCATTAACAACTACTACTTAATAATGTTAGGAAAAAAAAATTAAATTAAATGTGTGGTGTGATTGCGTAGGATCTTACAAAAAATATGGATGTGTTCGAGCTTACAAAAGGAATGGTTAGGTGATGCAAATTAGGGGTAATCAAACTCAAAACAACCTTAAACAAGTGCCTTTGTTAATTACAATGTGGGTTTTCCTTCACAAACCCTTGGTCTTCCTTGTAGCCTTTCAAAAAAGAAAATTGAGCATATCTTTTGGCCCAGACCTGATCTATAGAAAATAAAACTTGTTTTAGATACCCATTTGGACATTATTGAACATATCTTAAAATTAGGGTAGGGTTCTTTGTACGAAATTCCTCAAAAATTTACTGTCTCGCTTCTTGACTATGCCTAATTAGACACATATGCATGCAAATGAAAGGAACAATCACCTATAACTTTCACAAATAAAAGAATTAAGCCAATCTCTCTGGTGAGACTGAATATGACCTTATTATAGACATTTCCTCGATTTTTTTTATCAAAATCCAACGGTGGAAATAAGAGTTATGCCATTTTTCCCAAAATTGGTAACCCTAGGACAGATTTAGGCGAGTTTTAGTAAATTTGCAATAACTTCCTCTAAACTCAATGAAAAACCACCAAGCCAATTGAATATGAAAGGTGATTCAATCCTCTATTGTCTCCAATCAATTTTAGATCATTAAATGTAAAGTAAATTCCGTATAAGGGTATGTGCGGGATCATCATGGTAAAAATAGGCCCTTAAGTGGCAAAAAGATCAAAAAAATCAGAGTTAGGCAACTTGACGTAAAAATTTGAATAAGAAATCTATATTATTTCAAAAATATGTAATAATATAATCTGTAGAAAATTGAATTTAGTTTCTAATCTACTAGGTTTGTTTAAAAAAAAGAAAAATCTATTTGGTAAAAAATTGAAATTTCAATGCAGTGGTACTTAAATTTTAGGGAAAAAATAAGAAGTAGGTGTTTGTCTGACCACCCTAACCACAATAAAATGATAATATTTTTTTATAATATTTTAGATATAAGTAGATGATTCATACCCCAATATGATGCATATTATTTTGTAATTTTTTTCCAAGTAGATAATTAATTATGAATTTTTATTACAACTTTTTAAAAATATAAAAACTCGTGTCTGACCACCTTAACTTGGTCAAAACTTCATGAAATTCAATTTTTATTTTTTTAATCCTATAGTATACAAAGCATAGAATGTGACGCATGTTTTGGATTCAAAAAATGTGATATCGTTTGAAAGCTATAGATATTTTTCAATCAGCCTATCAATCAGGACTTTAGTCATAATTTGAATAGAAAATGAATAATAATTACTTATTAAATTCAAAGTATAGCATAATTTAAGAATCTCCTTTAAAAACCCTTTTTGTTTCATCAATTTTGGGTAAAAAAATAGTCGTCAGCCACATACCCATCATATTGCCACTTTTTGGCCCATCATGATCCTACACATACCCATAAAGTCAAATAACAGTCAGATTTTCTGGAAAAAACATTGTTTTGGACATGCAAACTTTGTATTTTCTTCATTCCACTCCTTTCCAAAACCTTCTCAACCTTGGGATCTGTGTTTACAAGGCATATTTATGTTTACAACCATTTTCCAATAGTTCTCAACCAAAATTTCAACTTACAACCGTTCATATTCCACCAATGTGAAATTTGACAACATTGTGCAACATTGACACTTTTTGCAACTAGACAGTTCCATTCACCTAATGACTTAACTTAGAATCCAACATAAATTAAATGGTCTTCTTAGACCTTATTACATGAAATAACTCAAACAAAACAAAATATCAATCTTTGACCCCTTAGAGGCATGAATTGACCCGTGGGTGCAACATTGACACTTTTTGCAACTAGACACTTCGGTTCACCTAATGACCCGACTTAGACTCCAACACACATGAAATGGTCTTCTTAGGTCCCTTATTACATGAAAATAACCAAACAAAACAAAATATCAATCTTTGACCCCTTGGAGGCATGAATTGACTTGTGGGTGCAACATTGACTCTTTTTGCAACTAGACACTTTCATTCACCTAATGACCTCTAACTTAGACTCCAACACACATGGAATGGCCTTCTTAGACCTTATTACATGAAAATAACTCAAAAAACCAAAATACCAATCTTTGACCCCTTGGAGGCATGAATTGACCTATGGGTGCCCCTGCACCATTGGGTAAGAGTCTAGTAAAGATATGGATTCACATGATCCTAATATGAAAGGTATGGCTACAAAAAAACCTACAAATGAGATGGATACATAGGATCCTACAAAATGTATGGCTATAAAAAATTCTATGTGATATATCTAAATTTGGATATGCATGAGCTATTTCTAAGCATGAGCTATCATTATAAACATATTAGTCACCAAAAGAGATTTAGTGATATAGTATTCCCCCTTCCAATTAGTTATATACAAAGGGTTAAAGGAATTTGTGGACAAGATAAAAATAAGATGAAAAGATATAATCATATAAAAATCAATAATCATGTAATAATCTTCATAGATAACATCATGTATGTGACAATCATAAGATGACATAGAAGAGTATAAACATGCAAACACCTATATCAATGAGTAATAAGTTAACCCCAAGATTTCCCCAAATAGTAAGGATAAAGAATTGATAGATAGATCTAGATAGATAGAACATGTAAGAAAAAGTAAGTTCCATAGGAGATACATGCATGCAAGCACATACATAAAATTATATTGCATAGGATGTAAAAATAAGAGCATGTGTAATAACGATCTCCCATATTTATACTAATGTCAAGGACACTTAATAAGTGATAATAACCAAATTGCTAGATCTAAATATAGGCGAGCCTCATGTAAAATTTCATCATGTAAGCATAAAGGAATTAATAATGTCACACAAGAGTAAGCTATATATGACATTATTAAGATTTATTTTTCCTCCTAGTTTCTCTTATATGGATCTATATTGTAGCTCCTTCAATATATCCTTGATTAACCATTCATATTTTATAAAATAATTTAAAAATTTGAGAGTTATTCTCTTGACGATTTGGCCTTGATTTTTTACATTCCTTCTTTTTAGCCTTCCAAGTGCCAAGATCAAGCTCTAATACCACTTGTAATTAAATTACTTGAACAAGAGAAGAAAATAATAGGAATAAAATACAAATATTTTAATACTTTACAATAATAAGCCACTAATAGGGGAAAACCTCTAAATACATTCAATAAGATTATAATTCACAATTTAATAATATTAAACTAACCACTACCTCATAAAAATACCATTTATTCCATGGAGACCACCCAAAATGAATTTGTTGTAATGGCTTTGCCGTTGCACCACAAGATCAAATTGATAATGCTTGATGTAAACACTGGATTTATACAAGATCCATGAGAGGTGGTTAAGCCATGTCAAGAATCCGCAATAGGCTAGACAAGAACCAACCTATCCAAGGGGACGAAGGCATCAACCTTCCAACAACCCCCTCTAGCGTGACCACATGATTTGAACCCGTGACATCGCTTTGATAGCATTTGTTGCAATGGCTTTGCCATTGCACCAAAAGATCGACCTGATACAAACACTAGATTTATATAAGATCCACAATAGGAGGTTAAGCCATGCCATGAATCTGTGACGAGTTGGATAGGCACCAATGTATCGAAGGGGACAAAGGAACCAACCTTCCAACAAAATTAACTACCTATGTAAAACTATATAAATTATAATATAGCTAATTAAAGGTTATGCTAGCTAGAAGTCGGCTACACATATCACAATACATGTTATAGGTGTAGCACATTTTCAACATGTGTATCACTAGAATTAGTCAATTTAGAAGCATGATCATCATTAACCCCATCATAAAATAAATATACTATTTAGTACCATCATTAATAAAATAAGCATTACTTAATGGCATTCATGGTATAGTGTGATGGTTAAATCATTGAATTACTAATATATACACCAAGGTCCAAACCCCTATTGGGCCATTGTGATTGTGAGCATTGTTCTCATGGGTTTGAACCTTCATGTTGATACTATAGGAATTCATGATAGTGACTTAGTGAGCTCCAAAGCCTCACTAGACTAGTGTGATTGTAGGCTTTGTGCCCCTTCAAGAATATTGAGCTCATAGGTTTGGACTATTTATATTAATGTTTTACATTCATGTTAGGGATGAGGTCCCCTATTTGTGGCCTCACCTAGCTTGGGCCAAGCTAAAATCTCTCATGTTGTTGATAAAAAAATCATTACCTAAGGATTCTCATTAAATAAATAATTAAGGGGAAAATACAATCATCATTGAATTAATAGGTGTAAAATTAGCATCACATGGATCATAATCCCTTGACGTATCCTTAAAAGTGAGGGTTAAAGAACTAGATGTATCATGTACTATAACACAATCACATAAGAAGACATCATAATTTTTTTTAGTAAATCATCATGATGTATAGAGAAATCTGTGGGATCTCCAAAGAAATGGTCACTAGAAGGTGAGAAATGAACATCATTCAAGAAAAACACATCCTAGGGCCAAGAGTGAAGTAATTTATGGAAGCACATGCTAGAGAATACAATAATGTATAATGACATTAATTTGACCATTATTTTATAGTATGATAAAGTAATTTATTGTTAAATACATGCATTAATGTACCATCATCATCTATATGCTAATACTATGTATAAAAATAATCTAACTTGTGACATTACATCTTCATTTTCACAAACTGAATCTATCGATAATGCTTTAAAAATTTGTGTATCATAAAATAAAGAGTTGTCAACCATACCATAAGAAGATAAAGAACAATCACTAATCGCCTCATTGAATACTTCACTAGTATACAATAAGCCAAGAGATATAGAAGAAGGACTATCATGAGATACAAATGGAATTGATTAACCACATGGAGTTGAACATATACATGGTGTACCATGTAGAGACACAATACTAGAAATTGAAGGAGCATACTCACCATCAAATGCATCTTTAAGGTAGTTTCCATAGAAAAGTTTAAATGGAGAGGAGACTCATCAATATGATAACCATGATCAAACACTTTTATGGGAGAATTCCAACAATAATATCATATATAAGTGAAGATAAAAGACACACTCCAATATCCCTTATTTCCTCACAAGATGAAACATCACAAGTACATAAACAAAGGGATAAGGAACTATCATGAGATGTAGGAATAGTTTCATCACTAATTACAATAATATTATGAGTAGTCTATAGATCTGAAAATGATTGTATAAGAAACATACCTAGATATACCACATAAAGGTGGGGCCAGCTAGATATATATATTAAACCATAATGAGATAGAACAAACATGTGGCTTGACCAATGAAAATGAATCCATAATGAAGATATGGTAATGAGAGTACACGAGGATGAAAAAAACCCTAATTAATTGAAATAAAACCTAAAATGGAAGATGAAATCAATAAAATTAATAGATTTGGAAGAACAAAGTAGAAGACAAAAACTATAAATCCAAACCCTAGGGAGTGCAAGACCATTTGAGTTCACAACTTTTGTAATAAAATAAAACCAAACTACATGTATAATATATGTGTTTAATTAAATGAAATTTTTAATAATAATTAATTGAAACTATGTATGATACATAGTTGTGCCCATATATCTTTGAAGAATAGGCCTCATGTTGCAAGCCCATTATAGTCAATTGTAGTCTATTATATATGCGAATCAGTAAAGATCAAATTGTTGTTTGTTTATGATTTCATTGAGCTATTTTGTTGCATGGTTGGATAATCGTTAATTAAACCCCATAGTCATGATTACATTAGATGGTATCACTACATAAGTTTTGGAATCATAAAAGTTTCAAAAATATTAAGAAACGATATTTTTTGTAAATAGATCATTGAATTGAGGTAGTCTTCAAGAATATTGTGAACAAAAAACCTATTTAAAAATTTCTTACTTGAGGTAGTTGCAAGGGGTGATTATGGGAAAGTTTCTAACTTGAACTGTAGTTTAGATTAGGAGAGATGCCTCTATAAAAAGGAAAAGGTGTTGTTGATATTGGTGGAAAGATGGAAGAGATGTTTGAAATTATGAAACTAATGGATAACTAGTTAGATGCTATAGACTATGGAATAAGGCATCACTCACAACCTTAGAAATGATGAAAGTGATGATAAAAATATTGAAAAAAAAAGATGTATCAGTTTCCAAGTAAGATATAGAAGACCAAGTGGAAGAAGAAACAAACTAGGTAAAAATGTTAAAATATATTTCCAAACTTAGTATAAGACCTAGACTTGATATTGCAAGGTATTTTGGTAGTTTGAATCCTAAATCATTAACCAATTAGATAAATGATCTAGAAAAATATTTTGAGCATGAATAAATTGTAGATCTTGAAAGGGTTAGATTTGATAAGACTAAATTATAGTGCATGTTGTTTGGAATTGAAAAGAAATAGAAGCGGAAAAGAAAATATTTTGAAATTGGGTAGGATAGTGTCTAAGATAAAAAACAAATTCATACCTATTGATTATGAGTTAGAATTATTAAAAAGATTACAAGATTTAAGATAGGAGAGAATTGTGAAGTAATATACTAAGGAATTTTTAAGATGATTAGTAGGAATGTACATAATGAAGCATGTATGGAAAAGGTTCCTAGATACATAAATTGATTGATAGGGACTATTCAAGAAGATCTTAGCTTGGTGAGATTGAAGAAAATAGAAGATGCATATAAATTTGATTGAAAGTGGAATAGAAGTTGAATAAAAAATTTAAAATTTTATAAAATTGATAAAGGGGAAGAGGACAAAGATTCCAGAGAGCATATCTTAATATGACAATAGAAGCTCCTATAATGAATACATAAGCTAAGGGGAGTAAAAGTATACACCGTGCAATGATAGTCTAAATTCACATCATAATGAAAAATAATATAGAAATTCATTTTGTAATGATAGAATTGATGGTTATCAAAGAGGTAGAGGAAGATATAGTAAATGTGATGGAATATGTTTTTAGAAGAACTTGTTTTAGGTGTGGAGCAAGTCATAGAGCATTTAAATGTTCCTAGAATCTAGGAAGCATTAGCAGGATACCTAAAGGTAGTACAAGAGATGCATATGATAATGAAGAGTCAAAAGGGTCACAAAGATTAGTAGATGAAATATATAGAGGTGAGTCACTAATCATGAAAAGAGTTTTGTTGAAACAAATTTGTGGAAATAAAGAAGAACCAACACAAAGAAAGATTTTATTCAGAACCATGTGCAAGGTTGAAAGTAAGTATTAAAAAAGATAATAGAGATAGTGGAAGAATAATTAATTTGGTTTCTAGAGAGATGGTTGATAAGATAAAATTGAAGAGAACATCCTATTTCATATAAAATATCAAGGTTGAAGGAATAATATAAGGTGTTTTAAGTGATTTTTTGGTGAAATTCAAGATAAGAACATATCATGATGAAGTTTTATGTGATATTATTCCAATGGATGTATATCATTTATTGTTGGGTAAGCCATGGAAATATAATATAAATTTTATACACTATGTTGGTGAAGGAGAGAGAAAGGAAAGTTTGTGGTAGTGCTAGAATTTGTTTCGTGGATCGAAGAAAATTCTTAAATGGTCAAAGACATGGGTATATGCGTTGATCCATAAAACAACACTATAAAAGTAGCAAACATAACCATAAGTAAAATACAAGCACTATGGATGGAAATATTAAAATTATTGACAAAGTATAAGGCCATCATAGTAGACAATATGACATATAGATTATTACTGGCAAAGAAAATCAATCATCATATGGACCTAGTTCTAGGAGAAATTTTACCAAATAAAGTAGCACATAGAATGAAGAAATAAATTGACAAGAGAAATGGTTGCTAAAGAATATTTTTCCCAAAAAAATTTGTCTATGTGTAGTACCTACACTACTAGCACCAAATAAAGGAAGTGATCAGTGGAGAATGTGTATAGACTCTAGAGAAATAAATAAGACCACAATTAAGTATAGATTTCCGTTACCAAGGCTGTATGCTATAATAGACTATGTGAGTGGTACAAAGCATTTCACTAGGATTTATTTTAAGATTATTTATTACCAAATTATATTCCAAGAAGGAGATGAATGGAATATATTTAAAATTATAAAGGAATATGTGGGTGGTTGGTTATGCTCTTTGGATTGACTATTGCACCTAGTACATTTTTTAGCCTAATGAATGAATTATTGAAATGGTGTTTGGATAATTTTGTGATTGTTTATGCTCTTTGGAAAATTTATTGAGATGTTTGGCACGAGGATAGGAAATTAGGTTATGGTCTTGGTGCAAGTAGAGTTTACAATAAGAATTCAATGAACACAATTACAAGGAAAACACTATTTATGGTGGCATATGGTAGTAGTTTGAGGAATGCATTATATTTGTGCAACATCAAAAGTGAGAAGACAAGAAGTGCAAAGGTAAAATAATTCATAGAATACATGAAAGAATTATATACAAAGACTAGAAGTCAATTGGAGAAAATGAATGGTGGATACAAGGAGAAGGTAGATGAGTAGAGACACAAGGAGTATGAGGTAGGATATGAAGTTTAATGATATAGATAAGAAAGGAAAAATTCCTAGTTAATACATATAACAAGTTGAAGAAGGAGAATTTTGGTTCTTGTACAATGATTATAGAAAGGTTGATTTAGTAAATGTAGATGAAATAGACTTACCTAATGGTTTATAAATATCACCAACATTTAACATTGCAAACTTATAATAATATCATGATGGAGATTTATAAAGGGTTAGAGCAAAGGAAGAATGAAATAAATAGACAACATGATGTTAGAAGGAAGACATTAAAAATTATCTTGATAGTTGAGCTAGAAGAAGTAACAAAAATAGTAAATATGAAGAATATTTGGCCAAATGGATGAGAATGCTAATTGAATATTCATCTTATATTTCTAAGGCTGAGGTAGATCATTTTGGTTACTCTCTAGCCTATGGAAAGTGAAGGACTCACTTTTCAAATTATCCTAGGTGTTTGATGTAGGAGCATCCTAATTGTGAGAGAAATATTGCATCACCCAAAAAAAATTCATGTTTTTTATTTGTTTGTAGATTAACAATAATTTCCAATCATCCTTTGATCACATCAGCTTGTGGTTCTTACTAAAAAGGCCTATTACAACATTACACCATAGTCCATTTAAGAGTTCCCAATTCTCACTAAAGCTTCAAGGTAGATCATTCTACAATCACTTGAAGTTGTTTCTCAAAAATATGTGTTGGTTGAAAGTTATGACTTGTTCAAATCCTGAAAGGAGACCTATTACTCATTTTAAGGATACATGCTACATCTTACCTCAAGCCTTGTACCACCTTGTAGCCGACATGGATCATTCCTAAGGTTGAGAACCACTATATAAATACCACTCATGATCATTTGAAGGGATGTGGGGAGTAGACAGATTAGTTATAGCTATGAAGGGTTCAATATTATAAATATTTTAGAAGTTTGATAACGAACTAAAGAACATTGTAATCTCATATGAGAATTCTATAATTTGAACATAGTTGTGCCCATATACATTTGAATGCTAGGCCTCATATTGCAAGAACATTGTAATAGATTGTAAGCTATTTTATAACTTTGTATTAAAGAACATATTGTTATTTGTTTATGGATTTATGTTGTGTTTGTTTATTTGATTACGTAGATGGATAATCCTTAATTGGACCTTCTAACCATGACTGCATCATATTAGACAAATAACTTTATTGTGTGTCCCTTAAATTTTTCTTTCTATTTTTTCTTTTTATATCCTACAGTGATTAATTTTATAATTTAAATAAAACTTCACTGTTTACTCTTAATATAAATAATTTTTCTTAGGTTTTTCTTTCCAAGACAGACTTAATATGTATTAAGTTTAAAGAAAATGGAAAGAGATGGAACCAAATCTAAAATAGAATGATAACCTTGGAGGAAAGAACTGTTTTAAGTACAAAAATATGTAGATGCTATGCCAAGCCACTTAAACAAATATGCTAAATTAAAAGTACAAGTATATCCTATGCAAGTAGTGTATATTGCTAATGATGTCTTCTTATATATCTTGTAATTCTTTCTTATAATGTTCTGTTTTTTTCTGATATAAGCATGGGGAGAACGATTCAAACATACAAGCATATCAATGCTCAGAATATGCAGCAAAATACAGTCCTTGAAGACCCTGACATTCAAGTAAATCTTTGAATATCTCATTATCCCATTGAAACTACAATTATGGCCAATATTTGCGAAGAATTGTGTTTTAGTTGAATTGGGTTGACTCTAACAATGTAAAATCTTCAGAACTTGGAGTGTTGGCAAGAAGAGTCCAGAAAACTTAGGCAACAAAGTGACAGTCTCATCACTTCCATCAGGTTGTACTTCTATATTTAGCTTGAAATTCACCTTTATGCATTGATAAATGATTGCAGCTTTTAAAATTTTCACAGAGAAACTGATGGCTTAAGATGACAGGCAACTGATGGGAGAAACATCTACATCATTAAGCATAAGGGATCTCCAGCAGCTGGAAATTAGGATGGAGAAGGGCCTTAGGAGTATAAGATCAAAGAAGGTAGTTAAAGCGAGAATGAAAGTTTTGATCTATCTTTATATATATTAACTTCTAGTTTCCTTGTTCTCTCTATCAATATGGTGACCTCTAGTTTCTTGTTTCTCTCTCTCTATATATTGCCTTCCAGACATAAAAACAAGAAACAATAGTTGGGTGTTTAATCACAAAAAAAGATAAACCTGGTTTCTGTTTCCCTAAACAGGAGGAAATGCTACTTGAGGAGATTGAGAATCTGAAAAGAAGGGTAGGAGACAGTAAAATTCTTCACCTATAAGCACTTGTCAAGATTGTAAACCACCCATTTCTTCTTCAAATATCAACACGATAGTACAGTTTATTATATCCATTTCTATTCTAAATTGTATGCTCTATCTTCATAGATGGAGGTCTATATCTTAAGATTTGATAAGTAATTTGTTTTCAGCAAGGTATCATACTCCTGAACACTATATTACTGTGTAGGTTTAATGTAAATTTCTTTTTTCTGGCCATGCTGGTGTACATGAAACATGACAATAATTTTCTTCTCAGATAGAGGAAATTGAAGGTTGCACAAGTATAACAGAGCAGGGGAGTATTTCTCTGGATGATGTGCAGAATATTCAAACAACAGTCTTGGAGAATGCACAGGACTCAAATCCCAATGTTGTTGTTATTCAAACTGATCTTCAACTTGGGTAAGTAATTATGTATATTTTAGATTCTCTCTAAAGAGTTCAATATCCTAATCAGATTGGCCTTACCAGCTACATTAAATGTACAGTTTTCATATTTTCATACATCTTGATTAGATATCCCAATGTCTGTTTTAACTTACCAGCATAAAGTGTTTCTGTTACCAGCCAATGACAATCTTAAATTCTATCTTCTGGCAGGTTTCTTTAAATGGGCATTATGAGAGATGATTCTCATTCTACTCATAAATCATCAAACACTGAGTTGTAATGTTTTTGCCCAACTTTGTATTCCCCATGTTAGCCTGTATTAGGGGGGAACAATGCTCAAGTTGTTTTGATTGAAAATGTGTTGATTACTCTTGCTCTTTGTCAACATCAAGCTAGTTAATCTCTCATGGCCTATTTGTGTGTTAAAATTAATTATTTACTTTTCTTGCTTCTTTCTCATTAACTCTATGAAAATCTCTAATAACTACTTCTACGTGTTCACCACTGAAAAATACAGATGCAGATAAAGCTGGCATAGTTTGACAGGAAAACTGGAAGACACAGTAGGACATTTTCCGTGGTGGTTAATTGAAATTACAACTACTATATTTATGTATATAATAAAATCTTACAGTTCTCTTATTTACATAAACATGCTTAGAGTTTCTCTCAATATATAGAGTTCTCATTCAGTTCATTCCAAAGTCAAGTTCTAAACAGAAACTTGTTTAACAATGTGATAAAATTCATAACTTTTCCCGATGTCAAATTTTCATAATTTATAATGTTGTTCATTTTTTTTCTTCTAAACTTTTATTATTCTAATGACGAATCACAAAATGTGATTCAAAATATTAATCCAAAAACTTTAATACAATCATTTGATAAAAAAGAATTATTATTTATTATTTTTATAAAAATAAGATATGATTTTTTTATTAAATTATTATTTAACCATTAAAATATTTGAGTTATGTTGGAATGTTCATCTCCTTTTGCTGTTAGGGAATGCTTGTTTTGGTGGTTCTTATTTTTATGTTATTTGCTTTAAATTTTTTTAATGTTTTTTCTTTATTAAGTTTTTTTGGTTAAGTTATTTGCAATTTCTTTATTATGTAAATTTCTTATTTAAGAATTGTTTCTCATGTTTTTTTTTTAATTTTTTATATGAAGAATCTGAATACCTTTTAAATATTTGTTGGTAAACATTTTTGTCACTGTAAAAATCATCAGACTCATCTAAAAAGGCAGTGACAAAACACATCAACAATTGAAGAAATCGTTATGAGATCCTCCACGTTTGGAAGGGGCAACTCTCTTGTATGATGGGATTTTCTATTTTTGAATACTTTTAACCAGAAAGTACCAAAAAATAAACAAGGAAATGCAGAAAAGCAAAACGAGAAGAGGGATAAAAGGGACAGCTGATTGACAACTACAATTTGGACATAAGAAAAATCAGCTTCAGAAAGAATGGCTGACATGAGAACATCAATTCCTCATAAATATTAAAACAGAAAATGGAACACAAAGACTCTAACAATTCCCATATATAGCTCTTCCATTCTGAAAACAAGAACGATAACTAATTGAACATAAAAACAATCATCTTCATGAAAAATGACTGATATAAGAACAGTGTTTTCTCATGAATATTAAAATAGAATAAATAACACAAAGACTCCAACAATCCCATACACATCTCTTCCATTCTTAAAAGAGAAAATATCTCCTCTTATATATCCGGTTATTATTATTTTTACAAAATCATTAATATTCATTTTCCACGGAATGACTCCTAGAATTCCTTCTAGCATTGGTGGACTTTGATGTATTTTTCAATAATATTGTTTTTAATCACCACCTCTGGATGGTTCGAATCAAAAGGCCTGCTCAGTGCGAAGTTCAGGGTATTTGGGATGCAAATGTGTACAGCTTCGATTTCCTCCCAGGTTTCATAGGCAACCTGCGCGGTAGTTAGTCACCCAATCCAATGCTCGGAGATTGAGAAATTGGTGAAGAAGCCGTTTTCTTCCTTAATACCTCGGAGACAACAAGAGCTGTATTCACTTCATAGACATGCTGACCTGATTTTTCATAAGGAAATAACAAGAGCTTATCATATTTGAAACAATCAGGGCATCCAGTGGTTAGGGATAGCTGTCAGACGGACTGAGGGTTATAATCGAATCCACAGAGCAGATGAGCACTTTTATAACTCTATGGCCCTTGGAATCTCCTTACATCCACTATCATGTGTCAAAGGTCACGGGTTGCTTCATCCCATATCGCTACTAATCTCTAGGTGTGCAATAACCAACATGAAATTATCACTGGTACAATTTCACCTTGCCCCAAATGCTTATAGCAGGAAAACCTTTTCCACCATGGCCAATGAAAAGACCCCATGTCACTGTGAATTGTGATACCATGCACATGGGATCCAATAAATAACTCCCACTTGGAAACATGGCAAGCTTCCATTTCAATTGTGTAAAAACTTGGTGCCACATGACAATATGCCTAAACAATGCCAAGATTATTCCATTGTATATCAATTTTGTACAAGAAGTTTAATTAAGAATTTTAGTAGTATTTGTGCAACCCTAATGGAGACAATTAGAGGTGATACGAAGGAGTTTAAGTGGACTACAAGAAAAGCCAAGAGTTTAGATATGTTGAAGAATAAAGTCAACAAGCAACCTATTTTGGCAATTCCAGATTTTAATAAGGTATTTCAAGTACTAGATTGTGATGCTAGTGGCAGTTCCATATGAGCTATTTTGAGGTAGGAAGGTAAGCCCATTACCTCTATTTCAATGAGAAGTTGAATGATGCTAAAAAGAAACATTGTCTATGATAAGGAGTTTTATGCAATAGTTCAAGCTTTGAAGAAATAGAGACACTATTTGTTTCCAATTTTTATATATATATACTAATCATCAGACTTTGCAATATCTTAATAGTCAAGGAAAGTTAAATGAAAGACACTTAAAATGGGTTGAGTTTTGTAGAGTTATGCTTTTGTTTTGAAGCACGAGTGGAAGGTCACATAGAGTTGCAAATGCCTTAAGTAGAAGGAAAATTTTGTTGATAGAGATGAGAATAGAGGTTGTTGGGTTCAATGAACTCAGGAGTATATATCTTGAAGATCCATACTTTGTAGAGGCTTGGAAGGCTTGTTTGAAACCTATTTATTTAGATAGGACAAGATGGTTAGATTTTATAATCAAGGATAGTATGTTGTTCAAAGGAAGCCAATTGTGCATTCCAAAGTTTTCTATAATGGAGAACTTGATTAAGAAGAAGCATAGTGGAGGATTGGAAGGACACTTTGGTTGAGATAAGATCATTGCTTTTGTAATTGAGAATTATTATTGGCCATAGTTACACCGAGATGTGAACAAGTTTATGCAAAGTTATAGCTTATGCAAGATGGCTAAAGGGTAAGTTAGAATATATTCATCTATATAAGCCATTGCCTATACTAGAGAGGCCATGGGAAGATATTAGCATGGAATTTGTTCTTGGTTTACCAAGGACATAGAGGGGACATGATTCAATATATGTGGTGGATGGCCAATTTTCAAAGATGACACATTTCATTCCATGTAATAAGACTAGTGTTGTTCTTCACATTGTAGAGTTAGTTTTTAGAGAAGTGGTTAGACTACATGATCTATCAAAGAGTATACTCTCAGATCGAGATACCAAATTTGTTGGGTATTTCTAGAGAACATTGTGGAAAAAGTTGAAGACCAATTTGAAGTTTAGTTTTACACACCATCCACAAACTAATTCACAAAAAGAGGTGGTGAATATGAGTTTGAGCAACTTGTTGAGATGCTTAGTAGGAGATAAGCCCAAGATATGGGATTTAATTTTACCACAAGAATAATTTTTTTACAAAAAAAATTTCAACAAGAGTACTAGTAAATCCCCATTTCATATCGTATATGGGAGTCATATGAGGAATGCTTTTGAGTTGAGGAATATGGACAAAGGGGAAAAGAGAAGTGTCGAGGTTGATGATTTTGTAGAGCACCTAAAGAACTTGCACGAAGAGGTAATAAGTCATATCAATAAGATGAATTCTTAGTACAAGGCTAAGGTAGATCAACAGTAAAAATTTAAGGAATTCCAAGTTGGAGATGAAGTCATGGTTCACTTGAGAAAATGAAGGTTCTCAATGAGAATGTATAACAAGTTGAAAATGAATAAATTTGGGCCTTGCAAGATCCTAAAAAAGCATGATTCAGGAAATTCTTATAAGGTAGATTTGTCGAGTGGGATAAATATCTCTCCTATATATGTTCAACATTGCTGATTTGACATAGTATCATGAAGGGGACATGGAGGATGGACCAATAAAAGAATAATGGTTCTCCTATAAAGTTTTAGACTCAAATTTGAAGCACTTAGAAGCCTTGTAAAAGCTCAAAAAATGGACAAAATGATCTTTGGATCATTTTAATGTTGTCGATCTCTTCGCAAGATTTCTAGTGATCTATTATAATTCTAAATAGATTTCCCAAGTCAAAATTCATGGCTTTGGGAAGTCAAAAAGGGGAGTTATACTTTCCAAAACATTTTAAGGTAGTTATTGGTGCCAAATAAAGGGGTGAACAAAGGTTACAAAAGATGACTCCATTAGTGTAGATGTAGCTTTGAATTGTATATTTTTTTAAAAGAATTGATTTTCTTTGTAGTGAGTCAAATCCATGTGGTTGTAGCATTGTAATTTTGAATATGTATTTCCATTTTCCCAAAGAAATTGAAAGTGGGTTGCTTTCCTTCCTAACCCTACCTTAAATCTTAACCTTTCTCCAATATACAATTCTTACACCAATTATTCTATACTAAAAAAAATACAATTTAATATTCACTTTTTAATTCCCTTTACATATATCACTCCATATCACTTTTAATCCCTTTTCTTTAAAAACTATATTCAAACATTCTTTTACTCCAAATTTACCATTAAGTATGTTTCTTACAACATTCCATAAAAAAACATCAACTATTGAAACCTTGCACAAAATAATTATCATCTATGCGAATTAGAATCTAAGTACTATTCTTTATATAAGGAAATGTGTCCTTCATTGAAAGGGAAAATTTACCATCCTGCACTTTTTTCAAAAAAAAGTCCCCCACATGCAAACGTATGGCTTCATTTGAAACAAAATGAAAAGTATTCTAATGTTTAGAATTTAAGTTGATTTTTTAAAAGAAATTAAAATAATAATTTAAAATGATTGAATTATCTTTAAAATTTATAAAAAGAAAAATAAATATTTCAAAAATTAAAAATTAGGAGTGGAAATATTTTTTCTCTAAATATTTTTTATTTTATTTTTAAAATTAAAAAAATTATTATTATTAAATTTAACATTAACATATTTTAATACTTTATTTTTCAAATTTTAGTTTGACCCCATTTTAACTTCTAGATTTTCTTATACTAAAATGTATTGCTAAGCTTATTAGAACATAAAACTAAAGAATGTACTAATTTATTTGTTATTAATAAATTGTAAAAATCAACAATATATGTAAACACAAAGTATTCATACTTTTCTAAATTTTAAGATGTGAGAATGATCTTGGAACCTATGTGTTATATATCCACTATGTAACCTTGACATTGGTTATACTAAAAAGAAGTGCATTATCACTACCTTATTCAACCCATTAATTGATTCTACATAACACAATAAAAATACATGCAACAATTATATATAACTCTTCATTTAATGATATTCTTTCTTTATATATATTTTAGGTTTCATTTTAACAAGAGATAGTTATAGTTGATTTCCACTTCTAATGTTCCTTTTTTATTTATTTTTACAAGGTATATGATAGATACTTATAATAAATAATTTGTTTTTTAATAATATAATTTAACAATAATAAGTAGATTAATATTTGATTTAAAACAAACATCTCCACTTTGAATCTTCTTCAACCTTTGAGAATGTCATTCTATGAATAAGTAGTTTTAAAATTTATTTTATTTTATTATAATCATTCTCGATTATTTATGCTTTATAAAAGTGATCATGCATGTTATTGTTCATAAATTAAAATAATATGGAAGTTGAAATATTTTGAAATTGACAAATAGAAAGGGGATGAGTTTTGAGTGATTCATCATTTTGGATGTTTCTAATTATACTTTGAATGTCAAATATTCCTATCTATGTCAAGTTGGACTTTTGTTTAACTCATAAAAAAAATGCAATTTTATTAACTTTTCAATGAAAAAATATATATTTAATGAATCCTCTAATTTTCTTTGTATATGACTAAACCAAAAAATATATAATAAAAATAATACTTCCAATAGATTTTAGCAATACAATTTAAAAATATATTAAGAACCTTAAAATCTTAACTTCTTCTCAATACTTAAATTTCACAATAATTATTCTATACACAAAGATATACAATTTAATATTTACAAACACTTCTTCATTTCCTTTACATATATCACTTCACACACTTTTAATCTCCTTTAAAAAATGCATTCAAACATTCTCTTGTTAAATATTTAGAACATCCAATTAAAAACATCAACTACTTATTTTTTCTTTATACAAACCTTTATCAAATAGTTTTGTATTTTTTTTTTTAAGTAAAAGGCCTTAAGCCGACTATTTATATTATATAATAAAAATGATTACAACATAATATGAGTAATATGAGTTCAACTATTCAAGGATAAGATGATATTGACCTTAACTATATATCACCAAAATGATATGCCTAATACCACTTATATGCCTTTTAAATCTTCCCTACTAAGAAGTTGCCATCATTCTTGACCTTTTGCATGCTTTGATTGGGGTAAAAGAAAGAAGTTGGGTACATGAAGAGAGGAAGTTTCAGCCAAAACAAAAAATTTCACACAAAACGTGTACGCATTTTCAAAAAATGCATACGCATTATGGATCGGGTACATGAGCCTAAATTCGAACGCGTATGCCTTCTACTTTGGGTACGCAAGTTGCAAACGCGTACACGTTGTGAACGTGTACGCATTGTGAAACACGTACACATTTCTTAGATGTATTTATTTTTTTAAATTAGTGACTGTGTATTCATGTTTACTCCAAGTTTTATCCATGCCAGAGAAGAGGAGACTAGATCGTGTACGAAAATTTTCACTGCATGTAATACCCCTCGACTGTTACTGTTTAGATTTGTTTTTCTATGTTTTGATTTGGTACTTTGATACTGTGATGAGACTGTTATTGTTTGGTTTGGTTAGTAGGCCTTGTTGTTTATGCCTATAAATTTGAGGACATGGTTATTGATATGATATTGTGGTTGGTGATATTAGTTTGATTTCAGTAACATTGCTATGCAGTAATTTAGTAAATTATGTTATGATATGATTTGTTAGTTTAAAAATGATTAATTTATCGGTTATATTATATTGTTTGGATAGATGTGATGAAGGATAGTGTAGCACCACTCGTTCGCGGGTGCCCTGCTACGTTGCGATTCCTTCTCACAATACAATGCTTTGATTTTATATACATATGCACATGTACACGACTTCGTTTGTATGCAGGGATTGCAGGTACATAGTCTCGATTCCACCTGCTTCGGTAGGACAGGGCGACCACCAATAACCCAATGGTATAATGTTGAAATAGAGATGACAATGAAGTCATCTCGTCCCATGATGTTAGACCGTCTTGTTTAAATGGTTTTGTGTGTTCTTGTAATTGTCGTTCTTTGTGGTCGTCGTTTGTGTTTTGTCGTACATTATTTATGTTGGTATTTTATAAGTTGTGATTGAATTAATTAAATAAGGGTAATATTGTTTATTAAAATGTTAGATTAAATTGTATTTAAATATTTAAATGTTTTATTTATTTTTAAAAGTCATGTATTTTATTAAATGTTAATTAAAGATTAAATTGTGTTTTGTTATTTTAATTATTTATCTTGTTGAGGATAATTATTAAAATAAATTATTTAAATAAATTAGATAATGTGCTTTGCAAGTAAAGTTGTAAAAATAGAAATTAAAACAAAAAAAAAAATGTATTGAAGAATAGAAAAATAAATAAATAAAAGAATGGAAAAAGTTGTGTGAACGAATGAGAATTGAGATTTGACTGAAAAGCTTGCTTTCAAAGATATAATTTCTTTTATTGATGATTTTTAGAGCTTTTGCAATGGAATGGTATTATCTTTTATTTAATTGAAATTTTTGGAGAGTTTTTTCACACACAGAGGATTATTGAGACAGGAGTTGCACAAGTTAATGGTTATGTATTTTTGAATGTTCTAAAGTTTCGGAAAAAAGATAATTTCATTCTTTTGCTTGCTATATTTTGAGGAGAGTTTTAGAAAGTGATTGTCAATCTTTTGCTGGTGTTATTCTGGAGAGTCTTCTGAACAAATAATTAGATTCGAGTTCGAGCACAAAATTTTGTAGAGGAGATTTTGAAGCAGGAACTTGAAGCACATCGTAGAGGCCATCGGGATCAAGCAAGCTTCATCAGACTCTCAAGAGCGTAGGACTACAGGTTCCACCCTCTCTCTTCTTAATTGTTTTTGAATCTGTAAAAATAATAGAAAGGTGTTTTGAGTCAATCTTTGCTTGTAAAAGAAAAATCTTTCTGAGAATTAGATTAAAATGGGTTCTCTGTGAAAATAAATAAATCAATAAATAGATAAATAAACAAATGAATAAATATGGTTTATTGTTTTAAATTTGTCAAAACAAAAACCTACATCTTCTGAAATTTCCAATTTGTCTATAATGAGATTTTGAGAAAATTGATTCACCTTTCAGAATAATGAGATTTAAGATTTTTTTGAAAATATATTTATATGAATGTATTTATTTACCCCTCTGTATCTTACTCTGTTATATTAATACATTTATTTGCAAGTAGTATATATATATATCTTATATATATATATATATTAGTATTTTTAAGTCATGTTGGTACCTGTCTGTGCGTCGGCCGTACGAATTTACATTTTTGTAGTGAAGAATGAAATCAATTTTTGGAATCTTTTTGTGGTTTAAAATTAAATTGTAATTTTAATATATTGGGGAGGGTTGAAGGGATGGATGAAGCCGTACCCTTCTTCCCTCTTCCCTGTCGTGGCTCACTGCACACAACAGTCTGTGCGCAACAGTCTTTATGACTGCTGCGGGTAGTCAGTAGGGCCGTCGGCCCCTTTTCTTATGTGAGGTTTATTTTTTATTTTATTTATATATATATATGTATATTTATTTTGGTGTATATATTTATTTTATTAAATATTATAATTATAATTTATTTTATTTTAAATGTAATTATAATTATTTTATTTAATATTATTTTTATTTTAAAATGTAATTTATGTATTTTATTTAAAAAGGTTAAATAATGTTATATATACATATATATAGGGCATTATTTTAAATAATTTTAAACAGAAAATTTGCCTTAATTCATTGTTTGTGGACTATATCGAGAAAATTGCATTTCGTTATATTTGATGATTGGAATCTGATATTCTTTTGTAATAATCAGTCATTTGGTGAAATTAATTATTTAATTGGGAATGGAATTAAATTTAATAGTGCAAACTTGCAAAATATATTTTGAGTTTTCTTTTACGTTATGGTATCATTTAGTGTTGTCCATGTGGGAACCCTGTTGTCTTGCAACCCTTGTTCCAGAGGCATGTTTAATTTTGAATGTTATCCTCGTCTTGATTACACTTTTGGAGTTAAAACTTATTGGTTTTATGATGGAAGGGTGGTACATGGGTTGTTGAATTTTGTTACGAATTATCGCGAGATGAGTTATGCCTCGTGTGGCTTGGTTTTGAGTTATGTGCTTTATCTGTTGAGTACAACCCTTGCCTGGATTTGTTTTATGTTAGGGGTCTTAGGGAGAGTGGCTCTTCGTGGGGGCCGACGCCTCAGTTGGAGGAAGGGCCAGGAGATCCCATGAGAGCTATGCGATGACACTCTCCACTAGACACCCGTTTTCCTTGTTTCTTGTTGCCTCTAGAATTGTGTACTAAATTATTGTTTCAGATTTATATGGAATCATGTTCTATTTATTGTTTCAGATTTATTTGGAATTGTATTTTGAATGTTGTATCAGTTCTTCTAGAAATGTCTTTTGGATGTTGTATCAGTTCTTCTGGTTTTGTACTCTTATTGTTGATTTAGATTCTTGTGAAAATGATTTATGAATGTTCCTTGGTGACTTGTTTAATTGTTATTGCTTGGGTTAATTGTGATGAGTTTCATAGCTTTATTTTATTATGTTGACTCGTGAATGTTGTTGGTAATGTCATTGTAATCTCTGAGTTTGTATTTGTACTCTGTTGTTCTCTTGGAGTCGGTTTTGACATTCATGGTCGAGATCTCTTCCTTGTCACCTCTGAGCACAGGGGGTGAGTTATTCATAATTCACATGGTTGGGTGGAACGTGCTCTGCACCCGTTGGGTTCCCCATCAGCATTCTTTGTTTGTAGCTTTCCTTCAGTTGGAGTTTGTTCCAGTGGTTCATTTGTAAATTCAATTATCATTATACTTTGTATCATCCCACTTGTTTGGGAATTGTATTCTAATTCATTCATCAAATCATGCAATGTATTGTATAACTGTCGATGTAATAGTTAGGGACTTTTGTAACATTATTGTGAGAGATTTTATATAATCATGTAGTGATACTTTCACTCTTGGTTTATCGATGTACTTTTATTAATGATTATTGTAATATAATTGGTCAAGTTGTTTTATAATTATCTTTTACTTTTGTTTTAGTTGTGTTGCGATGTGACCTCGCGTGCCCCAGAGAATGTAACACTTAGTTGTTAATGTGCAATGTAAATGTAATTAATGTTCGGATATATGTTTACTTTATGTTATTTTAAAAAAAATAAAAATTTTGCAATGTTTGTTCTCTAGGGTTTGCACGACGGGCGTTACAACCTCCTCCTGTTGACACAACCGACCACAACGACCTCTAGGTTGGTTGAATTCTTCTTTTTTTTGCTTTATATCTTGCATTTTTGTTTTGTAATTAGTATTTAGTTTTTGTTCAATATTTTATAGTTTTTAATTTGCATTTAAAAAACCAAAAACATCAACGAAACAAAGAACGTTAAATTGTAAATATAAAACCATAAAACTAAACCTAAATTGGACACATTTAACTTAGAAATCAAAACCCTAGAAAACCTAGGTTCCAAAAAACATAGGTCCCTAAAAACTAATTTACCCAGGTTAATCCTTGGACCTAAACCCTATAACGTAAACCTAAAACCCTATTTACCCTAAACGTAAACCTAAAACCCTAATAATTCACATAATTTTAGAAGTATCCAGAGAATGCTACCTAGATTCGGGGCAATTTTCATTGAGATTGAGATTGAGATTGAGGCTACGAGTAATTCATAGAAAAATATATGAGAGACAGTTTCCTCACTATTACGACATAACACACACATTGAGGGGCCTTGAAAGCCACACTTACATAAGTTATCCTAAGTAAGACACCGATTGTGGATGACCACCCACATGAAAAAATTGCACTTGGGCCATGAGAACTTATCCCAAACTTGTTTCCACCAAGGAACCTGAATATCCCCAAAAGTTTTCTGCACCAACTTAACATAACCAGCAGAAACAAAGAACTTTCCAGACAAATCACTGCTTGCCCAAGCCAGAACATCTTTTCCATCCAAGGTGGTGCACTCCCGAGTCTCCAAAATTTGAGCCAACTCCTGCCTATCATCATCAGATCCTCCTGGAGGCCAATCAGAAGAATGTTTCCAACAAAAATGAACTGCCAACCCACAATTATGGGAAATCTTATAATGGTCAACAGTGTCCCAGCTAGCAGCAGTAAAGATATGACAAAGGGCTTGAAGGTGGGGATAAGTAGAAAGGATAGAAGGATGACCATCCCAAGAATCCCGCCAAAAAAGAGCTTGAGATCTTGTATGGCAGATCCAAAAGAGACCATCCTTAACTAATTGAGCCCCAAGTTTTAAAGTATTCCATATCATAGAACCTCTTCCCTCCAAAGGAAAGCGGGGAACATCACTGCCATTAACACCTGGAAAATACTTAAGGGTGAGAATACGAGCCCAAAGCTGGTTCTGACTAGTACACCAACACCAATATAACTTAGCAACAAGAACTTGCCCATTTAAAATAGTAGAACATAAGCCAAGACCACCTTCATTCTTAGGTTTGCACACAGTTTCCCACTTAACAAGGCTCCATTTAGCAGTCAATAAATTCCCACTCCAAAGAAATTGATGAGAGAGGGCATCAAATTCCCTAAGAAAATACATGGGAGTAGCCTGAACCAAAACCTGTATATAGGAAGGGCTTGAATAACTGACTTTAAAAGAGTCAAATGAGCAGCAGTAGATAACCAATGGTGAGTCCAATGATTAACCTTCTGACGAAGCTTTTCAAGCAAAATCTGCCAATAGGACCTGGGATGTCTACCAACAGTAAGAGGAATGCCCAAATAAACAAAGGGAAGAGACCCAATCTGGAACCGAAGGATATTAACAATATGCCTCTGAATAGCTTGAGGGGTGTTGAAGAAAAATATGGAGGATTTATGCTCATTGACTTTCTGTCCTGAAGCAGCAAGGTAAACATCCAAGGCATGCCTAAAAGATTCAACTTCCCGAAGACGAGCCAATCCCATAAGAGCCATGTCATCCACAAATTGGAGAGATGAGAGTTGAGGCAAGCCATTACCCCATTTCCACCCATTAATCAAGCCCTGAGCAGCCTAGGATTTTAGAAGACAGCCCAGCCCCTCTGCCAAAATAATAAACAGGTAAGGGGAAAGAGGATCCTCTTGTCAAAGACCTCTGGAAGCACCAAAAGGCTCAAAAGGTTCTCCATTCACAATAACAAAAAAAGAAGCAGAAGTAACACAAATCATAGTCCAACTCACCCAATCTGCACTGAAACCAAAGACTAAGAGAATTCTCTAAAGAAAATTCCATTTGACTCTGTCGTAGGCCTTAGCCATGTCTAATTTAATGAACATAGATCTCTCCTTTGAAGTAGACATAGAGTGAATAACCTCTAAAGCAACTACCACCCCATCAAGAATCTGTTTACCAGCCACAAAACCCCTTTGTTCCTCAAAGATCACTGTAGGAAGACAAGTTTTGAGCCTCTCTACAATCAATTTAGTGATAATCTTATACACCACATTACAAAGAGCAATAGGCCGAAAAAATTCAAGTTTGTCTGCACCTTCCTTTTTAGGAATGAGAATCAAGAAGGTAGAATTTAAGGCCTGAAGCATCTGCTTGTTACGTAGAGATTCTCTAACAACCTCCAAAAGATCCAGATTAATAATATCCCAAAACTCTTAAAAAAATTCAACAGGGAAGCCATCTGGGCTTGGAGTGTAATGCCCCACCACGCAACCCTAGAGGAAGTTGCAATTCACTACTTAAATGCACCAAATTTTTGTTTTTTTTTAAGTACAAATAACATGTAAGATGAATACACATTGCCAACAACCTCTAAGGCCACGTGAGACAAGGATTACTTTAAAACCCAAACAACAACAAACATTAATATAAACTGAAACATTAATCACTTAAGGAAATGAGACAACATACATTCCATACAAGATAAATTACAACGAAGGATAAGAAATACCAAAAGATTTCAATTAACAATATTTAAACAATATGATTACAACACTCATTCCCCAAATGAGGTAATTCCAATGAGCATAATTACAAATTACAAATTCCACCTCGATGACAAATGAGGGGTAAAAGAATATAAGATCAACTGAAAAGAACGAAGCCAGAAAAGCAACTGCATCCAACGAGCTCTCCAACATGAAAAAATCACCCCACGAGCAAGAGCAAAAAACCAACAGAGGAAGGTGCACGTTCCACCCAACCAAGTGAAAACAAAAGGCTCACCCCCGTGCTAGGAGATAGTAAAAAGGATTTCCTAGACAAGACCATCTACCTCTAGACATAGGCTAGCACAACTGAACTGAAACAAGAACAAATACCACATCACTTAACATCGTGGTTACAGTGCTTCCAGAGTACAAAATCGAGTACAATCACTGTACAAAATAAACCAACAGTACAACACCATACTGACTGTTGTCATAGGAGGAGTGTCATCGCAAAGGCTGCATTGGTTATCCAATGGTGTTCTTCCAAGGTCCTAGCCCCCCTCTAGGGATATCCTACTAACCTCTCACGAACCCGGTGCCATATGCACACCAGAGCGGAATCAGTTATCTTTCGAGAAGACAAGATGACGATCTTGCCATTTCAGGCCTTCCCGACTCATCTCAAGTCTCGTATAAGCCCTTGAGCCAATGAGCGAGGCTAAATTATCTTATTAATGTTCAAAGCTACTCTCTCCCTAGTTAGACTGACTCTCACACGAGTTATCCTGGAACCACTTTGGGCCCAGTGCTCGTTTGAAAGCCACTCCCCTATCGACAACACATAACTCAACCACATGCCAAGGGTAGCCAATGCACTAACACTTATCACACATAATCAATACACCTCAATAGGTAACATATCACTATAGATGTCCAAAACTGAAACCAAAGCGTGCACTACCCAAGGCTAACACAAGGTTGACTAACATAATGATAACCCACATAACGAACTAAAAACACGACTCAACCTTTAATCACAAGGTCACACAACCCGTACGAAGAACCGGGTTTCCACTGATACAAGTCTCATGCACTACCCAAGAAAGACAAAAACTAATCACAAGGGCAACAACATCATCTCAAGAAACACAACTGGAAGATTTACATGATCAACAAGAAATGACTTAAAATCAACAATCATATAATCACACATTCTTTAAATGTCTAAAGATGTAATTTTGACAAACAAACTTTTCTCATAACACGGAAACCAAAGTACATATATACGTCATATACTTAATCCGTTAATGACACATATAAGTTCTAAACAATATGTCTTTCATGAACCTTATCAGTTTCTTTCAATAAATGAACAAACATTATTCCTTATCACTATTTAAGGCAGAGGATATAAGATCCTTTAAAAATAACAAACTAGCATTAAGATCTTCTAAATCCAATCAATCACATGAAGGAAATTAAAATGAAATAATTAATTCGATTCGCACAATCATACATCATAATTAAAATCAAATTTTAAATCAATCATTTTATAATAAAACATTTATTTATTTCTTTACCCCATTACAGAAAATTAACATCTTAATTAACCTATATTTAAATATAAATATATATTTAATATGTATATAAAAATATATAACTAATGTATATATAATTATATTTATATTTAAATATATAAATATTATTTAAATATAAAAGAATTATAAACTACTATTTACATCCCAACTCAACATATAATCAAAATTATTTAATATATATATATATAATATAAATGATATATTATATAAATATATTTAAATAATAAAATAACTAAAACAAATATTACACATAATATATATTATAATATATATATAAATACATATATATATTATATAATATATATATATATATAATAATATATATATGAAAAAAAATAAAATAAATAAAAACAAAAGCAAAATTTCCCATCAAACCCTAACCTAAAGTAAGAGCCGTGGGAACGCACCCATAGGGGGCGTTGTGTAGGCAGCACCGCTGTCTATGAAGGTAGCGGTGCTGCCTCCACAGTCGCCTCCCTATGGCTGTGGGGCAGCCCCTTCCCCACCCAACAATTTTTTAATATGAAATTTTCATAAAAAAAAACATAATAAAACAAAACACGAAAATGTGTTTCCCCTGCGTGCGACCTCCCAGAATTCACACAGGGTAAAACACGAAATTCCATACAACTATATATATATATATTGAATATATATGTATATATATATGTGTGTTATATATATGAATTTCTCCTTTTATAGACAAATTGTGCAATATTTTTACAGAACAAAAATTCATAGCAGAGATATTCAAACACATTTTTCTCAAGCTTTCAACTTTAAACAGAGGTTTTGCAAGATCTTGTGTTTTTCTTGTATTTTCTATGGTTAGACTTTGTTCTTTTTTTTTCCATTCACCCATGATTTCAAGAGGATTCATATTGGTTTTCTACACTTCCATTCAAATTGAAACAAAGATTTAAAACTTCAACACAAAAACTAGAATAAAACCTAAACCAAGGAATTTGAAGAACAAATTGAGGGATCCTTTGATGCTTTCATTCCTTGCCAAACTTCCCCCAAGATCTTCATCTTTCAACCAAGAATCCTTCCAAAAATCCAAAAGCCCTCTTTTGCAACCAATTTTCCCATAAGAAAATTGAAAGAAAAACCCTAAATGAAAATATATTCTTTTTCCAAATTTTCCAAATTCAAATTCAAATCCACTTCAAATTAAATTTCAAATTCACATTCAAATTCTATTCAAATTAAATTGCAAATTCAAATTCAAATCCAAATTTAATTCAAATTCCAATTTCAATTTCAAATTCTAATTAAATTCAAATTCAATTGCAACATCAAATTCAAATTCAAAAACAAATATCTTTTACCAAAAAAGTCAACTATTTCCAAAAATATCTTTTCTACCCCAAAGTCATTGCATTGAAAATATTTGGAATTTTAAATAACTTAAACAATTTTCAATTTTCTAAATAGAATTCAACATATTTTAAAACCTTCTTTTCACACAAACTAATTTAAATCTTTTAACACTTTTAATTCAAGGAATAACTTAATCAATTCCACAATTAATTTAATTAATCAATAAAATAAATCTAATCCAGTATTAGATTATTTTATTAACTAAATTAAATTAATTAATAAAGTACCATTCCTAGCATTATAATCAAAAGCATTTAATCAATAGTTAAGCAACATAAGCCATTTAACTTGAATTAAAATAAAGAACACGGAGACATGGCAACATAACAACCAACCCGACGACACACTGTGACTAGGGTGATGGCTTGACATAGAAAAACCTAGCTACTATCTCCCAATCGATTTCCATCGGACAAGGGACACGCTCAGACCTGTGGAACCAGGTGGAGTCAATGTCCTGTACCGGCATCCTGCAACAACATGAGTGTCAAACATACATAAAACATAATAAAACACACTGTGAAGAGGAAATCGCGGAATCACAGGGCGCTCACATGCGAGTGATGTGATCCCATCCCCTTCACCACTATAGTATCACTAACTGACGAAGTTTACATCATTAACATAATCAAAACACAAGGCATCATAGAGAAAACATTGTCTGATTAACAAAGCACAAAATGGAGGGGTGTTACACAGAGCCTTACCTTTGTTCATCCCAAAAACAAATTCTTCTAGCTTAGGCAACATAATAGGGCGAATGAGAGAATCATTCATTGCATTGGTGACAAGAGAAGGAATGCAAGAAAGGATCAGATTCTTCTCAATAGCTCAGCCGGAGGGGAATCTTCAACAACAAGAGCTGAATAAAACTGACGAGCCTCACAAGTCATAGCCACCAGAGAAGAGAGCTAAAGCCCATCAAAGGTAAGAAGAGAGGAGATATACCCCTTATTACAACGAGCCTGAACAAAATGATGAAAGAAAGCAATATTCCTATCCCCTTCTTGCAGCCAGTTAATTCGAGCCTTCTGTTTCCAATAAATCTCCTCCCGAAGTTCCCATTCCTCCACATCACGCATGGCCTAGGATTTAGCTTTTCCAAGGTCATCTGAGAATCCAGAATCTTGAATTTGATGAGTAATTACCACAAGACGGTCAAGAGCCTTCCTCTTTCTGGACTGAAGGTTACCAAAACAAGACGAATTCCATCTCTTAAGGTGGTATTTGACATATTGAAGTTTCCTCACAAAGACAAACATAGATGTACCATAAGCAGGGCCACCCTCTCTACACCACTTAGACACTAAATCATGCAGTGAAGAATCCCAAAGCCACATAAGCTGAAATTTAAAAAGGGGATTCTTAGGACCAACAAAAGAAGAAGCAGAGAATTTAATCGGCCAGTGATCAGAACCTCGCCAGTCAAGAATCTCAGAACTAGTAACCAAGCCACCGCCAACCCAAAAATAGGAGACAAGAAACCTATCAAGCTGTTTAGAAATTGCCTCCTATCCACTTTGTCTATTGTTCCAAGTGAAGATCCCATTAGAAGGCTTGACATCCACAAGAGCATGAGAATCCACCTGAGCTCGAAAAAGATCAGAGGTTGGACCTAACCTCGACAGCCCCCTTATTTTCTCTTCTAAACTCAACACGAAATTAAAATCTCCACCTAAAATCCAATGAAGATAAGGGGCACATGACCAGACATATTTTATGTGAGCCCAAAGCTGGATTTTACCACATATGTCAATAGGAGCATAAACATTAGTAATTAGAATAGTCTCACCAAAATCCGAAGAGGTAGCAACCATAGAAATAGCCGATTGACTAGAAATCCACCAAAGGGGAGCAATCTTGTGTGGATCCCAAAAAGGTGCCAAACCACTAGAACTACCCTGAGAACCAATGCACTGGCATTGACCAAAATACCAAATATGAGAAGCATAGCGAAATATATCATCAACATAAACCTTAGTCTCCTAAACACAGAAGATGTCCGAAGAATAAACAACAACCAAATCATGAATAGCCTTTTGTCAAGGGATGCTATTCAACCCCCTAACATTCCAAGAAAGGACAATCATTGAGAAGATTGGGAAAAGTGAACATCAATAGGCTTGACAGCCCCAAATTCCACTAACAAATCCCTAGTAGACTCAATCTTCTCCTGATCCTTCTTACGACCACCTTTAGAAGAAGTATCATAAAAGGATTTCTTATGAGGGCATTGTTGCAAACCCAACCCCAATGATGAGCCTTGACCCTTGTTAGCCAACAACACCTCCTTAGCCAAATCCGCCAGAACAATGTCATCCTGTAAGTCATTAGTAGCACAGGCCCCCGCCCCCCCTGAGGGAGGAATAGCAGGAGAACCATCCAGCTACAGACCAACATGCTGACTCTGAATAGGAAGCTGTTGCATTTGCACAATGTCCATACCAACTATAATCACCCTGGAAGAAACATCAACTGGAATCCATCCTCCAAGGCCATAGTGTCCAATACCTCAAAATGGTTAAAATTGTCATTTGGCTGCCTATCCTTACAGGATCTCTTTTGGCCTCTCCCCTTAGCACGGGGTTTAATAGCCATGAACCCATCCTTATTTGATCCATTTTCCTACATAGGGGCCTTACCTTTATCTCCTTTATCCGCCTTGGGAGTTGAAGGAGGAGGAGGAGACCCACTAACAGAGGAACCAACATTCTTACCAACCTGAGGGCAGTAACGTTGGAGATGACCATACTCATGACATACCAGACAACGGAAAGGGAGAGACTCATAATCAAGCTATTGGATCCAAGAAGCAGAACCCAAACAAATTTCCAAATAATATAGTAATGGATTATTTAAGTCAATCTCTACACAGATGTAGGCAAAAGAAATTACCTTTTTATCAAGGGTTTGTTGAGCAATCGTAGCAGGCTTTCCGAGCAAGGCAGCAATCTGTTTCAAAATATCTTCACTCCAAAACTCAAGAGGGAGCCTTGGCAAACGAATCCACACAGGAACCTTCGAAGGTATCTCTTTCGCTGAATTAAACCCCACATGCCAGGGTTTGACAAACAATCCCACATGGTTATAAAAATAAGGGCCTTCCTCAAAAATTAGATTCCTATCTGCCATATTTGTAAAGAAAACCAGGAAGTAGCTGTTCGCAGCTAGCATGATCTCCAAATCACCTTCAATCTACCATGTGTGACGAATCCATGCCTCTAGTGCCGACAAAGAAATGCGGATTCTGAGAAATTTACAGATCAATGCATGCCGACTCCAATAATCAACATCCTCCATGACTAACTCAAGAGGAATTACCAGGACTGGATGATCATGGCTGCGTGGAAGACAGCCATTCACCTTTTTTAATTTAGAACTCTCCCTGTATAAAAAGAATCTGACTGTTGAGCTTGCAAACTAGAAGAAGATCCAAGATTGGGCTTGGGGCCCGTAACCACCAAGCAGTTAGAGACCCGAGGCTCCCCCATAAAGAAGAAAAACAGCAGCAACAGACACCCAACACCAAAAATAGATCCAAAAACTTAACACCCCCACCAACGCAGACCCTGGCAACAACCTCGAACGCAACCAAGCAAAGAAACGGCGACCAAAGGAAACAAGGAAACAGAGACACCTAGCACAAAAAAAGCAGAAAGGAGCTAGGGCACGACGGCCCTAGCCCGACCCAGCGTTCGACGCATCTTACAGCATCATTCCCCTATTGATTTATAAGAATTGTTTTTCCCATACATATCTCTCAATCCCATAGAAAATAGAAAATAGAACACAAAAGACTCCAACAATCCCATACATATCTCTCAATTCCATACATATCTCTTCCATTCTTAAAACAAAAAATATCTCTTCCCTTATAAATATAATTTTCTTTTATAACACTTTCCCCTTCCCGACTGTAACCGCTTCTTGAAAATCATATTATTATTTTTACAAAATCATTAATATTCATTTTCCACGGAATGACTCCTAGAATTCCTTCTAGCTTTGGTGGACTTTGATGTATTTTTCAATAATATTGTTTTTAATCACCACCTCTGGATGGTTCGAATCATCTTCTACATTTGTTCATTCAACATCTAAATCCTTGTGTTATACATCAAATGGTCTACTCCTTTAGCTTAGTGCAAAGTTCAAGGTCTTTGGGATGCAGATGTACACAGCTTCGATTTTCTCCTAGGTTTCAATGTTTCATAGATAACCTGCGCGGTAGTTGCTCACCGTTGCCAATGGAAAGTGAAGCTTAATAAGAACTTAAAGATTGAGAAATTGACTAAGAAGCCCTTTTCTTTCTTAATACCTCAGAGACAAAAAAAACAAAGGATGCCAACCAAAATGGTAATTACTTTTTAATAGAGGCTCAATAGCTCCTAGATAAACTTAAATCATATCCAGATCACAGAGACCATTCCACTTGGAAACATGGAAAGCTTCCATTTCAATTGTGTAAAAACTTGGTGCCACATGACACAAGCCTAAACAATGCCAAGATTATTCCATTATCTATCAATTTTGTATTATAAGTTTAATTAAGAATTTTAGTAGTATTTGTGCAACCCTAATGGAGACAATTAGAGGTGATAAGGAGGAGTTTAAGTGGATTACAAGAGAAGCCAAGAGTTTTGATATGTTGAAGAATAACGTCAACAAGCAACCTATTTTGGCACTTCTAGATTTTAATAAGGTATTTCAAGTAGATTGTGATGCTAGTGGCAGTTCCATAGGAGCTATTTTGAGTCGGGAAGGTAGGCCCATTATCTATCTCAATGAGAGGTTGAATGATGCTAAAAAGAAACATTGTCTATGATAAGGAGTTTTGTACAATAGTTCAAGGTCTGAAGAAATGGAGACACTATTTGTTTCCAATTTTTTTTTATATATATACTAATCATCAGGCTTTGCAATATCTTAATAGTCAAGAGAAGTTAAATGAAAGACACTTAAAATGGGTTGAGTTTTTGTAGAGTTATGCTTTTGTTCTGAAGCACATGAGTGGAAGGTCACATATAGTGGAAAATGCTTATAGTGGCAAATGCTTTAAGAGATGAGAATAGAGGTTGTTAGAATATTCAGAGCTATATAAGCCATTACCTATACTAGAGAGGCCATGGGAAGATATTAGCATGAAATTTGTTCTTGGTTTACCAAGGACATAGAGGGGACATGATTCAATATATGTGGTGGATGAACAATTTTAAAATATGGCAAATTTCATTCCATGTAATAAGACTAGTGATGTTGTTCACATTGTAGAGTTAGCTTTTAGAGAAGTGGCTAGACTACATGATCTATCAAAGAGTATATACTCTCAGATTGAGATACCAAATTTGTTGGATTTTTCTAGAGAACATTGTGGAAGAAATTGACCAATTTGAAGTTTAGTTTTACACACCATCCATAGACTAATTGGTAGAAAGAGGTGGTAAATATGAGTCTAGACAACCTGCTAAGATGCTTAGTAGGAGATAAGCCAAAGATATGGGATTTGATTCTACCAAAAGAATAATTTTCTTACAAAAAATTTGTCAACAGTAGTACTGGTAAATCCCCATTCCATATTGTATATGGGAGTCATATGAGGAATGCTTCTGAGTTGAGGAATATGGACAAAGGGGAAAAGAGAAGTGTCGAGGTTGATGATTTTATAGAGCACCTAAAGAACTTGCACGAAGAGGTAATAAATCATATCAATAAGATGAATTCTCAGTACAACTTGGCTAAGGTAGATCAAGAGTAAAAATTTAAGGAATCCCAAGTTGGAGATGAGGTCATGGTTCACTTGAGGAAATGAAGGTTCCCAATGGGAATGTATAACAAGTTGAAAATGAATAAATTTGGACCTTGCAAGATCCTAAAGAAGCATGATTCAGGAAATTCTTATAAGGTAGATTTGTCGAGTGGGATAAATATCTCTCCTATGTTCAACATTGCTGATTTGACATAGTATCATGAAGGGGACATGGAGGATGGACCAATAAAAGAATAATGGTTCTCCTATAAAGTTTCAGACTCAAATTTGAAGCACTTAGAAACCTTGTAAAAGCTCAAAAAATGGACAAAATGATCTTTGGATCATTTTAATGTTGTAGATCTCTTCGCGAGATTTCTAGTGATCTATTATAATTCTAAATAGATTTCTCAAGTCAAAATTCATGGCTTTGGGAAGTCAAAAAGGGGAGTTATACTTTCCAAAACATTTTAAGGCAGTTATTGGTGCCAAATAAAGGGGTGAACAAAGGTTACAAAATATGACTCCATTAGTGTAGATTGTGGCTTTGAATTGTATATTTTTTTAAAAGAATTGATTTTCTTTGTAGTGAGTCAAATCCATGTGGTTGTAGCATTGTAATTTTGAATATGTAATTCAATTTTCCAAAAGAAATTGAAAGTGGGTTGCTTTCCTTTCTAACCCTACCTTAAATCTTAACCTTTCTCCAATATACAATTCTTACACCAATTATTCTATACTCAAAAATATACAATTTAATATTCACTTTTTGATTCCCTTTACATATATCACTCCATATCACTTTTAATCCCCTTTCTTTAAAAACTATATTCAAACATTCTTTTACTCCAAATTTACTATTAAGTATGTTTCTTAGAACATTACAAAAAAAAAAACACCAACTATTGAAACCTTGCACAAAATAATTACCATCCTCTAAAAAATTTACCCTAGATTGTTGAAGTAAAATCTATGTGAATTAAAATCTAAGTACTATTCTTTATATAAGGAAATATGTCCTTCATTGAAAGGGAAAATTTACCATCGTCCACTTTTTTCCTAAAATAAAGTCCTCCACATGCAAACATATGGCTACATTTGAAAAAAATGAACAAGTAGGGGAGAGGGGCCCAAAGTAGGGCCGATCAACTTTGCAGGTCCATGTGGCAGTCTACGTGGACCTAAAAAATTAAAAATTAGCTTTCCACGTCACACTGTCACTAGTGCATCGACCCATATTATTTTTTTTAAAAATCGATCACCCCACCACTTGTCAAGCACATTTAACGTCGACGTGTCCAAAACTGGATGATTTTTCCCTCCACCCGAAAGTGGAGTCCACCAGCCTCTTTAATCAGTGAGCACATCTACGTACACTAGATTGGACGACCGCGTGTACAGGACATCCTTGCCACCCCGAACCAACAATTTAGAGCATTAAACGCTCACCACCTCCTTCGTTTCCTCCACTGACCAACTTTCCTTATGTGTCACTTTGCATTTACTTTGACTGTCGAGCTCGTTATTCAAAGATCAAGGTTCATTCAATGCTTCACATTCTCGCATATCCCGTTGAGTGTCATTCGTTTTGGTTGCAAACATTCTCAACTGTTCATCTCCTTTCGCACCGAAACTTGTTCGGCTCTCCATGCTTCATTGTTCGGCTCTTCACGCTTCTTCATTTGGCTCTACACTATTGGTAGCTCCCTTTCTGATTCAGGTGAGGTTTAATACCTCACTCAGTCTCTACCAGTCTTAGTGATTATGATGTTATTCTGCCATGCACTTTGTTTCTGAAAAAAAATTATTTGGGAAATTTTTTCTTTCAATCCGATGCATAGGACGAAATGTGGGGAGGGTTTCAGTGGTTTTCTTTTCCTCTATACTCATCCATGCACTCCTACTATTCCCTTCTTCATTGCACAACATTTACTATGCATTGTTCTTTTCATATTTGCTTCCTTATATGAAATATGAAATGGGTTTTACTGGTTTAAAATGGTTTATCATTACTATTAGACTTGTTCCACGTAATATGGAAAGGGTTTGACTATTTTTTAGACATGCACTTGTTTTCATGTGTTCGTCATTGCTCGAACACTAAATTTGCAATTTTATATTCACATTTGTTTGTTATTCCAAAATAAGGAAATGGATACAATATACTTGCTTGTTACTATGAGATATTCATACGGTTTTAATGTTTATCATTTCGAGGGTTTCTGCCATGCACTTGCATTTGTGTCTTGCTCACTGCACATACTTTAACTCCACAATTTTCTTATAATATTCTCATATTATTCTGAAATATGAAAATGGTATGACTGGTTTTCATTTTGAAGATATTTTGGCATGTTTATGTATTATTTTGTTCTTCCATGCACAATAGTTATGTCTACGAAATGCTTTTTTCATTTCATTGTTACTACCAAACATGGAAAAGGTTTCACTCATTCAAAATTACAGGGTTTTCGCTTTCACAATGCACAAACTTTAACTTTGCAATTTCCCTTTAACATTTGTTTGTTATTCCCAAATATCAAAATGGATACAATATATTTACTTGTCACTAGGAAATATTCATACGGTTTTAATGTATACAATTTTGAGGGTTTATGCATGCACTTGCATTCATGTTTAACTCTGCAATTTACTTCTAATATTCTCATGTTATTTCGATATATGAAAATGGTATGACTATTTTTCATTTTAAAGATATTATGGCATGTTTATGTATTATTATGTTCTTCCATGCACAATAGTAATGTCTGTGAAATTCCTTTTTCATTTCATTGTTACTACCAAACATTGGAAAGGGTTTCACTAGTTCAAAATTATAGTGTTTTCTGCCATGCACTTGTATTCCTCTCTTTCACAATGCACAAACTTTAACTCTACAATTTTCCTTTAATATTTTTTTGTTATTCCCAAATATGAAAACATTTGAATTCCCTTGTTTTCATTCTGAAGTTAATCTACCATGCAAATATATTATTCTATTCTTATATATGTATTTGTCTTTCCACACACACACACACACACACACACACACACACACACACACACACACATATATAGTGCATGGAATAAAAAAATAATACATAAACATGGATAGTGTTTGACTGGTTCACAATTTTAGGGTTTTCTGCCATGCACTTCTATTCCTGTGTTCGACATTGCACGAACTTTAACTTTGCAAATTTCCTTTGATAATTGTTTGTTATTCCCAAATATGAAAATGGGTTTGCTTGTTTTCATTTCAAATATTTTATGCCATTTCGAAGATATATATATATATATATATATATATATATATATATATATATATATATATATATATATATATATATATATATATATATATATATATATATATATATTAGCCTGCCACGTCACCCTGCCACTTGTGCATCAGCCCATATTGGTTTTTTTTTAAAATCGATCACCCTAGCACCTGTCAAGCACCATTTCAAAATTAGCCCACCACGTCGCCTTGCCACTTGTGCATGTGCCCATATATATATAATAACATATATAAGAACAAATACATATATATATATATATATATATATATATATATATATATATATATATATATGTATATATATATATGTAATTAGATATATATATATGTGTGTGTGTGTGTGTGTGTGTGTAATTATATATATATATATCTAATTACATATACATATACATATATATATAATTATATGCATATACATATATATACATATGTATATATATATATGTATTTATATATAATTAGATATACATATGTATATGTATTTATATATATACATATGTATATATATGTATATACATATATATACATATATATACATATAATGACAAGAGGAGTGAGCTTGATGCATACAGGCTTCATGAAACAATTGATGTGATTAAGGGGGAAGGGGTCAAGAGTGCAGAATGTTTCATGAAGCCTCTGTGCATCAAGCTCATGTGCCTCTTGTTATGTTGTTTTTTGTCTTTATCCACAATATCCTACTGCTGCTCATTGACCTTCAATGAACATATATATATATATATAATAACAAATATAAGAGCATACTGCCATGCAATTGTATTATTATGTTCTTCCATGCACAATTCTTTTGTCTACAAGATGATTTTTTTCATTTCATTCATACTACCAAACATGGAAAGGGTTTGACTGGTTCACAATTAGAGGGTTATCTGCCATGCACTTGTATTTGCTTCTTCGACAATGCACAAACTTTCACTCTACAATTTAACTTTGCTATTTTTTTGGTATATACAAATATGAAAATGAGTTAACTTTTTTTTATTTGAAGATATTATGCCATGCAATTAAAGACTCCATACCAAACCAACATTGAACATATAAAGAGATTTACAAATTAAAAAATGCATATCTCCATATTTTCCAATTTCCATTTACCACGACTCACTTCCATATTCATATCTACATGGAACTGCAGACATTGAACTCCCCAAACAAAAAACTGAAATTATTCAATTTCATGGAGACTATAACGAATGGAACAAATAATGCATTACCAAATGATATGCACCACATACTTTTAATGTGGGGTGGATGCCAGACCATAAGCACGAGCACCGTTACACTCTCCATGGAAAAGAACAACTTCACTTTTTTATTAATTCTTTATTCCTTTGAATGCCAAGCAATTGTATTCGTCTGTTCTTCCATGCACAACAATTCTATCTGTGAAATTCTTTCTTTATTTCATTGTTACTACTAAACATGGAAATGAAAACAACTTAACCCATTATCATATTTGGGTATAACACAAAAAAAATTAAAGGCATATTGCAGAGTTAAAGATTGTGCATAACAACAAACTATTAAAGGCAGTGGAAAATTATAGATATATATGTGATATATATATATATATATATGTGATATATACATAAATATATATATCACATATATATATATATATATA
>VDFB02000003.1:301678205-301705598 GCA_007258455.2 Sequoia sempervirens
TTTTCCATGATGATCCTGCACATACCCTGCTATGGATTATAGTGCAGTGACATGGCAATGAAATGATGGAAAAAGTGTAAGGTGAACATCGACGAGACGTTTGTGTATTGGTGTGAGTCAAGTCAGAGTCTTCTTGATAGATTGACATCTCTTTGAGCTGGTGGTATCCATATCTTTCAGTAGGACTCCTTCGTATCAATGGGAGGTAAATAGTGGTCTCACTGATAGGGCGATGGTGGACTCAGTAGTGTGAGCAGTATGATTCGTGTGATGGTCAATGGTGGTGTATGATGAATGAGATCATAACACTTGGTGAGTCGAGATTTGATGCCATTCCACATCATTGTTGTGGAATACATGTTCAATGGTCGACGATTGGAAGCTACTGATAGCGAGGTAACTGAATGGTCATACTATGACACAAGGGTGAAGAACACCAAGGCTGACATGATGAAGGTACATAATATAAAGAGATAGCCTGAGACTAGGAAGAAACATGAGTGGAGGTGGACGAGCAACTAGGAGCTCATAGAGAGAGGTGGTGGCAGAGCAACCTATAGAAAGAGAGGTTGGTAAAAGGGAGAGCTGGCTCAAACGAGAGAAAGAAAAGTGGAATAGGGGACTGCACTGTAGATGTAATTTCTGAATGTAATCCTGTAATCTGTTTTAAATGAATAAAAGAGAGTTTTGACTTATGTTGTGTCAATCTCTATGTGTGTGTGATCTATGTTTTGGATGTGTTATTGGACAACCTGACAAGGCCCTCTGGCCACAACTGCGTCAAGTGGTATTAGAGAAATTTGTCCTAAGTCTATAATAGAGCGTCGAATGTGAGGTAGTTGCAGCAGGACCTATGAGTGTGGGTTGAAGCCATAAATGTTGGTTGTAGGCATAAAAGAGGGTCTATAACTGCTATCCTTCAGTAGAGATTAAAGCTTGGTAGAAGGTGTAGAGTTCCTCCACTAAGAGAGAGTGGGTAGAGGAAGCATCTTCGAGGATCTTTGTTGGGTAGAGGATAGTTGCAGAGGGTTTGAGTTCTAGAAGAGATTGGTGTAGGTGAGAAGAGACTTGCAACTGTAGAGGGCTTGAATCCTAAAGAGATTTGTTGCAGGAAGGACCAGTGACTGCAGAGGGTTGATAACCTAAGAGAGAAATTGTTGCAAGGAAGAATTGTAACTATAGAGGAACTTGCAAGTTCTTGAAGATGTCTTCAAGTAAGAGGACAAGAAGGGTCATGAGGAGACCAGCGATAATCCCATTCTGGGAAGAGTATTGGGATAAAGTGAGCGAAAAGAATCTCATTGAAGAATTGAAAAAAATAGAAGCAAGACTGGATACCCTTGAAGAGGGGTTCAAAAAGAAAGATGCAAAGGAAGTGCAACAAGGTGCACTGGAAGAGGAAATGAGAAAGGAAGAGAAAGTGCCCAGAGAGGAGGCACTCGAGGAGATGACTTGGTTTCTTGATTTATTTTCTAATGTAAAATAAAGAGAAGTTGGTAATGCATAAATTTGTAAAGTGGTAGTTGGAAATCCTATATTTGATTGGGAATTTGGTGAAGATAAAGATCTCCTGCTCAAAGAGGAGATAAGGAAGATAGATATCTTCTTAGGGACAATAACTGATAAATGTGATAAGGAATTGCAAATGGGAGGAGATAAGTCCCATGAACATGTTGACTTTGTTGTGTTTGTAGGGAACAAAGAGATTACAGCAGGATTCCAAGTCTATGGCATCGAAGAAGGAATCCTCATACAAGAGGATAAGAAGGGAAAAGCAAGAGAGGAGCTTGTGGTGGAGTTATGTCTTTTTGAAGGCATAAAGGAAAAGAGGTTGCAAGTTGTAGTTGAGACATGTCTTCTTGAAGGCATGAAAAGGGAAAATAGAACAACATTTGCAATAATGAAGAGTCCTTTGGAGGACATGTTGATGAAGGTGGATGATGGTGGAGAAAGCATAGCAATAGTAAGGTTCGCAGAAATCCTTGTGCAAAAGGATAAGACAGAGAATAATGAACAATGGAAGGAGTGTTCTCAGAGGAGGATAGATTGCAATGGGTCAATTCCCACAAAGGTGGAAGAATGTGAGGAAGAATGGTGGGGATCTAAGGTTTACAAAGAGATTTGAAGAAGGTATATATAGAAAGAGAAAATCCAACAAGTGTAGATAGCGAAAATCCAAAGGCAACAATTGAGGAGACTGAACAACTGGAAGATGGGGAAAAAGAAAATGAATCTAAACGTTGACATTATGGACACCATGTGCAGGAGAACATGATTTTAATCACCTGGGGAGTTTGATGCAGGAGCATCGTGCTCCAACCCCTTTTGGTTGGTGTTTCTCCCTTGTCAAAAGAACTTTGGCTAATTGTAGGAGGTTTCTACCCATCCTAGCGATAGAACGATGGTGTTGGTGGGTTGAAGGTCATTGATGTGACGAGGTGTCATTGGTAGGACCATATTCTAGGTCCCAGTGATGGAAAAATCATGTTGGTAGAATGGGGTTCATCAGTGTGAGATTTGGATTTCGGCAGGACCATGTTCCATGTCCCAACAATGACCCGATGGTGACAAGTGTAACGTGTTCATCGGTGTGAGTATGTGGTATTAGCAAGACATCGACCTTTGTCCCAATGATGGGGCAATCAGTGTGAAGTGAAGACATTTTGACGAGAGTGTGTGGTATTGGCGAGACTCATCCTAGAGTCTCATTGATAACCTGACAGAATGATGTCAATGAGTCATAGATTTTCATAACCTTACAACCTCTGACAAGAGGTTTTGGAGTTTAAGTTTTTGATGACTGAGTGATATTGCTTGATCAACGGATTGCTTGATCAATGATGGGAATCACAGCTAGTTAATTAGATGGTGCAAAGTCTTGGTGGGACCCAGTCATGATGACATGGGAGAATAGTGGTGATGAAACCGATGGATGGGGTGGAGAGATTGGGTAATCCACATCCTTGATGTGGATTATGATGTGGTGACATGGCGATGGAACAATGGATAGAGTGTAAGGAAAACATTGATGGGATGTTTGTGTATCGACGAGAGTCAAGTTAGAGTCTCCTCAACAAACCGATATCTCTTTAAGTTTGTAGTATGCATATCTTTCGATAGGACTCCATATCGGTGGGAGGTATATAGTGGTCTCACCAATAGGGTGATGGTGGAATCGGTAGCATGAGCAGTATGATTCATGTGATGGTCAATGGCAGTGTATGACGAATGAGATCATGACACTTGGGCAAGGCGAGATTCGATGCCATTTCGCATCGTTGTTGTGGAATACATGTTCATTGGTCGACAATTGGAACCTAATGATAGCGAGGTAACTGAATGGTCATACTATGACACAGGGGTGAAGAACGCCAAGGCCGACATGATGAAGGTGCATAATATAAAGAGATAGCCCAAGACTGGGAAGAAACAAGAGTAGAGGTAGAGGAGTAGCTAGGAGCTCACAAAGAGAGGTAGTGGTGAAGTAGCCCATAGAAAGAGAGGTTGGTATAAGGGAGAGCCAACTTGAATGAGATCAGGAAAAGTGGAATAGGGGACTACACTGTAGATGTAATTTCTAAATGTAACCCTATAATCTGTTCTAAATGAATAAAAGAGAGTTTTGACTTGTGTTGTGTCAATCTCTGTGTGTGTGATCTATGTTTTGGCTGCGTGATTAGATGTCCTGACAAGGACCTCTGGTCATGACTACGTCACATGTTAGCTTCAAGTTATACTTTTATGATATTTTTTATGTATTTGGATAATATCTAAGGACTATTGATGATGTAATGCATTTTATGGGTACCAAAATGTTTTAAGGAGAAGTAAAACTATTGCAATCAAAAGGAGTTGTCAATGCTCAACTTCATACATGATGTAGGAGCATCCGTGGTGTACCAACAATCTTGCATGAACTAAAAATTATATTTTAATTTATTTTCCTAAGTTTGGTAGGTGATTTATTTGATAGGGTAATTTTCAAGGTTAGAGTAAAATATAATTTATTAAATAAAGGCCTTTGTCATTTTGTGGCAAGATATTGGTGTGGAGATAAATTAGGGTGCAAAATTTGGAAAATATTTAATATTTAAAAATTGGCAATAAATATTCTTGGGTGTGGGTCTTGGAGGGAATATGAGTTTGAAAATGTATTTGGAACTTTCTAAAATAATACATTAAAAAGTGGGCATCCAAGGTGAGTTGGCAGGAGTTACATTAGAAACTGCCCTAAAATCTAGGAATGGACTCCAATTTTGGCAATTTTGGTGGGAGTGGGTTGAGGAAAGAATTTTTAATATTATTGAAAGTTGTTGGAATACATTTTTGGAGGTTTTCTTCCCAACTTGGTCATGACTTTTTTCTGGAGAAGTGTTGGAAGCTTTTCTTTAAGATTACAAGCAATTTGGGTTATGTTTTGGTAGCCATTCTTGGCTAGAATTTGAAGGTTGTTGTTGCAGGTGTAGTTGTTTTCTTGGGAGGGTTGTGGACATTATTATTGTAGGTTTATAGATGTTTTTGTATCAGAAAATTGATTTGTGAATCCATGGTTTATTGTAGCAGAGGTTTTCATTGAAAGTTGCAAGCTGCAAGTGCTAGAATCTAGTAAAAGAAGTTCAATTAAAGGATTTCATTGGTGTATTTAATGCTTTCTATTTTGCATCAGATTTACATCATTTTTAATAGTTTTCATCATTGCATATGGTTGCAAAACAATGCAATTTTAGAATTGTTTTGTTATTGAGTGATTTCAGGAAAGTTTGAATGAAAAATTGAACACTATTTGCAGATTTTTGTGTTCTTTAAAATATTTTATGAGTTACATTGTATGTTGTTGTGAGTTTGTGAATGAGGCTTGATTCTCTACTTCATCAATGGTATCAGAGCAGGAGTTCCTGAGTGTGGGGGTAGAAGCGTTGATTGGAGGCAGTTTGCACCAAGACCTGAGGGTGGAGAGTGTGTAGATTTTGTTTGTAAATGGATGTGCAACCTGCAAGAAGACATTTTCAAAGGGTTTGAGGAACTAAGGTTCCATGGTTGTAAAAGGATTTTCAAAGGAGGAAATTTACAATAATATTAGTGAATATTGAAAGAGGGTTTTGTAAACAAATCATTGAACGAGGCAGCTTACATAAGTAAAACTTGAGGATTTGAATATTTGTGTTGAGGCTTTGTGAGGCCTTGAAAATGGAAAAGAGAAAGAAGAAAATGACTTTTTTCATTGGATGGATTTTGAGGATTCTTGGACTTGAGAAAAAATTAGAGAGAGAAAGAGAAAGACAAAGTAAGAGTTGGAATTCAATAGAATTGCAACAAGTGGATGAATTAAGAAAAGAGATTGAAAGGAGAAGAAAAAGAAAAGAGAAGAGTTGAAGGTAATTTTTATTATCTTTCTAATAATATTTTGATTGTCAGAAAGAAAGAAGATGTAGCAGGGTGTCATGCACTTGGCACAAAAGAAGAAGAATAGGATGAGTACAAAGAAATTCATGAGCTTGAAGTTGAAACATGTCTTGTTGAAGGTATAATTGTGGAGAATGAGGAACTTGTATGTGCAAAAGAAGAGGTTTCATCAGAAGTATGATGAGGTGATTGGCAAGGAAGGAGAAGATCTCCTACTGAGAGAGGAGATAAAGAAGATAGAAGAATTATTTGTAGCTAAAGAAAGTGTAGAAATTTTTTTATATGAAGATGTTGCGGTGATTAATCTTGAGAAGGTTTCAACAAATGAAGAGGGTAAAGAATATTTGCTATCAATAAAAGAAGAGTGGCTTGCAAAGCTTGCTAATGGAGGTGCGAATATAAATATTGGAGTGAAGGATGAAGAAGATGGTGTTGGAGTAGAAAATAAGGATGAGGTAAATTCTAATTTTGAGTTTAAAAATGATGTTTATTTACCTTCTATAGAAGAGATTGTAGTTGTAGAAGATGAAGTTATAGTTACAGATTGGTATGTGGATGTTGCATGTTTTTGTATAGAGGTTGTAGATGATGGTGCAGGAGGAACTTGGTGGAGGTGGTCAGTTTGTGGTGGGTTGAATCCCACAAGAGAAGAGAGGAGAATGCATGGTATTAGGAGGAGGAGGTTACATGGTGAATACAAGTCCACAAGAGGAGAGAAGAATGGAGTGCAGAGTTGTTAGAGGAGGAGGTTTCTTGTTCCAGCTAAGTGTTGGAAGAGGAGAAAGAAGAATCAATTGTAGGTGTTGAATTCATTGATGGAGTTTGCTAAGGATTGCTTGCAATCCAAAAGGGTGGTAATACCACTCAACTCCATTTTGTGAATCCCTATTCACAAAATATTTCCTACCCCAAGTGTTTGATGCAGGAGCATTCATGGTTGAACAACAATCTTGCATCAACCAAAAATTATATTTTAATTTATTTTCCTAAGGTTGGTAGGTGATTTATTTGATAGGGTAATTTTCAAGGTTAGAGTAAAAAATTTATTAAATAAACTCCATTGTCATTTTGTGGCAAGACATTGGTTGGGAGATAAATTAGGGGGAAAATTTTGGAAATTATTTAATATTTAAAAATTGGCAATAAATATTCTTGGGTGTGGGTCTTGGAGGTAATATGAGTTTGAAAATGGATTTAGAAATTTTTAAAATCATGCATAAAAAAAGTGGGCACCCAAGGTGAGCTGGTAGGAGTTACATTAGAAACTGCCCTAAAATCTAGGAATGGACTCCAATTTTGGCAATTTTGTTGGGAGTGGTTTGAGGAAAGAATTTTAAATATTATTGAAAGTTTTTGGCATGCATTTTTGGAGTTTTTCTTCCCAACTTGGTTGTGGATTTTTGCTGGAGATGCTTTGGATTTTTTTTTTTGAAGATTACAAGAAATTTGGGTTATGTTTTGGTAGCCATTCTTGGCTAGAATTTTAAGGTTGTTGTTGCAAGTGTAGTTCTTTTCTTGGGATGGTTGTGGACATTCTTATTGTAGGTTTAAATATGTTTTTGTAATAGAAAATTGATTTTTGAATCCATGGTTTATTACAATAGAGGTTTTTATTGAAGGTTGCAAGTTGTAAGTGCTAGAATCTGGTAAAAGAAGTTGGATTGAAGGATTCTACTGGTGTATTTGATGTTTGCTGTTTTTTATCAGATTTACATCATTTTTTAATAGCTTTCATCAGCCCATAAGGATGCAAACAATGTAATTTTGGAATTGTCTTGTTATTGAGTGATTTCAAGAAAGTTTGAATGAGAAATTGAAGACACTATTTGCAGATTTTTTATTATTTAAAATATTTTCTGAGTTACATTGTATGTTGTAAGTTTGTGAATGAGAGCTGATTCTCTACTTCATCAATACTTTTCACCTTGTTCATCAATATACCTCTTTGTCCATTAGCATGATATAATTCATTCTATGGGTACCTAAATGTTTTGAGGAGAGGTACAACTATTGCAATCCAAATAATTTGTCAATTATCAACTTGATACATTTGACCTTGCTCATCAACATGCCTCTTTTTCTATTGTTGTTATGTATGTTCAATACTACAAGGAATATACATTTATAGAACTTAAATTCATGGAAAGAAAGAAAAATATGAGAAGATCAATTCTCATGAGAAAGATTGAACCTTGTTGGTTGTATTGATGTCCCTTGAGTATTTATATATCATGATAGTGTAATTAGGGCTAAAATATTAAGGTTAATGCAATAAAGCATATAAATCAAACCCTAATAAACAATGAAGCACAAATGAGCATAAAGACATAAAGCATAAAACAATATTACCAAATCTTCATGCCACCATTGATTCACCTCCATTGCACTTCTCCATTTTGCTTGAATATGATAATCACCCTCAGATTTGAGTGTGCAATAATAAGCCTATGACAAGTGACTAGTAAAATATTGAAGATTGTTGTCTCACACTAGCAACATGTACTTGCATAATATGTGTAGATAATGAAAATGACAAGGGTAAGGTCTTTTATAGAAAAGACAAATTTGAATGAATGGTTGAGATTGGATGCCAATAAGATGTTTTAATCAATGGCCAAGATTGAAAGTTGAGGTATGAAATAGGGTTAGGGCTAAATTAGGGAAAATGGTAAGGATGAAGGGTTGAGATTAAATTATGAGATAATTCAATCAAGGGTCTAGGATTAAATGAGATGTCAAGAGATAAAATTTGATGTGGAAGATAAGATTGGCACAGATAAAGAGGTGAGAGGAGAAATTAAATAATGAAAATAATTTAATTTAGGTGGCCAATGAATAATTAAACAATTAAAATAATTATTTAATTATAGATGAATGTGACAAAAGGAATAATTTTGAATTAAATAATGATTTAATTCAAAATTCAAGAGAGTGGACTAAATTAAATAAATAAAATTTATTTAATTTATGAGAGAAGAGGCTAATGAATAATTAAATAATTAAAATAATTATTTAGTTATAGTGGAAAGTGGACAAAAATTAAATAAATAAGAATTTATTTAATTTTAGAAAGGAGAGGACTTAATTAGTGATGTAATTAAATAAATAAAATTTATTTAATTAATAGGAAGAAATAAATATAGAAATGAATTAATTAATAGAAGACATGATTTTAGAAAATAATTAAATAATTAAAGTTATTTAATTATCAAAGACAAAAGGGGAAATGATGGAGAATTTAGAAATCACAAGCCTTAGGAAAATTTTAGTGTCTACACATAGAGCACTCTTATAATGCCTTGTTTATATCTTAGCTTGTAAATAGTATATATATGGGATTATTATTTCTAAATCTATCAATTCTTTATATCCAAAAGAGTTTATCTTAATTGTGCTAAAAAATGACTAATATGAAAGGAGAAATAAACTCTATGAATATATAAAGGCCATCAACCTAGACCTTGTCTAATTTACATAGTTATCCTAGTTAGATAATTTAAGAACACCATCAAGATTTCCTATTTTCCTAGCCTTTGCGCTAGAATTTGATTAGCAATGGTTCACATGACTCCATATCTAATAGCTAATGTCTTCTTTTTTTTTGTATTTTTCAAGTAAGATTCCCCTTAAGTATATAAATGTATTAAATTTTTAGTCACACTCTGATAGGATTTCTTTATTTTTACCTTTCTTTATGTCTGTATAATCCATATTTTCACTTTCATTCACTATATCTTTAAATATTTCCTTCGTAGAATTATTTTCTTTACTAATGAAATACCATTGGTCAAAATGTTTATTGGTGGGATTATTTATTCAAATAATTTATATTTACTAGAATATAAGTAATACATCCTTCTACTAACTCAATATATTTATCTCTTAGTAGCCATTTATCATTACACCAAATGACACGATCTTTATCTTGATGAGTGTTAATTTCACTATGGGCCCCACCTCTCCTCATGCATTCTCAAATTCCTTTACAAATAGAGATTATTTGAAGGATTTATAGATTGAAAATTTCCATATTCACTAGTTAATAATCTTGAAGTCTAACTTCATAGATCAATTTTTTTAAAGTGCTATCAAATAGGGCCCACCAATATTTTATCTATTTATTCCACCTATCTTTGCCAGTGGAATCATTTAAAGTATTATACACGTTAGCATTCTCATTCAATTTAAAGTTATTTTCATCTTCTTTATTTATGTACCAATATTTTATATCCATGTGATCCTAGAATTTGTGGTGAATACACCAAACTTATTATTGCTATAGTTTCTTCTTGACCCCCTAGAATGTCTAAATTATCTCATTTTCCAAGTCTTGTGGGTATAATATTTTATTCTTGTCATTATCCTTAAATTAACATGTATTTCTTAGAGAAATAACCACTATTATGAATTAGGATCAAGCTTCTTATTCTCCAATTTTCTACATGTGTCTCTCTTCAACTATTGATTCAACATCTTGTATCAATCCTTGACCAAATTTCTTAGATCTTGTTTGAAAATTTTCCCCCTTCTCTCTTATGATTTTTAAATACTAATATCATTATCATGGTTTGATCTACCTCCTATCGTATGTATTAATATGGGATAATATTTCATGTAAGTATCTTTTGGTTATTTTATGAATATAAGTGTTTTTCTCTTTTATTCTATAATGTATCATCTTAGAGAGTGTTTTCTATCTTTATTTTTTATATACAATGGTTTCTTAATCATGGTACTCAATTATAATTTAATTTTATTAATATGTATTTGGAAGATGAAAGCCTTGTTAATGAATGTTATGAATTCTACATATTAGTAATAATGTGGAAGTTAGTTGAACTAGCTTTAGTTATAGTTGTGGTATTTATTATCAATTTTTAGTTGAATGTTATAAAGAGATTTTATTGATCATTATCCTTTGCCACATAACATCTTAATTTTATTTCTCTAATCATTTTTCTATTTTACTTCCCTATATTTTTGTAACCCTTTTCCTTCCCAAGTCTTGATTAGGGTAGAATAGTTTTAGACTATATCTTAATATGAGTTAGTTTAGAAATAATTATAAGAGGATCATAATATTTTCTAGAGATCAAGTGAATTTTCTTAAAGGTGCAAATGATCAAGTTTTCATATTGTCAATGTTTCTTAAAATAAGAAAATACATCAACACATATTCTCCACTAGGTCTAGTGAGTGGTATTACAAAAAATTCTTGCACCTAGGAAGCTACTTGTCTCTACTTGCCTATGATCATGGGATCTTGAGATTCCTCCTTGTGAGAACTATCCCTACTCCATACATTTATGAAGTGTTCCTCGTCTATGTACATTAATCCAAAATAACAACAACAATTCACATCCATTAAACTATCTAACAAGATTATATTTTAACTCATTATAAATATATCATTACATCATTTGTGTCTTAAAACTAATGATTCTTGCTTCATCTCATTTTTATGCCTTATCTTATATGACACTCATATTGAATTATTATATAATAAAGAGTAGATATATGGTAAAGTGCCATAGGAGATTCCCCTAGGGTGTGTCCCTTTTTGAAAATGTGCATAGTTAGTGTCACACCATGTAACAAAATCATGTTAACTTATTTGATGTATGTGGTTGTTCTATTGTGCACTACTAGAAATGGTAGTCTTGAATTCTTATTTTAGACATAGAACCTTTCAAATGTTGCCCCTAGACTTGTTAAATTTGTCTTATTCTCATGACAACCTAGATATATAACACTATTGAGGTGGAAAAAAATATTAAAAAAATATAACTAAAATTTAAAAAGTATAGACAAATCACTATGGTATAAGGGTGTGATATTATATGTGTAATAAATAGATCAAATTGTACAACTTTTAAAGTTAATTTGTAGCTTGGAAAAATTGAAGTTGGACCATTACTCATGAAATATGGGCCTTGTTAAAACATCATAATTTGATACACTATGAAAAATATTTTCTACTTGTCCTTGAATGGGCTAAATGGGTTCTATAATAAATGATTCATAAGTCACAAAACTTACTAAAGGTTTTACAAATGGGGTAGAAAACCAAGTGGGTTTGATTGTTGGAAAATTCCATGGCTAATCCCAATTGAGTTATAGGAGTATTGAGATGAGTGACCTCCTACAAAGTCTTGATGCTTTACCTTTATAAGCATCACCTAGGTGCAATTAATGTTAAGTTTACCATTCATTCTCATGAAATATATATTTGTGTGTACCACTGGTGTAGGAGCACCTTTGTCAATTTTGGCTTGTTAATGAATTTTGGAGTCTTGGTCTAGGTTTATCCTAGTTTGATGTCAATAAGGTCTAATTGAACAATTTATGATGTAAATAAGGTCATATAAGGTCTTAGTGGTGTTGTGTTTAAAAGTTGTCAATAATGAAGCAAAGTTGTAAAAGTTACATTTATGTAATTTTGCCATTCTTGAAGGTTAGTTGAAGATGAACGGCCATCCTTTCAAATTTCAGTTATGGACCATTGGTATCTGATGAAAAAATGTTTAAAAATCCTCTAACATCATCGAGGAAAGGATGTTGTTGGAGAATTTGGTGAATGAAACAATGTTGCTTTGTTTTGGTGTGTTAATTCTGTGTTTTTTCGCATTTCCAGACTCTGTACGGCTCCGTACAACAAGATAATACTATAAAAACAATGTGAAGTGGTGTGAGATTGTATTAGATTTCATTTGAATCAAGTTAGAGAGTTTTTCATCCAGATTTGAAGGAGATAAAGCCAGATTTCTGAAGGTTGCTTTGTTTGCTAGGGTTTCTAGGGTTTTGTGAGAAAACCATGTCAAAATAGGCCATTCCACCGTAGGAAAATTTTGTAGTTTGGTGGAATGGGCCTTTTAGGTGTTTTATTTTATATTTTTATAATTTTAGAGTAGGGTGATAGTGTTAGGAGGGTTTTTGCATGTGCCCTAGTCTAGCATCTCCATGTGCTATGCTAGAATTTCATGGAAATTGCTTAGGACAACAAATTTTTGGAGTGTTTTGATGAAACTAAATGCAAAATTGGACCCTATGTGATTGATTGGACCTATTGGTGAAGATTTTCAGGTTTTTCAAGAAGGATTTTGTGTACTTCCTTTGGAAAAGAGGTCTAATTTGGCCTAAAACTAGCATTGCAGGATAAATTTTGTAAAATGTTTCAAAACAACCCATTGGATGAGGTTGACATGTTGGATGGTAGACAAATGGGTCCCTAAAGGTGTTTTATTTGAGTTCCTTGGTGACCTTCTCTAAAAGATATAAAAGGATAAGAGTGTTGGGTGACCTACAAGCAAGTAGGAGAGTTTGTGAAGGAACTAACCCTAGGAAGGGTTTGTGAACTTGAAGATCATTTGAGTTGGTGTTTTTTAAGCCTAAATCACATTGCTCTGCATCAAGTGGTATCAGAGCTTAGGATGAGATCATTTTAAAGAAGTTTGGAATTTGGAAGAAGAGAAGTTCTAAGGCAAAGCATTGGAGATGCCTCCAAAAGGAAATTCAGTTGTTGTTGCTAGGGAGTGGAGAGCCCCAAGAGAATCTCAGAAAGCCATGGTAGCTAGGATGGAAGCACTAGAGAAAAGAGACAAGAGGGATAAAGGTCTTGCAGAGGAGAGTGAGTCCGAAGATGAGGAAGAGGGTGAAGAGGAGAAAAACCCAAGAGGATCCCAAGGACAAATGGATCTAGAAGAGAGGAAGTTTCTACAAGTGCTTAAGGTTGTGAAGGGAGAGACACAAGATGTTAAGATGGAGCTACCTATGTATGGTGGAAAAATAGATGCCTTAGATAATTATTTTGAGTTCAAGGAGATGGCTGAAGACAAGAAGGTCAAGTTTTCCAAAACAAAATTGAAGGGATCAACATTGACATGGTGGAATTACACCCAAGAAGAGAGAACAAGGAAATTTAAGCCCAAGATCAATTCATGGGACATGATGGTGGAAAAAATAAAGGGTCAATTATTTCCTGCAAACTATGAGATTCAAGTCTTTAGGAGATTGCATAATTTAAAGCAAAAAGAAATGGATGTGGCAGCATATACCGAGGATTTTCATAAGCTGACCATAAGGTTTGGACATATAGAGAATGAAAAGGAGAAGGTAGCTAGATATTTGAATGGTTTGAGGTCCTCCATTCAAGATGAGATAAGCCTAACCACTCCTAGGATAGTAGAGGAGTGCTTTCAAATGGCCACTAAGGCTGAAGAGAATATTAAGAGGAGGCAAGAAAAAAATCAAGGGGAAGAGGAAAGAGTTTTAGGGGAAGAGGAACCTCTAGTGGAAGAGGATCACAAAGAGGTCAAGGTGAACAAAGTGTAAACCAAGAAGCAAGTGGAGAATCTAGGGAAAGTTTTAGAGGAAGAACGACAAATGGAAGGGGTAGATTCAATGGTCAAGGAATGGGGTCTAATACCTTCTTTGGAAGGTGTTATAACTGCAATCAATTCAAACATACTGCATGGAAGTGCCCATATAAACCAAGTGCTAGTTCTCATAGTGGAGAAAGGAGGACACAATTAGTTGAAGAGGAGGATGAAGAAAGTGTGAATTCACCTTCCCTTCATGTTGCACTAGAGGTAGGAGAGGCTCTAATGATTAGGAGAACACTAATTAAGGTGCCAACCATCAAGGAACCCCCTCAAAGAAAAGCTTTGTTCCAGACAACATGCAAAAGTTATAGTTGATTCTGGTTCAACAGATAACATAGTGTCATTAGAGATGGTAGAGAAACTTAAAATGAAGAGAATTCCTCATCCTACCCCTTATAAGATCTCATGGATCAATAAGGGGCAGCAAGTTCTTGTGAATGAGCAAGTTTGGGTGGAGTTTACCATAAGACCTTACAAAGATAAAATTCTCTGTGATATTGTGCCAATGGATGTGTGCCACCTACTCCTTGGAAGGCCTTGGAAATTTGACTGGAAGGCCAAGCATGATGGATACAAGAATGAGTATGTAATTGTAAAGGATGGTGTGACATACACCCTTTCACCTCTACAAGAAGATGATGGTTCTATTCATGAAGGTCCTAGTGTAATGGTTGTCAAAGAAAAGGTGTTCTTGAAAGATCTGAAGAAGGAGGAAGTTGGTTTTGCAATTGTTGGTAAGCCAATCTCTAATGCTGCAACAAATAAAGAGGAGATTCCAAATGAAGTGCAGGCTTTGTTAGAAAAGTATGAACATATAAGAACAAGGGAGTTACCAAATGAATTTCCTCCTATTAGATATTAGAGTCATCACATTGATCTTATACCAAGTGAAAGTATGCCAAACAAGGCAACATACAAGATGATACCTCAACAAAATGAGGAGATAAAAAAAAAAAGTTTAGGAGTTGTTAGATAAAGGGCTAATAAGGGAGAGTTTAAGCTCCTGTGTTGTGCCAACAATATTGGCACCTAAGAAGGATGGATATTGGAGGCTTTGTACAAATTCAAGAGAAATAAATAAGATCACCATTAGAAACAGATTTCCTATACCCCAGATGGAGGACTTAATGGACAGTTTGGTAGGTGCAAGGTACTTCTCAACTTGATTGATTTGAAAAGTGGATACCATCATATAAAAATAAGGGAAGGTGATGAGTGGAAGACCAACTTTAAGACTAATGAAGGCTTATATGAATGGATAGTGATGCCATTTGGATTATCAAACCCCCCAAGTACATTCATGAGGCTGATGAATGAGGTGTTAAAGACCTTCATAGGAAGATTTTTGGTGGTATACTTGGATGATATCCTTGTATACAGTAAGACAAAAGAATATCACTTGCAACACCTTGGTAAGGTCTTGAATAGACTCAATGAGGAGAAGTTAATGATCAATCTCAAGAAGTGCGAGTTTATGAAGAGGGAACTTGTCTACCTTGGATTTGTAATATCAGAGGGGACTTTGAGGATGGATCCTACAAAGGTTGAAGCAATACTTAGTTGGAAAATACCTACATCAGTTGGAGAAGTCAAGAGATTTCATGGGTTAGCCAGTTTCTATAGAAAGTTCATCAAAAACTTTAGTCACATATGTGCACCAATGATTGACACCATCAAGGGTGTAAAGAAGAACAAGTTTTTTTGGACTGCAGATGCAAATAAAACTTTTGAATATCTGAATTCAAGAGTGGCACAAATGCCTATTCTCACACTCCCTAATTTTGATAAAGTGTTCACTGTGGAATGTGATGCAAGCGGGTCTGCTATAGGTGCAGTTTTGAGCCAAGATGGGAAACCAGTTGCCTTTTTTAGTGAGAAACTAAATGATACTAAGAGAAAGTATTCATCATATGATCTTGAACTTTATGTCATGGTTTAGTCTCTCAAGAAATGGAGACATTATCTCTTACCAAAGGAATTTGTTGTGTTTACAAATAACCATGCACTAAGTTATTTGAATAGCCAAGACAAGTTGAGTCATAGGCACATGAAGTGGATGGAGTATTTGTAGGCCTATACTTTTTACATCAAACATAAGAAAGGACAAGCAAACAAGGTTGTTGATGCTTTGAGTAGGAGGTCTATGATGGTGCAAGAGGTACAACTTCAAAGCATTGGGATAGATTCTCTAAAAGGTATGTATGAGCATGATGATGACTTTAAAGATGCATACGTTGTTTGCAGTTAGTTTTAAGATAGTTTTCACAGTGAGTATGCAGATTTTGTGTTGCAAAATGGTTTGTTATTCAAAGGGGCTTAGTTGTGTGTGCCTAAGTGTTCCATGAGGGAAAATTTTATAAGGGAAAAAAAATGTGGTAGCTTGAGTGGGCATTTTGGGTTTGATAAAACTTTGGAGCAAGTTAAGAGGTTCTATTATTGGCCTAGGATGCATGTTGATGTCAAGAAGTTTATAGAAGGATGTGGAATTTTCCAAAGAGCTAAAGAAGCAAGCTCTAATGCAGGTTTATACCAACCTTTACCTATTCCTAATCGTCCATGGGAGTTAATAAGCATGGAATTTGTTTTGGGTCTGCCTAAGACACAAAGAGGGTATGATAGTGTTTATGTTGTTGTAGATAGATTCAACAAGGTGGTCCATTTCATTGCATGTAGAATTACTAATGATGCATCTCACATAGCTAGTTTTTTTTTTCAAAGAGATTGTGAGGATTCATGGACTGCCTTTGAGTATTGTGTCTGATAGGGATTCAAAATTCATAGGTCACTTTTGGAGGACCTTGTGGAAGAATTTGGGTATCAATTTGCAGTTTAGTTTAGCCTACCATCCACAAACGAATGGCCAAACTGAGGTTGTAAATAGGTCTCTTGGAAACTTGTTAAGGTATCTAACTAAGGAGCATGGTCAATCATGGAACCTTGTACTTTCTCAAGCAAAATATGCATACAATGACTCTATCAACCGAAGCATTGGAAGGAGTCCTTTTGAGGTAGTCTATGGGATAAGCCCAAGAGGTATATACAAACTTAGAGACCTGAGAGACATGGATAAAAGGAGTGCATCAGGGGAAGAATTTTCCATAGCTATGAAAGACATTCATGAGCAGGTCAAAGAGAATTTGAAGAAGAGTGTGGAGAAGTATAAACAAAAGGAAGAATTGAAAAGAAAGGATGTTCAACTCAAGATTGGTGATTTGGAGCTTGCACATCTCAGGAAAGAGAGGCTTCCTAAAGGAAAATACACCAAGTTGATGATGAAAAAGATTAGTTCTTGTAGGATAGTGCATAAATTTGGGAAAAATGCTTATGAGATTGAACTCCCTCCTGTAGTTGCCATCTCACCTATATTTAATGTTGTTGATCTTTATCCATTTAAAGCTTTTGTGAATGCAAGTGATGTTGTAGGTACTGCAGGAGCTGAAGATAATGAATGGGTTAAGGATCTACCTCCTAGCCAACCAATGAAGCTTGAAAGCATAGTAGATACAAGGGAGATCAAGAGAACTAGGAAGAAGGTGTATAATGAATACTTGGTCAAATGGAAAGATCTACCAATTGAAGATGCTAAATGGATGACAAAAGATGATATAAAACAACATGGAGCTTCAGTTCAAGAGCTCATTTCATCAGGAGGATGAAATATTTTCCAACCCGGTTGAATGGTGCAGGAGCACCTTTGTCAATTTTGGCTTGTTAATGAATTTTGGAGTCTTGGTCTAGGTTTGTCCTAGTTTTATTTCAATAAGGTCTAATTGACCAATTTATGATGTAAATAAGGTCATATAGGGTCTTAGTGGTGTTGTGTTTAAAAGTTGTCAATAATGAAGCAACGTTGTAAAAGTTGCATTTATGCAATTTTGTCATTTTTGAAGGTTAGTTGAAGATGAATGGCCATCCTTTCAAATTTCATTTGTGGACCATTGGTATCTGATGAAAACATGTTTAAAAATCCTCTAACATCATTGAGGAAAGGTTGTTGTTGGAGAATTTGGTGAATGAAACATTGTTGCTCTGTTTTGGTGTGTTAATTCTGTGTTTTTTCGCATTTCTAGACTTTGTACGGCTTTGTACAATAAGATAATACTATAAAACCAATGTGAAGTGGTGTGACACTGTATTAGCTTTCATTTGAATCAAGTTAGAGAGTTTTTCATTCAGATTTGAAGGAGATAAAGACAAATTTCTGAAGGTTGCTTTGTTTGCTAGGGTTTCTAGGGTTTTGTGAGAAAACCATGTCAAAATAGGCCATTCCACCGTAGGAAATTTTTTTCATTTGGTGGAATGGGCCTCTTAGGTGTTTTGTTTCATATTTTCATAGTTGTAGAGTAGGGTAATAGTGTTAGGAGGGTTTTTGCACGTTCCCTAGTCTAGCATCTCCATGTGCTAGGCTAGAATTTCATAGAAATTGCTTAGGACAATAGATCTTTGGAGTATTTTGATGAAAATAATTGTAGGATTGGACCCTATGTGACTATTTGGACCTATTGGTGAAGAGTTTCAGGTTTTGGAAGAAGGATTTTGTGTACTTCCTTTGGAACAGAGGCCTAACTTGGCCTAAAACCAGCGTTGCAGGACACATTTGTGTAAAATGTTTCAAAACAACCCATTGGATAAGGTTGATATGTTGGATGGTAGACAAATGGGTCCCTAAAGGTTTTTAAGTTGAGTCCCTTGGTGACCTTCCCTAAAAGATATAAAAGGATAAAAGTGTTGGGTGAACTATAAGCAAGTAGGAGAGTTTGTGAAGGAACTAACCCTAGGAAGGGTTTGCAAACTTGGAGATCATTTGAGTTGGTGTTTTTTAAGCCTAAATCACCTTGTTCTACATCAACCACTACCTATGAAACATGTGTCAATGAGTTTGACTCAAAATGTGTGCAGTTGAATGGTGATAAAATATCATGCAATGGGAGTGGTTCTTCTTTTGTTTTTGGTTGGTTGGATGTGGGGAAGTGGTTCTTCTTTTGTTTTGCTTCCTCTATTTTGTTGTTATGATTGGTTGCTATTCTCTACTGTTGCATGCTACTTCTGTTAGGGATTAGGGCCCTTTCCCTTTTCCCTGCTTAATCAATCAAAAACATCATGCAATACTAAAAATTCCTCTAACTTTACCTCTCATTATTTTTCTTTATTTCTTGGTATCTACATCAATTCATTAGCACCTCTTATAGTGTTTGGACTTGAAAATTTATATGTCTTAATATCACTCCTTGTATTGGGAAAATAATGAGTGACTTTAGGCTCATTGAATGAGTCATATTTTCTCATTGCAAAACCTACAACTTGGCTACCTTTCTTCTTCACAATTCTATATAATGTGCCAATTTTTCCTACATTTATAACATGTTATTCCATCTTGATTGTATCCTCTACCTCCCTAGTATCTTTCTCTATCTTCTCTTCAACTATTTTAGCTCACTAGTATCCACTATAATAATTATTCTTATAATATTGTTAAGGGTTGTGATCTTCAGAGTTTTAAGAACCTTATAGTACTACAATAATCATAGATGGGTCTTGTGAAGAAAGTATGATTCTAGGGGACTTAGGCTATAATTTATAATTACTAATATATAGAAAATTGGAAACTATTGCATGTTTAATACTCTTTCTCTTTTCATCCTCAACTCCACCATTGCCTCTTTGACAAGATAATATGTTAAAATAATCAAAGGACTTTCGTTTGGTACAATATCTATAGTAGGTGGTTCTACTTTAGTCAACGAAAAGCTATTTCTCATGATGATCCTATATTCTCCCACCTACACCTACTCCTAGAGTATTTCCAGGTTTGATCCTAATGCAACCACTTTGAATGGTCTTTTTTTATAAGGAAATCATTCCTAGTATTTCCTTCAACATAATGGCTTGTGCGCCATAAATTTGATATTTTTTCTTGGTGCTAAAACGAACTCACCCTCCTCCACATTCTACAAACATTCCTTGGTTAAGACTCAAATGTGTCAACTCCTATTACAACTTCTATAGTTATGAATAGTCATCCTTGTATCCTTCTCTCTTCTCCATGATTATGATTCTATCTTGGAAGTTGATTCTAACACTTCTACAAAGGTACTAAATTCCTTCTCAACCTTGGTGTCTCTAAAATAAGGCACTAAATTTTATATGGACCAATTTGTTATTTACTTATGTATTAGGATTCTTCTAGTTTTATCACTATGATCTTGAATCCTCGATCATATTCTCTTACATTCACTTGCCTTTTAAATTAAATATACCCTTTTATAAAGAATTGGGAAGTGAAAATAATTTTAAAGTTTTATCTTCAACTTATTCTAACTTAGCTTATGGTTAGAAATGAACTTCATAGACCATCTCAAGAATCATCCCTTAGAGTACCTATGAACTCAAAAAACTTTACATGTGGATCTATTACTCCTATCATTTTTCAATATGATTCAAATATAAATAGATGTTCCTATTCATTACAAGTTTCATTTATAAGAAAAGAAAGATTTATTTTGTACCCACCAATGCACAATGAACCATGCACAATGATCAATAGGAGAACTTTTCTAAAATAATCCACACTCCTATGAGAATGTAAAAATATCTCATCAAATGCCTACAAATGAGAGAATAACTCTCCTCCAAGATTCCACTTTCCTTTGAAAGTGTCAAAATCTCTCCTTGAGTGTCATGTAAACCAAATCCATTCTTCAATGTACAACAAGAACAAAGCCAATGTAAATATAGTAAGCCTTCCCTATTTTAGAGGTTACACCATCCATAAAATGAGTAAGTGCAAATACACTAATCCAACCCTATTTCAAAACTTACACTATCTACAAATACTACCAAGAACTATCAAGTTCCCATCCTCATTGAAGGAACACAAATGTAGTGGTGCTCTTGAAATAATCAACCATCTTAGATGGAGAAGTCAACTCACGAAGTGGAAATTGTCTAACCACCTTTGTCATCTAGCCTCCTCTTTGAACCTATTACACTTTATCCATTTGATGTCACATCAAACTCTATGATATCACATGTAACTCTCTAAAATCTCTAATAGGTGTAACATGAATGACTCTAAAATTATGAGCATTATGTAAAGCATACTTGATCATGATTAATAGAAAAAATGATAGGGTATTGGTTTCCACCCATATGCACTCGATTACAATGTAATTAAATTATGCAAATATAAAAACTCATTATAACTCCCTCCTAGAAAAAACTTAATTTCTTCATTTACAACACACATTAACCTTATCACTCATTACAAAATATCAAAGACTCAAAAATATAGAAATAAATCACACACCATAGAAAATGAGAAAATCCTTTATTCCTCAACAAAAATAATATTTATGATGGTGTTGGCATAGTTTGATGGTTAAAATTGTGGTGTTGTGATTCTTGCCACCAAGATTCAAACTCCATTGGAGGGTTATTATTGAGTGTTTATGTTGGGGATGAGGTCCCCCCTTTGTAACCTCACCAGTTCATAACTCTGAATCAGAAACGTTTACCCTTTACAAAAACACAAATAATATTTATAAAAGTTTTTCAATTTTACTCCCTCTTCCCGCCCTCACCCCACTGCAACCCAACCCCTCTTTATTTTTTATCATATAAAAGAAAATTCAAACACTTACACAAAACTAAAAATCCCTTTCATTTTTTTCTCTCTTACGAAATTTATTCTTACCTGAATCTCCACACCTCCACATGGACATCCATTGTAGCAATGAAATGAAAAAAAATCAATGTAAACCAAAATTTCCTGTTGGCATCCAACTTTCTTCCAACCAACTATTATGTACCATGAAACTTTTGTTTCATCATACCTTATACATTGAAATATGTATTTGTTGAGCACCTTGTCCATGGTTACATCGTCATTCACAAGCCAATATCAAATAGAGTTGCTTAAAATGGCTTAAATTTGAATAAATGTGCAGCTTATACAACTTTATTCTCTGCCTCTAAGCCCACCTGACCTGCCAGGAGTTATGCTTTCCAATCATAACTGATGTTTTCATGCTGTTTGTGCATGGAAAATACAGTGTACCTTTAGAAAATATCAAAATTTTCCTCCAATGTGTGCTATATGGCCTTTGTCTTCAAACAAAATCAATCCCAAAATTTGGAGCAATGTTGGCAGTCAAAAACTTATAATGCCTTCACAAACAGTGAATTCAGCCTCCTTTCATTTCTCTACAGCTCATTTTCATTGATGGGTTTGATACCAAATTGAAAATGTTAACGCATATCTGAGATTATTTATGCCATGAATGGACTGAAATATAACACCAGATAATATGCAATACTCTACATACGTACTTTTACTTCTTCTCCTACTTTTACTCTTCCTACTTCCTATCCCTGGTTTACTGTCCTCAATGATTACTCCATGTCAAATTGTCTCAATGCTTTGGTTAACTGTATTTTTCTTTATTTTACTAATTTGGATGAGATTTCTGACTTTAAATCTAATTGCTTCCCTTGTCTTCTGAGGTCCATGGCTTTGGATTATGCAACTGACCTATGTTTCACATCCCAAAGTTTGATTTTCTTATCAATGTCTCCCTAACACATCCCCCCTGGTTCACAAACTCATGTTCCTTACTTTCAATCTTTTTCTTCTTTTCTAATTATCTATTATTTCTTTAATGATTCTTTCCACTTCTAACTTCCTTTTATCCTCTAATTAGTTTTCATATTTTAAATGTTTACAACATCTCCCTCCATCTTATCTCAATCCTAATCATCATACCTTCATGTCCCTTGAGAATCACACTCCTTTCCTTATGCCATCCCTTACGTTCTAGCCCTCCTAATCAGTGCTAGCCTTATCTTAATGAATAATTTCTTTGTGAATATCGATACCTAAAATATGAATCTTCCTTTGGTTCCCTTCAAAATTTCTACCTCATAGACCTCAAAACACACCTAACATTCTACCTTCCACATGATTATGAAAGAATATGGATGTGTTCCAAACTTGTAATTAATAGTGCATCCATGGGTGGTCTAATTATCAAATTTTCTCACAAATTCAAACTATTGGTTTCTCCCTTTGAACATACTTGGTGGCTTGTAATTTCTTCATGATCCAAGCTTGCAAAAGATGAAGTAAATTGTACCAAAATTATTCATCCTCTAGCCTAAATAATTCTTCTTTGATTTTTTAATATAAGATGGTTATTCTTTTTGCTTCTACTTAATTTTTTTTTTAACTTTTCCTCCCACCAACCTTCTATTAGTGTTAACATAGGTTTCCCCACCCTTCTAGATATTAATCAAACAAATTCTAGGAAGGGCCCATGAATTGTAATATAAAAATTAGGTCATGGAATTGATTTTGGCTATGTTTAGTGTTCAAAATTTGTTGCGATTAACACAATATATAGGAGAATAACAAAATATTATATTTCATTCTTATTTTTAAAATTAGAATGACATATACCATAATTTACATTGAGTCAACTATCTAATACTAATATCTCAACTCATCATATCAAAATAACATAATGTAATATATTTATCGTTAAATGGGTCATTACATCATGTCTCTTTATAATCACAAGTCTTACTTCATCTCATGCATATGCCCTATCTTCTATTACATCTTTAATACATTGCAATAGAAAAAAGAGTATATATATGATAAGAGTACCCAAAGAACATGCCCCTAGGGTGTTTCCCTTGCTAACAATGTGTATAGTTAGTGGCACACACCATGGAACCAAGCCTCATTAGCTTATATGCTATAGGATGTTATTCAATAGTGTAATATAATAAATGATAGATCTAAAATTCATCTTTAGGATATAGAACCTTACCGATACATATTATTTCTAATATTTTGAAAATATTAAATAATTACAACTAATAAATTAACACTTGCAAGGTGTACAAAACTCGATACTAGAAAAAAATATTTTTTCATATTTAAAAAATAAAAATAAAAATCTTTCAAATCATAACCAAGAGATATCAAACAAATGTATTAGATTTCCTTTTAGAAATATTTCTGTGTGTGCGTGTGTGTGTGTGGGTGTGCGCATAAATGTATGTATATGTGTGTATATGTGTGTGTGTGTGTGTATATATATATATGAACCTAGATATTAGAGCTTAGATATTAGAGCTTAGATAATAATGCTAACTAAACATGTTCATAAATACACATGGAAATCAAATAAGATAATAAATACACCTAGCTATATTCTTTCATGTTGACTATGTATGGTAGATGGTACTTACATATTGTCCATTGTATTGATGCTTAGAACTCTTTCAAATGTTTTTTTATCAAATTGATAAATCCACTATGTGGGTAAGTGAAGGGAAGTGGGGGGGCAACAATGGAGTACTAAGTGGTCACATTTTCCTAAAATGAACAAAATCTAAGATTTGACAAGTAATTTGAGATTTTTAAACTCAAATTTCAATTATGCGATAAGAAAACAAGTTGTAGTGCTCTATATTTAATTTGTAAAATACAAGGATTTAAAAAAATGGTTAAGACTAATAGGGTTAAACATTGATTGCACACAAAATTGGTCAAAATTTCAACACTAAAATATTATATAATTGTGGGCAAGCACCCTCTCCCTGCCCACCAAGAGCTACTCCCACCAATTTTTTGTTTTGTCTAAGTAATTTTAAAACTAATTGGAAAAGATAACAAGCATGTAGTATTAGTTATATATATTTTTTATATATTTTGAAGTGGATTCATCTTGAAAAACTAATCATTGAGCATGCACATCATATAACTCCCACAAAAAAGTTTTAAAAAATGTACTTTTTCAATGTGTAGATAATGAAGTGTAAAACAATAATATTTTTTTTTAACTTAGGATAAAAGAAATCATAAAATTTGAAAAAATATAATACATATGTATTTGATGCATATGAAGAAATCACTGAAGTAAATAAAAATCAAAACCTTAATTTATTCAAGTTCTAGAAAACATATATTGTTTAAAATATAAGAATCAAGTTGACATTTTGGTGGTGGTTTCATGAAATTTCATTATAAAATGTGTCACAAAGCTTATGGGAAGGAAGTAAAAACATGCTATTTTATGTAAAAAAATGTATTTGAATTCCTAGAATGCAGGTCCATCCCTTAGGCTAAGAAAATCAATCACAATTCGAGCCAAAAGGGTATGATTTTCATAGCTTGGGATATAATGTGCATGTGTTATAACATAAGTGTGTTAAATATAACACATACATGTTATAACATAAGAACATTATATAAAGTGTGTGCATTATATACAATATTAAAAAACTAAAATGGCCAAAAAAAAAAAAGGGATTGTAATTGTATACATGTTATGGCTCCGTAAATATCAATTCATAATATGTATGTGTTATAACATGTATGTTAAAGATTAGTCACTCTTGTAGGAGCATGAACATAGGATGCCTTAAGATAACTTTGACCACTTTGTGGTCCCCATCTCCATACACAACACCCATGTATCTCTCTACCTTGTTTCCATGCATAAAAAAATGATGTTTTAAGGCCATAGAATTGGCCTTTAAGTTATAATTTGACCCTTTTGCATGGATACTAACTAGATAACTCTAATCTTCAAAAAATTATTCATGTTGGCTATATGTTCACCTCTAATGCGAAACTAGATGGTATCTATAGATACCATGATATTTATTTGTATAAGGGATATTATTCTTAGTTGAACCCTTTGAGCTTATTTAATAGTGTAGACAAGTTGAAGACACTCCAAGTAGCCATGTAAATTCCTATTCTATTCTTATCAATCTTGATGTCACCTATAATCCCTATGACTATATAATGAATTAGTATTTTTCCTTTATATAGAAACATAGTGTGCAATTTTTAACATTTGATGCTCAAGTAAAAAAAAATGACTAGTTGGGAAAGGATTTTTTTGGTGTATGTAACTAAATTTGATTTTATATGTTTGAGGTTAGAAACCATAGGTACATATTTGAAATAGGTTTGAATCCACACTAATATAAAGGGCCCAAGGTAAGAAAATGTAAAGGTTTTTATTGGGTTTGGACCTCTAGGATGCATAGAGACAATAATAGTCAAGGTTTATGTTAGTTTCCAAAATTTAAGTAAAAATATATTAATTTTATGCTAGTCATTACACTAGGAAAAAAATTGTCAAAATAAATCTTAAATGGAGGGGAAAATATAAGAAGGTATTCACTTTTCACCTCACATCAGATTGTATGTGAACTATTATGAATTATGCATGTAAAAGTAAAACAAGAAATCAAAACAATAGTAAATAGCATGCACTCATATATAGGATACATATGCATATACATCCATACATATATAACATACATGTGTGTATTTATATCTACATCATATAGACAATTATATATGCATATACATACATATATACCTCTAATAATAAACACTCCATATATCTTCCTACAAGCCTAAAGTTCCATGAGTAGAATTTGAAAAGAATTTAAAATAAGCATTAACAACTACTACTTAATAATGTTAGGAAAAAAAAAAAAATTAAATGTGTGGTGTGATTGGATAGGATCTTACAAAAAATATGGATGTGTTCAAGCTTACAAAAGGCATGGTTGGGTAAGAGTCTAGTAAAGGTATTGCTTCACAGGATCCTAATATGAAAGGTATGGCTGCACAAAAACCTACAAATGAGATGGATACATAGGATCCTACAAATAATATGGTTATGTAAGAGCCAACAAAATGTATGGTTATACTAAATTCTACATGCTATATCTAAATTTGGATATGCACGAGCTATTTCTAAGCATGGGCTATCATTATAACCATATTAGTCACCAAAAGAGCTTTAGTGATATAGTATTCCCCCTTCCAATTAGTTATATACAAAGGGTGAAAGGAATTGGTGGACAAGATAAAAATAAGATGAAAAAGATATAATCATATAAAAATCAATAATCATGTAATAATCTTGATAGATAACATCATGTATGTGACAATCATAAGATGACATAGAAGAGTATAAACATGCAAACACCTATATCAATGAGTAATAAGTTAACCCCAAGATTTCCCCAAATAGTAAGGATAAGGAATTGATAAATATATCTAGATAGAACGAACATGTAAGAAAAAGTAAGTTCCATAGGAGATACATGCATGCAAGCACATACATAAAATTATATTGCATAGGATGTAAAAATAAGAGCATGTGTAATAACGATCTTCCATATTTCTACCAATGTCAAGGACATTTAATAAGTGATAATAACCAAATTGCTAGATTGAAATATAGGCTAACCTCATGCAAAGTTTTATCATGTAAGTATAAAGGAATTAATAATGTCACACATGAGTAAGCTATATATGACATTATATAGATTTATTTTGCCTCCTAGTTTCTTTTATATGGATCTATATTGTAGCTCCTTCAATATATTCTTGATTAACCATTCATATTTTATAAAATAATTTAAAATTTTGAGAGTTATTCTCTTGACGATTTGGCCTTGATTTTCTTAAAGTCCTTCTTTTTAGCCTTCCAAGTGCTAAGATCAAGCTCTAATACCACTTGTAATAAAATTACTTGAAGAAGAGAAGAATATAATAGGAATAAAATAAAAA
>VDFB02000003.1:301705698-301770777 GCA_007258455.2 Sequoia sempervirens
AAACAAGAGAACTCCTAAGACCAAACAAACAACCAAAGGTGATGAAAACAAAAGGATAAGGGGGGACCCACTTTGTTCCAAAATAAAATGGGGTGGCTATGCAAGGCATAACAAATGGTGACTTGGTTGGGAAAATGGTTTAACCATTTTCAAGAAACTGAAGGATTCAGCTACCCAGAACTCCTGGTTTATGAACATCACAACTCTAGTTGGGTCAGTTTTAGTAACCAAGGTTGAGCTAGGATCTCAAATATAAATCAACAGTGGCTACCCCTGAATCTATGTGTGTGCTTGATGGTGCATCACCCTTTTATAAAGTTTTCCTCATCTTTTGAACAACAATGTGCAAGATTTGAACTACATGAGTTTATTCCCTTTAGTTATTGTGCAATGATATACTGGGCATTGCTTTGCTGCCAGTTAGGTGTCCATAGCCCCGACGGAGATACCTCTAGTTTTCTCACAGCATTGCTCTACTGCCAGTCAGGTGTCCATAGCCCCGGTAGAGATACTGGAATCACCCATTCATATTGAGTCTTCTTTTTTTTTAGATAATTCTCTTTTCTTTTCTCTTGGAGTTTCAGATATTTCATTCAATTTTTTCTCAATATGTCAAATGTCAGACATCTGTTATGGGTTGAAAACTACCGTGGACCTCATAACAACATCTGAGGGATCGGATTTTTCACTCAAATCTTGCAACACTATCATCTTAGGAAAAATATACCATTACCAAAGGAGATGATCTTGGTAATTTGTGACAGATTCAAAGGTAGTTAATGAAGATTATTTACTTTGCACCTTGTTTTCAAGACTTTCCACAACTCCTATTGATAATGGGCATAAAGCAACGAATTTAGGACAAAATCATCCAATCAAAAAACCTGAAAATATCTAAACCAGCTCTCTCCTAATAACCATAGTATACTTTAGATAACAACCCACCATTTAAAGATGGAAAGAAATAGAGAAACCCCAAGGAACAAAAGAAGACAGACACCAAACAACAAAGGAAATGAAAGGATAGAAAGAAAGAACAAACAAACAAACAACAAAACTATTTACAGGAAAAATAAATAAACTATTTACAGGAAAAATAAATAAACTATTTACAAATAGAAAAATAAACAAACTATTTACATAAATGCACAGCCCAGCAAAAATACCAAACTTCACAACCCAAAATAATGTTTAAGAAATTGTCCATTGACAGGCAATGGAACAAGTTCTCCCATTAAACTACTCAGTCGGAAAGAATTTTCTCCTAGGATCTCAGCAATTTGATAGGGACCTAACCAGAGCTTATCAAATTTATGGTGACTGCCCTTCTTTTCATTAGCTTTATCCCATAGCAGCACAAGGTCTGATATTCTGAAAGCCTTGATTTTGGCTCTTTTGTCAAACCAATGTTTGACAACAGCCTGGTGCCTAAAGAATTGTTACAAGGTGGCATCCCTCTGCTCTTCTAATTTCAACAAGGCAGCTAACCTTACTTCTATCCTATCATCACTATAGTAGAACTTCTACATAAACTTAAGGATAGGTATTTGCAAGTGAATAGGGAAAACAAGCTCTTGGCCATACACTAGCTTAAATGGTGAAGTCTTTAAAGAAACCTTGATCCTAGTCCTATCTTCCCACAACACAAATCTTAGCTGGGTATCCTAGTCCCTTGGATTGTTCTCTAACAATTTTTTTATTACCCCTAAGAGATTCTTATTAGTTGATTCTACAACTCCGTTTCCTTGTGGGTAATAGTTTGAAGAATACTTTAAGACAATTTTATGATCATAAGCCCATGAAATGAACTCAGCAGAAGAAAAAGAAGAGCCATTGTCACATACCAATGCGAAGGGTACTCCAAACCTAGTTGTGATGCATTCGGTGAGGAACTTGATAACTACCTTCATTGTGCTATTCTTGCAAGGTATAGCCTCTATCCATATTGTGCAATAATCCATGGCAGTCAAAATAAACCTGTGTCCTGTAGAAGAATTTGGGTTAATTACCCCAATAAAATCTAGTGCCCATTGGGAAAATGGCCTTACCTCATAAATAGGTTGCAATGGCATGGCTAAATGGCATTCTTTTGATGCAAAAATTTGGCATATGTGACATGTTCTTACATTTTGATGGGCATCTTTCAACACACACGGCCAGTAATAACCAGATCTTAGGATCTGATGTGCTAACTAATCTGCAGAACCATGGTATGTGCCATGTTTCCCATGGAATTCAGCAATCACGTGTTTAGCCTCTTGTTGATCAAGGCATCATAGGTACACTCCCTCGAAATTCTTCCTATGTAGCAATCCTCCTTTGAGCATATAATGAGAGCTCTTCATTCTCAGTGCTCTCCTCTGAGTCGTATTCATTCCCCCTGGGTACCGATTCTTGAGCATGAAATAGATGATATCGGCATACCAAGGGTCATTGGAAAAGGACTGAGTTGTGTATTGCTGACAAATAATATTCTCACCAGCATCGGCTATGGATTTATATAGGCCCAGACCTCGGACAAGTTTCATAGGGAGAATCTCTAGATCGAACTCCTACAAAATGGCCATCCATTTCCCTCTTCGTTCTCCCAACTCACTCTGCATAAGTAGAGACTTCACAACCACATCAAGAACTATAGCAATAATTTGACTCCGGAGAATGTAATGCCTAAACTTTCTGACTACTCTAACCAATGCAAAAGCTTGTTTTTCAAAAGGTGGGTACTTGACTTCAGCATTCTTAAATGGAGAACTCATGAAGGAAATTGGCCTCTCATCTCCCTCCTCTCTATGTTGAGTTAGGATAGTTGCACATGAGTGTTTAGAAGCAAAAGAATAAATATAAAATGGCTTCAAATAGTCAGGGCTAGTGAGGACAGGTGCTTCTGAAATGGATTGTTTGACTTGAGAAAACGCAGCCTTTGCCTCATTACTCCACTCTATTTTGGCATCTTTCTTCATCATTTCATTCAGTGGCTTAACAATTTCTGTGAAACCTGTGATAAAATTTCTCACAAATTTGATCTTTCCAAAGAAAGATCTCATCTCCTTCTTACTTCCTAGCTTGGTTATCTTCAGAATGGACTCAACTCGGTCTGGATCGATCGATATTCCTCTTTCCTAGATTATGTGTCCCAAAAGTTTCCCTTCAGAAACCCTGAACATGCACTTTTTAGGATTCAAAGAGACACCATATTGGATGCATCTTTCAAGAACTTTATCCAAGTCTGTAGCATGGTTTAGTCTATCTTTATAAAATACTATCATGTTGTTCATGTAAACGATGATGCATTTACCAATCAAATATTTGAACACTATATCCATGGCACAATGAAAGGTTGCTCCAGCGTTTATCAAACCAAATGGCATCCTTCTGTAAGTAAATGTTCCCCATTTAGTAGTGAAGGTTGTCTTCATCCTGTCTTCATAATTAACAATCACTTGATTGTATCCAGAATAACCATCCAAGAATGAAATCATCTGAGACCAATTGACAGTCTGTAAGACTTCGTCTAGAGAAGGGAATGGGTAGTTGTCTTTTTCTGAAGCTCTATTCAGATTCTTGAAATCTACACATAGCTTGATCTCTCCATTTTTATTATGGACTGGAACCAAGTTAGCCACCCATGTTGAATGTCGTACAGGGAAGATTATTCTTGCAGAAAGCAATTTTTGAACCTCTTTAAAGATTAGTGGTTCGATCAGGGCATTGACAGGACATTGTTTCTACTAAAATGGTTTAGCTTCGGGCCTCAAAGGAATAATATGAGTCATAATAGAAGCATCAAATGTCTTCAGATCTTTGTACCCCCAGGCTATTTCAGCAACATCTTTCTTTAGTTCCCTCAGTATATCTTTTCTAATTGTTTTAGGGCAGGCTTTCCCTATGTAAACATTTCTTTCTGGGCCAAAATCAGCTAGGTTAACAATTTCATATTCACCTCCTTTATCTTCAGCCGATATCTTCTCCTGAGCCCTTGGGTCTGAATCAAAAATTATTTCTAAGGCCACCATTCCCTTGGGAATTCTATTACTTTTTAAATTGAGGACCCCCTCTGTGTCGCAGTCTTTGAGGTTCCAGTCTCCTTGATCCCTGTCGGACTCATCGATGATCTATCCTTCAAAAACATCTGAGCTTACTAGAAAAGCAAGGATATCTCGATCATCATCAATAACTTGAATGTTCTTGACGTTATTAGGAACATCATAGGTGGATATCAATTCTATTGAGAATCTCTTAATCTTGGAGCCTTGCATGGGTCCCAAGGTGCTTGTTGTGATGACTAATGAATCATCTATTTGATTTTCTTCTCTAGGGATTAAACTAATCCCAAAAGCATCAAAGTCTTCAATCAGGTTCCACACCCGATTTCTATAAGCTGCTAGCCTTTTATTGTGACATGTGTATTGGCTGCGCACTTTCTTGATAGCTACTTCTGAATCTCCTTTAACCATCAAAGCAAGAACTTTCTTCTTATGTGTGAACATCAGTCCCTAAGCTAATGCTTCATATTCTACTATGTTGTTAGTGCATCCAAACTACAACGTGTAAGAAGCAAAGAAAGTTTTCCCTTTTGGCCTAGTTAATTCAATCCCAACACCATAGCTTGTTTTGGATTTGGATCCATCAAACGTGAGGGTCCATAGCTGATCATGAGCTGGGGTTGATCTCTTTGAGGTTATTATGGGCGTTTGGATAAGATGATCCATAGGTGGGTTCACTTTATCTTTTGCATCAAATATTGGGAAGGGGTGTTCAATAGGTTCCTCAGGTGTAATTTCCAATTCCTACTCAGATATATCAGGTAATCTGTGGCTATTCTTCTGAAAGTCACTTGTATCTTCGATTAATCCCTTGGGTTTTGGTATACTTGTGAGTGCAGGGATATCAAATAGACCTTGGGGTTGTTCTTCATAACTATGTTGATCTGGTATTGTGATCGGGGTAAGTTCAATTCGAGGAGGGACTTCCTTTGAAGGTATGTTATCCCTAGTTAACATTATTGCATTTTTGGCCTCAAATGAGAAGTGATCTGAAATGGTCTCGATGTGACTTAGGCTAGTTTCTTGAGTTTGGGAGACATGATTTAAAATACTGATGCAGGATTGGCAGGTCAATTCAGAATGATTTTGGTAATGCACCCTACACCAATTAGGGAGTAGAAGACTTTGCAGATTGATATCTTCCCCCAAGACCAACTGATCCTGTTGTAGCTTCCTAATCAATGCCTGTTGATTTTCATTAATCATGGGGTCAGGGAAATTTTGTATTGACAAATCCTTAGAATCAAGAACCGAAAAGGTCAAAATTTCCTCTCGTTTGTAAACCCCTATCCCAGTTTCAAAATAAGCTACCTCATTGGGACAATCATATCCAATTATGACATGCTTAAGGTGAGGTTCGCTTTCAATCCTAATCTGTGTAGGCACTCCCCTCCATGGTAGGCACATATGTGAAAAGTCGAGGGAGAGATATCCCCCTATACTTTTCATCAAATCTCTACTCAACAACATACCATAAGTCTCGAGAATGTCTGCTACTTGAATATCTATATTGGTTAAAATCCTGGGGTCAAACCCTACTTGCACGTGTATATTTCTCAATTCTCCAACTACATTAACCTTTGTTTTATCAAGTTGGATGACCTTCTTGTTTGTTTGGATAGGGTTCAATCCCAATTTCTTGCATACAGAAAATGGCAAACATTGTCAGAAGCCCCTGAATCTAGCAGACAATTATGTAGATTCTTCCCAAAAATTCTAAAACTTAAAAGAAATGGTGGGGTACCTACCTTGCTTCTATACAAAGTTGCATTCATGTCTGCAATGGGTGCCACCTTGGTTTTTCCTTTTGATTTATCAACTTCTTCCAAAGCTTTCAGCACTATCTCTCGTTGAGAAGGGCACCACTTTAGAATGTCAAATTATGATAAAGAGGTTTTTTGTTTCTGCATATCAGAAACAATATCAAACTCTGTGTTATAACTTGCATTACTTTTGACAACACCAAGTGAATTACCTTTATTATGGAAGTCAGGTGGACCTTTTGGTGGAGGAGGGTTATTATCAGCACTTTGATTTGGAGGCACCATGTGATTAGGTGGTGCTGTTGTAGTGAACGGACCCTTATTCTAATTTCTTAGGAAGTGTCCTCCCTTTGTCTAAAAGGCTTGGGCATCATATGCATCTTCCTCTGATTCATTCTCATTCTGCATTGGGAATGAAGGTTCTTCCTCAAAGAGGTCGTAAGTCATTGTTGTATCCATTGAGCCACCTTCTTTGTTTGAATTCCCTTGGAATGTTTGGGCATCTTCCTGTGCCATCTTCATGAATTTCTCCATTTTAGGGCAGTTTACCTCAAAATGAGTTGCAGTATCATGCAGCCTGCACCAGTTAGTCATAAAATTAAGGTCAGCCACATTTGCAGTATGTGTCCTATCCTCATTAGCTTGATAATTGTGAGAAACTCCACCGTTATTTGGACATGTGTTCCATTGTCAATTGTTATTTGGCCTCTGGTTATATCCTCTATTTTGATTTTGATAGCCTTGGTTAGGGGATTTTTGCCCTTGATAACCCCTCTAGCTGTGATTGTTGTTGTTCTGATAATTACCTTGATTATTAATGTTCTGATTAGGGTAATTACCTTGATTATTACTGTTCTGATTAGGGTAATTACCTTGGTTCTAAGAGGGATTCAATCTAAGCTAATCCATGTCATTTGTGACTTGGGACAGAGTTTTCTTTAAGGTCTCCAACTCGTTTGTGAGCTGAACTGTCTTTTCACTTTCAACACTCTTGGCAACAAGTGGCTGACCAACATGATTTGGTGTTCCAATTTGGTTATGATGACCATGCATACTATGATGAGTCTGTGATTGTTGAAAGAAGTCAGGAGCTCCATGGGCAAAGAATGCAACAGGAGGTGGGGTTTGCAACTTAGACGTAGGCCCATAATGGGAAGGAGACATTCCTACAATGGTATTGAATAAAGGGGTTGGGTTAGGCATTTGATACCCCATTGAAGGAAAACCTCCTCCCAAACTTCCTTGTTCAAAGCTAATTTGTTGTTGCAGCTTGATGGCTAGATGATAAACTTTAGACAGGGAATCAATATCTGTCGGTTGATAAGTCCTTTGCAGGAACAAGCCAAGCAAAGGGTCTATAACTCTAAAGTATGCTTGAATGGCACTATTCTCAGCAACTAGATAAGGGTATTGCAGTCTCCTATACATTTTTTGAAACCTAGTATTAAACAAGGGCAAGGATTCACATGGCTCCTTCCTAATGGTAGAAAATTGGTAGTACAACATGGTTGGATCCACATAAACTCTAAACTGATTGATGAAAGCATTCTCCAGGTTTTTCCAGGTCAGAATAGAACCTTGTGGGAGATTTAGGTACCAATTGTACGCCATATCCCCTAAGGAATAAGGGAACAACCTACAAACTACATCATGGTGAGCTATTTGAGCTCTAGTACAAGTGTCCTTAAAAGCTTGTATGTGGTCTTCAACACTCCTTGATTCGCCATGAATGTATTTGGGACAAAATTTCTCAGGATTTTTAGGCATATCATGAAAGTCTCTAGGAATGGTCCCCAATGGAGAGGGATTATTCTGAAAAAATGCCATTGGCGGTGGTGGTGGTTGAGCTAGCTATTGGATGGATTGAACCAGTTGTAATGACAATTGAGATAGATTCAGTGGTGGATTAACAGGTCTCCACTAAGGTATTCGTGAAAATCTTGGTGGAGTGAGTGGAGCTGACAAGGGTGGTATGATGGTTGCCCCAGTCTTGTGAATCTTGTGTCTGATTGGGGTCTTGATTTCTATCAAAGGTGGTGGGTTTTCAGCTGATCGAAGAACTCTACGGGACCTTTCTGGTGAGAAAAACTCAGTATTATCCAGTTTTCTCTTATAGACCCTCCTTCTAGCACCAGTTTCATGTTGATGGTTTGGAGGAGCACAACAACAGATAGCAGAATATTACTATTATGCTCTCCTGAAAGAAAAAGAATAACGCATGGATATCTAACTCCCAAGGTCTTGGTAATCGGTTCTTGACTGTACTGATTTCACTCAATGGTTGATGTGAACTATAATGTTCAAGGGGCCTGTTGGTGTTGAGCTTCTAGATTGTTCTAAGACCAAACATAAATTTAAACCTACTTTAACCAGGGTTTTTAAAGAAACAGAAAAAGATAGATCAAAGCTTTGGAACTGAAGAGAATGATAATTCATCCAACTTAACCAGACTTATCTTGCAAGGAATTCCTAACTAAAATACAAAACAAAATTAACTTGTGATTAACACACAGTTTCATTCATTCACAGTGCTAACTTCAATAATAGATTGCAAATCACCATTTAAGCTAAACATAAGATGAAATTTCATTCCTTGAAAGCTTTCAAATCAAATGATTAACCCAAGATAAATACCATTCTGGAACACAATATGAAGTAGATTTAAATCTGGTTGCTTCTACTATTTGTAAAACAAATAAACAACATTTACAAATCTTGCACAATCACCATTGTATAGAGAATTCATGTCTTCAAATCATCTCCATCTACACTAAGAAAACTTGAAAGATACATCACTTCCTTCTACTCTCGAATTTCTCTACCTTATAGTCCTAACTAAGAAGACAAAACGAAGATCCCATTACAAAGAAACAGGATGCAATTTTGTCTCCTCTATCTTTAGAAAAATTCCTACTCTTGAAAATCCATATATCTCTCTCAGAACTCTTCTACTCTACTAGACCTTGTTTTTCTAAACTGTTCCTTTTACAAAAAGGTCCCAAAATTCATATATACAAACATGCCAAAAAGAATGTGCCAAAAAGAATGTGTTGGCCCCTGTTTTAGGGTTTAAAAAAATATTAGCTCCAGGACAATCGGCCCTTAGATCTTTTGGAATAAAGTTAATCACATTCAATGTGCATCCCCGTGTCCATGTCGGTGAAAGATTTCCCTCAGGAGTAGCCCTTAGATCTTTTGCAACCATTGCATTAACTTCTAGCCTCCGTTTCTATCCTCGAACTTCCTTGCAGAGCTGCCTTGAATATCTTGGAGCATAGTCATTAATATCGATCTACCTCTGCCAGTAGATACCACAACTGTCACTGAGACTCACAGCCTCTTCTTCCTTTCGACTTTCTTCTTGCTCCAGATCTTCCTACAAGTTGACCCCTTCGAGAAGCAGCAACCGATCTCCTCTTGTTAGATCCCCATACCATTGCTCACCAAGCCGACTGATCACCTTTGATCTCAGAGTAAGCATATCCATATCGCTCACAGTCTGAGAATCCTCTTCATAGGTCAGTCATATGGTCAAACTGCCAAGGGTTCACCTTCAACCTCCTCTGATTGGTGGAACACTTACCACGTAATCCTTTCGGGTGGATAAAATTTCCTCGGACAGAATCACATGTCAATGAGACACTATCTATGTCTTCGTGATGTGATTATACTTCACAACAGCAGTCGGCATAGCATACAACTATCGACAAGAGTTCATAGCGAGTGGCCAGAGTTATATCGACATCCCAAGATCATCAGAAAGACTATCGCTATTGGCCAGACATCATAGCAAGTCCTTAAGAACCATATCGTTGTGCTCCTCCATTGGCAAAAAATTTGCATTCAGCAAGACATCATTCAGTCGACAGGAGGTCATAGCGGGTTCCCATTAGTCACAGCGATATCCTTTTCTATTGTCGAGAAAATCACACTCGACGAGACATCACACCAAGCGAAAACCCTTCGGCCAAGAGTCTTGCCGAAGCCACATACCTATCGGCGATACCATCTGAGTCGGCAAGACCTCATAGTGATCCCCCAAGAGTTATACCGTTGCTCCCCTGTCGGTGAGACAAACATTAATCAGGAAGACATTTCACCGAAACCATTCTGTTTCGGTGAGACACCATCGATCGGCAAGACCTCACACTGAGTGCAAATCCTTTCAGTGAGACTTGCTTTTGTTGGAAGGACATCATGCCGAACCCCTCATCTTTCGGTGAGCTTGGACCATTTCGGGGAGACTCCACCCTGTCAGCAAGACATCACACCGAAGGCACACCATCGATCGGCAAGACCTCACACTGAGTGAAAATCCTTTCAGTGAGACTTGCTTTTGTCAGAAGGACATCATGCCGAACCCCTCATCTTTCGGCGAGCTTGGACCATTTCGGGGAGACTCCACCCTGTCAGCAAGACATCACACCGAAGGCACAAGCCTTCGGTGAGACCATGATCATTCAGCAGGACCTTACTCTGAAGCCACCTCGTTTCGGTGAGACCTCACCCCGTCAGTGAGACTTCTCTCTGATGACACCTCTTTTCGCTGAGACCTCACCCCTTCGGCCAGACCTTATGCCGAAGGCATAACCTTTCGCCAAGACTTCCATCTGTCAGCAGGACCTTTTGCCGATACTAACCTTGTGCACAAGGGTCAGCGTGACTTCTTTCCAAGTGGAGAGATACATAAAAACTCATAGCAAAAGAAATGTCTGGGTGACCGGTGTATTTCAAATGAATATAACCATACCACCAGTCGGCAAGACATCCAGTTGGTCTCAGTGACTTTATTCTTTGAAGAGTTTTGTGCCAAATCTGATTGAGGCATGCCTTCCAACAGACTTCCTTGTGAAATAGCACCAGCTGTATGATTTAATCATGCACAACAATGCCTCAATTAGTCCTCAAAAGCATAAAAATACATCATTATTTTTTATCATTTCATTCAATTTATAGCAAAAAGAAACCCAACTCTGGCTGAGGCAGAACCAAAATCTGACAGAACAAAAAGACAGACTTAGGAGGAAAACAAGAGAACTCCTACGACCAAACAAACAACCAAAGGCGATGAAAACATAAGGAAAAGGGGGGACCCACTTTGTTCTAGAATAAAATGGGGTGGTTATGCAAGGCATAACAGACCCTCTACCAGTCTGTGGTTGGTCTGTTGTGAGTAATATGGGGCCCAGTCTGCTCTAGGTACAGCTTGATGATAATGCAAGCGATAATAATCCACCTCCCGGATGGCATCCCTGTAAGAATGAAGAGGAACTATGCTCTGAGAGGAGGAGGCTACCATGCTCTCTAACTGTTGTCTCTATCCCATCTCTATAGCTGCCTGTAGCTCTGCGGCCTGCCTCTGCAAAATGTTCTGGTCTCTCTCGGCCCTAGCCTAATCCCTCTCCACCGTCAAAGTCTGAATCTGAGCCTATAACTGTGCAATCAATGCAGCTCGGGGATTTGGTTGTCCTACTAGCTATGTTGGGGGGGGTTGCACATGAGGTTGATCCTCACCCTCAACTCGTGGTGGGGCATTTGCCTGATCCTGCTGCCTGGCTGGCCCCTAGTCCTAATCCTGCATATGAACATATGCCTGGACCTGTTGAATTGGAACCTTAACTGGCTGATCCTGTCGCTCACCCTCTCTCCATCCTCATCCTCCCCCTCTACCCCTCAATCTTCACCGAGCGGAGGGTGCACCTGGAACTATCAATTTTAGGGGTGGTCGAAACCAACCTCTGTAGGCCTATGCCATGCTTGGATCTATGGGTCCCTGATCATATACCCATGGTTGGGCCACCAACTGTTTGAAACTATCTACCACCTCAGAGGCAGGAATATATCGCCCCCATGAACCCTGCAATACCATATGAGAAAATATAACCATGTAGGCATCATCTGGCTGGTCATGTGGCTCACCAAACTGACGCTGGACTCGCCCTGGTAGGTATCCCTCAACCATCGTATGCTCTCGCCTCTACATAAAGCGGTCCTTGTGGGAAAAGAATATATGTTGTGCATCATCAGCCTATCCGGGGCAACCAAGGTACGAGCACCATGTGAAAACCTACATATCATCCAAGACCCTCCTCTAGTGAGGAATCTCTTGCTCACTCGTGTGTGTAAAGGACACACCGCCTCTGTAGCACCATACTAGGGGATCATTAGGCCCCATCGGCATTGGAACGACTCACAGATGGAGAATGCAGATGTGCTCCCATGCCCAAATGTGAAGAAGTGTAACACCTACTCCAAGTGCTCTGTCGTCGAGGTAGACGTACTTGTGCAAATCCCTATAAAGGGAGGCTAGAAAAATAGGCCCCCAAGAAAAATGAATAGGCCTGTCATGCATCACCATCCGCTCCTAGCAGAGCCCCCAACCAAGACTGAAATACTGGCCTCGCTGATCCAGGGCAACGAGACCTAAAATGATCACTGCAACCACCAAGCGGAAGGGTGAAGTCAGGGCCCTGTGACGCTCTAACTCTATTTGACCCTCACAGTATATAACATTCTTCATGGCAAAGACTATATGACAAGTGTCCCGTCTGGCATCCATATCATGAATAACATGTCGCCCATCTATCGGCAGTCTAAGGATGCACCACACGTCCTCCAGGGTGACGATGTCCTCGCCAATAGGAAGGTGGAAGGATGAGGTCTCACTATGCCATCTCTCGATAAGCGTTGATATCATCCCAAGGTGGGTCCGCACGGGTGTTACATAAGAAATGTACCATAGTCCCATATCTCGTAGCTGATCTTGCTCCCTGTTGCTCAGATCTTGCAAGTAACCAAAAATCTCTTGTGATCTATGCTCTCGAGAATAGAGCTCCCTCGCCGCGTCTTGCATTAGGAAGGGTCACCATGTTAAAACCTTTGAGAAATTTTATTTCAAGCATCCAAAAAGCCATCCTAGCATCGCTATCTGTGAAGGTGTCACAGTTTGAAATTTGAAAACTACAACGCTGGGACTGTCGAAATCTTAAAATGCACCATTGTGGTGCACTTTTCTAAAAGTGGCACAATTTGGCAGAAACCCTAGTCTAAAATTCTGCCACCGCGTCAGACTTTGAAATGCCCCCACTGGAAGTAGCATAGGTGTCAGAGTTTGAAGTTTGTTTCCAAACTCCAAACTCCACTGTTGCGGTGCATTCTAGGGTGGCGAGCTAGTTTGGACCACTGAGCAATGCAGCTTGAATTTTGAGCGGCGCTATATAGCACCGCTGCAGAGAAGCTAAGTTTAAAAGCATTAAATGAGCACAAAAAACAAAAGACGAAGCTCAAGTTAGAATCACTTACTGGTGCCTCAATGTCAAGAGGTAATTGGTATGTCCAGACTCAATCAAAAATATGCATCGAAAGCTGTCGTTGCACCATCTCGTTAGAATATCAAAGCTCAAAATGCAAAATCGCTAAAAGGCTGTGTGAAAATGAATTGAAAGTGACCCCTCGGAGCCTTTTTAAGCCTAAAAATTAGGGTTTTTTTACCATGTTTGGCTATCCTGCTAGGGTTTTGGACTCTTGAACAAATTTTTTTTCTAGTTAAGGCATGTTTTACATCGTTTTATTTCTTTTAGACATGTTTTTGGCCTCCTAGAGCCTTTCTGGACCTATCGGGCACCTTGACCTCTTTTTTTCGTGAGATCACCCAAAAATCAAAATTTTCGTCCAATCTCTCAAGGGGGTAGTATATTAGCATGTTTTCTCTCTTCAGGGCAGTAGTGGGGAAAAATTTTGAAAACAAAATTTTTTTGGCTTTGATCGAGCTCGTTTATTCTTTGAATCAACACAAGTGTGTTTCTTCAAAGAGGGGCAAAATGTAGATGCGTAAAATGTACTAATTAACGTTGGACATCTGATCCTAACCACTAACATCACTTCACCCTGAATCATCCTTCGGTTTAACCATTTAATAAAATTCCATTATTTGATTAAATTCATCAATATTCCTCTCTTAATTAAATAAATCAGTTATCTAATTAAGTCATCCTTTCTCGGTAATTAAATCGACCAGTCTGATCTAATTATCCATATTTAATTAAATAATCAATTTTATTTGATTAAATCTCTAAAGTTCATCCATTAAATTAAATAAATTAAAACCTTATTTGATTTAATCTACCTTCATCCCCTTAGTTAAATAAATCAAAACCCTTTATTTAAGTAAATCTTTAAATCATAATTCTTCTCATATTTGACTTAAATCAATCCATAAATTTAAGTCAAATAGGTCACATCATTTAATCCTTCATTAAATTAATTAACCTTGATTAATTTAATTGCTTCTCATGTCCCATCCTCCATCTTTTGCCACTTGCACATGAAAATAGAGTAATTTGATTTATTAAATATCTATTTATCTTCAACATGGCATAAAGGAGGAATATTCTTCAAGTTTGAAATTCAAATCTAAGTTGACTTTGTCCTCCCAAAAAGGCATTCACTCCCTCTTACAAGTCCTTTTGCATTGAGCCAAGTGGCCATAACTCCATTTGACTCTCCCTCCACCTTGCCATTAATACAATTTCAAAATTCAAATATTGGCATTTATTGGCACATTCATCAAAACTTGCACATCCTTGGCCCATTCACATTTGGACAAGTGGCACTTTTCCATTGGATGAAATTTAGTCCCACGTTGCTCCATTTTGGGAATTCTTTCAACTTTCCATTCTATAAATAGAGAGCTCCTCTATTGTATTTGGTATCCACAACTTGAGTAAACTTACTATGCTCAAATCTTTAGCAATCTTCATCCATACTTTTGAATTTGTAGCTAGGTTATGCAAGTTTTTATTTTGGAGCATTCATCACTCTTCATAAAAGTGGATCAATTTTCATCACCAAATCACCATTGCATCATTGGAGTTGGGAAAGGGCCAATTTTCACATCAAACTGGCACCAATTCCCTCAAGAAATTTAGAGTTTCCTTTGCTTTAGACTAGGATTTGATATGTTTTAAGTTTTGTTGTCTTCTTCATTTCATTTCCTTTTTATTTTGCAACTTAAATGAATTTCTTGAGGAATCATGTTACTAACCTTGCATTTTATTTAATATATTGATTGTTTCTTGTGTATGTGCAGGTTTGGAACCATGGTTCACACTGCCAGTCAGGCGTCCATAATCCCGGTAGAGTTATTTGAATCCTCCTGAAAGTTAAATTTTCTTTTGTTTTGATTTTTATTGTTTTCTTTTCTTTTTTCTTTTGTTCATTTCTTTTGATTTTTCCTTTTCTCTTCTTTATTTTTCATTTCAACCCGCAAGAAGTGAAGCTCACACTCAGGGCTAAGAATCAAAATGGTGCTAAAGTAGAATTTTAGATTTTTCAGTAAACCCAACTTCACAAAGGAACCTATGGTGACCACTAGATTCTTAATATGTGTGATAGATATACAATTTCAAAATACATCAAAACCAAATTAAACCAGTGGCTTATCCCCTATGAGCCAAACACCCAGGTCACTTGACACTAATAGAAGACCTTCACCATCCACTCTAAAAACTTGATTGAAGTTTATTAAAGAGATACTTAGAAAACCTCCCCAGGAAATATAAAACAGGTTGTTGCACCTATAAACATACCCAATAGAAAATAGAGGGACCCTAAGAAAAGAAGCACAATCAAAGAAAAGTAGAAGCAAACCAAAAGGAAACTAACCTAAGGAAAACATCAAAACTAACCAAAGTGGGAAAGCAAGACCAAACAACAAGGAAACTAATCTATAACAAACCAACTAATCTAACGAGAGTAGGAAAACGAGGTATGTACATGAAATATACATTACTCAAACTGAGATATATACAAAGGGATTTACAATGGACCATGTTCAAACAAGGAAAACTAGCACTCATGCTTGTAAGATCTTGAAATGCATGCACAAGTAGCAGGGTGATTGTTACAGTTCTAAGCAGTGCAAACACATCCTTATATTCAAAAAAATAAAGCTTTATGACGTAGCATTCAAATTCAATAGCACATTCAAGAAAAACTAAAATTTGAGGTGGTTCGTTAAGCCCATGATCAATCCACAAACAAGTTCATCTTCCCTCATTCCCATAATCAAAACAATAAATGCAACTACGAGTATTGATAGAAGCAAGGAAGAATAGAACCTCGATGTCACCATGCAATGGGAGCATTTTTTGATGATCTAGAGCATGTGTGGCATCATTGTACCATGCACCAAAAACTTTTGAAGGATGTAGCTAGTGGTGCGGAATCCCACTTGCATTACAAATCTACAAATCATAATCAAATTGATCAGGAAGTAGACACTATGGGGAATCATAGTTTTCAATTTCAAAGAACATTCTACCTGATCTCGGGTCTGCATAAGGCTAAGAAAATGATTCAACCAACCCAACCTCCAAACTCTCGGTGGGATCTGTAACCTCCATCGTCCATCCCTCAAGGAGATACACTTTTTCTTGCTAATCCTTCGTAGTCCATGGATCCACTTGATTACTTTCCTCAAGGGGTAGCACGTTGTCCCATTTCATTTCCATCATGCTAAATTTAATTTGATGGTGCTTCATGTCATAAAAACATGATATGGATGAATTTATTCCATTTCCATCCTTGGAATGTGCAAGAAAATTGGCAATGGACGAAGTGGAAAAACTCCATGTTGCAGCCTACAGTTGGAAGGGTATATCACCCTTGTTGGAAGCTACCAAAACATCCTTTCTTTGGTCTTCTTCACTTTGTGGCTCATGTGGTTCACAAGATATTTACTTGTTTCCTCTTGTTCACTGCTGCTATAGATAGAAGTGGACTCCCTTTCCCATTCTCGAAGCTCTAATTCTTCACCATCTGGAGGTTCAAGTGACATGTCCTCATCACTACCATCCTCTGAAATGTACTCTTGGTCAGTGTCATTGTGCCTCTACGGCACAATTCCAAGTGGGAAGAAATCAACAAGTGACACTGGCTCATCAAGGAGATCATAATATGCCATGTGATTTGCTTCTAAGAATCCCTCATGAAGTTGATCATTAACCCTGTGTAGATCATCCGTGAGAGGGGATGACTCTTTATAATTGATGGATAGCTCTCCCATTTGATCTACTTCATTGTTTGGAGGTTTGGGAGTGTATTTTTCTTCTTTTGTTGATGCCCCAAGATCCTCTTGTGAGTTCCACTTAGCTAAGTTTTCACTTGGTTCCAATTCTTGTGCTTCTAGCTCAATCCTAGAAGTAGCCGTTGGAGGTTGTGCACTTGGTTGTTCTGCTTGTTCTTTAACCTATTTGATGGCCTCTTGACATAACTCATATGTGAACTTTGAAGGTGCTAAATCATGGAGCCTATACCAACCTAGAAGCAACAACACCTCCAAATCTACTTGGTATCTTAGCTCTGACCAATCCCTCATGATCCTTGAGACAAGTTCATTATATCTTTCCACCATGTTGGATCTTCATTAGCACTTGGGGAAGAAGTCTGATAGTGGACAGCCTTAGCTTGTAGTTGTTCCCACTCCTCTAGATCTTCACTTTCAAAGGCCTGATCATCTTCATACATGGAGAGAAGGTCTTCTAATCCTATTTTGCTTAAGCTTTCATTAGTATTCCTTGCTACCCCAAGAGTTTCATCCTCATCCTTTTGATTTTTAGTATCTCTGTTGACTGTCCTAGCATGCACTGTTGCAAATTCTTCTGCCTCATCTTTTGTGTATGGCATTTCAATTCCTAACTCTTCTTCTTGAGTGGATGATTGTTCTTCATTGGGAGTTGGTTGCTCAATCTGCTCAATCTAATCTGAATAGCTCCTAACTTGGTCAATGATGCATGTACATGAAGATCGAATGAGTTCTGAATGAGGTGCATTATGGACCCTAAACCATTCAAACATCAAAACTTCCTCTAAACTTAGCCCATCATCAATGCTTAGTTGTTCCTTGATCGGCTCTTCAAATGCTTTGGCTACAATTTTAACAAGTCCTTCTTCTAGATCAATAGGATCCAACGATTGGTGCACATCCCAAAAGAAGATTTCTCCCTGCAATGCCTTCTCAATTCTGCCCAAGAATGTCAAACATTCCATTTCACTATGTCTGCATGTGTTATGAATTCTGCATTTTTCTAACAATGCAAAGTGCTGCAATGGTTGGTTCAATCTCCTACTCAAATATTATTGTAGTTGAGTGATGTCGACTTGAATTTGTTGCTCCATCTTAGCTCAGATGTTGCCTATCTTCCAATTTTTTTATTTTAAAATTTGTTGCTTATGACGAGATCTATATATCTTAGATCTTACTTGAAAGTGCATTCAACTTCCAACTTTGTGGCCTTGTGCTAAGCCAGGCCCTCCTTCTAGCACCAGTTCTGTTGATGGGTGTTTTTGCACCTCCTCAACATAGGTAGCACACAAGTATGCTACTTCTCTTGAAAGGCAATTTTTTGCATCTTAGTTTCAAAAAATCACCCCAAGGTCTCTCGGGTGTCAGGTCATGACAATGCTTGGAATAGTTCAATTGGTTGATGTGATTTGTTGGTAATCACAAGGAGGCCTTTATGGTTCACAAAGCATGGGATGTGGGTTGACAAATAGAATTTCAAAGTGCTGGAAATGAATGAACAATGGCTTCCCACTCAGAACAGCAAGCTGAAACTCACTTCAATCACCAAGTTTGACATTGTTATGGTGCTTGGAATCCTACACTAGAAAAATACTAAAAGAAATAGAAAAAGAGGAAATGGTTGAGAGAGCTATTCTAAATCTAAGCTATGAATGAATAGTAACAATGGAGGATGCTATAGTAGACAGACTCCCATAAAACTAAGGTTTGCTTGACCAAGAAAAACCTACAACTACACAAAACTAGTGTAATTTTCTAAGGCCTATAGATTTTTAGATTGTGCATTCATCTCATGAACATACAATTGAACTAAAGTGCAACATATTAATTATCTCATACTAGCTTTGCAAAGTGATTCATCATCAACAAACCACAAAAAGCATGAGTTGGAAGTGCATCCAATACTATAACAACAACCACCATTAAATACATTCAAGAAACTAAAACTAACATGGAGGCTAAATCATGCATGCAATATGCGCAAGCTCAAAGAAAACACCCAAAATAATGCAATGCTTCCTTCTATTGCTGCAAAATTCCTCTTACAAAAATTCACCAGCCCCTTACAAATGAGGAGAAATCTCCTATTTATAGTTTTCCAAAAGTGAAATGAATGGCCAGGATTAATTTGCAATGAGTGGCCTAGATCCAATACAACTTAGGGTTTCACCTACCCCCAATATTTCACAATATAAAAAATAGACTTTTGTCTTTTTCCCTATTTTTTCTTCTAGTCTATTCATCCTATAGCTACTGTAGCTATTTTTCTTTTAGCTACCTTCTCTATTGTATTTGAAAATTGTTGAAATCTACCTTTTTGTTGATGTGTTTGCAGCATTTATTCATTCAATCAGGTAAATTGAATTGTAGATTTGTGTCACTAAGAAGCAGATATGTTGCTCCTAATCTTGGTGGACAGCTCTTTACTATCATCATTTCGATAGAACAACTTCCTCTTGCTCGATATTCTAGTGGACAGCTCCCTGATTCTTCGATGCTAACTTCTTTGGCATGCATTCATAGATAAGAAGATCCTCCATTTTGGTAACCTTAGATCTCCGTTGGCATATTTCATATGTGAACCTTTGTAACACAATATCTTTTGTAGTAGGGTTTACCATCACCCTCTTCTTGAATTCATCAATGTTCATGTGCCCAAGGTCTATGTCTGAAACTGTGTCCCAAGTGGAGGTGAGCTTGGAGGTGCACTCCATCCCGTGGAACTGATACTTCATTTTCTCTTTTTCTTCCTTTCCTCTTGGAGTCCTTGTGGGCTTCTTTCCTTTGTCACTCTTTCCCAGGGGCTCCCCTGATGATCCCTCATTGAACTCCATAAATCCTACACACACAAAATACAATAAGTGCATTGATATATCAACAAGGAAAATGTTAGTTGAATCCTGCAAATTCAAAGTTAGATCCATTTGTATACCCTTAGAAGATCACGAAATTCATCGTTGTTAAACATTTGGAGCTTGCTTGGGTCATTTATGCTAATGGGAGCTCATGGGTGCTGGTTTCCCCTAGGTGGAAGTTGTTAGGAGAAATTCGGAGCAGAACAACATCGGGACAGTGGAATCCCGCAGACAACCACCCACATGGAATTTTTTGCATGGTTTGATTGATGAGAAAATCTCCCATGGAATGATTAGTCACATGCAAAAATTGGGTATAAGGCACTTAAGGTTGCAAGATTAGGCTTTAGTGAAATTGTGGGTTTGAAGGGTACAGGCACCGTGGGGTGGAAGGATGTTGATGCTTTGTTGTTAAATAGCGGTGCTAGATGGACAGTGCCCCGCATGCAGAGTTCTGCATAGTGAAACCTGCATGGTAAATTTCCTTCATGAGTTTGTTTTCTTTTCAAGTTGGAGGTTTTGGACCTTAGAGTCGAGCAATGCGGGTTCTGAGTAGTGGAGGGGTGCCAAGCACTTACCGTTAAGGAACGACTTTAACAGGGAAGACTTTCAACCATGGTGGCCCGCATGGGCAGACCCACTAGAGTGATTTGCTCAAAAGCTTGTAAATTGCATGTTTTAGGACCGACAACGGCAAAGGCAGACCCGGGGTCTACATGGCGAGAGAACGTGTGATATTTTTTGTCAAAGAATGGTGATGAAATGACGGCCACCCGCATGGAAACTTCCTCAAAGCCACAACTCTTAGCAATTTTGAGTTTTTTCAAATTAAGCACATGAAAGATGCATTAGAAGGGTACCTAGACCTATTCCTCAATGATTTGACCCCTTTCAAAAAATGCAGGAATTTGGAATGTGGAAGCCACAAAGTCCAAAGCCATAAAAAAAATAATAACCTGTACATGAAAACTTATGGACGGCAACCTGCACATGGAAACCCGCGGACAGCAACCCACAGTGAAATTCCCGCAAAGTTACAAAACTTAGTAAATTTGAGATTTTCAATTTTAGCACATGGTAAAAGGGCTAGAAAGAGTGTCTAGACATATTTCCTTAAGATTTGACTCATTTTGAAAAATGTGGAAATTTGGAATGTGGAAGCCAGAGGGTCCAGAGCCGTTAGTAACAACATTCTACACATGGAAACCCATGGACAGACTTCCACACACGGAAACCCATGGAAAGACTTATGCACTGGAAAGCCACGAACGGAAACCCACCCATGGAAACCCATGGACGGTGACCCACACACAAAAACCCGCACACAAAAACCCATGGATGGAAACCCTCAATGAAATTTCTGCAACTTCTTAAAAATCAATGAAACCTTGGCAATTCACTTAGGCATCACAGAAACATCCCAAATCCATAGGTAACTTGTCCCCAAAGTCAAAAAATGAAGGAAAATTTGAAGCAAGCGAGAAGGGACCAAGCCAGCAGGAGGAAGGCAAAAGCAAATAAAAGGGGGTCCCTGCCTTCGGTGGGGCATGTGTGCAAAATATGCACAATAGGACTCACTGTCCTTAAAAAGGCTCACATTTTGAGTACAAAATATGGCTCACTGCCAAGATACAATGATAGTGGCCCACTGCCAAAAGATTGAACTGATAGAATACACCTTCAATGTGCAGGGTTCAGTTCTGTTGAAGCTCAGAATATAAAGTATTGCATCACATAGCAGTCGCTCAACAAATTTGTACTGATCACTATTGATAAAGCATTTAGGCTTTGATCCTTTTGAGACTTGGAAATGGAATGGAATTGATTTGCATTGATTAACCTAATTATACTATGTGCCCTAATATGATAATTTCAAGGTCTCAATAAATGACAAACTAAAATAGATATTTGCAAGCAGATCTAAGAAGGGAAAAGCATTGTGTACCTCTCTTGTGAACTTGGAAATGGTCTGAGTAAGAGGAAAAATTCGCCCAAGAGCCTCTAAGTCTTTGTATGCCTATTTTGGAACTGAAAACTTAAACATGTAGCTCTTTGTCTACTCTCTAATGCCAACCCTATAAACTTTTATTTTCATATTTGAACCTATGACAAATATGCTAAAGAGATGATGGGGGTGGCTATATAGGATTTTTCCTAAATCAAACCCCTATTTTGGTATTTCTACCTCCACAATAGCCAATAAAATTGATTGATAACAGTGTGTGTTCCCTAACCTTAAGTGCATCTAAGGTTATTATGAGTTAAAATGCATAAAACCCTACTCAAATGGGTTAGATAAGGATTCCTATATGAAAATGACAAGATCTACCTAAGAGGAAGTCAAAACACACTTAGGAAATTTGAAACATAATGATACCTTGCTTTAGGTTGCAAGAATGATGAAGATTGAAGATGAGAACACTTAGGAAACAAGTCATTAGGTTGAAGGAAATGACCAAATGCATCTCTCAGACCCAAAATCCATCATGCTCTTCTATTGGAATCAATCTTCAATCATGAAATAGGACGATCAAATCTGCAAATAAGCTTGAAAACCTATAAATTTGAATGTATGTGATAGAATGTAATGATCTCTTGCTACTTCAAGATTCTAATTCTTGCTTTTTAGTTTCAAATGGTGAAAATACTAGGTGTTTATAGGCATTTCTCTAATTTCCCAAAAATTAGATCCTGGTAGCCAACATTTGCAATTTGAATTTTGAATGTTAAAATGTTGACCCCAACATATTCAAATTTGGGGTCCGAAAAAATAGGGGAACCTAGACGCCCAAGGGCATCCCATTCCTGGTCCTATTTTCCAAAAAATAGGGTGTTGGGGGCAAGACATTAAATGGATGCATATGTTTAATGCTTGCAATTTCTCAAAAAATGGTAAAATGGGTTTTTGAATGCATAATTTAAGAGATTAGGGCCTAATTAGGAGATGTTAAAATGCATAAATGCAAGGGTCACTAAAGTAGGTCCAAATTAAGTATGAAATTATACTCACAGGTATAGAGGAGTACAATTTTTGATACTACACAAAGATACTTATCAGATTTGGATGTTTCTTTCACAAAAACATACTACAACTTTTTGTTGACCTTTCCAAACTCTGCATTACTATCTTAATTTTGCACAACCACTCTACCAAGATCCACAATATCAAAATACATTCAAATTTATATCTTCTATCATCACTACTACCTCCATTATATCTGTAGCAACATCATTGTTGAGCTACCATGCCTGAACTGGTCCTTTCCATATTTCATTATCAAAATAGCTTTTGTGGTTAATTTTATTTGTACATCATCTTTGTTAAGACACATCACTCATCACATACCCCTTTCAACAATCTTGATCTTATATTTATATCCTTCGCAACTCTTCAAAAAAATTCTCCTTTGTCGATCAAGATGGAACATGTGACATGAAATGTGCAACGACCATGCTTGTCAGCTCTCAAGACATATACTATAAGTAGAAATTAAACGTGGTTCAAAACAAGAGATAATCAAGACCTATTTTACCTTAGCACATATGTCCACACTAGTGCACACTTCCAAACACCTGGCGTAGTCATCTCAACATACCAAGTTGACCCAAAAAACACTTAATCATGCTATACATCATCTCCAAACCTAAAGTGGTACCAGAGAAACAAAAATAGCATCATGTGGATCATGTCATGAACATTATATGGCTTCCAAACATTCCTATACTTTCCTTTTATCATTTCAAGCTATTTCATGCTGGCAGAAACACTTGAACACTAATTTCGGTATCCCTAATACACTCTTATGACACAACCTTGATGTAAAACATTGAAAATCATAGTTGTTATAGAAAAGGACATTTGAAACTTGAATCGAGCATACCAACTGATTGTATGATCTTATCTTTCAATCAACAAATCCTAATGTCAAGATGCGGTGAAATAGGGTTGCATTTATTAGCTACCTCTACCTACCTTAACCAACAATAAGACTTGCCTTATACTCATATGACTTCATAAACTATTGTGATACATATTATCACTTGAAACTTGAATCATATGTCCATCTTACCTGTATCTAGAAATCCTCCAAACTGCAATATCATATCTTCAATAGTGAAGAAGTTCAAAGCATTATACTATCTCTTTGTGATTGTAACTACCCTATTTCATTATTGCCTTCACTCTATTGACTCTAAAACACTTTTCGGCAAGTTTCATGATCTCAAATTTGAACCACACATATCTAAGAATAGTTACAAGCTATCTTCTCTATCTACAGGCTCATAACTTCAAATGTGGTAAAATTTGGTACATTCTCTTGAGCCTATGACATCTTTCCTGACTTGAAATTTACTTAACCAAACTTCTAACTTTTTGCACTTTCTTTATCCAGTTCCAAGCCACTTGAATTCATATCATCCAAACATGACTTCCATGACATTCATTATTAGCACAACTCATCAAATATATTGATAACATATATGTGTCATGAACTTACACATAAAATTTAAAAGATAAGGTACAAATGTGTACAGATGCTACTGATCATCATCACTCCTTTGATCTACTCCTTCAACATCACCACTCGGTTGAAATCAAACAAATATCTCCCCCCTTGTCATTGGTGGCAACACCAATCTAATATGCAATATCACCACTCAGTTGGCATCAATGACAACATATGCAACAAGAGGTTCAATAGTAACATATGTAACAAGAGGTTCAATGTCAACTAGGATGGATTTTAAATATAAGATCTTCCTTTAAACATGATCCAATATACTAAGTATTTAAGCTTTTGACATTGAAAACCTATATTCTTCAATCTAGTAAATATATATACTGATTAAAGGTATCCTATTTTAATAAATCTCTAATGTAGTTTTACTCAAGTATATTGAACAAGACAAATTCCCAATGGTCCTAAAAGAGTTTCATCAAGTTTAATCAATAAGAATTATTGTACTCAAACCATATCCATCACGATAATGCAGTCAATAGTTAGCCAAAATTGTTTATATATGTACACAAATTAGTACATAGTTTTTAAAACTACTAATTATAAATTATCAAGAATAAAAAATCACCTTTTTCTCTAAATCTTATATCCATGAATCAACCATTTCCTAGGTGGAATCTTGACTTCATTGGTGTGATCAGTCTACCACCAATGTAGGCCATGAGTTCATTCCCATGGAAATGAACTACTTCATGGGATGGATTAAATCTAATATGTTATTTAGAAATTAATAACACTATCATTAATTGAGCTTCTTGAGGATATAATCCTAATATTTAGTACCCCTAATACTATAATCACCAATAATGCTAAGGAATTTATGGATGTTTATGCACCTTCTTAGGTGAGTTTGGCATTCATATTCTTAAAATTTTATACACCTTCTTAGGTGAGGATTGTTCCTACCCTTAGACATTAAAAATTGGAAAGTTAGTCCATGGATTCAACATAACGCAACTTGTTAGGTCATGAACTTGAGCACCCCTTCTAACATGTCCGTCGAGCATAATACAACTTGCTTGATAGTAGAGCTATGTATTTCATGAGTTTCTTAGCATAACACAACTGTCTAGCCTTGTGGAACCCATCATATTGCATGGACACCTAGCATAATGTAGCTTGCTAGCCAGGAGATCCATGTGGCTTGTGAGTGATTTGGCATAACACAGATTGCTAGTCCTCATGAGAGCATTCCTTTATCTAACATTTATTTGATGGATGACATTTGGTATTTGAGACAAATTTAAGACTGAGGTCTTTTTTCCTTACTGACTCAAATCCTTTTAGTACTAGCCTTGTGTATATGTTTGTGTATGTTTTCTTATGTTTGTATCATGTTATGTTTGTATTATGTTGTATCATATATTGTGTATTGTATTGTGTTGTGTTCTTGTCATGTATGTTTGTGTATGTTGTCTTGATGCATTATATACATGTGTGTTCCTTTGAGATTATGTTGTTTTGTCATGGGATCTTGAATCCTAGGTGCTTGTGCATCCCCCTAGATTCATTATCATCATATCTCTTCAACATTTGGACAATTGGACCCCTCTTGACATATTTTCTAATTTAGTGTGAGTTTGAGCATAAGTTCATACTCTCACTAAAGTGGGGGCTAAATGTAACATCATAAATTGTCACCTTTGACAATTTTACACAATTTTTTACTCGCCCTGAAGTGCATGGACCTAATTGTACACCTAATTTTTAGACTAATCACTAGCATTTCCCTTTGGATTCAAGACATCGACCAATCACTTCTTGTGGATCCACTTATCTTTGGAATTTGTATTGGTTGTTAATAGGTTGATCTTTTGGTGTAATGGAAAATGTGTTCCAACAAATGGTATCAAATCTGGGTCACGGGTTCAAATCCCCTCAAGTGATGTTGAAGGGGGATTGTTGGACTAATCACTAGTGTATCCCTTCAAATTCAATACATGGACTAATCGCCCCCCGTGGATCTGCTTTCTATGGTATTTTTATCGAGCATTAACAAGTCAATATTTTGGTGTAACAACAAACATGTTCCAACATTAATTTCCTAAATTATGTATTATGTGGACCATTTTATCATTTACTGACAAATTACAAGTAGAAACTAGAGAATTTATTTAATATTTTTCCCCTGACACCTTAAGTCCCACAAAAAAGGGTTTGGACCTAGTCACCTAGGGCGACTAAGTCCCCCTATTTTTCCTCCAAAATTGAATATGTCAAAGGTGGAATTTTATTATTTGAATTTCAAATGTCCAAATTTAGCTATCAAGATTTAATTGTCGAGAAATTAGAATAATTATGCATAAAAACCTAGCTATTGCATCATTTGAAATATATCTAGCATCAAGAGCAAGAATTCTTATCAAGAGCATTATCAAGCAAGTCAAGAGCAGTCATTTGAAGATTTATAGCAGAAATTCAAGATCCAAGTATCATGTCAAAGTATATGTGATTTTGTTCATGGTTATGTTGTAATATTGTTTGTGAGATCTAACTCTTGTAGGTCTTCAAGGAAATCAAGCCAACAATAATCAATCCTTGAGGATATCTTGTATGACTTCAGTCCTTCAAGGAATCCATTTTGGGTGGTGAGTTGCAATACATTATTGATTCATCATTCCTTTATCATTTATATTTATCCTTATCATTGATATTGACATTGTGGAAGTGGAAACACTAACACGGGGTTTGACTAAGGCAAGCCCCTAAATAGCACAACTTTTCTCCTCTCTTTGAATTTTTAGGTTTCAGATCTAAAGAAGATTGGGAGAAGCTTGAAGGTCAATTTTTCATTGTTGCATTCAAACCCTACACCTTGACAACAAACAAAAACCCAGTTACAACAATATTCGACAATGCGACAAGAGGAAATATAAGGCTTAGATCTAGCATTAGAGGACTATGAAATCAAATCCAAAATTCCTCTACTAGGACATAGTCACCCAGGGTGACTAGGTCCTTAAAAATTAGCTCCAAATTCATATCACAAGTGCATAGTGTCATGCTCAATCCATTTTTGTACTCTGAATTTTTATGACTTTCAATGTCTGTTGTTTTTGCATCATAATATTTAATTGAATCATTAGCCAAGTCATTTCATTGCATTTCATTTCCAATTTCATTCTAGATTTGGTCAAGGGCAAGTTGATTTACCTTTCAGGTTGCAATTTAGTCTTATACCTTGTCCAAATTCATCACACCCACGCTACCACAAACCCCTCTAAATGAAATAAGGAAAGGTGCCTAAACGCTAGAGTCAAATCTTAGAGTATCAACTTTTTTCTTCATTTCATGAATATTAATTAAATAATAAAATACTATTTAATTAACATAAAAATCATAGATAAGATGAATTAGGGTAAATTGACCAAATATAATGGTCAATTTTAAGTATCCAATTTTAGGTGTCTATAGCTACAATGCCCTCATGCTAATTTTCTTTAATTATTGCAATATCTCCACTAGGTTCCTAGCATGGTTTTAAATAAATAGATGAATGTCTTGAAATGCAACAACATAGTACATAAATCAACATAGACATGTGTTGAGTTGACTCATGATGGCTAGTGGAAATGTCAACAATGTTTTGTTCCAGCTCTTTGTAAGCATATTTTGTTGTTTGACAACTGATTATATATATTCTTAATAGTCTTTTGATTGTCCTTATTCTTTGTAACCTTTTTTGCATTGTTCAATGCAAAAACAATGTCAACAAGGTTTAAATTGGATTTTGAATTTAAATGTTTGAGGTTCAATTGAAAAATTGAGGAATAACTTGATCAATTATGCATCTAAAGATTTGATCTAGGGTAGTGAATAAGAGGTCTAAGGATCAAGATCATTTTTTAACTATGTTTCATGAGGACATCTCCTTGGCATTTTTTGGCAATATCCCCACATTGGGGAAATTTTGGCCATGTCTCAAGCCTCATAAACATCTCCATATAGGGACATTTTGAGGATGCCTCAAAAGTGTCCCCCCATTGTCCCTTATCAAGAAAATTCCTAACATCCTAGAAGCACCGATAATGCATAAGGACGACCGACCATCCCCAAACAAAAAAACTGATAGAGTTAAAAATGATTAAGCCTATATAATAAATAAATTATTAATCTAGTTAATCTTCATGCTTAAATTATGTACTAAATAAATTATTAATTTGGTTAAGCTAAGATTTGTTATTAATTTGTTTTTTCATTTTATAGTGGAAATGATGGGTTAAATCCATGGCAAGATGTTTGAGCATTTTATTATTATTTTACTGTTCTTATGGAATAGCATGAACCAACATTTGTACTTGCTAGGAATGCTTTAGACATTTTTATGCTTTCCTTGCTTGAGGCATGCTATAATTTTTTTCATGTAGAGGCAACAACTAACTATGTGAACCTCTTAGATAACCAAATCAATTGAGTTTGTGTTTTCTGGGATCCCATTGTGGGCTTAGTTCTTGAGGAGGTTTTATGGGTATAGTTTATATTTCACTTGTTATTTGAAAGAATATTATGATGTATCTTTTTCATTTGGTTATTTTTACTAGTTTGGTGGCATGATAATGTTAGAATAATTTTAGGGCAGGTGCATAAAGATGGGTAGCCAATTTGTGGTCAACTTTTTAAAAAAGTTTTCAAAGCTCATAGCGCGCTCACATTATGGCTTGGTGTGTCGAGCCTGAGGCTTAGCCATAATGAGCCCATAACGTGAGTGTGTCATAACGCGCTCACGTTATGACCTATTACAAGCAAAAGAAAAAAATTGAATTCATTCTTGCACTTGATTGTGTTTTTTTCTTACCCGCGGCCAAAACCCAAATTCTTCGTGCTCACGTTCTAGGAGGAGGTATTTTGCAAAATTCTTCATAAAAGGTTGTTGTTTCATCGCGAGGATGCTACCACGTCGACAAGGAGGTCTGAGAGGTAAGCATTGTTTTTTTTTTTTTGAATTTGTTAGTTTTAGGTTGTTTTTTATGTTTATTTTTTGAATTTGTAGGATATGTTAATCAACCTCCAAACCATTCTCAAAATACTCAAGAAGCATAGTAACAACAAGAGGAACAAAATCTTCAACAAGCACAACAAGAACAACAACAATAAAATCCTCAAGCTAATTAACCATAACCTCAATCTCCTCACCAATCCCTCAACATCCTCCTGGCACTCAGCAAAACTTAATGAGTGAAATTGAGAACCATAAAAAACAAATTGAGGATATAATCAGGAGGTTGAATGATCCAAACAGTTCAACCACGAAAAGAATGACCTTGGAAACTTCACTAAAAGAAATGTTAAAACATGTAGATTCAATCAGAAAATAATTAATTGGTTGGTAGGATATGAGGTAGGTGGCTAGGGCTTATTACCAAGATAAATTATCATATAAAGATGTAAAAGATTTAAAAATTACAAAAGGTGATTTGTGTCATTATTCACTGACCCGCGGTCAAATGCAAATATTACCCTCAATGCAAAGAGGTTTCCTATTCATTGGTGCCACCACCAACAGATTAGGAACTTTTTTCAGAATAGGCGGTACATGGTATTTGATTACCCACCATGCAACAATTATGAAGTCCTGCAATATTTTATTAGGAAACTATATTGTGAGTTCATCTTGAACAAAATCTCAAATTATTTTTATATGAGGGAATTCCAGTGGAGAGGTGGGGGGTCAGCTCAAAATAGACCTAGTGCATAGCAAGATCCTATGTGGCAAGGGAGATGACCTCTCACTAGGCCGCCTCATGAGCACATCATCATCCCTTCCATCATGAAGGAGAGTGTTGACGTAGATAATTTGCAAGCCATTAGCTCTTTGACCTAGAGTGTCATCCAGCATGCCATCCCTATTCTACAGTGCCATCTAGGGGAGTCTTCAAGTGGTGGGCTTCGATCCCATTTGTGTCAATCTTGCGGGGTGACTTGTTCATATGACCCCACCGACACTCAGGAGGCTGCTACACAGGATCTATCTATAGCTATGGAGATGGCAAGGGAAGCTAACATTTTTCATGGGGCCTATGGCATTGATACTCAAGTAAAAGTTAGCATGTTCATTGAATTTAATTTATTAAATTTTGATTTTGAAATGCAAGATTAACTAATTTAGTTTTATGATTTTAATAAAATTGCAGGGTCATAGTGTTGATACTGGATACACTGGCCCTACACCTATTTATTTCTCCATTGCACCTACCATTGAGGCATAACTAGTAAGCAATTATAAATTTATTATATGTTAATAGCATTGTTTTATGAATGGTATTTTAATATGTGATTTTGGATGTTGAATAGGCTAATATTGGAGGTTTCGAGGGAACACCTCCCAGTGCCAGTGGATTTAGTCAAACCTACACGTAGGTAATAGAATAAAGAGTTTAACTAATGAATTTTACTTAATAGATTTGTGTAGTTTATATTCATATCATTGATTGTGTTGCATTGCACATCATTCAAACTCAAAGCATTACTTCACATTCTATAACTAATAACTAGATGTTGATAGATGACAAAATTTCAACTACAATATAGTTGTTTAGAAATTCAACATAAGCAGTGATGCAATTACTTCACATAGCATAAGTAATAAGTCTAGGAGCAGCTTCCAATTGCATTTTCTTGTCATGGCATTCCATGAGACCACTTTTTTACTGAGGCATCTTTTCAAATAGTTCACTGCCTTGTCTATGTTATGGATGCCTAGAAGGAATATATGAAAGAACAATAGTAAGCAATAGCATAGACAAGCAATGAGTTGTTTGAAAAAATTGTCTCAAATAAATGTGATCTCATGGTGATTTCCATCACCATGAGACCCAATTTCTTTGAGGCACTTTTTCAAACAAATCACCGCCTTTTCTATGCTACCACATTTTCCATACATGTCTACCAAATAATTTTATCAAACAATTCATTTCCTCACTGCTATGGTTAAAAGCTTAAAAAATGTGCTTTCCAACAAACTATGGATGCTTGGAAAAAATCTATCAAAGCATAATAGTAAGCAATAGCATAGACAAGGCAGTTAGTAATTTGAAAAAATGCCTCAAAGAAATGCGGTCTCATGGTGATGGAATGCCATTCCATCACCATGAGACCACATTTCTTTGAGGCATTTCTTCAAATAGCTCACCACCTTTTCTATGATACCACATTTTCCATACATGTGTACCAAAGCATTTATCAAACTACTTACTTCCTTTCTGCTATGCCTAAAAGCCTAAAATAGGTGCTTTCCAACAAACTATGGATGCTTGGAAAAAAAACTATCGAAGCATAATAGTAAGCAATAATACCATAGAGAAGGAAATGAACTATTTGAAAAAATGCTTGAAAGAAATGCGGTCTTATGGTGATGGAATGCCATGACATGCATTTTTTTGTAATGGCATTCCATCACCATGAGACCCCATTTCTTTGAGGATTTTTTCAAATAGTTCATTTCCTTCTCTATGCCACCACAGTTATCGTACATGTCTACAAAAGCATTTTATCAAACAGTTCACTAGCTTGTTGCTATGGGTAAAATCCTAAAAACATGTGCTTTCGAAAAAGATATGGATAGGGAAAATAGTAACCATGATATTTAAAAATATATAGTTTAATAAGTACTCAAAATTTTGTTCATTATCTCATACATTATAATTCATGACGTGGATTACTATTGTAGTTTCCGTGATTGAATAATTTGTTGTTTTATTTTTAGATGTTGCAAGTAGAAACACCTCTAAATGTTCAGATGGAAATGGAAATCAGTGTTTCATCTGCTATAGAATCCTCGATGGCTCTGAAAGGGGAGGTATGAGGCAAATTACTAAATTTCAATTTACATTCGTTGCTATAGATGTTAGTTAGTGAAAAATCAAACCATTATTGATTCGTAGTTTAATTTCTATTTGGATAGTTTCTACAGGGCTTCAACATGCCTTAGCATGGGCATTTGAATATTTCCCTCATGGAGAGTGATCATCAAATGGTGGTAAGTTATTATTTTGTTAAATATATCATTTTTTTAATGTAATTTCTACATATTAATGTCTTTACTTCTTATTGTAACAGATAAGACTTCACCAAGAACTAAACACTAGGAGGAGCACCAGGAGCACTCCTCAACCACAACATAAACGAGTGACAAATGTATCACCATCCGATCGACAAGCAAAGTGAAAGAGTTTATTTTGAGAGCATGGAGAGCGATGACCTTTGATTCCATAGCCCTTTGTTGTATGCCTATATGACATTTTTGTACATATTTTGTATTGGATATATTTGACATTATATGTCTATATAGAATTCTCGTAAGCCTATATGGCTATTTTGTACCTATATTTTATACTTATATCGACATATATTGATGTATTTCTACATGGATATTTGGTTAATACAAAAAAAAATTATCAATGGTGTCCATATTTGCATTATAAATCCATGGTTCAATAGATATGAGTTACGTGTATTCAAGTGTATACTTTACAACTTGTGTGTATACTTTGTGAATTACATGTATTCCAATGTATACTTTGTGACTTACGTGTTTTCACATGTATACCTTGTATTCATGCATATACTTTATATTAATTTGTGTATATTATGTATTTGTGTGTATACTTCAAGACTTATGTGTTTTTGAGTATTTGTGCTTCCCTTATTCACATATACATGCTTGAATTATTCACATGTATACTTATTAATTGGTTAGCCCTAGCATTGATCATTGCTATCCTTCATGGTTTGTCTTGAATATTAATTGATTGATGCTAAACAACTTTATTAGTCGATGCTAAACAACTTCAATATTTCTAGGAATACTAGTTGAGTTACAAATTCCAAAATTGCATAAATTGAAAAGAAAAGATTAACTGTAAATAAATGCACTAATTATTAACTTGATAATTGATTAAGAATAAGTATAAAATATATCAAGAGATGAGCCTTTTAGAATAGCAATTGCCAACTAGAAAATAGGCAAAGCATTCCCAATACTTTGAATGTAATAATCCACCCAAAATTGCAACGAGAGAGAAGTGATGCAGAACAGGGAGGCCTTCAATTACCAATCACAAATTCAACTAATTTCAACAAGCCTTCAATCTCCAAAACCCTAACTAGGGTGATTCCCTTCACAGCTTAACTATTTGCCTTGTAGGTCTGCAAACCTAGTTTCTTGAACATATCTCACAAATCCACTCTCAAACCCATTAACCAATTATATTTTTAGACACCATTTAATGTATACCAAAATATATCTTAAAATCTCATATAACTCTTTTGAAACAAATCCATCAAACTGATGCTTCTACGTTGTCCCCTTAAGCCAAATAGGCCTAATTTACAAAGCAACTCTCCTCTAACCAATCCTCCAACCCTAGATACCTATGAATAGTCATTTAATAGTTTATAAAATCACCAAATCTATAACTTTTAGCCAATGAAATACTCACTAAGTCCTCTTTATACAAAACCCTCATTTTTAGTAAGTTACAAAGGGGTTTACTGAAAATCCCACTTCCCAACTTCTTTACACTTCACCAATGCCTAAAACATGCTTCAAATGGTTTTTTCATGCTTATTCTATCACCAAAATTTTTTGCCCCAAGATTTTTCCTCACCTAGCCACCCTTAACCATCAAATTTCACTCAAAACATTCAAATTTGACAACTAGGGCATCATGCCCAAACCCCCAAATGACCTCTCATGCTCCCTAAACCATTCAATAAACTAAATCCTACCATATTTTACCCATTCCAATCAGCTACAGGAGTTACAGTCAGTGGAATGGGCCATAATCACATTTTTATGTCTTCAAAACCTTAAAATTGGAGTTTTAGACCTGCCTACAGGGAAAACTCAATAAGATTCTACAACCCCAATGGGAATGCCTCAAACTTAGTCAAAATGATAGATAGGACATAGAAACAACAATTCAAATTAATTTGGAGTCACTGTCAAGTAGTACAAGTCGTGCAACTACTCTGCAATTGTAATATTCAATAGAAAAGATACAAAATTTCAATGAATACAGGAGATTTATTATTCAATATTTCATAAAACATCCAACAACCTTCATCCATTGAGTTTCCAACATATTTTAAACCTTAACCAACCTATTACAACTATTCTAAATTCCCTTTGAATGCCCATGACCGTTAGGTTTCCTCAATTTTACATTTTTTTTGCACTTCTACAACTTTTCAATATTGCACTTTTGACAATTTTGCAAAAATGTGACAATATAAACTCAATGACTCCTAATTACTATTAGATGGTCTATTAGGACCTTATTGAATTGAAAAAAACTTACAAACACCTAAAACTATCAAAATACCTCATTTGACAACATTAACACAAAATGCATTTGGTGCCCCTACACCAAGAAGGCTTATTTAAGATCCTTGAGCAATGTATTTCCTAATGCTCCCTTGTTCTTACATATCTCAATTAAATTTAATCCAAAGAGTTCCATGAAATGCTTTATCTAAAAGAAAAAAACATTTTTTCAAATGGTATTCCATGAAATGATTCATAAAAAGATTCCAATATAATGAATCTTTTGATTAGAACAACTCAATTAAGCAAAGGATACATAATCTTCACAACACTTGCAAAACATAATATTCATAGTAGATGAAGTAGTGTTTCGGTGCGAAAAATGACCATGCCTAGTGTAAACGTACCTATCGGGATGCATTGAAGCAGTTTGTTTGGTCAAATGAATTGTAAAACGAAAGTTACACCACTTTACAACTTGTTGATCATGTTTTCTGCACAATAACAGCCTAGACAGAATATGGTATCCTATCTCTCTTGAAAGGTAAATCTCTATTAGCCAGCCTCAAGAGATAACCCCAAGGTCTCTAATCCCAGGTCTTGACAGTGCATAAACAACTCAGTAACAAAATGTGAAAATGTTGGTAATCATAATGGGACCTTACTACAAGCAAAATACTGAATCAATTTTATCAGATCTAACAATCTTACGATACTTCATCCCTAGATCTAACAAAATAATCAAAGAAATAGAAAAGGACAAGGGTTTCGAAGAGATTTCTAAACTTAACGCTAAACCTAAGATTAACAATGAAAGTAACCAACACTCGAAATGGACCAATCCCTCAAAACTGATCTCTGCTTGACCAAGATAAATCTGCAATCTCATAGAAAACAGTGCAATCTTCTGAGGTGTTAATATTTTCAAATCATGAACATTCATTCAACAACCCTATCACAGTTGAAATAAACAAATCCTCACAATCGAACTAAGCATACTGAATATGACATCCAGGCTAACTTTACAAAGCAACTAACAATCAGTTGGTTGCAAAAAGTATGGACAGAAGGATTGCTGCAACATTCAAGCATTAAATCACAAACATTATTGAACCCAAATCTAATCTAGACATTAACCTTCTCAAAGCAATTTTAAAGATGGCATAACAAGAACCATGCAAAACAAAAGAAGACAAGTACAGCACCAAATCACAATGTAATTTTTTGTTTTCAAATTTTTCACTATAGCAACAATTCTAGCTCTTTGTTACAATATTTGCTTGAGGGAAACTACTTGCTAACTTGCTTCTAACTGTCTCTATATTCTAGTAAAAACTCTAACTATCTAACCAACTTCTTAACCCTTACAAAAGAGGCAAAATGCCAAATATATAGAATTCCCCCAGAAAACTCGTCGACCCAGCAAGACTTTTGTAGTATCAATGGCACAGCAGCCCAGCAAAGAGAAAAATTCACAATAGGTCAAAGGGATGCATTAAATGCATGTTTCATCCAAGTTGGCCCGGGATCCGCAATGCAGCTCAGGCTAATGCGCGGGAAGATAATAGGGAAGCACAAATTGCACCGCAGCCCATCATCAACTCCCTTCCCCATCATCTGTATCCTGACCCAGCATTTCATGAACCTTCAAAAGCATCCCATCCACATCGGCTACTGGTGGCAGAGGCAAAACTCTCAGTCGGTTTTTGATGGATGCAATTTGTTCCCTTGAGTGTTTGACCGACTTATCCCAGTCCACCTTATATGTCATGTACTTATCAATAACTGCGAGGTAGGTGGCGGCATCGTCCAACTGGTGCTCAGAAATAGAATCATCATCAAGTGGCACATAAACATCCTGCCACCAACTTCTCAACTGCTCTAGACTCAAACATTCGGGAGCAATCTTCCTCCGTCCTATCATAATCTCGAAAAAAGCAATGCAGCCACCATAGACACCATCTAGGGTATCATCAATCTGCCTTCTTTGTTTATAAATATTCTTCAACAATTTTTGCCTGATTTGCAATGCCTCAAACCACTCCCAAGGTTCGGTAGCCCTAGAAAAGGGAAGGATCTTGTCACTCACCAATTTGTCCTGAGTGTATTCCATTATAGTCCTAGTTTTCTATAGTAAAAGATCTGTATCCTACTTATCTTGCGCTAGCACCTACTTCATCCAATCCATTGTCCTGGTAGTATCCTTCCATGTTGATAGGATTTCCTTAATAGCTTCATCACCTTTTACTTGCACTCCTTTCAACCAATTGGTAGTGGCAAGGGTGGAGGATTTCATCCTTTCTAGCTCGGTGATGGTCTCTTGAGGCAGAGGATTTGCAGCAGAGGAAGAAGGGTTAATGGATTGCAGGGGCTTCATTAATTCCTCCAAGCATTTCCTGAGATTTTCATTCTTTTTCTTTAGTTCCTGCTTGGTCTTCATTTCCTTCCTCAATCTACTCACAATAACTGCTCTAGAACCCTGGTAATCCTCAATATCCTGCTCAATGGATGTAGGCCCAAGATTAAAAGTCTACACATTATAATCATTTCCAGCCACATCATCCCTATTTTTATCTGGAACAAGGGTAGCAATATGAACAACCTTGTTATGCGCCTCATCTCTTTCAACTCTCGAGATCACTCTAGCCTTCTTTTTACCTTTGTCCTTCTAATCTTAGCTAGTTGTGCATCCCAATTCGGTGGACTATCCTCCACAACCACCTGCTTTCTCTTTATCTCTTTGTCCAGCCAACCAGGGACAGTGGGTTCCAATTGCACCTCACTTTGCTTCTCCTCCTGCTGATCTTTAGGTGCTTCCTCACTCAAATTCTTTTTATCAGGAGTCTCATCCCTATTCCTTTCCTCTTCGATGTGTTCTTCCTCATGTTCAGGTGATGGGATCTTTTCTGCCTCTTCTTCCCTTGGAGGAGATTGAACTTCTTCATTTGTGACTAGAGACTCCGCATGTGCAACCAAGGGTGACTGAATTATCTCTTCCACTTCAGCTTCTGCACGGTAAAGGTCACCCTCATGGAATTCCTCTACCTCAGTATCTGGATGATCCTCAATATTCCCTGCCTCACCTAATGCACTTTGGGTTTCATGGGCGGCAGGAACATCATCATGCTGCTCCTCATGAGAAACCACTAGAGGGAGATCAGCCTTAGGCACACTATCCCTAGGAGGAGTCCTAGACCTCCTTATATACACCTTGGCCATCTCCTCTTAACTTTCAACATTTATCACTAGTGGGGGAATCACTTCTTCTACTACCTTGGAGCTTGTTTTCTCTGATAATTTGACAATTCTCTTCCTTTTTGCTACAGGATCATCAGCCTCAGGACTCTGCTCGGACTTCTTAGTCCTTGTCCTCTTCTTGGCCTTTGGCCTTCTCTATTTTTCTACTTCCTGGGCTTATTTTCGTGGAACACCTTTAGACTTAAATTTGACACAAGAATCTAACTTGCTTTTATCTTTAGGATATTCATGCTCTGCGGACTCCTCAAAAGTTGAATGGGGATCCAAATCTCCTATTAGCGCATAGGTGCATTGCACGCCGTTATTTTCCAGTTCCCACAGCTTATGCTTTAGCCACATCCTAGTGAATTTGAGAACTAGATCCACTAGTTGTTTCAATTCTATCTTTTCCTCTAACTAATCCACATAACCAATTGGTCTATCTTTTATGGCCTCATAAGCATGATCCTGGATCAAGTTCCCATCGTCTTCGAGCTGATCAAGAACTACCTTCACATTGTATAATTGAACTGACTCAACTGGAAGTCGGGAGAACTTCCTCTTTCTGACTTCAAATTCATCACTACAATTGGCCCAGTAGTCCTCCAAATTCACCTTATGGCTATATTCTCTGCTAGATTTCTTTTGATCCTCTCCTGTAATATCAAATCTAGACCTCTTGGAATTGAGAGACAAGCCAAGAGCACTCAATTCCTCTTCTAAAGCCTGGGCGGTACCAATGGAAGGACATACCTCTCCAGTGCCAATCCTTAGTGGGAAATCTCCACCAAAACTAGTCTTATGCTTGTCCTTCTTGACAATGGCATCGAAGTAACAAATCTGCCTAGTGACTTCCAACAATATAATGTGATCAGTGGGATACCTTGGGAGTCTGTATGGGGCCCTCTGGTAGCCATCAATCTGAATGTAGAAGGTTGGGAACTGAATAAACCATGCTCCATATTTCTTGATGAGTTCCTTAGATAGATCTGAAATCCTGACATGCTCTGCCTCCTGAAGCATTCTAGTAATATGCATGGTGAATGCATCATTTGCCCTCCTATAGTTTGAACCTCCTAAGTGCAACTGAGGGAAAACTTCATAAATAATATCTTGTTTGAAGATTCCCTTTATATTTAATCCTATGTAGGGATGGAACCTAGCAAGTGCATAGACCAAATATGAGGTCATTGTGAAGGTCTTTGTCGACAACAGATTGGACAATTGTTTATGAATTACTTGGCTAATGACCCCTGCCCAATGGTAATTAATCTTTTCTTGCTCCATCCTCACAATTGCATGGCACATCCAATTCTTGAACATTCTAGCACTCTTCAATCCAAACACCATGCTAAGAAAGGCGATGGCATCATAGTATTCCTTCTTGAATTTTGCTTTGTACAGCTGCTTGGGCAATTTGGAGTAGTGAGACTTCGGCTTCTCTAGCCAAGAATTGATAAATTGTTATGACTTCATGGTCTGGTCATCGTAGAACTCCTGAGCTGCCTCAATGGTGAATTCCACCACATCAGACCGGTCTGGCATATCGAATGTTTGGGAAATGGAGACAAGGTTGAGATTCGTAACAACTCTCCCTTGAGGACCAATTATCCTCTGTGTATCCTGATCATAGTGTCTGGCGCACTCAAGGACTAATTCATAAGACTGCATCGTAGAAGAGAAACTAGCTACATGGGACAAGCCTGATTCCATCATCCTTCTAGTCACCAAAGGAGGATCCTTAGCTGCCATTCTTTATTTGAACTACTCATAGTCCCAAAGGCCAACATTTGTATTAGTTACTTCTGACCAATAGAAGTGATTTTACTCTTAGGGACCTTGCTCTTAATGTCTAGCTTAATCCTCTCTGCATCAGACAATGAGGAACCAGTTGCTACCTTACTTGATTCAGCCTGCACTCAACATGGAAATCATATTAAACTACAGGAAAGCAAGGGAAATCCATCAAAACATCGTTAGAATGCATCTCATATAGTCAAGGTGTTATTAAAATCTCATATGAAACGACCATAATAAATTTTGGGTTTCAAGACCATCCGTAGAATCTGAGCCAGAGAGGAATTTCGAGAAATTCCAGACCGATCAGATTCCAACGGAATAGCTAGGAAACACCTACTTAACCATTAAACCTGATCATTTTCATCAATAAACCACATGGGAGCTCAAATATGTCATGAAATAATCATCAAATGTATCAAAAATTATAAACGAATCCAATTCTTTCATGTTCCTTTACATTTCACCAAATTTTGGGAAAATCCACCTGAGACGGATTCCAGTGAAGAACGAGCCAAAGAAGATTCTATGGAAATCAAGGAGACGATGGATTTCAGAGAAATTCGGACCTGACGAACATCCACGGTTAAGGAAAAGTTCTGAACCAATGGAGATTCCCGGAACGAAGGTTTCGGCAAGAGTTGTGAGCTCGCCGAGAAGTCTCAACGAAGGCCGCGAAGTCATGCCGAAGGATGCCATGAGAATAGGTCTCGCCAAGACATGGTGGTTCCGGTGTAACGTCCTGCCAAATGATGATATAGAAAAAAATACCAATATGATCATAGGGTATTCGGGGTAAGATCTCAGCAAATTTTCTTAGTCTCATCGACTAGCGATAGAACATGAGAGACCATCGGTGTGAGAAAGACACTGTCACAGCGAACATATGGACTTAGGAAGGCTTTCGATGAAACTTTTTGAGTTCGGGTATAGGTCCCAGTGACTACTTAATGTTTCGCCGATGTAGAGTTCTATCGGTATAACCTCTGGCCAACAATATGTGGTCTCCTCGAAAGAAGATCTGGGCTCACTAAGAAAAGAAGTCCTCGCTATGAAGTCCTAGCGAGCACCAGGAGTCTCGCCAAAAGCGAAGGCCTCAGAAAGAGTTGAACATGTTCGTTGAAAGGTCTCGTTGAAAGGGGAAGGTCTCAGTGACAAAAAGGAAAATTGGCAAGACAAAAGGAGCCCGACATGAGCTCCTGGCGACGAGGGTTTGTCTCGCCGACAGAAAGGCTTTCGGCGTGAGAATTATAGTGTCTGCATGATCAAATACAAACCCATGAAGGGATTTGGCAAGACACATGATGACCGATATGACATCTCCCCAACCTCAAAGGGTCACAGCGACTGAAAAGAACAGAGCTCGATGAAAGAAAAAGTGCTCGGTGGGAGGTGCCAGCGATGGACGGATGTCTTGGAAAAGCCAATGAATATCGGTAAAACCACTAGATCCCGCTATGACCTCTTGCCGACTAGGGCTTGCCTTACCGATGGCGAATATGAAAAAGCATGTCGATGAGACATTTTCTTACGGGGTGAGGTCTCAGCGAATCCTCTTTGTCTCACCAACTAGTATGCATAAAAGACTTCATCAGAGTGAGAAACGATATTGTCACGGCGATCCAATATGAACTTAGGAAGATCTCCTCGGTGAACTATAGGGTGGTCGATATGACATATCTCCGACCTTGAAGGGTCACAGCGAAGATATTTCAAAAGGGATGCAAAGTCCCAATTTCACCCAGACACCAAACCAATAAGGAATTTCAAAAGGCTTGACTCAGGACCAGTCCGGGACAGACCTTTCATAGATTTTCTTTATGTTCTAGGTCAATTTTAAGATGAAATCACCTGATATGGCACTTCCCTAGGTTTAAAACCCTACTCATCCGCCATTAGCGCATAGGCAAGTTCAAAATTTAGTTGTTTCAACTATTAAGTCATCACTAGGGTTTACGAATTACTCTCAGGCAAGATTCATTGAAATGCAAACAGACAAACAAGCTCAAAACTCGCCTGGGAGATGACAAATGATGCAATACTGAACAACCCTAGCACAAAATAAACAAGTACATAGGAATTCAAATCCCACAAGCTCTCACAATATCGACGTTCCATTCGTAATTCAATTCAAAGGAGAGCAATCAGACACATACCATTATAAAGTGGTAATCGATCCCAGAATCAGCAAAAGGGAAGAGAATGGGGTCCTCAAAGAATAGATGCAGGAATGCACAAGAAACCATCATCGAAAACCACAGTTTGCCTGAATATCCCAAAACGAAGCCAACAATTCAAAGAACAAACTCTAAGGATGCAGCTCTCAACCCAGACAATGGCAAATAGTGAGCATAATGGCACCAAAAGATCTCAAAAATCAAATGAAATCTGGCCTTCAAAGCTCGTACGAAGCCATTAATGCAATTGATAGTCATGAAACTCGGGAAGCCGATGATAGGGTGGAATCCGGGAAAATCCAGCCTACGCAGAAATCCATGAATATTGAAAGTCCCCAAACAACAGGGTCCAACCGGAACCCAAGCAGGATTCGGGGAAATCCGACCATGGTGGAAAATCCCAAATCTGGGCAAAAGCCCGAAATTCATCCAGAACTTGAGATTTTTCAATGAATAACCTGGTGGAAACACTTAGGTGTTCAAAATAAATATTTCAAGCACATGCCTAGGTAAGACAAAACCTCAAAAGAAAGGGCCAAAACACCAAAATCGAACCGAAAGAGGGTCCCTGCTTTTAGCGGGGCGTGTGTGAAAATTGCACAACAAATGGCGACTCCACTGGGAAATGCTCCAAAGCATTTGATGATGAACATGAACCGAGAACTAAGAATCTCTGGTTTCAATCTCACCATCAAACAAACAAGTCAACATGCAAAGATTTAAGAATCAAGACCATAGGATAGATCAAACTTTCCATAAACTGAAAATCCAAGTGTGTGCACATGATTTCATTTCCCTCCTTAAGTTACTACAGAAAACAAAGTTCGGTCAAGTCAAGCTACGGAAATATTCTGACTTCAAAAGCAACCTAGATAGGGCCTCGCTGCTAGTCAGGGGTCCATAGCCCTGACGAGGTTATCGTTGTGACTCTCCTGAACATAGCTCTACTGCCAGCCAAGCGTCCATAGCCCCGGTAGAGATATTCAGGTACCCCTGATAAGTTGAATTTATTCTTTTGATATTCAATATTTCATTTTCCTTTCTTTTGATATTCTTTATATGTCACTTTCATTTCAACTTGTCAACAATGAAGTGCACACTCAGTGCTGAGAACCACAGTGGTGCTGAAGCAGAAATAGGATTTTTCACTTGACAAAACTTCACAAGGATTCCTATGGTGACACCAGGATTCTTAAGATATAAGATAGGTATAAGATTTCAGAGTATTTCAAGTTCAAATTTGCACCAGTGACTCATCTTCCTTAAATCAAACATTAAGACTGTTGGCAATAGCAAAGACTTCAACCATCCTTTCAAGATGCAAGACTAAAGTTCACCAAAGAAATACTTAGAACAATTCCAGAGAAGAAAGATTTTCCATGCAGGTGCAACACACTTCAGTGAAAACAGAGAAACCCCAAGGCAAAACAAAACCAAAAAACTAGACCGAAAGCAAACCAAAACAAGCGACAGAAAGGGAAAGCTAATCTAACTATATAAAAGGCGAGAGTTGAAAACAGCTCAAGACTGGAAATAATGCTTCAAATACTACCCATTGATAGGCAGTGGGATATTTCCTCCAGTGAGATTTTTCAAACGAAAAGCATTATCTCCTAGAATTTTTGAGATCCGGTAAGGGCCTAGCCAAAGTTTATCAAATTTTCCATGCTCTCCCTTATGGTCATGGGATTTATCCCAGGAAAGAACCAAGTCAAAAATCCTAAAAGCTTTAACCTTGGCTCTTCTATCAAACCATATCTTGACTACCCCTTGGTGTTTAGCAAAGTTCTTCAGGGCTCCATCCCTGTTTTCTTCAAGGTGCAACAGTTCAGCAAGTCTGGACTCACGTTTATCTCCCTCATCATAATACTTATTAATGAACTGAAGGGTAGGAATTTTCAATTGTATAGGAAACACAGGTTCTAATCCATAAACCAAATGGTAAGGTGATATCCCTATGGAAGCTTTATGTCTTGTACGATCTACCCAAAGAGTGAATCTAAGTTGGGTATGCCAGTCCTTCAGATTTCTAACAATTTGCGGATAACAGTCAGGAGATTTTTGTTGGATGACTCAGCTAAACCATTGCCCTGAGGCTAATAATTGATGCAAATTTAATTATAATTCCATGATCAAAAGCCCAGTTAGAAAACTTTAACGATGAAAACACAAGACCATTATCACAAACCAAAGACATAGGACATCCAAAATGATTAAGAATACCTGATTCGATGAAGTTAATTACTACTTCAGAAGTACACTATTTGCATGCAAGAGCTTTAGTTCATCATGTAAAATAGTCAATAATGGTAAGAATATACCTATGACCAACAGAGGAGGGTGGATTGATGCGGCCAATGAAGTCCATTCCCAATTGTACAAAAGGTTTTACCTCAAAAACTGGCTGGAGTGGGAGTGCGGCATACTTCTATCTGGTGACTGCAGTATGGCACACATGGCATGTCTTGACATGGTTGTGTATATATTTGAATAGTGTAGGCCAATAGTAACCAGCTCTGAGAATCTGGTTCGTTGTAGAAGGTGTTGACCCATGGTCTGTACCATATCTGTCGTGAAACTCGGACATCACTCTTGCAGATTCTGCCTTTCCTAGGCATCTTAAATACACACCCTCATGATTCTTCTTATGCAGGACAGCTCCTTTCAACATGAAACTTTCACTCTTTAAGCACAATTCCCTTCTTTGTATTGAATTGAGATGATCAAGGCATCTCTGGGTCAGGAGGTAATGAACAATATCATCATACCACTCTCCTGGAGAAACATCCTCTAAAGTATAAGCCTGAGCTGTAAGATCAGGGCCTGTCTCTGCCATTGTCTATGTAACCCCTTGCCCTCTTACCAACTTCATGGGCTGAATCTCAATATCATATTCTTGTAACATAGTCATCCATTTGGCTCTACATTCCCCTAGCTCATTCTACATTAATAACAACTTAACTACAAGATCGGGAACTATTGCAAAGATTTTTTTTCTAAGCATATAATGCCTGAATTTCTTTACAGCCCTGACTAAGGCGTAAGCCTACTTTTCCACTCTTGGGTATTTCATTTTTGCATCCCTCAATGGTGTGCTCATGAATTCTATGGGATGTTCATTTCCTTGGTTAGATTTCTAAGTTACTATAGCAGCACAGGAGTGGTCAGAAGCAAATGAATATATTTAGAATGGTTTAGCATAATCGGGACTTACTAAAACTGGAGCTTCAGCAATAGCCTTCTTTATCTCTTCGAATGCTTATTTTGCTTTTGCATTCCATTCCACCTTGGCCTCCTGTTTTAACATTGCATTCAGTGGCTTAACTATTTCTGCAAACCTAGTGATGAACTTCCTGACAAAATTGATCTTGCCAAAGAATGATTTCATTTCCTTTTTACTTGCAGGCGAGGGAATCTTAAGAATGGCTTCTATGTGTTCTGGATCAATGGAAATTCCCTTTTCAGAGATAATATGCCCTAATAACTTACCTTCTATTACTCCAAAGATGCATTTCTTTGGGTTGAGAGATATCCCAAACTCTCTACATTTCTGAAAAACTTTGCATAAATCTGAGATATGATCACCTCTCTTCTTTGAAAATACCGTTAGGTCATCCATGTAGATGATTATGCATTTACCAATCATATCTTTAAAGGCAATGATCATAGCTCTTTGGAATGTAGCTCCAACATTAATTAATCCAAAAGGCATTCTTCTATAAGCAAAAGTGCCCCACTTAGTGGTGAAAGCAGTCTTGTGCCTATCCCCATATTGCACCATGACCTAGTTGTATCCTGAGTAACCATCCAAGAAGGACATCATCTAAGATCTATTGACGATTTGGAGGACTTCATCTAGTGAGGGCGCTGGATAATTACCCTTCTCTGATGCCATGTTTAAGTTCTTGAAATCTACACATAGCTTGATTTCACCATTTTTCTTCCACATTGGAATCAGGTTTGCAACCTAAGTAGAGTGTCTGAATAGGAATATTATCCTTGCAGACAATAGTTTATGCACTTCCTTCTGTATTATGGGTTCCAGCAAAGCATTAATGGGCCTTTTCCTTTTTCTAAAAGGCTTTACTCCTGGATTGAGAGGAATAGTATGGGTTATGATTGATGTATCATAAGTCTTTAAGTCTTCATAACTCCAGGCTATCACATCTGGATATCTATGTAATGCATCAATAATTCCTTGTCTTTCTTCTGGAGTGCACACCTTGCCAATGAGAACATTTTTGAAATCCTTCTGGGATCCCACATTATGTTTGTCACACTGTCCACTAATGGACTCCCTTTTTGCATCATGTTCCTGATCTTTGATTTTGTCCATATCAAATATTCTTTCTAATTGTACCATCCCCCTAGGGATTGTGTTGGTCTTCAGGTTAATTACCCCTTCCAAGTCCATCTTAGCTTCTTGAAGTTCAGTTTCGTCAATGAATTAAGAAGCAAAGACATCAGTATTTGTAATAAAATATAAAATATGCTTGTCTTCTTCAAATACCTGGAAGTTGGTGATATTATCGAGTACTGATGGTACCGGGGTCAGTTCCATAGTAAACTTCTTTAGTCCTGAAAGAGATAGGGGCTGCAAAGTACTGGTTGTCTGGGCCAAGGAATCAGCTGTCTGGTTTTTATTTCATGGAATTAACTAAATATTGAAGGCATCAAATCCTTCAACGAGGTTCCACACTCTGTGTCTGTAGTTAGCCATCCTTCTATCATGACAAGAATATTGTCTTCTAACTTGCTTGACTACTAACTCAGAATCTCCAAAAACCTGCAAGATCTTAACCTTTTTCTTCAATGCCATTAACAACCCATGCACTAAGGCTTCATATTCTGCTACATTATTCATATAGTGGTATTGGATTCTGTGAGCAGCAAAAAATATCTTACCTCTTGGACTAATTAGCTCAAAACCAACTCTAGCCCCTTGCTTTGATTTGGACCCATCGAATCTCAAAGTCCAACAACCAGCAGCTGCAGAGCTCCCTGCTTTTTTACTTGCACTGTTACCACTGGATAGCTTTTTAGAAGGAATTACTTTTTCCTTTTTGGGATCTTCTTGGACATTCATGTTATCAATTTTGACTGCAGGAGTGGGGTTGATATGTTTCTGTATTTTTTCCACTACAACTTGGCATAAGCAGCAATCCAATTCTGAATGTGAAGCATTATGTACCCTGCACCAATTGGGAAAAAGTAACTCTCCAAAGTTCATTCTTCTTCCTAACTAAATCTGATCTTCAATACATTTTTGGATGAACTCTTGAAATCTGTCTAACAAAGCCAGCTGATTATCTTCTGGATCATCATTACTTTTAGCTGGTTCACCATTGTTTTTAACTGGTTCCACTAGGGCTTCAACATCACTAGACTCTGTCATGAGGCCATGAGACATTGTGTGCAATATGAGGACCTCCTCTGAATCCAGTTCTTCAAGGGGAGCAGAAAGCATATAGTTACCCATACTTACTTCTGATACTATAATTTTAGTAGAGGTTTTCTGATATTCCGTAATCATATACTTCATTCTGGGTTCTTGTTCAATTCTAATCTGATTTGGCACTCCTTTCCAGGGAAGCCACATATGGGAGCAATCAGTTGAAACATACCCATTCAGAGCCCTGGTAAAGTCCCTTCCCAGGATTAGGCCATAAGCGTTAGGGATGTCAGCCACTTGTATATTGATAACTTGTTGAATCCTAGAATCAGAAGCAATCTGCATATGAATCATGTTTAACTCTTCTACAAAATTGACTTCAATCCTATCCAACTATGTGACTTTCTTTTGAGAATTAGTAGGGGTAATTCCCATAGCTCTACAGACACCAAGGGGCATAACATTGGTTGAGGCACCCAAATCTAGCAGATAATTATGTAAATTCTTTCCAAATACGCATACAGAAATCAAGAATGGGGGTGTGTCTATTTTCCCTTGAAACAGAGTTAAGGGAGTATCTACTTGAGCAACTTGAGATTTATCCTTTTCTTTCCCAGTATCTCTAGGGGGCATATGGTCTTGATTATGAGCTTGATTTTTCCTTCCTATTGGCTGAGAACTAAATATTTTATGGACATTCTTGCTAACTGATTTATCTTGCGACATGGAATTTGCATCATAAGAACCTAAGATTGCATTCCTAATAGATGGAACTCTTAACAGCTCAAATGCAGATAGATTTACCTTCAATTTTTGAAGTTCTTCAGCAACATATGTGGCCAACTGTTCTTCATTTAAATTTGTAGGAGTCTCCTTCGGGTATTCCACCATCTTTTTTTTATTTGCATCAGCATTTCTTCCTTTTGGTACATCAGCATGTCCTGGATCTTGAGATAAATATTGCCTAGAAACCAAGGGCAATGAGGGATTGTTACTAGCATTAGGATCTGGAGGTGTGTTGAAATTATTCAGTGGGATGGAAGTAGTAAAGGGGCCTCCAGCCTATGGGCGCCTCTGTGGCAATTCCCTCAAATCATACTTCTTGACAGGCCTCTGGAAGGTCTTCACTTCTTCAATGTAAGCTTCTTCTTTGACATAAGCCTCTCCCTCATCTCTGGGACCATTATCATTTATTGGATTCTCATCAAATAATTGTGTCATTTTATCTCCATTGCACACCTGGTCTGCCTCATCCTCCAACTGGTCAGATTCTTTTTTAGGTACATTTTCCTCACTATGTGGAAAAGGGGCATGGTTTAATACCAACACTAGTGAATCATAAGGAATGGATGGTACAATTTCTTGACTGCTTACATTATTCTCCACTTCGTAATGAAAGATTGAGGCCACCATTTGGAATTCTTGACAGTCTAACTCAGAATGTTGACTAGTCTTGTGGAGCCTACACCACCCTGATAAAGCAGCATCAGCTAGATATACACTGCTAGGAGGCTTCTCTTGATTAACTAGTTGATTGGCAGACTAATTAACAGGTTGACTGATTAGTTGATCCAATGGGGTGGGGACTCCTCCATTATTGGGACCTGTGTTCCAAGTCCTTTTCTATCCTGACTACTGCCTTCTTTTGAATCTTTTTCCACCACCTGGTCCTTTGTCAAAGTTCTGACCCGATGATTGTCCCTTATCATAATTTTGTCTTCTGTCATTATTATACCCCCTGTCATTGTTGTAGCCTTTGTCGTTGTTGTATCCTCTATCATTATTGTATCCTCAGTCCTGACATTGTCCTCTATCAAAGTGTTGTGGATTCTCTCTATTCTGATTGGACTGCATATTCCTTTGAGCAGCTTGCAACTGACTGTTCTAGTTCCTTAGATAAGTCACTTCCATATTTAGCTTTTTTATTTGTTCAAAAAACTCATCTAGTCTCTCCTTGTCAGGATTACTGTGCGGAGGCTGATTCACATTATTTTGGGAATACTCAACTACAGCATTGGCATTTAGTGATTGGTTCAAGACCTCAGAATTCTGTAGGTATGAAGGATAAGTAACCTGAGGTTGGATATGTAGAGGTTGATTCACATTTTGTTGAGGGCAACTAATCATGGGTAACACTTGTCTGCCAGGAGGTCCTAGGTAAGGGACCAGAGGTAACTGTGGTACTGGATTCATGATTGGAGTATGGTTTGCCAGAGCCTAGTTGAGAGTTGGAACTTGTCCAAGGTGAGCAACGGGTCCTAATGAGGGTAAAGGCCCAAATAGATGTCTTAAATTAGTGCTAACTTTCACAGCTTCTACATATGCATCGAGTTTACTAGCAGGAGGGTTATTACTCCACTTCATAAAGGTAGTCGTCAAACTATCAAGTCCCTACTAATAAACTTCTAAGGCAGTGGGCTCATCTATAGCATAAGGGGCATGTAGTCTGGTATAAGCACGATGAAACCTATTGTTGAATGATCCTATAGGTTTATTGACCTCCCTTTTGACATTAGTAAACTGACGATAAAGCTCATTGGAAATAATGGGGATTCAAAATTTTTGCAAAAAGGCAGCCTCTAGCTCAGTCCAATGTTGGATAGATCTAGCAGAAAAATGGTTGTACCAATAGAATGCATCCTCTCCTAATGAATAAGGAAAGAGTCTACATGCTACGTCCTCATGGTTTATCCCTCTATCCTTCAGGGCAATCTGAAAGATCCTGATGTGTTCCTCGGCAATTCTATTTGGATCATTGATATGGAATTTTGAACAAAAGTGTTCAGGGTTTTTTTACATGACATTGTAAACAGCAAAACTCAATGGAGATGGGTTCATCGCTAGGAAAGCCATTGGTGGAGGTTAGGGTGGTAATGGCTTATTTATGAATGGTTGAGGTTGTGGACTGGGAATTCCCTCAGACTCAAATGAACTTGATGAAGATGGGGATGATGGAGATGTGGGAGGTGGATGGGATGATGATGATGATTCCCTTCTTCTGTTGGTCCTTCTTGACCTAGCAGGGTCTAGTAACTCCTTAAATTCCTCCTCTCAAAGAGCAGATCTTGTTCTTCTTCTGAATCTCTCAGGAGAGATGGCATTCAAAAATTGATCCAGCTTGCTTATTTGGGCCCTCCTTCTAGCACTAGTTCCTATTGATCGTGTTTTCTACACAATAACAGCCTAGACAGAATATGGTATCCTATCTCTCTTGAAAGGTAAATCTCTATCGGCCAGCCTCAAGAGATAACCCCAAGGTCTCTAATGTCAGGTCTTGATAGTGCATAAACAACTTAGTAACAAAATGTGAAAATGTTGGTAATCACAATGGGACCTTACTACAAGCAAAATACTGAATCAATATTATTAGATCTAACAATCTGATGATACTTCATCCCTAGATCTAACCCAATAATCAAAGAAATAGAAAAGGACAATGGTTTCAAAGAGATTTCTAAACTTAACGCTAAACCTAAGATTAACAATGAAAGTAACCAACACTCGAAATGGACCAATCCCTCAAAACTAATCTCTGCTTGACCAAGATAAATCTGCAATCTCACAAAAAATAGTGCAATCTTCTGAGGTGTTAATATTTTCAAATCATGAACATTCATTCAACAACCCTATCGCAGTTGAAATAAACAAATCCTCACAATCGAACTAAGCACACTGAATATGAAGTATAGGCTAACTTTGCAAAGCAACTAATAATCAGTTGGTTGCAAAAAGTATGGACTGGAGGATTGCTGCAACATTCAAGCATTAAATCACAAACATTATTGAACCCAAATCTAATCTAGACATTAACCTTCTCAAAGAAATTTTAAAGATGGAAATATCAAGACCATGCAAAACAAAAGAAGACAAGTATGGCACCAAATCACAATGTCATTTCTTGTATTCAAATTGTTCACTGTAGCAACAATTCTAGCTCTCTGTTACAATATTTTCTTGAGGGCAACTACTTGCTAACTTGCTTCTAACTATCTCTATATTCTAGTTACAAACTCTAACTATCTAACCAACTTTTTAACCCTTACAAAAGAGGCGAAATACCAAATATATAGAATTCCCCCAGAAAACCCATCAGCCTAGCAAGAGTTTCACAGCATTAATGGCACAGCAGCCCGGCCAAGAGAAAAATTTGAAATAGGTCAAAGGGATGCTTTAAATGCATGTTCCATCCAAGTAGGCCTGGGATCTGCAATGCAACTCAGACCAATGTGGGGGAAGATAATATGGAAGCACAAATCGCGCCGCAGCCCATCATCAACTCCCTTCCCCATCATTTGTATCATGACCCAGCATTTCATGAAAACGGGAGATTTATTATTCAATCTCCTCTAACCAATCTTCCAAATTTACAAAGAAACTCTCCTCTAACCAATCTCCCAACCCTGGATACCTATGGATAGTCATTTACTAGTCTATAAAATCACCAAATCTATAACTTTTAGCCAGTGAACCACTCACTAAGTCCTCTTTATACAAAACCCTCATTTTTAGCAAGTTACAAAGGGGTTTACTGAAAATCCCACTTCCCAACTTCTTTACACTTCACCAATGCCTCAAAAATTCTTCAAATGGTTTTTTCATGCTTAATCTATCACCAAAATTTTCTGCCCCAAGAGTTTTCCTCACCTAGCCACCTTTAACCATCAAATTTCACTCAAAACATTCAAATTTGACAACTAGGGCATCATGCCCAAACCCCCAAATGACCTCTCATGCTCCCTAAACCATTCAATAAACTAAATCCTACCATATTTGGCCCATTCCAATCAGGTATAGGAGTTTCAGTAAGTGGAATGGACCATAATCACATTTTTATGTCTTCAAAAACTTAAAATTGGAGTTTTAGACCTGCCTACAGGGAAAACTCAATAAGATTCTACAACCCCAATGGGAATGCCTCAAACTTAGTCAAAATGATATATAGGACACTAAAACAACAATTCAAATTAATTTAGAGTCACCATCAAGTCGTACAAGTCGTACAACTACTTTGCAACTATAATATTCAATAGAAAAGATATAGAATTTCAATGAAAACAGGAGATTTATTATTCAATCTTTAATAAAACCTCCAAAAACCTTCATCCATCAAGTTTCCAACATATTTTAAACCTTAACCAACCTATTACAACTATTCTAAATTCCCTTTGAATGCCCATGACCGTTAGGTTTCCTCAATTTTACATTTTTTTGCACTTCTACAACTTTTCAATATTGCACTTTAGAAAATTTTGCAAAAATGTGGCAATATAAACTCAATGACTCCTAATTACCTATTAGATGGTCTATTAGGACCTTATTGAATTGAAAAAAACTCAGAAACACCTAAAACTATCAAAATACCTCATTTGACAACATTAACACAAAATGCATTTGGTGCCCCTACACCAAGAAGGCTTATTTAAGATCCTTGAGCAATGTATTTCCTAATGCTCCCTTGTTCTTACATATCTCAATTAAATTTAATCCAAATAGTTCCATGAAATGCTTTATCTAAAAGAAAAAAACATGTTTTCAAATGGTATTCCATGAAATGATTCATAAAAAGATTCCAATATATTGAATCTTTTGATTAGAACAACTCAATTAAGCAAAGGATACATAATCTTCACAACACTTGCAAAACATAATATTCATAGTAGATGAAGTAGTGTTTCGGTGTGAAAAATGACCGTGCCTAGCGTAAACGTACCTATCGGGATGCATTGAAGCAGTTTTTTTGGTCACATGAATTGTAAAACAAAAGTTACACCACTTTACAACTTGTTGATCGTGTTTTCTGAACAATAACAACCTAGACAGAATATGGTATCCTATATCTCTTGAAGGGTAAATCTCTATCAGCCAGCCTCAAGAGATAACCCCAAGGTCTCTAATGTCAGGTCTTGACAGTGCATAAACAACTCAGTAACAAAATGTGAAAATGCTAGTAATCACAATGGGACCTTACTACAAGTAAAATATTGAATCAATTTTATCAGATCTAACAATTTGACGATACTTCATCCCTAGATCTAACAAAATAATCAAAGAAATAGAAAAGGACAAGCGGTTCGAAGAGATTTCTAAACTTAACGCTAAACCTAAAATTATCAATGGAAGTAACCAACACTCGAAATGGACCAATCCCTCAAAACTAATCTCTCCTTGACCAAGATAAATTTGTAATCTCACAAAAAATAGTGCAATCTTTTGAGGTGTTAAGATTTTCAAATCATGAACATTCATTCAACAACCCTATCGCAATTGAAATAAAGAAATCCTAACAATCGAACTAAGCATACTGAATATGAAGTCCAGGCTAACTTTGCAAAGCAACTAACAATTAGTTGGTTGCGAAAAGTATGGACTGAAGGATTGCTGCAACATTCAAGCATTAAATCACAAACATTATTGAACCCAAATCCAATCTAGACATTAACCTTATTAAAGAAATTTTAAAGATGGCATAACAAGAACCATGCAAAACAAAAGAAGACAACTAAGGCACAAAATCACAATGTCATTTCTTGCATTCAAATTGTTCACTATAGCAACAATTCTAGCTCTTTGTTACAATATTTGCTTGAGGGAAACTACTTGCTAACTTGCTTCTAACTATCTCTATATTCTAGTTACAAACTCTAACTATCTAACCAGCTTCTTAACCCTTACAAAAGAGGCAAAATTCCAAATATATAGAATTCCCCTAGAAACCCTTTCGGCCCAACAAGAGTTTTGCAGCATCAGTGGCACAATAGCCTGACCAAGAGAAAAATTTGAAATAGGTCAAAGGGATGCATTAAATGCATGTTACATCCAAGTCGGCCCAGGATCCGCAATGCATCTCAGACCAATGCGTGGGAAGATAATACGGAAGTACAAATCGCGTCGCAGCCCATCATCAACTCCCTTCCCCATCATCTGATCCTAACCCAACATTTCATGAACCCTGAGAAGCATCCCATCCACGTCAGCTACTAGTAGCAGAGGCAAAACTCTCAATCAATTTTTGAAGGATGCAATTTGTTCCCTTGAGTGTTTGACCGACTTATCCCAGTCCACCTTATATGTCATGTACTTATCAATAACTGTGAGGTAGGTGGCGGCATCGTCCAACTGGTGCTCAGAAATAAAATCATCATCAAGTGGTGCATAAACATCCTGCCACCAACTTCTCAACTCCTCCAGACTCAAACATTCGGGAGCAATCTTCCTCCGTCCTATCATAATCTCAAAAAAAGCAATGCAGCCACCATAGACACCATCTAGGGTATCATTAATCTGCCTTCTTTGTTTATAAATATTCTTCAACACTTTTTGCCTAATTTGCAATGCCTCGAACCACTCCCAAGGTTTGGTAGCCCTAGAAAAGGGAAGGATCTTGTCACTCACCAATTTTTCTAGGGTGTATTCCATTATAGTCCTGGTTTTCTATAGTAAAAGATTTGTATCCTCCTTATCTTGCACTAGCACCTGCTTCAGCCAATCCATCGTCTTGGCAATATCCTTCCCTGTTGACAGGATTTCCTTAATAGCTTCATCACCTTTTACTTGCACTCCTTTCAACCAATTGGCAGTGGCAAGGGTGGAGGCTTTCATCCTTTCTAGCTCAGTGATGGTCTCTTGAGGTAGAGGATTTGCAGCAGAGGAAGAAGGGTTAATGGATTGCAGGGGCTTCATTAATTCCTCCAAGCATTTCCTGAGATTTTCATTCTCTTTCTTTAGTTCCTGCTTGGTCTTCATTTCCTTCCTCAATCCACTCACAATAACTGCACTAGAACCCTGGTAATCCTCAATATCTTGCTCAACGGATGTAGGCCCAAGATTAAAAGTCTGCACATTATAATCATTTCTAGCCACATCATCCCTATTTTTATCTAGAACAGGGGTAGCAATATGAACAACCTTGTTATGCGCCTCATCTCTTTCAACTCTCGAGATCACTCTAGCCTTCTTTTTACCTTTTTCCTTCTAATCTTAGCTAGTTGTGCATCCCAATTCGATGGACTATCCTCCACAACCACCTGCTTTCTCTTTATCTCTTTGTCCAACCAACCAGGGACAGTGGATTCCAATTGCACCTCACTTTGCTTCTCCTCCTGCTGATCTTTAGGTGCCTCCTCACTCAAATTATTTTTATCAGGAGTCTCATCCCTATTCCTTTCCTCTTCGATGTGTTCTTTCTCATGTTCAGGTGATGGGATCTTTTCTACCTCTTCTTCCCTTGGAGGAGATTGAACTTCTTCATTTGTGACTAGAGACTTTGCATGTGCAACCAAGGGTGACTGAATTATCTCTTCCACTTCAGCTTCTGCACGGTAAAGGTCACCCTCATGGAATTCCTCTACCTCAGTATCTGGATGATCCTCAATATTCCCTACCTCACCTAATGCACTTTGGGTTTCATGAGCGGTAGGAACATCATCATGCTGCTTCTCATGAGAAACCACCGAAGGGAGATCATCCTTAGGCACACTATCCCTAGGAGGAGTCCTAGACCTCCTTGTATACACCTTGGCCATCTCCTCTGAACTTTCAACATTTATCACTGGTGGGGGAATCACTTCTTCTCCTACCTTGGAGCTTGCTTTCTCTGATAATTTGACAATTCTCTTCCTTTTGGCTACAAGATCATCAGCCTCAGGACTCTGCTTGGACTTCTTAGTCCTTGTCCTCTTCTTGGCCTTTGGCCTTCTCAGTTTTTCTGCTTCCTGGGCTTCTTTTTGTGGAACACCTATAGACTTAAATTTGACACGAGAATCTAGCCTTCCTTTACCTTTAGGATCTTTCTGCTCTGCGGACTCCTCAGAAGTTGAATGGGGATCCAAATCTCCCATTAGCGCATAGGTGCATTGTACGCCATTATTTTCCAATTCCCACAACTAATGCTTTAGCCACATCCTAGTGAATTATAGAATTGGATCCACTAGTTGTTTCAATTTTCTCTTTTCCTCCTCTAACCAATCCACATCACCAATTGGTCTATCTTTTATGGCCTCATAAGCATGATCCTGGATCAAGTTCCCATCGTCTTTGAGTTGATCAGGAACTGCCTTTACATTGTATATTCAAACTGACTCAACTGGAAGTCTGGAGAACTTCCTCTTTCTGACTTCAAATTCATCACTGTTGTTGGCCCTGTAGTCCTCCAAATTCACCTTATGGCTATATTCTTTGCTGGCTTTCTTTTGATCCTCTCCTGTAATATCAAATCTAGACCTCTTGGAATGGAGAGACAAGCCAAGAGCACTCAATTCCTCTTCTGAAGCCTGGACGAAACCAATGGAAGGATATACCTCTCCAGTGCCAATCCTTAGTGGGAAATCTCCACCAAAACCAGTCTTATGCTTGTCCTTCTTGACAATGGCATCGAAGTCACAAATCTACCTAGTGACTTTTAACAATATAATGTGATCAGTGGGATACCTTGGGAGTCTGTATGGGGCCCTCTAGCAGCCATCAATCCGAATGTAGGAGAAGGTTGGGAACTGAATAAACCATGCTCCATATTTCTTGATGAGTTCCTTAGCCATATCTGAAATCCTGACATGCTCTACCTCATGAAGCATTCTAGTAATATGCATGGTGAATGCATCATTTTCCCTCCTATAGTTTGAACCTCCTAAGTGCAACTGAGGGAAAAATTCATAAATAATATCATGTCCAAAGATTCCCTTTGTATCTAATCCTCTGTAGGGATGGAACCTAGCAAGTGCATAGACCAAATATGAGGTCATTGTGAAAGTCTTTGTCTGCAACACATTGGACAATTGTTTATGAATTACTTGGCTAATGACCCCTGCCCAATGGTAATTAATCTTTTCTTGCTCCATCCTCACAATTGCATGGCACATCCAATTGTTGAACGTTCTAGCACTCTTCAATCCAAACACCATGCTAAGAAAGGTGATGGCATCATAGTATTCCTTCTTGAATTTTGCTCTGTACAGTTGCTTGGGAAATTTGGAGTAGTGAGACTTCGGCTTCTCTAGCCAAGAATTGATAAATTGTTGTGACTTCATGGTCTTGTCATCGTAGAACTCCTAAGCTGTCTCAATGGTGAATCCCACCACATCAGACTGGTCTGGCATATCGAATGTTTGGGCAATGGAGACAGGGTTGAGATTCACAACAACTCTCCCTTGAGGACCAATTATCCTTTGTGTATCCTAATCATAGTGTCTGACACACTCAAGGACTAATTCATAACACTGCACCGTAGAAGGGAAACCAGCTACATGGGACAAGCCTGATTCCATCATCCTTCTAGTCACCAAAGGAGGATCCTTAGCCGCCATTCTTTATTTGAACTCCTCATAGTCCCAAAGGCCAACATTTGTAGCAGTTACTTCTGACCAGACAGAAGTGATTTTACTCTCAAGGACCTTGCTCTTAATGTCTAGCTTAATCCTCTCTGCATCAGACAATGAGGAACTAGCTGCTGCCTTGCTTGATTCAGCCTGCACTCAACATGGAAATCATATTAAACTACAGGAAAGCAAGATAAATCCATCAAAACACCATTATAATGCATCTCATATAGTCAAGGTGTTATTGAAATCTCATATGAAATGACCACAATAAATTTTGGGTTTCAAGACAATCCTCAAAATCTCAGTCAAAGAGGAATTTCGGGAAATTCCAGACCGATCGAATTCCAATGGAATAGCCAGGAAACACCTACTTAACCATTAGACCTGATCATTTTCATCAATAAACACATGGGAGCTCAAATATGTCACGAAATAATCATCAAATGTATCACAAATTATAAACGAATCCAATTCTTTCATGTTCCTTTACATTTCACCAAATTTTGGGAAAATCTACCAGAGACGGATTCTAGCGAAGAACAAGCCAAAGAAGATTCTCTGGAAATCAAGGAGATGGTGGATTTCAGAGAAATCTAGACCTAATGGACATCCGCGGTTAAGGAAAAGTTCTGAACCAATGGAGATTCCCGGAACGAAGGTTTCGGCAAGAGTTATGAGCTCGCCAAGAAGTCTCAACAAAGGCCGCAAAGTCACGCCGAAGGATACCATTAGAATAGGTCTCGCCAAGACATGGTGGTTAAGGTCTAACATCCCGCCAAATGGTGATATAGCAAACAATACCAATATGATCACAAGGTAGTCAAGGTAAGATCTCAGCAAATTTTTTGGGTCTCACCGACTAGCGATAGAACACGAGAGACCTTCGATGTGAGAAAGACATTGTCATAGCGAAGATATGGACTTAGGAAGGCTTTCGGATAAACTTTTTGAGTTTGGCTAGAGGTCCCAGCGACTACATAATGTTTCATCGATGTAGAATTCTATTGGTATAACCTCTTGCTGACAATATGTGGTCTCCCTGAAAGAAGATCTAGGCTCACTAAGAAAAGAAGGCCTCGCTATGAAGTCCTTGCGACCGCTGGGAGTCTCGCTGAAAGCGAAGGCCTCGGTAAGAGCTAAATATGTTCTGTGAAAGGTCTCGTCCAAAGGGGAAGGTCTCAGCAACAGAAAGGAAAATCGGCAAGACAAAAGGAGCCCGACATGAGCTCTTGGTGACAAGGGTTTGTCTTGCCGACAAAAAGTCTTTCGGCGTGAGAATTACAACATCTGTGCGATCAAATACAAACCCACGAAGGGCTTCGGCAAGACACAGGATGACCAATATGACATCTCCCTGACCTCAAAGGGTCACAGCGACTGAAAATAATAGTTCTCGATGAAAGAAAAAGTGCTCGGTGGGAGGTCCCAGCGATGGACGGATGTCTTGGCAAAGCTAATGAATATCAGTAAAACCACTGGATCCCGCTATGACCTCTTGCCGACTAGGGCTTGTCTTGCCGATGGAAAATATGAAAAAGCATGTCAATGAGACATTTTCTTATGGGGTGAGGTCTCGGAGAATCCTCTTTGTCTCACCGACTAGTATGCATAAAATACTTCATTGGAGTGAGAAACGATATTGTCACGGTGATCGAATATGAACTTAGGAAGATCTCCTCGGTGAACTACAGGGTGGCTAATATGACATCTCTCCGACCTTGAAGGGTCACAGTAATGAGATTTCGAAAGGGATGGAGAGTCCCAATTTTAGCCAGACACCGAACCGGTCAGGAATTTTAAAAGGCTTGACTCAGGACCAGTCAGGGACGGACCTTTCATAGATTTTCTTTACGTTCTAGGTCAATTTTAAGATGAAATCACCTGATATGGCACTGCCCTAGGTTTAAAACCCTACTCATCTGCCATTAGCACACATGCAAGTTCAGAATTTAGTTGTTTCAACTGTTAAGTCATCACTAAGGTTTACGAATTACTCTTAGGCAAGATTCATCAAAATGAAAATAGACAAACGAGCTCAAAACTCGCCTGGGAGATGACAAATGATGCAATATTGAACAACCCTAGCATGAAATAAAAAAGTACACAGGAATTTGAATCTCACAAGCTCTCACAATACCGATGTGCCATTCATAATTCAATTCAAAGTAGAGCAATCAGACACATACCATTACAAAGCGACAATCGATCCCAGAATCAACAAAATGGAAGAGAACGGGGTTCTCAAAGAATAGACGCAGGAATGCACAAGAAATCGTCACCAGAAACCACAGTTTTCCTGAATATCCCAAAACGAAGCCAACAGTTCAAAGAACAAACTCTAAGGATGTAGCTCTCAACCCAGACAATGGCAAATAGTGAGCATAATGGCACCAAAAGATCTCAGAAATCAAATGAAATATGGCCTTCAAAGCACGTACGAAGCCATTAATGCAATTGATAAGATAGTCATGAAACCCGGGAAGCCGATGACAAGGCACAATCTAGGAAAATCCAGCCCACACACAAATCCGTGAATACTGAAAATCCCTGAACAACAAGGTCCAACCGGAATCCAAGCAGGAGCCGGGGAAATCCGACCAGGGTGGAGAATCCCGAATCTGGGCAAAAGCCCAAAATTCATCCAGAACTTAAGATTTTTCAATGAATAACCTGGGGGAAACACTTAGGCATTCAAAATAAATATTTCAAGCACATTCCTAGGTAAGAAAAAACCTTAAAAGTAAGGACCAAAACACCAAAATCGAACCGAAAGAGGGTCCACACTTTCCAGCGGGTGTGATACTTGAAAGCGCACAACATCATCAAGATACACCACAATGAACTTACCCATCACGTCATGAAAAGCCAATTCCATAGCTCATTGAAATGTAGTGCTTGCATTGATTAGGCCAAAAGGCATTCTGTGATATGCAAAAGTACCCCATGGCATTGAGAAAGTCATATTGTGTTGATCACTTGAATTGACTTCAATTTGCTTGTAACCAGAAAAACCATCTAGCATGGAGAGCATTTCGGATCTGGTCACGTTTTGTAGAACTTGGTCCATCACTAGAAGAGGATAATTATCCTTGAGTGATAGTTGGTTCAAATTTCTGAAATCCACATAAATATGGATCTCACCATTTTTCTTATGAATGGGGACAATATTTTCTATCCACGTGGAATGATGGATAGGGAATATTATTTAGGCGTTCAACATTTTTTGAACTTCTACAAGGATTGTTCTAGAAATCTTTGGGTTGTATTGCCTTTGCTTTTGTTTATAAGGAAACACTCCGACCTTAAGGGGAATGTCATGTTGCACCTCCTTTGGCTGAAATGATTTTACATCTTCATATGAATATGCTAAGACATCCATATATTCTTGTAACAACTTATCAAAATGATTCCTCTCTTTGACCGTGCAACACTTGCCATTGTTTACCATCTTAGGATCTACTTCAGTTTAGAAGTTGATCTTTTCAACCTCATTAGATGAATTGGAGTCTGAGAGTTGCTTCTTGATGTAGTCATCATGCTTACCAAAATGTTTCTCTAGAAATACTAACCCCTTGGGAATTTTATTCCCTTTGAGCTGCAAGAATTCTTCACTTGTAACTGGATCCATATTAGACATAAATTCTTGATGTGGAGAATCACTTCCTTCAAAGTACAATTCATTGAAATTTTCTACCTTCTCCAAAAAGGAAACAATTTGATGATTGTCATTGAAAATTTGCTAGTTCTTTGAATTATCAGGAACACTTGGGCGGAAAACCAACTCGATGGTATAGGTGACACCTTGAAATTCTTTATGCGGTATCAAGAGCGTGGCTGAAACTGCTGAGGAATCGACTCTGTCATTATATTCCCTTGGAACTACAAATATATCAAAACCCTCAAATTCTTCAATGCAATCCAAAACAAGATTGCGATAATTCCTACGCCTGTCATTTTTTTTCTGATACAAATTCCTTACCTAACACACTATCAACTTAGAATCACCTTGTGCATGAAATTTTTTGATACCTTTATGTCATACAAATTTCATTCCTAATAACAAAACTTGTTATTCACTAGTGTTATTAGTGTTGTCAAACTGTAACTTGAAAGAAAAAGGGAAAAAATTTCCTATAGGGGAAATGAATACCATTCCCACTCTAGACCCAGTGGAAGAGCATCTTGTTGCAGGGGCACCTACAACCATTTTGCACAATTCACTTTGGTAGCAGTCTATCCTGAGGGACTTTAGGTGAGTCTTTGAGTTTTTAGGTGCTTTATCATAGTATGTTTTGAAAACAAGGTCTAAGTAGACCGTTCTTTTATGTATTTAGGGATTTTGTGAGTTTGGTGGTCAAATGTGCAAACATGCACCCTTCCTTCAAAATTGTCAATTTTGCCATATAATTTTTGAAGGAAAATTATTCAAATTGTAAATGAAGTTATAGAAAAAAATCTAGAAGTTGTATTAGGGGTGAAATAAAGGTGTTTGAGTGGTCATAGGTGTCTTGGAAAACAAAGTTACATAATAATGCTTATTCAACAAAAAATGTCAATGTTAGCAATTTTTAAGACAAGGGAAGGTCTTGGTAGTTAAAGGGTGGTTAGAGGTGTTGGGGGAAGGTTGTATTGATTTGAAAATGTGTAAAGTATTTTGGAAGGCACGAGGATTTGATGATGGTTCTGTTGTGGTGAACATTCTTTTAATAAAGCAACACTTTCTCTGTTAATTCTTTGATTCCATTGTATTATTTTAAACTTTTGTGTTTTCCTTGCACTGTACAGGCCGCACATGTAAATTAATGCTCTCAATCCTTTTGTGTCCTTTAGGGAATGGAAATAACTTACTCTTGAATCCATTCTAGAGTGTTAACAACAAAATTGGGAGAGGGTTTTGTTTATTTTCTGTAGTCTGCTTGTGTAAGGCAGTGAGGGCACTGTTTGAAGTTCCATTATGTCTTAAGCCATTCCCACTTACTATTTCGGTCTGTTACTCAGTGGGATGGCATGATATTAGGTTAGAATGTGTTTCTTGCATACTTGAGTGGAAATAATGTGAGTTGCAGGATGTGGGATGTCACCATAGGGTGCAAAGGTTTATTTTCCTTGTAAGGATTGGTGGGACAGTGATGAGTCTTGATGAATTATTGATAGTATTGTCTTGGAAATAGTATGAAATTCCTGTATAGACCCTAATAAAGTAGATTGATGTTTTGGTTAGGCATGGAGAGCATTGGAAATGTGAATTCAAAGAAACCCTAGGTTTTTACATGTAAAAGGAGGGTTTGGTGAAATTACAGTCCAGATGTTGATTGTCTAAGTTTTGAAGGGTGAATTGGTAGTTTTTCATCATAATACAACTCTATCGAAAGATATTTTGTAAAAACAAAAGGATCTAAGGGTACTTTTTTTTGGAAAAGAGGGCTAATCTTGTAGCCTTTTGAGCAGGGAAGTCTAATGAAACTTGGTGTTGGCCTAATGAACCTTGTAAAATATGATTGGAATATTGTATTGGGGTCTAAGTGGATGCTTAATTGATGTTGATTTGGTATTTTTGTGGCCTTCTCTAAAAGATAAGCCCATTTTTTGAGATTTGGAGACTAGAAGCATTTGGTGTTGTCTAGGGAAAATTTAGTGAATGGTGTTTTGAAGGTTGAATCCTTGTTGAAGTTTGGTTATTTTGGTCTGATTGTGAGTTCTCCACCTTGGCTCTACATCACATCTACCATCAAACTCAAGTAACCAAACACCGTTTGGGTCACCAAGACTGACAATATTAAAATTTGTAGCTTCATGATTTGAGATAGACAAATCACCCGATGATGACTCATTTGTTGTTGAGGGAGAATCATCACTCTCCAATTCATGTCTTTTTGAAGATTCACCAACCTATTTTGTTTGTAGATAATACGTTCCAACACCCGAAGACTCAAACAAAATTTGAGCTCTTGGATCGTTAGATTGAGTTACTAAAATTTTTGATTCCCTTTCAAGAATCAATTTCTACATCACACCTTTCACACATATCCTAGCTTTAGACATGTCCATGTTTAGTTCACCTCCAACATCTTTACAGAAATTGCGTTCAAGGAGGATTCCGTAAGATGCTGACACGTTAGCTACTAGAACCATCATCTTTATTTTCTTTTTTGGATACGCAGCGAATGTGTACTGCACATCTTTGATCTAACTGATCAAAGGTACTTGTTTGTTCTCCATGGAGAAACAGCTAAAGGTTTTGGTCAGATTCAAACCTAAGGTAGTAGCTACCTTGTTTGGCATCACATTAGTTGATACGCCAAAATTTTTAACACACCTATTTAATTTGAAGCCATTGACAAGTAAAGAAATAAAGAATAGATTAGTACGACTAGATGCAACTGGAGGGGTAGAAACAAGGTTATTTTGTGGCGTTTGGGGCTTTGGAGCAATAGGAATATCAGGAGATGAATCCTGATTTGGGGTAATTCCTTTATCCTTCACAAACTTGACAAACCTATCAAATAGGTTGAGATTGTCCTTGAGGTGTTGAGCTTCACACATTTGGCTCTTGGTTTTCTTGGCATGATCAATAATGTCAAAAGGCTGAAATGAATTTTGTAAAGTGGATGTGGTAACTTCACTGATTGGTTTAATAAAAGGCACACTGGTCTTTGGAACTAGGAGATTGGCTTTGGGAATGGCAGGAACTGACGAAGGAGGATGGGTAGAACTTACTTGTTTGTTCACTGCATTTTTTGGTTGCTAAGGGAGAGGAGACCCTCTTTTGGAAATAGTAACTGGCAACTTTTTTCTTCATTGGTGGAGAAACAACTTGAGCTTAATCAAGCTAGTTTTGTTGTTTTTGCATAAAAACACCGTACATTTCCATCACTAGGTCATCCTCATTAGTTTCATTCATCATTTGCAAGTAGCCAATGTTGGATTCGCCAGCTGATTCCATTTCTTCGTCTTGAAAGAGATCAACACTTTCTTCTGTGGGATAATCTAGTTGTGCATATTCATCTTGTTTAGCCTCATAGTATCTCATGGTAGTATTGGTAGGTGGAGCTTCAAGCATGAGTCTTACTTGGGGTGTTGGAAGACAATTCCGATTTCTATTTCCAACATAGTTAGGGAAAGTCCTTCTGGAGACATCCTTGTAGGTGTTGTTGTAGGAAATTTGCTTTTTTAAAGCCAAGATTTCATTTTCCATCCTTTGAACCATGGGATCAACAAAATTAGAATTAGCATTTGGAACATTAGCATTAGAAGCTGAAGATCCTGATGCTTGCATCTTGTTGTTGTTGTTAGTACTTATCCTTATTTCTCCAACAAGGATCATATCATCTTCAAGACTGGTAGCTAATTGTTGAGCTACTTCAATGTTGGCAAGATTTTCCCTACGCATGAAGAAACTTACGTTGGGGAGTTACATATTGATGAAAAATCACTTCAAATTATGACCCATTGGTCTTGCATCATTAGGGATCCATGTCACTATCTTGTTGAACTTAGCCACGAACTCACGCATGGGTTCATGGGCCTCTTTCTGCATGGTTGTGAGCTGTGCCAACAAGGTGTGTGCATCTCTAGTAGGTTTGAATCTTTCTTCAAACTTGGTGTGAAGAGTGGCCCAGTTGGTGACTGAAGCAT
>VDFB02000003.1:301770877-301811986 GCA_007258455.2 Sequoia sempervirens
AAAATGAAGAATTGAAAAAGTGTCTAATTCAAGATGGACTAAGAATCCTCCAATTGAAACAATATCCTAAAAAGAAGAACATGTAGAACATCACTGAAGCATGAAGCTGTTGTAGAAAACTATCAAAAGATGAATAATATAGTGCTGAAATGAAGAACCTCCTCTGAAATAAATGATGATCAAGATCAAGATAACAAGAATATGCATGAGTTCCCTCAGTGACACCACTTGACTCAAATAGAAAACAAAGGAAAACATCTGGAAATCAAAGATACAAATGTCAAGATCAAGGAGACAATAATCTGCATGAGTGCCCTCAATGACACTACTAAAATCATATGGAAAACAAAGGAAAACATCTAGAAGTTGAATATATAGGTGGTACATGAATATGTATGAGTGACCCAAATGACACTATTCAACATGCAAGATGCAAGTCAAAAATACAAGTACCAATAGTTTGAAGAACACTAATCACAAGAGAGACAATAATTTGCATGAGTGTCTACAACGACACTAATCAAATTAGATGAAAAACAAAGGAAAACATTTGGAACTCAAAGATACAAATGATACATGAATTTGCATGAGTGACCCTAATGACACTACTCAACATGCAAGATGCAAGTTGAAAACACAAGTACTAGTAGTTTCTAATCAAATGAAAATAGAAGGTTGCCTCTAGAAATAGGAATGTAAGAATGTCCATATGGTAAATGCTCCATCTCCATGAAATGCAAGGTAACCAAACACTGATGTACACTACATCTGAAAGTACATAGGAACAAGAACTAGATATATAGATCACTCAAATGTGAAACCAAGGAAGCATTAGCACCAACAGTAGAAACCTCCCCATAATTTTGAAAATGGAGAGCCAAGACAATTAAACTAAAACTATGTGAAACAAAGAAGTGCATGTAAGAGAAACAACCTGCAAATAAAAGGGTGTGCAAACTAAGGCACACATGCATGAGGAAAGAATCGTTAAGATTCATTGTTGTCGTTGAAGGGAAACTCACTTGAAAAAGGTGTGATGGAAAACCAAAGACAAACATCAACTCCCCCATGGCACTTTATATCATAGTGCAAATAAAAAAGGCACAACAGAATGTGCAAAATCCCCAAAAGGCATACATGAGAATAACACTTTATCTCAATGCATCTTCAAAAGAGAATGTGCATGAAAAGGATGTCTATAATGCTCGAATAGGACAGAATACTAGAAATACATATAAAACAACCAAAAATGACTCATCCCATGCAAACAAAAAGTTTCCAAGAGCTAAGATGTCCAATTAATTCACCAAAGTGTGAAAACACAAAAAACTGAATAAAATGTACCTAGAGAGAAATCTAGAAAAATTGCATGGATGGCTATGAAGAGCTATGAAAGACCATCCTAACGCTATTGGAATTACAAAAAAGGAGAAACGGATCAAAAGTTATGATCTCAAGACTGAAAATAGAACCTCTAACTTCAATAGGTTATAGAATGCACCAACATCAAAAATAGGTGATGAGACCCACACCACTGGAAATTTGATAAAAGAAGCTTTTTGATGATATCTGTTTGCGAAAATCTGACACCCAAGTGAAAAGTTATGCTCATTTTCTTGATTCTACTTATTTTGCAAAAAAAAAATTAGGCCCCTAAGGGTTGGGCACTACTCACCCATATGACCCTGGGGCAACGTTTTATTAAAAAAAAATGGGTTACCCCCCACTGATGGTTAAGCCTAACAAATAGTGGCTGCCTACTAGTGGCTAGCGGCAAGTCGTCGTCACTCACTATCATCACATTCGTAGGGGTGTGACCTCCTTGGCATTGCTCCATGGGCAATGCACAGGCGGCTGCCCAATTTTATTTATTTATTTATTTATTTTTGGAAAGTTGAACCAATATGGTCGTACGACCCTTGTGGCAAAAGAAATTTTCCCTAGAAGCTCCGAATGACACTGAAATAGGGTGGATTTATAGTCAAAATTCATCCAATTAGCCCCCTGAATACAATCATGAGGTTCTTTTCATCTCAAGATGCTCTAAAATAACAACTACCCTCCAAATCTAGAAAGAAAACAACTGCTTCACACCCTCATAGATCTAACCTCAGGAGTTCAAATCAGGCCAAAGAAAAGTAAAATATAACTTTCTCAATAGCTATGAATCCAATGGTGAGGTCCTTTTCACACTAAAATGCACCTAAAAATTTCCCACCTCCAAAATTTGCAAAAAAAAAAAGAAAAAGGGATTCTAGATCTGACACCTATAACCCTTGTTGAAGAAAAAAACCTCATAAATCGAGAAGGGGTTTGTTGAGTCCACACTCTAATACCATGTTAGAATTGTGAAAAACATGAGCCACAAGATCAAACAATGAACAAAGACACCTTCCATATAAGAGATCTGCGAACAATATATGCAATATTCCTCAACAAGAAAAATCTACAGAATGAACCTCAAGAATCTTCAAGGAAAATAAGAGTCCTCAAAGGTTGAGAGTTCGAGAGATAATATAATGAGGGTTGAGTGCTATATAGGAGCAACCCTAAATGGTAAAGGCACTAGATCATGACAAGTGTCAACATCACATGCGATGAAATAGAATGATCTAATAATAGCTCTCTAGTTAACATAGTAAATCCCTCCTAAGTTTAGCTTAAGTGCATGAGAATAAATTACACTAATAATTAATTATTAGCTAATGCATGATTAATCTAACAATATCTAGATCTTGGGTGGCGAAAATATTCAGCCAAATATTGCATGGTGTATATTATTCTATACCAACTCTCACATTGAGCAACTTCATTGGTTATGAGTACATCACATGCAACCAATGAATAAGGAAGACCTTTCTCAATTAACAACTCAAAAATACCTCAAATTTCTTGTTTGCATTCCTCCATTGAATCCAAATTATTCTAACATAAATCAAGATATTTGAGTTTATTTTGAGACTTGGTAACTAATATAGCCACCTAAAAGTGACCCTAGATGCCAATTTTTTTAAAAAAAACTTACTATTAAGAAGGCTATAGTGCTTGACTCATAAGCTTAGCCTAGATCAACATATTAGAAAATTTTATCTTTACAAAATAAAGAATGCCATCTACTCTCATAATCTTGCCCCAAGGTTTTCAATAAATTTGATTATAATAATTTTGATTAAATTAGATGTACTTATCCTAGTTTAGAAGGTTGAGTGGAGATATCTCAATTCTTAGGATAAATTACTTGTAGTCTCCAAACATTTTACACTTTCTTCTTCCATATAATTTTTTTCTTCCGATGAGACATTATCTTTATTTATCACATCACAATTTCATTTTTTTCCTTGATAACCAATTATGATATTAAATTTTTTGAGGACCAAGTCTTGTACTTGAATGTTATTTCTCTCTTTCTATACTAGGTCTAGGAATTCTTATATGATGTAGAGTTGAAGTTTTTTTTCAATGAATTCATAACCTTTTAAATCTTTTTAATGATCTTAACTAATTTATTTTTGGTTTTATCCATCTTAGAATCTATAACCTTTTTTACATCATGGAATTCAATGACACTACTATATGAGACATGAATTGAAGTAACACCATTTGACCAATATTCTAGTGTCATCTATTCCTTTGGCCTCTAACATTTGGTACAAGACTCCTACAATAAATTATTTGGCTAATAGGATTAGACACTACTCTCTAGTTATAAGCATCTATCTAAGGAATTTAAAATTATTGAATTTATATAACTATGGTTCTTCTTTCTAGATTGGTCAAAGCTACTCCAAAAAGTTATTAAAGGGAGTGATGGTAGATTTTTTAAGAATGAAATGAGTGGGGAAATACAACTTAATGATGATCTTAAGGAAGGAAGGACTAAATAATAGGGGAAAATGTTGGGAAAGAGAAATTATAATAATTGTTAGAGATAATCAATGAGATGGAGGAGGAGAATTAACATAATTACTGTTTAACTCCTCACTTATAGAAAAATAACATTGATTGATCAAGGTTGAAAATAGGGATAAAAGGAAATATTATATTGTATAAGAGGAGGGATATCTTTTCCAATGATGAAAGAGTGTGGGTTTATAGGAAAAAAATATAGAGGGGGAGGAGAATCATATAGAGAAATAGTAGTTGGAATGATAAAATCAATAGGGATGGGGCTTGATACTATGGAAAATGCAAGAGATGAAGAAATGGGAGGAGATGAGAAGGAAGAATGCATATATATGACAACATCTATAAGAGGGAATGAAACAAGAAAAATGGAGTTTATAGGAGGAAAATGATTTATAAGAAAATTTATAAGGAAAACATATAATATTAAACTATTCACATTAGATTTAGGAGGTGGAGGGTGAACTTATCTCTCTTATGGTTACAATGTAGCTTCCTCCATAGTGAAGCCTTTGAAAAGGTGGATTTCTTCATTTGGTTGGGAATTTTCTTGTGATATTGTTACCTTTCCTAAGGCATCCTTTTATGGCCTCTTATATATCAATAATTTTTCAACAATTGGCATGAAAATTTTAGAACTTAAATAATACTTCCTCTTATTTTATTTCCAATTGTGGCCAAGTGTTGATAGAACTCATCCTCTCTTGTACTCATTCTTATTTAACTTCATGTTGTTTGGCAACTAGTAGAGTTAATTGCTTTAACACTTCCCCACCCATGAATAGGTATTGTAGGAAGGGAATTTCCTTAAGTGATGAAGGAATATAATATATTAATTTTTTCATCTTAATGGTGAACTATAAATTAAAGGGATATATCTATAGCTAAATGATAATAATTAACTAGCCCAAACTTTTCATGATTATTGTGGGCAGGTTTACTAAATTGAAGAGGATTTAGGATGTCTTTCCCATTCTTTATAGGCTATAATCTCAATTGAAACTAGATTTATATCCATGATCTTCCTTTTACTCGTTGGCATGCTATTTCTTCTAAGTAGTTTCTCATTCTTCAATATTTTCTCAAAATTTCTAAGTTGGCCTTATTGGGACTAAAACCTATGGTGTCTTTTTTTCTTGAGTCCCTTCCACTGTGTGTATCTTAGTCATTTCTAACCTAGTATTTATAACCAAATTGAGATATATTAAATGGGTATCTTTGTAGAAATATATCTTTATTATGTTTGTTTCCCCTTATACAAAGGCTACTTACCCAAGTTGTCAAATTACAAATTTGTCTAAGTGTTTATTTATTGTTTAAATCAAAATTTCATGGATTTTTTCAGTTCGCAAACCTCTTTAAAAAAAAATAAAGGAGCAAGTTATAAGTTTCAATGGGTTTACAAGTTAGCAAACCCACCTAAAGTGTGACAGAAGGAGGAATAAGTCAAGTGTCGATAAAAGACAAAGAAATGTTCACCATGTTATAAATTTCATGAGCTCATGAAATGTTCGATGCACTAAATTGGTTCATTGGTTTTTTATTTTTCCAAAAGTGAGAAGCATTGAAGAGAAAGAGGAAGAGAGAAAATAAAGAAGAAAAGGGATAATGGTTCAAGTCTCAACAATTTTGTAGGTTCACAAACATACCAAAGTGATGAAATGGTTCGTGTGTTTTCAAGATCATTGATGGGGAAAAAGCAAATGATAATGAAGAATGAGAATGATGATATTCCATCAAAGTTCACTTAAATTAAAGGGGATTGAAATGTAGGTTGATAAAAAATATTTAAAGCATATAGATAAAGTGTGGCTTGTTGTGTTTATTTTTAAATGTAGAGGATCAAATGAAATAGTAAGGTTTCTCATCCATCCATCCCACCAACTTTCCATTACTTTAGGTCCATTACTCATCTACCTAAATTAAATTCATCAAGATATCTTTTCATCCTAGCTGTCCATTGTTAGAGTAATCATGCATTAACTAATAATTAATTAATTTAATTAATTATTAGTCTAATTTATTCTCATACACTTAAGCTAAACTTAGGAGTGATTTACTATGTTAACTAGATAACTATTATTAGATCATTATTTCTCATTGCATGAGATGTTGACACTTGTCATGATCTAATCCCTTTCTCATTTAGGGTTTCTCCTATATAGTACTCAACCTTCATTATATTATCTCTTGACTTTTCATGCCTTTTGATAGAACTCTCAATCTTTGAGCACTATTGTTTTCCTTGAAGATTCTTGAGGTTCATTTTGTAGCTTTTTCTTGTTGAGGAATATAGCAATTCTTTATTTGCAAATCTCTTGCATGGAAGGTGTATTTGTTTGTTGTTTGATCATGTGGCTTGTGTTTTTCACAATTCTAACATGGTATCAGAGCCTCAATTCAATGAACCCCTTCTTGATTTATGATGTTTTTATCTTCAACAAGGGTTATAGGTGTAAGATCTGGATTCTCCATTGATTTTTTTGTAATTTTTGGAGGTGGGCAATTTTTAGGTGCATTTTGGTGCAAAAAGGACCTCACCGTTGGATTCAAATCTGTCGAGAAAGTCATATTTTCCTTTTGTTTGGCCTAATTTGGACTCCTAAGGACATATGTGCAAGGGTTTGAGCAGTTGTTTTTTCTAGATCTAGAGGGTAGTTGTTATTTCAAAGTATTTTGGGCTGAAAAGAACCTCACAGTTGGATTCAAGAGGCTGATTGGATGAATTTTGACTATAAATTTGTCCAATTTGACCGTTGGGAACTTTTGATGCAAATTTTTTTTATACAAGGGCTCATATGGCCCTTGTATGGATTCTTGAGCATGACATTCAAAGAAAAAGAAAAGCCAAAAAATTAACTCAAGTGCTTATTATAAATTTCTTATTTTTAGAAATTTAATGGCTGTCGAATTTTTAAAAAAAGCGTAGGTTTAGAAAAAAATTAGGGAAAATTAATTTTTGGGGTGTCGGTACATGCAGGTACCTACTTATGCAGGTTTGTGGGCCCATACATGCCCCACCAATGGCCATAGGGTTACCACTAGCGACCTTTTCAAAGCTGCCAATGGCTCACACATTGCCATCACTGACAAATTTTGTAGCATCTCCCTGGCTTTTCCAACAACCGTTCCTTTGAATGGTTTTTATTTTTCCGTTGATGACCCCGTGTCATCGACCTGTAAAAATGGCATATTCCATTTCATTTGTGCATATTCAGCCTACCAAAAAAAAATTCTAGGCAATCAATTTTTTTCTATAGCCAAGGAATATTCTCTAACATTCTTGCTGACATCAGCATGACGTCAATGGTACAACCACAAGGGTAGGCCCCTTGAAACCCTCTTTGTGCCCTACAAGAGGTGTTTTTTTTTCTTTTGGCCATAACTTGGGCATACAATATCGGTTTTTTATGAACGAGATATCTTTAGAAAGCTAGTTTCGCTAACTTTCTAGTGGTGTGGATATCATCACTTTTTTTTGTGCTTCGGGTGTATTCTATAGCTTTTTGAAGTCATAGGTTCTATTTTCAATCTCCGAGCTCATAACTTTTGACCTGTTTCTCCATTTTTCGTGATTCTAATGGCATTGTGATGGTATTTTAGAGCTCTTCAAATCCATCCATGCACTTTTTCAAGATTTATCTCTAGGTACATTTTATTTAGTTTTTGGTGTTTTCACACTCTAGTGAATTACTTGGACATCTTAGCTCTTTTGGAAACTTTATGTTTATTCTCTCCTATTTGGGAATTGTAGACATCTTTTTCATGCACATTCTCTTTTGTAGATGCACTGAGATAAAGTGTCATTTTCGTGTATTTTGTACTCGTGCTATGATATAAAGTTTCATGGGGAGGTTGATGTTTTCCTTTGGTTTTCCATCATACCTTTATCAAGTGAGTGTCCCTTCCACAATAGCAGTGAATCCTGGTGATTCTTGCCTCATGCATGTGTGCATTAGTTTGCACACCCTTTTATTTGTAGGTTGTTTCTCCTACATGCACTTCTTGGTTTCACATAGTTTTAGTGTACCTGTCTTGCTCTCCCTTTTCAGCATTATGGGGGGGTTTCCACTGTTGGTGCTAATGCTTCCTTGGTTCCACATTGGAGTGATCTATGCATCTAGTTCTTGTTCCTATGTACTTTCAAATGCAACGTACATCAATGGTTGGTTACATGAATTTTTATGAGATGGATCATTTACCATATGGAAACTCTTGCATTCTTGTTTCTAGGGGTTCTTCATTTCAACACTATATTAGTCATCATTCAACAATAGTGTACAATTTTTTCATGCTTCAGCAATGTTCTACATGTTACTCTTTTTTTGGGACATTATTTTGGTTGGGTGCTTCTAATTCCTTTACCTTGATTTGGAAGCTTGTTCAGTCTTTCATTTTCCTTTCTCTTTTTTTGAGAGGATTTTTTTCCCACGTGGTTTTCTCCTTTTCTCCAGTTTTGTGAGATATTTTGTTTGTACATAGGTACCTCACCGGGCCTTGTTTATTGAGACCCATCATGCATTCTCTTTTTAGGGGTTTCAATTAATCCCTAAGTTCATCTTAAGGGGGGGTGTTAGAGTAATCATGTATAAGCTAATAATTAATTAATCTTTAATCAATTATTAGTCTAATTTATTCTCATACACTTAAGCTAAACTAAGGAGCGATTTACTATGCTAACTAGAGAGCTATTATTAGATCATTATGTCTCATTATATGATATTTTGACACTTGTCATGATCTAATCCCTTTTTCATTTACGGTTACTCCTATATAGTACTCAACCCTCATTGTATTATCTCTTGAGCTTTCATTCCTTTTGATAAAAATCTCAACCTTTGAGGACTTTTGTTTTCCTTGAAGATTCTTGAGGTTCATTTTGTAGCTTTTTCTTGTTAATGAATATAGCAATTCTTTGTTTGCAAATCTCTTGCATGGAAGGTGTCTTTGTTCATTATTTGATATCGTGGCTCATGTTTTGATGTAGAGAAAGAATTCACTTAACACAACTTGACTACTTTGGCACATTCCAAACAATGATTCATCACAAACAATGATTAAGGCATTCTAGTTCATCTTAGGAATATTGATTTTTGTAACCAAATGAGGATCTAACAAGCAAAAAACAACAAGGGCTTGAGTTATTGAACTATACAACCATCTTACAATATATTTCATTGATTTACCACCCATTCATGATTCAATAATGCATAGATTTCAGTAGTCCCTCAAACAACTAGGGTTTCTTGATTGTTTTCATGAAAATGAACACACACAGGTTAACATAACTTACACATAAAGTTGTTTGGTGAAAATTACTTTAATGGGTATCTGGATAATGGACTTAAGAATATTTTTACCAAGTTTCATAATTTTTCATAGTTAAAATAGAAGTTATGAATGTATTACCCTTGCTGGAAACCCTTGGTCTAAAAGTGGACTATCAACACTATTTTGATTATAACTTGCTCAAATTAACTCCAAATGAACCCAAGACAAAATTATTTGAACTATAAAACATATCCCTAACTTTTCCAATGACTTCCCCAGGTGTACCAAGTAATACGAATCTGTACAAACATGTTTTCTTGCTCTAAAACAATAAAAATCTATAACTGTTGACACTAAAAATGCTATAACTTTTGCAAAATGTAATGAAAATTCACCAAACAAAAATAATTTTGAAGAGTAAAGGATTATTCAACTTTTCCAACCTTTGTAATCGAGTTTACATTACATATTTATCATTTTACAACCAATCCCAATTGAAGAACTGACCACTAACTCCTTGGTTAACAATAATTACAACATTTGTAAATTTTGCTTAACAAAATGACAACATTTTGCAACTTTTACAATATTTAACCACATTGCACCAAAACATCATAAAATGGACTTAGATGATCCCAAATGGTCTTACATGACCTTATTGACCTAAAATCAACCAAAACTCAAAGTTTAACAACATGACAACAAAGTGCAATAATGGAGCATCAAAGGATGCCCCTACATCATGTTTTTCATAATTCTAACAAGTATTTCCATTAGAGTTAGTTTAGATCAAAATTTTAGGGTAAAAAATATGAGAACAATCTATTATTTCATTGACAAATCTCTAATATAGTCTATTGTGGAAAAAACCCATAAATAGGTTTGGTTGGGAAATAATACTTTAATATAACACACCAAGATTTTTAGTTACAAGGAATGTGTACATGTTCCTAAGAATAATATATCCAGTTTCAATTTCAACTAGAAAAACATATCTTAATTGAGTATAGTGATGAAGTCAAATTCCACAAGTTTCTAAGCCTTGAGATTAAAAATGTAATGCATAGTTAGAATGTGATCTTCATGAATATAATGTCATATCTTAATCATTTACAACATGAGTATGAGAAGAATACATTAGTACAACTATACTAAAATTCCAAGGATTGACTAAGGAAAGAGGTCAGTTTGCAAGTCTCCAGGCGTTAGGCTTTGTAGGCTGGTTCGGCAGCGTATAGAAGCAACGTGGTGTCCTTCTATGGGAGAGACTATGCACTCCCCCACCCAGGTTTTTTTCCCTTTGTGAGTACCCTATGACCCTTTGTTTATTATTATTTTTCTCCTTTCCTAGTGTTGTTTTCACTTGTGTGAATGGTATCTTCTCTCTAGTGTCTTCCTATGGTTTTAAAGTTGGGGCAGTGGGTGTCGTTGGCACCTCCCTCCATTTATGGAGGAGGATATGAGGTGTACCGGCCCAAACCCTAATGAGGGGAGTGGTAATTTTCCAATGAGTTCTCAAAACATTCCTCAAAAATATTTTGAGGCCTTAGCAGACTGTGGGGTTGCGGTTCCTGCAAAGGAAAGGTTCATCATCAATAACTCCTGGGAGGATGGAGTCTTGGAAGTTAATTCCCGTCCAATTTCCCCTAAAGACTTATTCATTTCTCCAAACCCAGATCTAAAGAATGTTATTTCCAATTAAATAATTAAACTAAAAGACTCCGCAATCCTTTTTGTGGCTATGGATTTGAATAAAATTATGGCTAGGAAGTTCATTGATGACTAGTTTAGCAAAGTCTGGCTTAATAAATTTGACATCCAGGTTAGGTTATGTCGAATGCTTCAACAGGGATTGTTTTTCATTTTCCTACCAATTAAAGCCATACAAACGAAAGTTCTGGAAAATCCCTACTAGAACCTTGGAGGGTGTGCTTTTAAGGCCCTTCCCTGGTAGCCCACGACCATTGTAGAGGAAGTCCTCGCACTATCTTACCCTAGGTGGGTTGTCTTAAAAAAACCTGCAACCTGAATTCTAGAAGATTATCCCTCAAAATCTAGTGCCCATCGGCTTGGTTGTTCGAGTTGAGGAATCTAAGGTTATGCTTCCTCACTTGGATGCATGGGTGCTTGTATCCCTTAACCCTGGCATCGAAATCCCTGATAATATCATTATCAAGGAAGACAAGTATCAATGGAATTTCCCTTTGGAAATTCTAGGAGGCATAAATGTGTGCTATCTTTTCCGCAAGGAAGGGAATATTCAAAAAAAATTCCATGTTATCATAAATAAATGGAATTTCCCTAGTCCTTGTGCCCCCCTTGAATCAAGGATCTCTCCCAACCCTAGCGTTGAAATTAAATAGGATTCTTTGGTGAAGGGCCCACTCATCATGCATTCCTGTTCAGAATCAAATAACAGGGGAGAGAATGACACCAATAATTTGGATGGGTGCCCCAGCAATACAAGCCCACCCCCATCTCCTAAGGGCAATACCACCCATCTAGTGGGTGGTGAGGACTAGTAGGTCATGGGCCCCTAGGCCATTATTCCCCCTCCTATAAGCACTTAGTTAGACCTCAACTTCAATGACGCTTTTGATTTCCTCTCACAAGAGGGCTCTGAAGGTGATAATATTGTTAAAGAAGGGGATGATTTGCTAATGCAAGAGCATCTACCAAAAACATCAAATCATCTAGGGTACTTCAGACCCAAACTCAACTTGAGAAGATCAAATTCCAAAACTCCATTGTTTCACTTAACTTTTCATCAAAATTTCTTACAATTTCCCTTGATTCCTCAATTCTACAAGCCACAAAACATTACAACTTGACTCTACATCTTTATCAGACTTAAACACAGATTCACCTTCAACAAATTGACTGAAATCACACAGAACCTCTAAAAACAATCCATTCATTCATCATGCACAATTTACTCTTCATTGCAACTTACTTCACAAGGAAAATGACAACAAACCAACACAACTTGCTTTCCAAACTATTACCAAACTTTTATACACTGTTCAACATCATTATTTGACAAAAACAAACCACTTATGCTGCTACATAACTCTGTCTTATCTGAACTTCAATTCCATGCACTCAAAATATTTTTCACCATGGTTTCACAATTGTCCAAGTACCAAAACATCAAATTATGCTTTCTAAACTCTACCCAAGTATTGATACATATTTAACACCTTTAATTTGACAAATGCAACCTCAAAACAATCTACCATACCTTTGTTTTCACAATATTGCTCTTTATATCAGCCAAACACCATGTTGCATTTAGGGTTAGCCTTGCCCAAACCATCAAATTAACAAGGTTACCTTCTAAACTTCTCTCAACATTGATACAAACTTCAGCATTATTGTTTAAGCAAGTTTAGCACAAAATAAATCACATATATCCCTGTTTATTCAGAAATCTCGTCTTCATGCATTTAATCACCAACCTCTTAGTAGCATAGTAGCTAGACAAAAACGAGTATATCAAACTACCCAAACTGAAACTCCATAAACCAAACCTTCATTTAGTGACCCATTTTGGTCTACTTCATCATACTACAAGAGAATCAACACTTGTTTTAGAAAACATAGGAGAAACAATACATTGTCTGCTAGTAAAACACATCAATTAGCCCTAAATTACAAAGGAGATACCTTCCAATCAACTCCATTCAACCTAACACCCCTAGGAAGCATTATAATAGGTATCAAAACCTAACATTCACCAACTTTTAGGGGTTGATAGGCCCAATATAGCACAATACTTCAAAACCCTTGAATGTAGGCTTTACAAAGCAAAAAGTATGATGGTTTATTGAAAATAAATGTTGCACACCTCCATATGCTCTGAAACCTCTTCGAACATGCTTAGATAGGTCTACTCATGCTCTAGGAATCAACTCCCATCATCTTTGAATGATATTTTCATCAATACCAACTTGTGACCATGAGGAAAACTTTGTTTTTTTGTGAGGACATCAACCTTCAACCTACATTCTCTTCTTCCCCTGCACATATCAACACACACACTATATATATACATCCTAAAATTAACCTACTCCACTAATTCCCATTGTCTAAATCAGTGGAGTAGTCATAAACCCCTATCTAGACTCTCAAAACCCCAATATTGGGTTGCAAACCAAGTTCAAGAAATTCCACTCAAACAAGGAATATATTCAATAGTTTCCCCTCAAAATGGATGTAAATTAAAGATAACTCTCTATACTACTTGAAACAGTGAGATTCAAGACCCAATACTATAGTACAAACCGTACAACTAAAGAAACAACAGAAAGAAAACTTTGAACTTTTAATAACATGGTACTTTTATTGATAACAATACTTCAAGAATACAAGAATGATCCTTTTCTCCCCCTTTACAATATTTATATAGAGGTTCCCATCAGTTTTTTAACTACCCCATCAACTTCTTCAACCAATTCTTTCCTTTTCCACATGTGACTCTTCACATTCCTTTTTTTTTTTTTCTTTTTTTGCATCTTTTACACTATTGGCAACTTTTAGCAATTTTACAAAAAAATTACTTTTTCCATCTTTTGACCTCCTAAAGACCTCTTACAGACTTTAAATTGTGACCTCAAATACATTATTAATGACCACTTCAAGACCTTTTACAAATATTTACATGCTTTTACATTAGAAAATTAATTTTTTACAAATTTTCCAATTAAAGGCATCTAATGAGCAAGGTGCTCCTGCACCATTCATTGGCCATGAAAAAAATTAGGAAAAGAATAAAAAATACTTTCTAATAGATATGGCTATGATAGTCAGATGAATGTTTCCCAATTCTAATTAAGCAAACACCCCAACCATTTCGGCTGTGATATTGTCAAGCATGATAAGAACGAGGTTAGGGCTAGTAATTTTCCTATGAATGGAGTAGAGCCATCTCAAGGAGTGGGTGAGATCATTGAAGAAGCTGGAAATTTGTGGAGCTACAAAAATTCTAGTATAACTAGTGGCATTGATTTATCAGTCTCAAATGATGCTAAAAAGGACCAACTCTGGAACTCGGGTGATTCTGGGGCCGAAGAGTCTTTACCCAAACCACCTCCTAATGACTAATCACTGTTGTTAAAGGGTGCCTCTCTTGACCCTCATAGGCAAGTTACTAACCCCAATCTAGTTCTTACTAGCTACAATACTAGCACCGAGGTAGATTTTGAAGAAAGTTACAACTTGGCCAATACTGATTCCTAGAAAGCTAATATAATAATTTCTAAAAATATTAAAGACAAAAATTACTCCAAAGAGGAAGCAGTCATAACTAAAGGGTGCAAATCTAAGGAGGGTGGCATTGAGGACCAGCCTATGGAACCTAGGAATGGACCAGGAAGACCAAGAAAATACAGCATCCCTGTTGGGGGAAATAAGAAAAATGGACTGATAAAAGGTAAAAGGAAGAAAAATAGCATGGTAATTCAATCCCCTATTTCTAAGAAATTAGAAACAGAAGATAAATTCCCTAAATGCTTTGAGGAATTTAGAGGGGAACAAGAGGACTCCATGACATTGGAATATGAATCTTAGGTGGTGTATCCTTACACCCTCTTTGATCACCACCCTATAAGGGCCAATCTTGTTCCTTACCAAGGCAATGTAAAGGAGACAAGGAAAAAAAGGAGGGTTCCTCCTTAATACGAACCTCCTAAATGATGTTGACTGCCAAGAAGCCATTGCCTCCCTTAGAGAAATAAATAAATGGATGCTTAAGGATGCTTCTTCCATTGAGAGGTAGAATGCTAATGTGGAAGGTTGGAAAACCCTTTTCCAACTTATTGGCAAGAAGCGGGCCCTTGATAGTAGAAAGTTTGAAAGAGACCTACAGGATTGTCTCCTTGAAGTAGAAATAAGATTGCAAGGCAAACCAAATAATGAAATATTGTGTGAGGCACTAACCATGGCCAAGGACAGTCTAAGATGGATTCAGTCTCATAAAATAAAGGGACAAAAGGTCAAAGCTTAATTGAACCGGCTCAGCTATGGTGATAAGGGATCAAAAAAATTCTTCAACTATCTAACAGAGAAAAATGTAAGGGAATGGGTGGGGAAAATATGGGATGGCTCCCATCTATGCTCTGATTAGGAGGAAATTATGAGCCAATTCCATTCCTACTTTAAGGAACTATTCACCTCTAAAGAGGGGCTTGAGGAGGGTCAGGTAGCTAGATCTCTCATTAAGGACCTCATACCGAAGAAAATTAGTGAGGAAGACTCTATCAACCTGGATGCGGATATTTCCAAGGAAGAGATTCTAAATGTTATTAAATCAATGAGTAATGATAAGTCCCCTACTTGGGATAGGCTACTAGTGGAATTATATATAAAGTCTTTTTAGACTGGGTATGTGAGGACCTCCTTCAAGTATACAAGGAGGCCCTTACTAAAGGATCTTTGGGAGAGAGTATTAATAGAGGAAAAATTAAGCTCCTCCCAAAAGGTGGAGACAACTCTTTGGTGAAGAATTGGAGACCAATAACCCTGCTCAACATCTCCTAAAAGGTTTTAGCTAAAGTTATTGCTGCAAGGATGGTTAACATTTTGCCTAAATTTATAAATAACACCCAAATTGGCTTTATAAAAGGTCGATATATCTTGGAGAATATAATTACAAGTTGGGAGGGCTTGGAATGGGAAAAAAAATCTAACCAAAATTCTGCAATGCTTCTATTGGATTTTGAAAAAGCTTATGATAGGGTTGAATGGGTGTTCCTAAGGACTTTTCTACAAACTTTTGGCTTCTCTCATAAAGTTTTTGGTATGGTTGACACTCTCCAAAAGGATGCTACAACGAAAGTTGATGTAAATGGTACTCTAACTAAAAAAATTCTTTTGTAGAGGTCTATCCACTAAGGATGTCCCTTGGCCCCCGCCCTATTTTTCATAACATTTGATGCACTGGTTTACTTGCTAAGGGACCACACTTCCTCTCCTAGAGTAAAGGGGATCCAGCTACCAAATTAGGATGAACTAGTAAATGTTCAATTTGTAGATGATACATCCATCTTTATGGAACTTGATCAAGATAATATAGACTCTCTAATGAAAAAGATGGACATTTTTTATCAAGCCTTTGGAGCTAGACTTTCCAGAGCTAAGTCCACCTTCATAGGATGGGATGAAACACCTCCTGAGTGACTTGCTAGGTATGGATTCCAATGGGGGGACCCAACAATATTGTGAGGTATCTTGGAATTCCTTTTGTATTCAATCCAGATCTCAAAGAGATGTGGATTTGGATAAATGAGAAACTGGAAAGAAAATTAAGTGGATGGAATAGGTGGTATCTCTCTTTGGCTAGCATAATCCAAGTTTGTCAAAAAAAATTGTCCTCCTATAGTATTTACTTTGCTTCCATATGGGTTTTCAACAATTATCAAGTTAATAACATCCAAAAGAGAATTAGATGTTTCCTGTGGTCAAATGGAAAAGGAAAGAGAAAGAGGAATTCAATTAAATGGGACTAGTGCTATCTAATAAAGGCCCATGGTGGCATCAGTTTGAAATATCTCTAGTTATAAGGGATTGCCTTGGCAATCAAATAGATTCTAAAGTCTTTAGATGGAAACAAGCCCTAGAAGGTGTTAGTGAGAAATAATATGCAATTGGTTGTCCCTAGGCAAGCTAAAGCTTGGAAACAACTACCCTTAGTGAAATCCTCCTCAGTAAGAATTCTATGGTCCCAGATGGCTCTATTGTCTTCAAAATCCTTTGGAAGGCTTGGGAACTTGTGAAACACAATGCTCATGTGGACTCTAACAATATAACCCTTAAAAATAACATGAAATTTCAAATGTTTAGCTCCATATAGTGGAATTTGGAGCATCAAGGGAAAGCACTTGCATTGCTTCAAGGATGCTCTACTAAAACTTGGAACAAAAAAGGCATTTCAACCTTTGAGGATATCATTGAAAATGGGAGTCTCAAAAGTTGGGACAACCTTCGGATAAATTTTGAATTGTCTGATTCTAACTTTAGAACCTACTCGACCCTTTTGGAGGCATGTAGAGATGCAAAATTTCCCAACAATGTTGAGAATAAGACTAATGTTCATTGTGCTATCATCTAGAAGGATGGTTCTGCTATCACCAATGTAAAATCCAAAACTGTTTATAATGATAATGTTGAAAATAATTATGTTGTTCAACATATTAACTTGAGTTGGGGTTTGAATTTAGACATTAACGAATTGGGAAAAATTATTTCTTTTTTGTGGCATCATTCTATGGAGCCTAAGAAGGCTTGTTTTATATGGTTAGTCTTAATGCAGAAACCTCCCTTTAAATCTAATCATGTGGATGTTGAAATCTGTACTCTTTGTAGGACACCAAAAACTATTAAGAACATCCTTTTTGACTATTTATATGTGCAATAAATTTGAAACTTATTCTATCATAATTTAAAAATATGGAACAACATTGGTACTATCAATTGGCATAATATTTTATATTGTAAACTCAAGATTAAATCTGATTACATGGATTTCTGGTATTATTTTCTAATGAAATCATGTGGCACTTATGGAAGGTGAGAAATGATGATAAGTTTAAGGGTAACAAGAGGGTACTTAGGGAGTCTTCCAAGAGACTCATAGTTTACAGTGTTACCTTGCAGGTCTCAATTCATGTGGAGGTCACAATAGTGAAGTTTATGATTTAAATAATTAGAGAAGGTTCTACACCTATCACAAGGGAGGAGGTTCGACATGGTCACGCATGTCGGTTGAACCTAGAGGAGGCTAAAACAAGCTCCTAGAGCTTGGTATGCAAGGTTAGACAAGTATTTGATTCAGCAAGGATTTAACAAAGGTATGACATACAATAATTTGTACTTTGATATTGAAAATGAAAAAGTTCTGATTGTAGTTGTATATGTTGATGACATTGTCTTTGGAGGAAATGAAAAGATGTGTAATATGTTTGTGGAAGAGATGCAGAAATAATTTGAAATGTCTATGCTTGTGGAGATGAATTTCTTTCTTGGGCTATAGATTAATCAAATAGAGAAAGGAATTTTCATTTCACAGTCTAAGTATGTAAAAGAGATGTTCAAGAAATTTGGGATGGATGGTTCCAAACTAGTAAGTACTCCTATGGTGACTGGTTGCAAATTGGGTAAAGATGTTGATTCACCTAAGGTTGATCAGAGCAAGTATAGATCTATGATTCGGGGATTACTGTATTTGACTGCTACTAGACTAGATATTATGCATGTGAGCTATCTTGTGGCTAGATTTCAAGAAGATCCGAAGGAAACACATGTTGCTGCAGTTGAAGGAATATTCAAATATTTGAATGGCACTCCATATTATGGATTGTGGTATCCTAAAGATACTGACTTTACACTTAGTGCATATACAGATGTAGATTGGGATGGATATGTAGATGATAGAAAGAGTACAAGTGGTGGTGCATTCTTTCTTGGATGTAGATTGGTGGCATGGTTGAGTAAGAAGCAAGATTCAGTCTCTTTGTCTACTACTAAAGCTGAGTATATTGTTGTTGCATCTTGTTGTACACAAGTTTTATGGATGAAACAAATGTTGAAAGATATCACAGTGCTATATGATGATCCCATTTCTATCTTCTGTGATAATACAAGTGCAATTAACATTTTGAAGAATCTTGTGATGCACTTGAGGACAAAGCATATATCTATTAGATATCATTTCTTGAGAGAGAAGGTCATGGATAATGAAGTCAAGCTTGAGTATGTTCTGACAAAGGATCAGATTGCAAATATATTTATGAAGGCTCTTCCTAAAGATACTTTTGAGTATCTCCAAGAGAATTTAGGGGTTATTTCCCCTCCTTTCATAAAATAAGATGCATTTGGAGGTGCATCATTTTGGTGGATTCATGGTTCTATCTTTTTCGACTGATGTTTTTGGTGGCTACCCCTCAGGGGGAGCAGGTATTTTTCAAGTGTTTTCATTGTGAGTATTCCATTTTCATGTCAAAGGAAGATTCAATGAACATATATTTTTCCTTTGACATTGATGTCAAATGGGGAGAGAAAACATGAGAAAAGGAGAAAAATCTAGTGAGAGAAAGCAGGTAATGAAGAAGATGATATTCTAAGGGGGAGAAACAAAAAGAAAAATCTTGAGAAGTATATTCAGATCTGGTATGGTGTCTTTGATGGTTTTTCACATCATGTGTTGTCATCAATGAAAAATGGGGAGATTGTTGCAAGAATAGAGAAAGGAATGAACGTGTTGTCATTGATGTCAATTGGTCAATTGGTTATCTACTAGTTGTTGTTGATTATATATGATGAGGATATTGAGAAAATTTTATTAAAGGAAGATTATAGGTATTTAGTTGTTGCTCTGGTATTTTCCCCTGTGTTCATGTGGTTCAGATATGTTGGTCATGATTGTTGAAGGTTGTTATATCTAGATTTTTGGTTGTTGGTTCATTGTGAAGTTTGAGTTGTGTTCACCAGTTGTGAACAATGTTTCTCTATTTTCTAGTTGAAGTTCGAGAGAAAGGTTGTTGACCCGGATTTATCTTTGATGAAGTATTTTGACTTGAGGTTCTAGAGTTAATATGTTTTGATTGCATTGAAGAAATTTTTGGTCTCTGGATGTTCTTAGCTTAACTGTTCTATGTGTTTTACACTGGTTTGGTCGACCGTGTGTTGAGAACTATCTTCATAGTTAATGAAGCATGTTAGATCTATTTTTAGGTCTCGATAAAGTGTGTGTTTGGGTTTCCCTCATTCTAATTCCACCCTAGGATGTTTGGCCCCAACCTAATTTGAATTTCAAGTTGGATGGCTGACTTTGTATCTTTTTCAAGGTTGGAGATAGTATATATACAAGATGTTATAGTAATAAAAAAACATACAAAAGAAAAGAAGGAAGATAAGTGAAAGAGTAGATGTGACATTGATGCTATTTAGAAAGTGTGTGTGAGAGATCAGTGTGAAGCTTAATGCTAAGTTTCCAAATGTAGTGAGTAGAAGGCGAACTCTATCATTCATTCATGTTGATCAAGTAATTGTGGTGGAATCCTTTGTTGCATTGAGATTGTAGTCTCTATAGAAAACTTCTTTGTATCTCTGTGACAGTGAGCCCTCCGAGTTGTAGCCCTGTGGACAATGAGTCCAAACAGTGAGTCCTTATTTCAGGCAGTGAGCCTTATCTCAGGCAGTGAGCCTTGTTTTAGGTAGTGAGCCTTTTGGTAATCAATTTTGATATTCTCTATAGTGTGAGTTAATCCTCACCATGGTTTTCCCTTATTGGGTTTTCCACATAAATCTGGTGTTACTATGTTTATGTGTTGGATTTAAGTTTCTACATTGGTATTTGATGATTAATCATTTAAGTAGTTTCATGTATTAGTTTCGATGATTGAATTAAGGATTAAAATTTGTGACAATTGATTCACCCCCCCTTCTCAGTTGTCCTATTCAGCAATACTCTACTATCATTAGATATTTTCGTAATCATCTTGATTCCTAATACGTTTGATAGTTTACTAAAGGAATTTTGAAACTGTGTTGATTGCATCATCGACCCTAAAGGGTAACTATGCAATAGAGATACTATGTATATAAATGATATTAACTATATTCAATACAAAAAATTCCAAGGATTCTACACTTGAGCCTTAACTAGAGGTTTATAATGGACCATATAAAGAAGGTAATTTAGATATTGAGTCATAAGGTAAGAAGGAATAAAAATCTCGTATTCCACTCATGAGGAGGTCTAATTAGTAGAGAAATAAACTAAAAAGGTATATCCAACCTATTTTTTGTGTTGTCTTTATCTATTGATTATGGTGAGCATAATGAAAGGAAGTTGAGTGAGTAGAAGAAACTTCCTACACTAATCTAAGTAAGGGAGAGTTACAAAAATAATCTTATTAAACCTTATATTGCTGCAAGTATCTACAAATGCACATTCAATAATATAAAACAAATAAGACAAAGAAAACCATAGCACAGTGTATACATGAGAAAACCCTTTTGGGAAAAACCCACACTCCAAATCACACAACTCAAATATATTATCAACAACTAAGAATAGTTACAATACACTCTTAGATAAATGATCAAGAGTCTTCACACTACAACAAGAATATGAATAAATTTCAGCAACATAATGGCATGTAACCAAACTTCAACCTATAACCATAAAAATGCACTAACTCAGCAAGTATTTATAATGTTACAACACGTAGCAAAGTTCCCAAAACTTTCCAAAACCAATTCTCACACCCAAGGAGTGAATGTGAGTCTATTATGACATTTTTTCATAGTCAAGACTCATTAATTTGGCAATCTTCCAAAATCAGCACTTGCCTCCACCAAATTAGCCACCACTTGCCATGTAAGACACCACTATGCATGTAGCTACCACATGCAAACTTAGGCACCCCCATAATAGTAGCTTAACTATCATAGTGTAAATAGGAAACTATTATGCATGACTCTTACAGCTATCATATCTCCTCATAGCAGTTTGCATAGTGAACTCTTACGACTATCATAAATTGTCATATCAAGTGTCATAGTCTGTCATAGTGTATGACATAGAAACTTATGAAAAATGCCACCAATATAGCCTAGAATATAGTTCTTCCAAAGTGGACACCTACTTGCAAAATTATATCTTACAATAATTGCATGTCGCTTTCCATGTAGGATGCCACATTACCGGTGGGTCCCATAAAGTGGCTACATATTTGGTAGGCACAAATAAAATTATAAATCAAATAAACACATCAAATAAGAATTAGTTAAATGATGGGACTCAAAGGTTGAGGCACCTTATTCCCATCATTCTTCCACTTGTCAAAGACCTGCAAGATTCATATGAAATCAACTGCTCAGGGCCCCAAGGCCCATGGAATCGGAACACCATTTGAACTTCTCAATGCTCACTAGTTTCATCAGTGCATCTACAACATTCGCAAAAGTCTCAACCTTCTCTAAATTCACATTTCCATCTTCTACCATATCACATACAAAATGAAATTATACATCAATATGCTTTGTTTTGGCATGGAAGGTAGGATTATTTTCTAAGAAAATATCACTCTGACTATCACAAACAATAGTGATCTATCCTACATCTAAACCAATATCAGAACATGATCTTTTAATTAAAATGGATTTCTTACAAGCATGGGTAGCTTTCATGTACTCTTCTTCTGTCATGGACAAAGTGACTACAACCTACCAATTACTCATCCAACTAATAACACCACCAAACATCATGAACGTATAACCATTGGCGGATCTTCTACTGTCAATGTCACCTGCCCAATATGAATCCACATATCTATGAATACTCACTGAATTTTGAGGTCTAGTAGGATAACCATGAAAACACAGGGCATACTCAAAAGTACCCTATAAATACCTAAATATTTTCTTAACTACATCCCAATGTACTTTTCAAGGATTAGCCATAAACCGACTAATGACTCCCACTACTTAGGAAATGTCTGGCCTCATACAAAACTTAGTATACATTAAGCTATTGCAACACTCACATAAGGTACTATGGTCATGTCCTCCATCTCAGTAGGATATTTTGGACAATCATTCATAGAAATATTCATCCCCTGCATCACAAGAACAGCTAACTATCTACAATTTTCCATGTTGAATCTCTCCAACATTGAGTTCACATAATTTCAATGTAGGATGCCACATTATCAGTGGATCCCACAAAGTGACTACATATTTGGTAGGCATAATTAAAATTATAAATCAAGTAAATACATCAAATAAAAATTAATTAAACAATGGGACTCAAAGGTTGAGACATCTTATTCCCAACATGTAAAAGTATGGAGGTAATGAAATTTGTAGAAATAAGTTTTGAAATAATGTAATGAATGAGGAGATAATTGTGTTGGAGAATAATTTAGTAAATGAAACTTGGTAAATATTCCCAAGGTTAGGAAACATATTAGATGAAATGGGTTGTCAAAAAAAAAATAGTTTAGAGGGATGATCAAGGAATACAAGTCAAGGTTAATGACTACTATTTATTCCTAAGTAGAGGGAATTGATATTGGTGAGGTATATTATCTTGTTGTAAATTTTGTCCATTAGATTCTTATTATCTATATTTTTTATGTTAAACCTTGAGGTTAAGCAAATGGATGCTAATAAAAATTTATTACATGGTGATTTGGAAGAGAATATTTACATGTCATAACTAGAAAATCTTGAGGTGAAGCAAAAGGACATGGTTTGCAGGTTAAAAAACCATATATGGTTTAAAATAATACCCTAGATGTGGTGTTAAAAAATTTATTCATATGATTTGGAGTTGGAATTTGTTAGAGCTAAGGTACCATTATTTTTACTTAAGAAAATAGATGTCAATTTTATAATTATTCTTTATGTTGATCTGACATGTTTATTAGTAACAATAATGAAATCATTAAGGTTCTTAAATATTGAATTTCTTTTCAATTTTCTACGAATGATTTGGCTTAATCAAGTTTTTCATAGGGATGGATATAACAAAAAAATTGGTTCAATTAGAAGAAGTATGTTAACTCTATTTAGTAGTGGTTTAGGATGCAGGACTACAAACTAGAAGGCTTTTCCAGACTTGTGGGAAAAAATTACATTTGAGAAATTGTATTCAACATTAGTTAAATGAGATAGAGGACATGAGTCACATGCCACATCCCCTATATGAGAGTAGTTGGTAGTCTAATCTATGTTATGGTCTATACCAAATCAGACATTACCCAAGCAATGGTATTACTAAGTAGGTATATATACATTACCTAAATAATATGAGTCTTAAGCAATAAAGGAGCATTGGGCTATAGTGATATTTTTTTAACTATCTTCAAGGTTTATTATATACTTCAATTTTATATTGGGAGGACTAAATTTGAATATGATAGTGGATATACAAGTATTCATGATTTCTGTTTAGGAAGGAGATATAGATAGTAGGTTTAGATCTATTTACCATGTTTAGTGATGCAACTAGTTAGATGAAAAAATAAAAACTATGGTTTCTATCTTGACTATAGAGATAGAGTACATTAAATTTACCATGTATATAATTAATCAATTTATCTTTATATATTATATTCAAACATTAGGTTGAATCAAGATATAACTCTTCTTTAGTTCATAATTAGAGTGTCATTATCTTGGCAAAGAATTGCACATTCCATGTGCAATACCTTTTGATCATTATATGGTGGAGGAAAAGAGGGTTATGATTGAGAAGGTAGATATGTTGATTGATGTTACAAACAAACTAACAATTCTCATGAACACATAAATTTTTAGATGGTGCAATCACTATAGTCATTAAATATTAACATTTAGCTCACTATGTTAGAAACCTTAAGGAATCTTGAAATGCATGCAATAAGTGGGAGATTTTTAGGACTATGTGTTGTATACCTTGAAATTCTTAATGCCAGTTGTAATTATTAATATTTATAGAATATTTTAAATAATGTTCCACAAGGAAAAGGGGTCCCCTTTTTTCATAAATCTTGAGATTCCTTAATTGGCTCTATTTTCCATGTTTAATTACTCTAATGATAGCTAAAATGATAGCTAAAATAATTAACTGAATTAAGGTCTTAAATATTTATCTAGCTATAAATACTTATATGCAAGAGGGTATAATATATAATTATTTATCCCAATTAGAGAATTTTTGAGTTACATAGACCTTCCTAGGTCACTGAGGTCAAATGGTCAAAATGGAGCATTTTGAATATGAATTGACTCATAGTTTTAGGAATTCATAGGTGGTTTCCTAGGTCACCTTAGCCTATAAATTCACCAATTTATATGAATATTGTATGTTCATTTATGTAGGGTTATGCTACTAGACTTCCTCTAGATATAGTGTTAACCTCTATAAAATAAAATAATTTAACATCATCTTGTAATCTAACTTAAAGATTAATGCATTAGGTGTGCTTTAGATGCTAGAGTTTTACCTTTCAAGGGTTTTCCTAAGGTATATCTTGTGTGTATTATCATTACTATATTTAATTTATTTTAGATCTAGCTTACTTGTATAGCTTCTCTCTTTGAATTAAATGTGATTTGTATTTCCTTACAAAAATATTAAATAAAATTGTGAAATTTATATCTATAAAGACTTTATACCAAACTAATATAGAAGAATAAAAATTATTGATAAAATGATATATTTTATTGAATGACAAATAAAAATTACAAAGTAATAAAAATATTAAGAAATATGAGGGTATTTTGATTATATATATTTTAATTATGTATATATATGTATATATGTATGTATGTACACACGAATACACACACACACACACACACACACACACACACACATATATATATATATATAAGAATTTGGTAATTATCTTTTTAAAATATTATTTTAGTTCTCACCTATACCAAGAAAGATATAAACATTAAATTTTAATAATCAAGGTAGTTAAACATTAACTCATATTGGCATCCATAAAAGGTTGTAATTCATAAACAATTTTAAAAATAATTATCAATGAAAAACTTGAAGGAAAACTATTTATTTAAAATTTTCCTCACATCCTTCATCTAACTATACAAAAATTATAGTGTTAAAATTTTCTAAGGGTATTTTAGTATTGAACTTTGTATTTCTAATGGTAAAAATTGCATATGCATGCCCTTGTCCCTTATGTTTTGAGATCACTTCTACCAGAGTATCCTTTATGTAATAATATGTCTACAAATGGTATATTCTTGTGAAAATTTTAGCTCATGATGTTATCTTAGTCCACCCTTATCGTGACTCACCCAATTTTGATCCTTAGATTTTCTATTTTTTTGTCTTAGATTAAATTTGAGGGTATAAAATTGACACATCATTTATGCAATTGTGCACTTGAACCTAATTTTACATTCTAAAATTCAAATAGAATCTTTTAAATTTATTCCTACTAATCATTGTGAGTTGAGTTAGTACAATTTTTTTTTGATACGTAAGATAGCTTCTTATGTTAATTTATCAAAAGAAATTTACATCATAGCCCCGTGGGCAATAGATTTTCCAATTTGTGTACAAATTCAGTATCACCAAAACACCACCCATCTCCTTCACAGTCTAACCCATCCTAGATTACTTATACTTCAAAACACCATACAACCAACATGGCAGTACAATGCCATTACCCAGACCTATGCTTGAGAAGCAAACGAAGACACCGATCCATACCAAAGACGAACACAAACAACCATACCAACCAATGAGCAAATTCATAGCACCCAAAAAATTTCACCTTCGACGGACAAAACACAACCACCCAAAATACGAACTTACTCGAACCCATGTGCTTTGGCGTATGCCTCAAATTTACGCACCTAGTCGAAGCCCTCCACCACCTCCAACCTCAGGACTTTCTTCAGGAAACCATCTATCACAGCCATCATTTTGCTTGTGGTTGACCAATGGCATTTCTTTCAATTCTAGCCAAAATGGATAATATTTCATGACCTAACCATGAATCTTGACAAGAGCCAAATCTTTCGGGTGAGGGATGCCCATCCCTAGAATCACAACTTGGAGAACATCATCCAACCCCCCGAGCAGTTATTCCTTGAAAAGGACACACATCAGAGCCCTTGCCTCTACCTTAACCATTCTTGTGTCGAGTAGTGATGCCAAGAAACAAAAAGCAATGTGTGTGTTGACTCGCGAGGTCTCGCATTAATCCAAGTGACCTTTACCCAACACCATCTTAACTGCCACCACCATGAGGTGATCAATATTGTACATGATTCACTTAAGCCTCTAATTAGTTATCCTTCGAAAAGCACCTTGTTGGAGCTCACAACCCAATTGAATGGGGGTATCCCCGCCAAGGCCCACCAACGATTCCGCAGACATTACCACAATGAACTTGGATTTTTCTGCCACCCTCTCCGCCATTCTCAAATGAGGAACGCAAATATGCACTACTACATAAAGAGGCCGTTTGAGACATTAATTTAAGACAAAATGTTAATTTTGTCTTAAATATATATTTTATCTTTAAATTATATTTTTAATATTTTAAAGACAATAAAAAAAATACTTTTTAAAATAATTTTTTCATTTCCATCTCATTCATTTTCCCTCCATCACTCGGATGAACCCACAATTTTTTCCCCCCTCGAAACCAGAGTTATCTATCATTTTGACAAGACAATGTCATTTTCAGGCCATATTCATGAACAGGGCATGAATACTGTAGAAAGCGAGGCAAAGGTTGCTAAACCAAAAACAGGTGCATGAATTAGAATCTGAACGCCTTTGGCCTTTTTCCTTGAGTATTTATTTATTTATTTCGATTTGGGAAGCTCTTCACATCTCTGGGTTTCGATGCCGGTTAGGGGGAGGGGATTTGGCTGCGTGTGTGCATAATGTACCTACTTGAGATACTCCATTGTCAAGGCCAAGCATGTAGAGGTATGCACGTCATTTGGTTGTTTATCTTTTTGGGGTTTCGTTTCTGCTTTGATTTTGTAGTATTTTGGTAAGTTGTTGTAGGAGACCATACAGGTTGTCTATCCTTGCAGATTTTCTCTTCTGCTTCGATTTTGCAGTGTTTGGTGGGGTTTTTAAGTGTTAGAGGAGTCTGTAAGGGGTTTTGGCAGATCTGGGGTTTTTGGCATTTCCCGTTTAGAAATTTGAAGAGAAAAATCTGGTGGCCAATCAAAAGCAAGCAGGCAGATTTTTATGGTTTTCTAATGTTTTGTGGACTATAAATGTGTCTCTATTATTGGCTGGGAGTGTGGGGTATAGAGGCAAGTGTCTGTTGCATGCTTTAGAGCGAGGAAAGAAGAGCATATAGATTAAGATAACACTCTTGTTATCAAAACATGAATGTTTTCACTATACAGTCACCCATAATTGGACGGAGCAAGAGACCTTTCAAATTAACAGATTTTCAGTGGAAATTTTTTGAAGGGGCATTAATTCTGACCTAATGAAGAAGGCGTATAAATACATTTTAGATTTTTTTAACCTTTGAGTCCTACTGTAATTGTGAGCAGAGAGGTCATTAGAAGGTAGGCAAAGAGATTATGATGTGTGCTTAGGGTTATCCTAAGCAGTAGTAGAATCCTCATTCGACAAATTTTGGCAGCCTCCAAATGCAGGCAAAATAAGCATGTCCTGCTGGCTTCTGTCACAGTTAGTAGAGGTCAATAACATCGTGAGATTGAGAGTGCTATCCAAGTCAAAATTTCACTTCTTTGGTAATGTTTTTGATATAATGTTTTCATTGTTTCCTTGATGTTGGGTAATAACTCAAGGGAAATCTTGTTAAGTATGGTAGTTGCGTATTTTACTGATTGATTCGGAGGAAAGGGATGTGAAGAGAATCTTTTAGGCAATTTTTGTGCATAAGTTTTTCGTTCAATTTCTCCTAAACAAACTCTTTAACGATTTTCAGTTAAAGAAATGTTGATACTAGGTTGAGATCTTCCCAGCACACCATCCAAATAGGTAATGTGTCATGTCTCCCCTAATCTAATGCCATGTTTAGGTCTGTATTGTGTAGGATCCTATTGGAGGTTTTTACTTATGACGACATGGCATGAACTAGGATTACTACTAAAGTGTTGTGTTTTTCTTTGTGAAGCTATATGATTTGTCAAAGATAGCTAGAGATTTAGAGAGTCGAATCTTATCTCTCCCTTGCTATAATGCCATATTCCAACAACATAATGTGAACTTGTTTTTTCCTGATTGGTCAATGAGGATTTACACTGTACAGGCTTTTTGGTCTACTGGACACAACATGGCCTTGTAATTTGGGCATGCATAGCATGCACTTCATTGCTGCATTAAAGCAACAAGATCTTGTCTAGTGGTTACCGAGGTTATTTAAATTTTACCCCCATTTTCATTCTAAAACTCTATTATTAATGCTATTAATTTCTTTTAACAACTTTATTTGGTGATATGTGTTGTTTTGTTCATGAGTATGGTCCATATCAGTTTAAGCCTATAACATTGATATTGAATAAAAGTTGTACACAATCAATTATTAATAGCCTCTATACATCACGTTGGATCATGTGTTTGGTAGGCGTTTACCATGGAAAATCTAATATGCTTGTCTTCAGCATTAAAATAAAACTAATATTATTGACAGTAGTATTATCTACCCCTTTATGGTAACATCATTGACAATGGCCATAAAAGAAATTTAGTTTTATTTTAATGTTGAAGACAAGCATATTAGATTTGCTATGGTAAATGCCTACCAAACACATGATCCAACGTGTTGTATAGAGGCTATTAATAATTGATTGCGTACAACTTTTATTCAATATCAATGTTATAGGCTTAAACTGATATTGAATTCAGTTATGCCCATTGGACCAGGATTACTAGGGTTCTGTATTGTATTTTTCTTTAGCAACCCATATGATTTATCAAAGGTCAGTTAGATCAGCGTTAAACAGGGCCTCAATATGGTTTGAGAGTGCCATGTGAAACTTAACAAGATTTATCTTTGGTTAATCCAGGAATGAGATGCAATCCATTTTAATTTTGATTTCAAATATTCTTTGTTTGTTTAGAACATTTCTTTTGTCTTATCCCATTACACAATATTTTTAGTTGTGTCGTAGCATCTTTTTGCAAATTTGGTAGTCTTATCTCTTGCCTATTTGGAAATAAATTCTGCTTCAATTTTCTGTTTTAAGTAAATATAGTGTTGCTTGAATGGAATTAGTTTATATGCAGAGAATTGAAGTCAACTATTTACTTAAATTGGTTTTAATTGAATTTTTCTTGTATAGACATGGCCTCACACAATCAACTCTGCCAGTTGGCAAATTCAGAGCACCAGTCTCTGTTCATCCAAAAGATGCAACTTTGTTTTGAGGATGATTTCCTCAATAACCAATATGCCATGTAGAAAAGTGGAAAAATAGGCATATGACAGAAGAAACCAGCCACAACCTCTGTGATGGAGAGAGCCTTGTAAGCCACATCTAAGCTATGGTTGCCAAACAACAATGTGGAAAAGAGACATCCTTACTAAGAGGAGATAGTCTTTACACAAACAACCATTCAACAATCTTATTTCTGACTAATAAAGTGACTCAAAATTTCCTTATTGAAATGGTCATACACATTTGACTTACCCTTCAACAATCTTTTCCTCTCAGTAATAAAGCGACTCAAAATTTCCTCATTGAAATTGTTATACACCTTTCACTTACCCTTCAACAATCTTATTCTCTAACTAACTAATTTCTTGGGTCTCTTCATCTTACCCCCATGTTTTCCTTATCAAACATTATAAAGTTTCGCTGCTCTTATTTTTGTCCTAAGCATATAAGAAGAAATGGAAATGCCCATGATGAATATGTACTTCATTTCCCATGAATTACCCACTTTAGTTATAAAAGAGCTTCCTGCAAGGCCTTTTCTCCTGAATTGGAATGATGTTTTACAACAAAAGCCTAAATCTATATTGCTCATCTCCAGTCATTGGGAGACTTCGGTTCCCATTGTCAATACTGTCACCACAAATAGTGCAATTTATGATTTCGATTGCGATGGCTTGCCAAAAGAAATATACAAGGTACATCCTTTTTGTTTCCATTGATTGCAAGCATAGTATTAGCTGCTTTGGTGCACGCATGATTTTGGCTTTTAAAAGTTTTGAAATTTGAATGAATTGAATTACATTAAGTCTTTGTTGCTTTTCAGTTATTTCATTATTTTTTAATTGAGCTATTTCTAGATTAAACTGTGTCAATTTTTTGCGGATCATATTCCATGATCCATCATCAGGATAAAATGCAAACATAAGAGAGAGTCAAATTATTTTTTTATTTTTCATGGATCAACGTAAGTCATTGGAAAGCCACAAATTTGTTACGTTTAATAACTAGAATTAAAGATTGAGATTTTCAAAGGTAAATATAATGATGCATGTCTGGATACAAATATTCAAGAATTTGAAAGGCTAAACGTTCAGCCTTTGTTTGGACCTTTTTCATTGCAGTTAAATTTGCAGTTGCCAACTTTAATAGAACCCAATAATTTCCTCGGTAGTTTTCCTGCACCATTCAACCAGTACACTACTTTTAGTTTTGCAGTGAAATTTTACAATTAGAGTATATTTTGGGTTTCCCAATCCTCACACGAGATCTCTCCAATTAGTGGCTCAGAAAGACAGAGTGACTAGTATTGAAATATAACATTCCAATAGTTTAACAGAAGTCTACAAACCAATGTGTTGTATGTTCTCATTATGTGGTCTGATCATAAATAAGAGTTACTCTGTATATTGTTAGAGATAGAGCATCTTAAGAGTTGGTCATAATCTATGGAATATATGCCATACTACGGAGATACTAGTCTTATCCTGAAAATCACCATATCTTCATAGACTGCCTATATGGTTACACGTAGACGCAAAATGGCCATTTCCTCAATAAGCATTTGCTATTTTATAGAGAATTTCATACAGGACATGTATGGAAAATTTTGAAGTATAGACAAGACTTTTAGAGTAAATTTTGTTTGTTTACAGATGTAAAATAACCAAGGCAAAGAATTTTTATTAAAAGGCTTGCATTGTTGGCAATCTGTTCCATTCATGTAAGCCTGCAAAATTCCACTTTGTCAGGAAATTATATACAACTAGGATCCTTGTAAGCTCCAACTCAATATATACCTTTATGCTTATTCAGATATTCTCTATAAAATGGCAAATTCTTATTGAGGAAATCATCCTCAAAACAAAGTTGTTCATCTCTTTAGAGTAAATTTTGTTTGTTTACTGATGTAAAATAACCAAGGCAAAGAATTTTGATTAAAGGCTTGCATTGTTGACAATCTGTTCCATTCATGTAAGCCTGCAAAATTCTACTTTCTCAGGAAATTATATATAACTAGGATCCTTGTAAGCTCTAACTCAATATATCCCTTTATGCTTATTCAGATATTCTTTATAAAATGGCAAATGCTTATTGAGGAAATCATCCTCAAAACAAAGCTGCATCCTTCAGATGAATAGAGACTGGTGCTCTGAATTTTCCAACTGGCAGAGTTGATTGTGTGAGGTCATGTCTGTACAAGCAAAATTCAATTGAAACCAATATAAGTAAATAGCTGACTTCTATTCTCTGCATATAAACTAATTCCATGGTGGCTACAATTTTCTGGGTTTAAACCTTTTATCGTTGTTGAGAGGGTGGTTATTAGTGATTCTATGGCATCTAGCTCTCAACATGGAATTATTTCCTCAATGCACGTATTCTTTCTATTTGTCTGTGTTTTTTTATATTGCATATTCTACATTTTCAATGTTTTGTTGTTTGCTAGGGCATTTACGGAGTAGGAAACACCCAACATATGTCTTTGGCTAATTTTTTAGTAGGTTCGTTATATATGCCATTCACTATTTGACTTGGTCTCATGCTATATGCAATATGAACAAAATGTTTCTTTTTTCCACAACTTTTCATTGCAGTTTGCCCCCCTTGCCACAATGGGGGTTTTCAAACAAGATATGAACATCTAACAAAGGATAAAGGAAGGGGAAGTTTTAGATGTTACAGTTGCTACTACCTTGGTAGGCATGTATGCAAAATGAGGATGCATGCACATGGCTGTGTAGTCAATTAAGAGGCTATAATATGCTCATTTGTTTTGTTTTGTTGCGGTTTTTGAAGGATTTTCAATAGGAAAATGCAGAGCAGCGATGACAACTAGGTTTTACTTTTTTATTTACTATCTCTCTGTTTACTTCTTGTTATCTCCTTCACAATTCAACTTTGTACTTTTGCATCTTATCTGCAACAGTGTTTGTTGCTGAGAAGTACTTGTGTAAATTTTACAGAAATTTCAGATGCCTTACTAGTATTTGGATAATTGCCTAACATCTTTCTGTTTTATGAAGTTTGGCTGCCCTCTGATGTAGTTGCTTTCTTAATGTATGCTTTTCAACCAGCTTAAAATCTATGTTTTATGAAGTTTGGCTACCCCCTCTGTTGATGTATGCTTTTCACAATTCTAGAACACTTTATTATTGGAGACAACAAACGATAAGTTTATTTAATTTTAATCAAAATCTAATTCTTTTCAGAATGAAGACACAACTTGTTTTACTTTGAATCAAGGGCTCTTTACCCATACCCAAGGCTGTAGATTGTGGATACATACAATATGCAGAAACATTTTGCCCACATATGCTTGTAGATAATTCCTGATTGCATTTGATTTGAAGGTTTGATTCCAAATTTTTAGAATATAGATTAATAAACTTTGAAGTAACATAATATCAACTTTTAAGACTGGTAAGTGGCAATTATGGAGGGAATTAATGTGTTTCCCTAGGTACAGCCACATGGGGCACAATTGGAGAACCAAATCCCTGTCTACATCTTGACGCTGTGAGATGGATAGTGAAAACTACTCAAAAAAGTGCCCATGGTTGTGCCAAATAAAATATGTCAGGGCTGTCTAGTTTTTGCACCCATTCCATGAGATTTACATGTAAGACTAGATATTCTAACATCTGTTAGATGTTTCTAGTATTTCCAAGTACACATTCTAGAAACTTTACTAAAATAGATTTTTGTTATCTTTATTGATAAATGAAGCCCCAATAGAGAAAAAGCTTGAGCATAAATTATTTCATGACCAATGATGCATGTATCATTGCTTGAATAAATTCCTGAGCTAATATAGCATATTTAAGCTGCATTATTTGAATCAACAAACATCATATTTATCATTATTCTAGTTTGTGGCAGTATTCTAATACTAGAAGAGGCACTAACTTTGAAATTGGGATTGTGTTTTGTATTTTCATTTCATTCTTTCTTGACATAATCAAGGCTGCAAATTGGATCAAATTTCAAAGCATTCCTTGCAATATATTACGTGAGTATTCCTTTCATGTACTTGCATTTCAACAAAGAAAAAGAAAAATTCTTCATATTTGAATTTCCATGCTACTTTGTTTTTCTTTTTGATATAAATTAGCTTCTTACAGTTGATTGACACTTGTTAAATCAAAATTGTTATCTGTAACATTGACTATAGTTGGAGGGATTTAAACATTGATTAGTTATGCTAAATATATTATGACTGTGTTATAGTTCTCACTTCTCTCTGAGCATATGAAACAATGTAGCTGGTGAAATGTACATGTAAATACCAAAAATCTATTAATTACTGAAGAAGTTGAGACTCTACATGGATGGACTCTATGATACTAACAATTTCACTTATGTTCAAGCAGGTGATTCAGATACACATGATAACAAAATGTACAATATTGTAGATGTCAGAGATTGTGCATAAGCTCACTTGCTTATGAAACTCTTAATGCAGCAGGGAGATATATATGTACAACTCATCAAATAATTGATTTCTAGAAACTTTTGTTTTCTTTGTTTACCAGGGTTTATAGGAGGCCATCAAGAATGGTGATGTATCTATTGTAAAAGAGCTTCTAATGCAGGTAAATGGATGAGAAAGATTAATTTGTATTGTAATAATAGAAGCAACATCATTGATAAGTAATTTTATTTGCCAGTTGCATTTAGAGCACTCTTTTAACATCATTTATAAGTAAAAAATTCTAAACACGAAGTTAAGAATAACTCCTCTTAAATTTTAGAATTTCATTTTGACAATTGAAAGTTACATCATTTAGAGTACTTATTTTAGTTTTGATCATAGGTAGTATAGATGTGTGGTTTGTCCATTTCTACTATAAGCAAGAGAAATTGTGGATCACTTTGGTGGATTCCAATTTCTTGATCTATTTGAGGTCTTAATTTTGCATTCACCACTCAAAGCCTTCTTGTAATTAGCTAGATACTGATTGGAAGTATTGTTTTTTACAATGTATTTTTTAATAGTGGGAAAATGACCAATGGAACCATGGACACAAATTCCAAAGATTATGAAAGCGGTGGAGAGGTGAATTCTGTTTATAAATAGTCACAATATCCAATGTTGTATGCAACTGTCAAGACATTTTTGTAGTGTTCTTTCCAGATGTATTTAAACACTATTATTTCAGAGTTATGATTGTGCTTCAGAAAAGGCAGGTATACAGCCTATAATCATCAAATAATTAGCTGTCTAGAAACTTTTGTTTTCTTGTTTATCAGGGTTTACGGGAGGCCATCAAGAATGGTGATGTATCTGTCGTAAATAAGCTTCTAATGCAGGTAAATGGATGAGTGAGATTACTTTGTATTGCAATAATAGAAGCAGCATCATTGATAAGTAATTTTATTTGCCGGTTGCATTTAGAGCACTCTTTTAACCTATGTTACGGAATCGGCCCTTTACACCCGATTCGAAGTGGGATCTTACCAAAACTGATACGGCCTGGAAACCTTGTAGAATCGGAGTAGAATCGCTTTGTTCTTTTCTGACCTCGAAAAAATCCTATATCACATTTTTCTGACGTTCTTAGGGTTCGGGAGGATTTTTCCACCATTTTAGGGTCCAACCTTGCCGGCTTCAAGCGGACGAGGAGACTTCTTTGCAGGGAAACCCGTCATTAGATTCTTTGCAGGGAAACCGTGGGTATGCTTCTTCCCATCGCTGTTACGAAGAAGAGGCACCGTAGGACCAATACACAGAATCATTATTATTTTCTCCCGTATCTGCAACGCTAAGTCTTTTAATTTGAATCGCTCAATAGGTATAGAAGCAGATATTAAATCATATATTAATTATATAGTTAGATTATATAATTATATATTAAATATTATATTAGTAATTAGTATATTATTTATTGGATTTTATATTAATAATTATTATTTTAAAATAAACTAATAATTATATGAGCTAGTATATATTATTATTTATTAAATTATATATTAATAATTATATAATAAAATTATAAATTAATAAAAATTCTAAATTAAAACTTGTATAGTTTATATATCATTGTTTAATATTAATATATTTATTTTTAATTAATAGATTTAATGTTTTATGTATATATCTATGATTTTTATATGTTTTATGTACGGACGTACCCAAACGTACCCACACCAAAAAGAATTGCCGTATCGGTACCCTTACCGTACACCGCATCCGGCGTATCCGTTACCGATTGGCAGCTTAACTTTTAACATTATTCATAAGTAAAATATTCTGAAGATGAAGTTAAGAATAGCTCCTCTTTAACTTTTAGAATTTTATTTTGACAATTGAAAGTTACATCATTTATAGTACTCTAATTTAGTTTTGATCATAGGCAGTATAGATGTGTGGTTTGTCCATTTCTACTATAAGCACTTGAGAAATTGTGGATCACTTTGGTGGATTCCAATTTCTTGTTCTATTTGAGGTCTTAATTTTGCATTCACCACTCAATGTCTTCTTGTAATTGGTTAGATACTGATTGGAAGTATTGTTTTTAGTGTATTTTTCAATAGTGGGCAAATGACCAATGGAGCCATGGATACAAATTCCAAAGATTATGAAAGTAGTGGAGAGGTGAATTCTTTTAATAAATAGTCATAATATCCAATGTTGTATGCAACTGTCAAGACATTTTTGTAGTGTTCTTTCTAGATGTATTTAAATTCTATTATTTCAGAGATATGATTGTGCTTCAGAAAAGGCAGGTATACAACCTATAATCATCAAATAATGGATTTCTAGAAACTTTTGTTTTCTTTGTTTACCAGGGTTTATGAGAGGCCATCAAGAATGGTGATGTGTCTGCTGTAAAAGAGCTTCTAATGCAGGTAAATGGATGAGTGAGATTGCTTTGTATTGCAATAATAGAAGCAACATCATTGATAAGTAATTTTATTTTCCGGTTGCATTTAGAGCACTCTTTTAACATCATTTATAAGTAAAATATTCTAAATACGATGTTAAGAATAGCTTCTCTAACTTTTATAATTTTATTTTGACAATCGAAAGCTACATCATTTAGAATACTCTAATTTGGTTTTGATCATAAGAAGTAAAAACTAAAAGAGAACGTAACGGACAGTGTGTTGTCCTCTTACATTGACCTCTTCTATTTTGAAGGTTGAACTCTATAACACATCTTATGTTGTTTTCCATAAAGTGTTATACAAATCACATAAAAATTGAATTTTAGAATGCATCACATTAGATCAACCACTATGCTTTGCGAAAAAATATTGATCTAGCATTATTAACTTCAATGTTATCTTAATTTTGGTATTTTTGGACAGTATTCTTACTCCATACTATAGTGAAGAGACAATTTATTCAAAACGTGACCTTGAACTTGAAAATGAGGATGGATTCTCAATTGTCTTTTACCTGAAAAAGATCTTTCTAGGTTTAGTTCATGTTTTGGAATGTTCCAATATCAGATCACATTGATCTAAAAATGCTTGACGCAAATTTAAACTTATTGTATTTAAGCAGATGAATGGAGTAACTTATTGTTTGCCTGCAGGAAAATTTTGCTTTCACCTTGTTGGTTAACTTAGAGGAAGAATTTAGCTCCCGCCATAATCGTATCAAAATCTTGAAAGACTATGCTATGCTCAAGACGATTTGGAAATCATATCATTCATCAATAACAAAGTATAGGATGTAGTGGATTGTTACAATGAAAGGCTATCGACATTTGAGAGAACTAGAAACAGGCACAAAAGAAGAAGAAAGTTCCCACTCTGAAGCAAAATTGTCTAGTCCAGACAATTGAGTCAACTCATTGTCAAGCTACCTTGCCATGCTCAAAAGAGTTATGCCAGTAGTTGGGTATATTCCATTGGCTTTTAGGGACATGGTTGGTCATAATAGTTGTTCAACTTGCTCCATCTTTCATATTTTATAAGAATTGACTTAGAATATATTAGCATTTTCTCTTTCCTAGAAAGGAATCATTTTCTTGTGCCATGCTATGATGTACATGTTGCTCATGATTGTACGAACAATTTTATAAATTATAAATAAAAAAATACGTATTGGCATTAACTTTCTAAATTCGGATTAGGGTGCATTATTATTTTTGTTTTTCTATGAACATTACGCTTTTCGTATTCGACAATTGTCCATTGCTCTCAACTTCAAAATCATTGATAATTTTTGTTATAATTTTTTCACTGCGTTTGGAAAAATAAAAATAAAAATTTCAGCAAATTCAAAACATTGAATCTTGAAAACCACATTAAAAAAATATTTAAAATAAATTGTTTATTTTTTTGTAATACATTTTTTCATAATCGCTCTAAAAAGACAAAAGTGAAATTGTTTCTAAGACAAAAATATTTTTGTTTCATATTGTCTTTACAAAGACAATTTTTTAAGACAATAATTTGAGACACTCGCTTAAAGACAAAATTTAAGACAATACACAAGTTTTTTTTTTTGTCTTAAATAAAGACAATTTATTAAGAAATTGTCTCAAAAATTGTCTTAAACTCCCCCTCTATGTAGTAGTGATGTAATCTAAATTAGTATGAATTCTATGTCACCATCGAGGGCCTTTAATGTGCAGCTCCCACTTGTCCCTACATCCTACATCATTGAGATGACCATTCGTGTACAAATTTCATGAACGCCAACCTGTGAATTATGCTTGACTATCACTTGTTCATTAAAGAATTTGTTTCACATCCCTCAAGTGTACTTGAAACTCGCCCACCGATTCACTATACGATTACGGATGACAATCTCTTCATCTTTCTTTGCCATAATTAGAAGTTACTCCATAGAATGTGAGATGGCATCATCTCCCCACGCCAACTCCACCCTTTGTCCAACATGGACTTCGCTAGACAAAATGCACTACCAAGCCACCATGCCCTTCGCCCATATCCGCCACCATGCCACTCGAGCCTATCCTCAGGTCACCATATCATCCCGGATAGCCCTGGAGCCCCCACAACTAGGTTGTGGAGGGTCACCCCACCCATCCTCCCACTAGTACAAAATTATTTTAATTTGATTGTTATATTGTTAAATTTAAATATATTCATTATTTATTTTGGAATCATTTCGCATGCTTAATCTATTCACACATCATATATCATAAAAAAAAATTCTAATTACATTATTATATTGCATAATCACCCAAATAATAATACATACTTTCCTACTAACTTACGTCTTGGTTCATAATCATGAAATAAGTTTCCCTGGGGTATTGACCAAAGGAGAATAAATCCTTACCTAACAATTTCCTAAATAATTTCTCTATACAACATCCTAATTCAAATATAGGCACAATTCAATTCATGGAATATTTTGTAATATATTCCTCCATCTAAAATCTAGCTAGGCATAATGTACAATTTATTTATATTAAGTAAATTAAATTTCAAAATTATTATTCCAATCTTTTCTCTTTATCTTAGGGTCAAATTTTGTTTAATTATTTATCATTGGATAAGTTTTTTAAGAGTAAATTTTATTATTCACAACCTAATATTTTAACCTTAGGGCTTAACCTTGTTTCACTAGGGTTTATAAATATAATTTTTTGATTATATATTTTATTGTTTAGATCTCATTAGGCTTTTTATCATATTTAGCTTTTTATTTATTTCTATAGTGATTTTTTCTTCACCATGTGATATTTTCTTTACCCCACCCTATGTATCCTTATTTTAGCCTCTAGGTTTTTATTCATTGATTTATTACAAAATTTGAATATTTGCTAGTTTTTTTTTTGTTTTTTTATATTAGATCTTAGTTTTCTTTTATATCATTGATCCACTAGCAATATTAGTTGAGGATCCCTTAGTTTCCATTAAGATGAATATTTTTGGATGATGGTGATAGTCCTACAAACTTAGTTAAGGATATTCATGATTCATTGATAAAAATCCATTTGTCTTGGAAATGTTTGAAGGAATTAGTGCTAAGGTTACCTCTTCTAGTTCTTTAAATGATGTATCTTCTCATTACATCTAAACCACTTCCTCCTCACATTATCCTCCTAAATCCATCATATGATGTTCTTATGCATTCAAGATTCCTATCTTGAGATTTATTATTCCACTCGAACTCTTTCCTCCAATCCCATTACTCTTTAACTAAATTTTTATGCTATGTCTACGAGTTTCACTACTACCCATACCTAATCTCCATAAATCAGCCCATACATTTTTGTATCCCATTTGATACCACATTTCATTCTTCCTACCTTGGTTATGTCTATGCTTTATCATTATCTATCTTATTAGCATGTTTATACTCATCTTTTATTTATATACCTTAGATGCAATTATTTACTAGATAGGGTGGAGTGTAAGGTCAATACCATATTAAATATTAAACATAATGATAATATTTCAAGAATAAATAAAACACTTACATTTAATATGTATTCTTATCCTTTACAAATAGTGGTTTTATAGAGCCTAATTTTAAAATGTACAATGGTAAAGATGATTAGAGTACATATTTGAGATATTTCATTATTGTATGTTTGGAATATAAATTTAATAAAATATCGTACTTCAAAATATAATTCTATTGAGTGGGGTTTCTCTCTACCCCATGGATCTATCTATTATTTTTTTAAGATATACAAAAAATTGCTTAAAATTTTCATAGTTAATATGGTCTTAATGATTACTCTTTTACTTTTTTTGAATGCACCCAAAATATAATGAGCAATACAATTATTATATTGTTAGATTTTAGTCCTTGTGTGTGCTAATTTATACCGTAATCTTCATGATAATAATTTGTATTAATATTTTTTACCTCCTATTTGAGATAATGTATACCTAAGTAGTTTTGTTATTTTTATAGATATGTGTGCTCATGTGAATAAGGTCAAATTAAATTTGATCTCCTCCAATGTACTTAAGCTTTGTAAACTATTTCATGGTTATTTGACATCTTATTACCCTTTTAAGTTTTAAAATTTTCATACTTTTTTAACATGTGATGATTATAGAAACAAAAAAATTATGTGTGTCATGTTT